>VWZW01005592.1:190461-918435 GCA_013397115.1 Edolisoma coerulescens
ATAATAATTCAGAGGGAAGGGGGTTTCATCCTCCATTCCAAGGGAGGCTCCTGCCTTCCTTAGCAGAAACCTGTCTTTCAAACCAAGACAAGCAGCCAGATCAAGTTCTAGTTGGGTTTTGGGCATTCTAATTTTCTCCCTGCATAACATCACAAAATTTTTATAGTCCTCCTGAGAGGTCTGTCCAACCTCCAATCTTGAATCTTTAAGATTTATTTCTTGAAGAATATCCAGACTTCCTGGACATTTTTGCCCTTCAGGATGCTGTCAACCAGGCTCCTAAACAGGCTGAAATCTGTCCTGTGGAAGTCCAAGTTGTCAGTTCTGCCAGTGTCCCTCCTGACTTCTCCAAGAATTGAAAATTCTATCATTTCATGATTACTGTTTCCAAGACAGCCATTAACCATCACATTTCCCACTAGTTCTTCTCTGTTCACTAAAAACATGTCCTGTGGGGCACTCCCCCTGGCTGGCTCACTGACCAGCTGTCTCAGAAAGTTGTCTTAACACTCTCTCCAGGAACTTCCTAGTCTGTTCCCTCTCTGCTCTGCTGTATTTCCAGCAGACCTCTGGTTAGCAGAAGTCCCCCTAAAGCGAGGCCTAGTTATTGTGAGACTTTTCTCAGCTGCTTACAGACTATTCCTTCTGCCCCTTCATCCTGGTTGGGGAGTCTATAACAGACAACCACCAGGATATTTGCGTCATTTGCCTTCCCTGGAATCTTGCCCATAAACATTCCACCCTATTGTCACAATCATTAAGCTTCAGACAATCAAGACATTCCCTAAGCTACAGGACTACCACACCACCCATCCTTCCTTGCCTATCCCTTCTGAAGAGTTTATTGCCATCCACTGCAGTGCTCCAGCTGTTCAAGTCATCCCATGATGGCAACTATGTCACAGTTTTCCTGCTGCACAATGGCTCCCATCTTCTCTTGTTTGTTGCCCATGCTGTGTGNATCTGTCCTGTGGAAGTCCAAGTTGTCAGTTCTGCCAGTGTCCCTCCTGACTTCTCCAAGAATTGAAAATTCTATCATTTCATGATTACTGTTTCCAAGACAGCCATTAACCATCACATTTCCCACTAGTTCTTCTCTGTTCACTAAAAACATGTCCTGTGGGGCACTCCCCCTGGCTGGCTCACTGACCAGCTGTCTCAGAAAGTTGTCTTAACACTCTCTCCAGGAACTTCCTAGTCTGTTCCCTCTCTGCTCTGCTGTATTTCCAGCAGACCTCTGGTTAGCAGAAGTCCCCCTAAAGCGAGGCCTAGTTATTGTGAGACTTTTCTCAGCTGCTTACAGACTATTCCTTCTGCCCCTTCATCCTGGTTGGGGAGTCTATAACAGACAACCACCAGGATATTTGCGTCATTTGCCTTCCCTGGAATCTTGCCCATAAACATTCCACCCTATTGTCACAATCATTAAGCTTCAGACAATCAAGACATTCCCTAAGCTACAGGACTACCACACCACCCATCCTTCCTTGCCTATCCCTTCTGAAGAGTTTATTGCCATCCACTGCAGTGCTCCAGCTGTTCAAGTCATCCCATGATGGCAACTATGTCACAGTTTTCCTGCTGCACAATGGCTCCCATCTTCTCTTGTTTGTTGCCCATGCTGTGTGCATTCGGGTAGATGTACTTCAGTTTGGTTATTGACCCTGCCATATTTTTGGACAGGGAAGCCCAAATGCCTGTGTGAGCATTCTCAGGCGCTTCTGTGGTTTCCATCACATTGATGGCCCTTGTGTTTTTGCTGCCACAAGGACCTTCATCCCCTGCCTCCACAGATTGAAGGACCTGGCTACACACCATCCCTCAAATATTGGTGTGCTGTGCTGCCCAGGCTTATCTCTAGCAAGGCTCGTTTTATCCTTTCGTCCCGTCAAATCTAGTTTAAAGCTCTTTCAATGAGCTCCTTATTCGCTTTGCACTGCCAGAATCTTCTCTTCTATATTCTCCTTAGAACATCAACTCTTAACTATCCTCCACTTGCACTTGAGATAAGTATTTAAGGTCACCTAAACTAGTTAAATAACACATCTTCCACAGCCTCCAGCCTGTCTTTATCTCTGAATAACCCAGAGGTTGTGGAGAGTTAAAACCTGACAGAAACACCTTAGAGAAGAAATCTGTAAATCTGCAGAAAGTCAGAAAATTCCCGTTATCAGAGCCTAATAGCAAATGGGTTCGAAGACCTCAAATCTTCTATCAATTACGCCATTGAGAAAGCATTGCAAGAATGAAGGGTATACAGGTGTACTGCAGAATTTTCTAATAATCATAATCCTTACTGAAAATGGAAAGGAAAGCTTTAGAGCCTTATGCTGAGTCTTGCAAAGCAAAGCGTAAAGATATATAATGCTACAAAGAGTTAAGGTCATAGTATTATAATCTCAGAACACAACCACTGCTGGCAGTTAATCTGTAATTAAGTAAGAGGGTGCCAGCAAGAGTCCTTATTCCTCTATGATGAGTGATTCGGAGCTGTCTCGCTGCCCTGAGTCATCGTGCTAGGAACTGCAAACATGGCTGACCTGGCATGTGGTGGGTGAGCAGGTCCTGGAGGGAGGGAAGGAGCTGAGCGCTCAGTCCTGCACGTGAGCAGGCAGCGCAGGTGGTGCAGAGGGAACAGGAACCACCTTAATCCTGCCTGGGGTGAGCCCTTACTGATGTTACTGAGAGATAGCTGCTATCCCAAAGCGCTGGCAGTGTGTGCCTGGAACTGTCCCTGCAAAATGCTTCATTTGTCTTTTCATCGCAACCTGGTGAACGCCTCACGTGCAAAATTCTACCCTAAAGAACTCTGTTGGCTAAAGTTTGCATGGTCATATTACTGCGATTGTTGTAAGGGAATCTATCTCATTCTCTGTTTTTTCCCAGAGAAGGACTGGCCTATGAAACAAGATATAATGCAAAGGCTATGGTGATAATATAGTATTTATTACTAATAATGTTTCAGTTTTCTGTGTGTTACCCTCTTTCTTTGCTCTGGGAGTGGCCAGAGCTCATTTTCTTCATGTTTTTAAGAAAAAAAAAATTAGCCATAGTCATAGGTGAGGTCATTTGGGTTCAGACGTGGTATGAAGATGACTATATGTTGTGACTCCCTTGGTAGAGATTTACAAATATCTCTTCTTAATTATGTGTTATGTGGGAGATGCAATAGTGTTTCCCTTCCATTAGCACTTAGTGAGCATCTCTGCATTATCTCTGTTTTTCTTCTTCATCTTCACCCCATCCCAAGCATAAGATAATCCCAATCCTCCATGCTGTCTTGATGCTTTTCCATCTTCTTTTTCCACGTCTGTCTCTCCATCAGCTCCCACCAGAAAGCAGACATTTTGTCCATCACCTCTTTTTCCCACTTCTTATCCCAGCATCACTAGGAAACCTTAACAGTGACAAATGTGATTTCTAATATCACTAGGGGATGTTTCACCCTGAGATGCATGCACACACATGTGCTCTGTCTGATAGAGGTAAATTCTCTGTCTCTGGTTGCAGTGGTGGAGGCAGGCTCCCACAGCTTTAGGACCGTGGCACAGCAAGACCAGTTTGTACAAAGTTCTTAGGAAATGAAGGAGAACAATGCTGTTGGCTAACATTGGTCTCAATCCAGAAGAAATGAAATTATATGCTGAAATAAGGTAACAAGAACTTCTTACTGTTGAGCAGCTGCAGCCTGCACATAGTTACATTGCTCCACATGTTTTTGTTTAGCAGCAGTGTGTCACTGGAAACATGGAGAAAGCTACATGACCTTGCTTTTGAAAGAACTGGTGCGTGGCAAGATTCAACTGAGAAATTATAACAAATGGGATAGAACAACCCTTTAGGCTGCTCAAACACAGTTTGTATCTGCCTCTCTCTTCATCTGCATCTTTGCTGCGCCAGCAATCATCCTATAGTAAGAAACATTGTTAGGAAAATTGTTACTGCTCACGAAGAGTTGGGTTTTATTCACCAAGCAGGAGCAGCTTGTGAATAATTTTCAGCTTCTGCCTGCTAAATTTTCAGGTGACTTGAGCTGGTGTTCAGTGTTTCTTCCTAGGATTCCACTTTCTTCTGGGATCCCCAGGCATAAGCAACTGGATAGTTTTTAACTCAAGAAAGTTCTGGCTGACCAATGCCAATCACCCAAATTCCCCGATAGTTCTTGGCATATAGCAATGAAAGGCACCTTATTTCTTTCCTTTAAAAATTTGGATTTCTGGTCATTTTCTTGCAACACCTTCCTTTAAGACATCCTTTATTGTGTGTCCTGCTTCTTGTACTCAAGCATTTGTGCATCTTTGCATTAAAAAAGACTTCAATAAATGATCTAGTGACACGAGTCAGCAGTGCTATGTTGGCTTTTTAGAGTTTTCTTACTACATTGCTTGGTCTGAAAAAAATTTTCACTATGTGCACCACACCTTCAACAAAGAGAACATAGACAGACTAGATGTTTTATCTGATGTGGCTTCGAGTCTGCTAAGCATGTTCTTGTAATTGGCCATTTTTTAGTATTGAATGACCTTCCTCAGTAATTGTACAAGGATAATTTTACTAAAAGCCAGGTTAACCTGAGTTGGGAGGAGAGGGTTAAAGCCAGAAGTTTTGGTGAGGGGGGAATAGTTTCACTCAAACTGACCTTTCAGCTGGGAATGCTAAGACTATCAGTTTGGGACAACTCCTTTTATTATGCCTACTGCTCATCCTCTGCCTGTTTTTAATAGTACTCTTGTGCAGGGATAATACACTCTCACAGACATGCTTGAGCCTTCTACTGGAGGAGAAAGAGATAATGAAAGCACAGCCTTGTGATAAACTGTGCATGCATGAAGCCTTTTGATATATTGGGGCAGGCAACAGGCTCCCCCTTTTTGCTAGGATGAGCTAAGCCTAACAGAGCCTGCCCCGCTCTGCATCTCTGCTGCCCGGTGTTGTTAGCAAGGTAATGAAATAAATCTACTCTTTGCATTTCTACTGTGGATTGGTGGTCGCCCTGGTTACCTGTATATGTTGATTCACACAATCTGTCATCTAAAGAGCCTTTTCATATCTCATATTCAGACTTTACTTTGTAGATGTAGACCTCTGAAAAATTTCTTATTTATCCCTTCTCCTTTGCTGTTACCCCAAGAAGCTATTAAAAAAAGACAGCAAACTGTCTATTATCTCTAAAGTTTTCCATCAATTCCTTAAAGTTTCCCTCTTTTATTGCACCTCTATCCTCATGTGGTGCACTGAACACTGTAAGTTTCTTTGCCTGCCTGGGGGTGAAAGATCTTGGATCTGTAGTTTGTCTGTCTGGATTTAATTTAATGTTCAAGTTGCTGTTTGAGTTCCTTCCAGGCATGCACTGTGTTTTCCTGGGCCATCAGGGTTCATGAAGTTGGAGTTAATGGCCTCTGTAGTAGCCATCTGAAATGTATGGAGCCTTCTGGCACTCTGTGTCTTCTACTTCTGGAACTCCTCAAAAATTTGTTAAAAAAGCATAACTAGTTTCAAAGCAAAGCTGTCATTTGGCCATGAAACTACATGCAGGAATGTGGTAACAGAACGTTGTGCTGTTCACTCATGGTAACTGGAGAGAGCTGTTGTGATCTTTGATTTCACTGTAGTTCCTCACAGAAAATAGGGACTCAGGGTTCAAAAGTGCACAGGCCCTGGGGTGTCACGGTGGACACAGCTCAGCTTGGGGATTAAAGATGAGATAAACCTGCTGATCAGCTTCATTTTCGCACCTTGAAACTGTGGCCTCAAAGTCTCAGAATGTGGCCTTCATATCTGTAAGGGATTTACTGACAGCCTGGTTTGTCACAATGACAGAAATAGTGATAAATCATGATAGTGAGTTTGAACTTTGAACCTTAATGGAAACAGGACATGTTCAGTAATGGCAACACCATCTCTCCTAGGCAGCCTCTCCAGCCCTTCAGTGTCTGGCCTTGTTTCCATTCGGTGTGCAAGAGGATGTGATTTTGGAGGCACATAACTCCCTATCCCTCTTGCTTCTTTCTTCTCTTTAGCTTAATAATAAAAAAGAGAATAAAATTACTATGATCCAAAGCACTGGTTTCTAAGAACATGGAAAATATAAACTTAAAAGTATGGGTTTTTAAAAAAAAATTAAATGTGAGGGAAGAGATGATGAAAATGATGGTTGTTTACAAGTGTAAGAGCAGCAATATGAATGCCATGGTTGAGAGCCAGGAGAAAAACAAAACAAAAAACAAACTCTAATGTTAAATATTTGCCACTTCCATAGCAGAGGACTAAGGAGAAGCAGTTGTGAGGAGCAATTCAGCAGCTTGTGGAGTCTGGTTTGCATAAGTGAGCATCAGGTCACTCTGGTTCACCATGTTGTCTTCACATACTGCACAACTGGTTATTTATTTTGGGTGGAGTAAATCACAGCTCTGAGGAAAGGGAATCAGACATCCTTCCATGCTAATGCCCCCAATTCATGCAAGTGTATCTAAATGATTTTTGATACCATCATATGAGATACATGTATGTGTTCTTTGAGAAAATAAATTTACTGACTTGACCCAGCTGTATCTGCTCTGATCTGCTCAGCACAACATTGACCCAACAGAGGCTTCTCTTGCATATTAGTTCCACCTGAGGGAGAGTTTCACTATGGTGCAGCTGGGGACTGGTGGCTTTTGGGCCTGGTGACCTCTGACAGATGAGGCAGTATTGAGTGGCAGACAACTCAAGAAGACCTGTGAGCATGTCCTAATCCAGCTTGATCTCTAGGCACACTGCAATCCCACAACAAGTTATAGCAAGTAATTGTCATCTGTACTCTAATGTTGGTGTTCTTAGTATAGGGACATTCCCTGAGCTTCTTGCAGGGTCCTGTGTTAGATGAGTGAGATAGCTTGCAGGAAGAGATGTCCCAGAAAAATCTGTCAGGTGTTTTGTAAACAGGGGGAAAAAATGATATTAATTTCTTTTTACAATAGCATTTTTTAAAAAAATGTAGAAAAATTGATTGCAATGGGTAGGAAGCATGCAACTGTGATAAGAATCAGAAATACAGAAGAGAAATGAGCATTGTCACTTGATTATCTATGATTGGTGTTATGCTTTGCATAACACAGGATTTATCTGAGGATAGCTCAAAGGGTCTCAATGTAGCAACACTTTTAAGCTCTGGAATCGTTTCACTGATTCTAGACATGCTGGGTCAAACAGAAGATTTTTGTCTTGCCCTGGATTTCGTATAGATACCGGTGTTCGCTCCCATTCCAGAAACTGACAGATTCGCATCAATTTAGGCAAAATAAGTTATTGTGTCCAAATGCTGAACTTCCAAAGGACATGGAAGCAGGAGCTGCCTGGTTCTGCAGGCTTGAAATTACTATAATTGTAACATATTTCTTTTTAAACCAAAGAAAATTAAAAATATTTGTTTAAGGAAGAAACAAAATTGCAGAAGATTTTATTTATTTTTCCTTAAAAACAAAAGTAACATTTATCTAACCTTGAATTCTTCCCTCACTTCTTCCTGTGCATTTTGTAGGTCTACTTTCAGAACACATGAAAAAGCTGAGTAACTTGGTTGCTTCTCAGCACACCATGGATATTCATCATCTGCACCAATTTTGTAACTTATCTTTTTCTCTTAAGAACATCTCTTGACTTGAGTAATAGAGGAAGTGCTGGTTTTGCTATAAGCTGAAGTCATGAAGAACATCACCCCCCTCTTTTTAATAATTGTGCCTTATTTTTCCTTCTCTGTCTGCAGGTTCATCCCACAAGTATTATGCAAACAAAATAGGAACATAAAACTTAAAAACTGGATTGCTTGGAAATTTGAGCCAACAAACCCGAGGTTTTTCATCATCTTTTTCCTCTCCAAGAGAATTTCTCAACTTAGGGACCTGAAATAACAAAGAAAATCTGTTGCATTTTGATATGTCAAAAATACTGAATCAGAAGAATATGCAAAGTACATTATTGGGATTAATGGTGACTATATTTATGATAGTTATTTTTGTTATTTTTATTATGTTTATTTAATTATAATAATTCATAGCTATTTTAAAATTCTCCATTATCCCAGTAATAAGGATTATATTAGCTTTCTTAAGCAAAATAATTATTTGGACCCAAGTCAGTAGCCTCTCTTTTTTGCAGTTCCTGCCTGAATGTGTTACAAGTGTTTGAGCCCTGAGTTTGGTTGCTAGGTGGTTGGATCTGTGTGCTTTAGAGGTAGCCTGAGGGGACAAGGTGAAGTGATGGAGCAGCCCTGTGGAAGTGATGCCAGACCAGAAGTGTGGGTTGCTCTGAGTGCTGCCATTCCCATGTTCATCTGTCATGAAACAGAGCCCCTAGGTTTGATCACTCACCTTTGCTCTACTTAGAAGAATCTGGTTAGGATGAGTTGCCTGACAAAGCCACGGGGCTCCAGCCAGCAGAAAAAAAAATGGCTTTACCACAGCCTTTGTGACTCGTGGGCTTTGCTTCTTGGAATAAAGAAATCACCTGCAATAAAAAAATGATAAAAAATGAAGTCACATCTGTGACTGAGGAGGGCTGTCCTGGTTCAGCGTGAGCACTCTAGTCCTGTAGAGAAAGATGGGAAGACCAGAGCAAGATTGCTGTCTGTCTTTCTCTCTGTGGTGCTGTGGGCCTCCTGCCCTACACTGGTGGATTTGCAGACCTAATTTTGCGATTTAGTATAGATTTAGCATGTTTTGAGGAGGAACTGCTAGCCTTGTGTAGGTCCTAGTGCAGACAGAAGTGCATTGGTGGAAATCAGTGGACAAACCTTGCAAGCAATAAGCAGAGGGTGAAGATATGCTTCCCTGAAGAGCTCACAATCTTTGTACATGACATGAGAAAAGATTGATCTAGAGGGAAAAGCACAAAAAATTAGCCATGGTGGACAGAAAGTGTATGAGTTTATGTGGGCAGCCACGCTGTTCCCTCCTTGCTGTGCCCGGTGCAGGAGCGTGTCTCACCCACCCCACGCACCTCGCCCTAGGTCAGTGCCACCACAGCTTTGGAATAAGACTTGTGCATATTGTAGAGTGGATATTTCTGTGCTGCTACTCAAGAAATATTCTTGAGTTGCTGCTGGAAATATAATTCTAATAGATAAATCTGTATATAAATCTAATTTATTTCTCTTTGTGTTTCACTCACAGTCACTAACTGGAAGAGCCTCCAGTCTCATAAGGAAGTCTGGGATAGAGAAGGTCACTGCAGACATTGTGAGCAGCTCTTGCCAGTGCATGGGGGAGCTTGCCAACACCATCAAGCTTGAACCTCTTCCCCAGCCCAGGAGCACCTTCTGGCTGCGAGCCCTGCCAAGGCATCTGTGGGGTGGGGATGGGAGTTGAGGGGTGTCCCTCAAAGCACATCCGCACAGAGCTGCCAGCAGTGGCAGCCTGGAGGAAAATGTCACTCAGAGTATTGGAGAAGTGCCCTTGCCTTGTGGAACAGCTTTCATCTTGGGGGCATAACACGGTTGACAAAGCATGTGGTGCAAGGCCTGCATCCCAGCTGCTGCCAGTGTTCACCTTCCCTCCCCGTGTTCCTAATGCAACCTTTTAGAGCATTATGACACTATTTGTAAGGCTTGGTTCAGTCAGGAATTGCCCTGATGTTCCCCTGCTCCTCAGTCCCCTCACTAGCTTGGCTGCACTCTAAGCCTGTAATTTTTTCCCTCAGCCCCCCAGATTCTTCCCCTGGCTCTCTTCTACTGCCCTCACTCATGGAAGAACAAAACATTTATTCCTTAAAGGTAATCAGGGGAAATTCCCCTAATAAGTCAAGGCAAATACATTCTTTCCCACATAAACTTTTTGTCCTGTTCTTCACTTACATTTTCTCTCTTTTGACTAGATCATGGGAATTCTAAAAAACAGCAGCCTGCCACAGAAGAGCAGATGTAGCCATTGGGCACTTTGTAGTCAACCAATGGTGATAAAAAGCAGATGTGGTGACCTCGGGAGGACTGCAGCTATTTGCAGAGTATGGAACCTAATGAGGCAGGACCTAATAAGTTATGTCATCCCAAAATATTATGTGCTGAGACATCACCATCTCTGCCTCTGTGATATGTCTTGACTGCAAACTAGATAATCTATCTGCTGACAACAGAGAAATGTTTTTAATGCTTTCTCTCAGCAGCATCTAGTACATTTTTGATGCTATTATAATACAAGGCTTAAGTTAGATCTCACACTGTTATCATAACATGTTAGGCCCAGGTTGTTTTCTGTATTGCTTTACCTGCTTAGGTGAGGGAAACTTAGTTTGTTGAGAAATTGCTACTCTTATTTCTTTGTATTTATTCCCACTATCACTTCTAGGACAAAATGCTGTAATTCCTATGATTTTATCTGTGGAGCAAAAGGCCCAGATTTAATAGGGGTCTCTGGGGAGTGATTGTTATCTTGCCTAAGAAAGGAAGAGTACACGTTAATGAGAAGGAATGTCATGATTACTTAGCTCTCAGGTCTAGTTTATTTAAGAACAAAATGGGGTGTTAATGGAATGTTTATGTGGTCACAGCTTTCCTGAGGCAGTATTTAAGTGCAGTGAATTACAGAGGTAATTACAGAGGTCCTTCACACACCATTTAAAAAAAGCTAATGACATTTCTGTGAAACAAACAATTCTTCATTTCTTAATGCAATGAAAATTGTAAAAGGTCATGTAGCATTCAAATTAATAAATTGTCCTTGGGAATAAAATTGCAAGGTTTACCACCTGTTCCACATTCAGTCAGCCTTTCTCTGTTTGCAGCCCTCTCTGGATCAGCAGGCTCTTTCCCTTCCTGCTTCCATCAATGTATTTTCTGGACACACTTCACATGTTTCTTGCTTTTGTGAGTCTCTGCAGCCCCATGGACCAACACAGAAATCTTAATGGTTCATCAGTATCCACTTCTCCATGTGGGTCCTCTGGGGGTTCAGTGTACCCCCTTCAGACTTGTGATAAATTCACACTGTAGACTGGCTTTGCACAAGGCTTAAAAATACTCTATAATATGGTATAGAATCAATAATACTGAAGAAATAAATACATCCAAGTTGAAACAAGTAACCTACTTGCCTTCCTGTTGTGATTTAACTGCAGATGGCAACAAAGTACAGCACAGACGCTTACCTGGCCTTGCCAAGTTTCATGGTTGTACTGGGTGTCATGCAGAGGTCTGCTCATCTTTTCCCCTCCCCTGCCTTCTTAAGACATTTAACATCAACATTAAACTTGTTACATGATGTTGGAGACAATTTCGGGATCCTACATTGTGTCTAGGGCAGATATGCCCTGTACGTCTTTGATCAGATGTCCTGCTTGCTTGGCATTTTAGGGGAATCAAAGGATCTTTCCAGGCCTATCATCCTTGACCAGCACCTTTCTTTTCTGCTTTCTAGGACAGTTTTCCGTTTATAGAACATGTCAGCAGCCATTTCCAGCCAGTTGTCTTTAGCACACAAATTGTCGGGTCAAAATCAATGCCATTTTTCCTTGGGTAGAGAGCTCCTGAAAATGCAGAATCTGGCATCTCAGAGCCTGTGCTGTGCTTGCTCCCTTTCCAAACATCCTGTCAGGCTGAGCTCAGCTCTTTCCTCTCCTAGTTTACTTCTGTTGCAGAGAGGAATTAATTTCTGATCCTTCTCCTTGGGCAGATAACTAATTTTCTTCCTGTTTTTCAGTTTGGCTACGTCCCATTATAACACTGGGACATGTTGGTCTGGGAGATTAAACACTTCTCTACAGTGCAAGGCTTATAGAGTGCCTTCCACTCCTTTCTGATGGCATGCTTGGTGCCTTACCATGTGATAGATATCTAAAATGTCCACAAAACAGAAACATTTGAAGCCCTGTTACCAAGGTTATTTGTTAAAATATATCAGCTGAATATTTTAATATATTTTTTGAACAAGTCCTGGAAGGTTTCCTATAGAATATGTGCTTTGTATAAAGCATCACATTATTAAAATGAGCAAAAGAAGATTAGCATCAGAGGCCTGTGGAGATACATTGACTTTTATACTTCTTTGTATGTTCAAAGGATTGGGGCTGCACAGTCATTCATGCTGTCCCACAACACACAATACATACTGCAGAGCAAGTGAAATCTTGCATGTCCTTCTCGCATCACAATTCCAGCCCCCTCTCTCTTTCCTGGGTTGTAACAAGAGGCTAATTCAAAGGGGTGATATATTGGGCCCACTCTGATTAAAGACAAAATGCTGATTTTCTTCCATGGCATTAGTTTTTACCTTCATGGGCCTGTATGGACATTGCAGGCCATGTCCAGTGTCTGCTTTTCCATAAATGAATGTTGATTAATTTTTGTAAACCATTAAGTATCTTCCAGATTCACAAATTGTTTACCTGTAAATCCAGCTCTCATAGGACATCTGTAGACATAGGAGCCAAAATTGTTCGTGGTTTTAAAAAATATTGACATAATTCTTTTTGGCATGCTCTCCTTTTGGCATATTCCATGTGGAGAACAAGAATACACACAGCTTTCCCTCATTACCACAAGTTATTTATAAGTACCCTCATCTATTGCTTTACGTAGTCCCCTGTGGATAAGCATTTTTTTGTTTATTCCAGTAGTCAGCATAAAATTTACAGGAATTAGTATTTGGTGTTTTTCCTTCTGGCAATAAACAACCACAATTTCAACACTTTTTTTTTTCTCCCACTTATTTATGAAACTTTAGTTTTATTTTGGAAATATTTATCCTACAAGTAATATAGCAACTAGTCATCTCATTCCACAATCATTTAGAAGGGTTGTTTTCAGAAAATGAACACAGCTTGTCTGGTGAGTGCCCATGTAAAGATGTGAGGCTGGCCCAAACGAAAAGCCTTTCAGACCAAATGGCCTCTTCCACTGTTTACAGCCTGGCATGAGCGCTGCAGCACCACCTTCTCCAACAGGCTCTTATCTCTGCAGATAAGTGAGCCATGTCAGGTGGCTCAGCTCTCAGGTTTTAAATAAGCATTTTATTTTTTTTCTAAGACTGTGGATAAAAAGTGGAAAGAAGGTGAAAGAGGAAAAGAATTCATTTGTTTCTGGCACTGGAAAACAGATTGATACTTAGCTCTATGTGTTAAGATGATTTTTTTAGGAACCTCTTCACATACAGCACAAAGGCATTCGGCAGATACAGCAAGAAACACTTAGAGAAACAAAACATGGAGTTATTTTGGCTCTGTAGTTACGCGGGCCAGAAATCAAAAAAATCATCTAAGACTGTTGAATGGAAAATTTTTATATGTTTTTGATTACCTTGTGTTAACAGCTCTCCAGATTATCCTGCTTCATATGCCAATTTGCACTGAATTTGCAGAAAGAATTTATGAGGTACTGTCTCATCTCTAGGCTGGGAGTTTCATCCATTTTCATCAGGCACACTGCATTTTGACAGGTACATTGTTTCTTGGAGAAACTCAGTTTCCCAACATAATGCCTCTGACAAGTACAAGTATAGCTCACACAATTTTTAGATGCAGCTGTAAATCAACATTATGTTGTTCATTGTTTCACTGTAAGATAAAAATGCTGTTAATTTTATTCTTTTCACCGATTCTTTTTTGTCCTTTTGTGCCTTTTTTTGTGTCCTCCTGACACCTATATGAGCTGATTTTTACTGTGTCCATCTTCCCCCTAGCCCATGCAGCCTTTTCCTTGGGTGTCCTCACTTGTCTGTGTTGTGATTCCTTCCTCTACCATACTGTCCAGAGACACACATGTTTTACTCCTAGGCTTTGCTATTATGCTGGTGGCTTTCTTTTCCAAGCTGCGATACATAACTAGCACTCCCTTTTGGGGTGAAGGTCACATTTCTCCCCAGAGAGATAAATTTAAAAATCACTGAGAAATCAGGAATTTAGAAAAGCTGTAGAAGGATTGTTTTGCTTTGTGGAATTGTATGACAAGGAGCTATAGCTTGTTGCTGGACCGACAGGTGCACTTACTGTGTTTTGTTTTGTTTGCGTAGTGGTCCTGTGACTGTAGCTCCTTAGCCAGCACAACAGACTGCTTATATAGCTGTTGTGAATGCCTTAGGGTGTTTAGGGTTTTGGTGAAGAGATCTGAGACAGTAACTCAGGAAATCAGAACTTGCAAGTGACATTTGAAGCATTGCACTTAAAGCAAATGCTTAAGTTTGTCTGTTTGCAGTGAAGCAAAGTTATGATCTTCGAAACTTCCAGAGGGAGGACCTCCTGCACTCAATATGCTTAAGCCAACACCAGATTTCTGTGGAGCTCTTCAACAGCACCTGCATCTCCACCAAGTAAAGTATTTAGGCTCATGCTTGGAAGACTGCTCCATCATGCCTATACAATTAGATTTGCAAGCCAGGAAGCTGTCAGAGAAGTTTGATAGGAGCTGTTTCCTGACGTGTTTCATACTTTGTTGGGTATAAGCACATTCTGAAAGACTCTCAACACAGGGTAAAGGCCCCCAGCTTATAAGCAGCTTATATTCATCAGTTGTAAATTCCAAGAGATCTAAACTCTTCTGCTTTAATGCCCATTAAAGTTATTTTCCTCCTTACTAACATATTAATACATATTAATTTATGTTCAGCTTGGACCATTTGGTTTTCACTGATGTTTTCCAGATATTAATTTAATTCTAATCATATTCTTCTCCCCGTGACCTCTTTCCATCTGAGATCAGAGTTTCACAGTTGGAACATCTTGTGTATTTGTACATGGATAAAGCAATTCTTATATACTTTATGGGTAAGCCATGGATTCTAGTAACCAAGGTTTTTCTGAGAGCTTGCAAATCAAACAGGAAATTTTTCAGCTTGATTTGCATTTTCTATTGAATCCACATAATCCAAGATAAAGTAAAATCGATTTAGAAAGATTTTTAATACTTGTGGAGCTTAAAGTATTTTAATGCAATTTCTGGTTGACTGACTCATGTTAATAGAAATTCCAAGTCTGTTTAGAATACATAAAACTTGTATGCATCCCCAAAAAAGCCTAAAATTATATGACTTAGATCCAGCTGGTTTTATATATAATGCAATATAATAAATAAAAAAGTCTGAAAGCTCAAAGGGAGCTATTAAAAAAAACCCAATTTATTCATCTTCAGAAATGAATAGTTCCTATGACCATCCTTAGAAAGATATACAGAATTCCTTTAATGTTTATATGTCCAGAGAAATTACCTGTAAAGTTAACAAAGAAGATTTAAGGTATCTAGGTTTAATTTGCTGTATGACAGATGCTGTTTCTTTCACATCAGTTTCCTGTGGAAATTATGTTGTCTTAGGCACACTATTACCAGGTTTCACTTGTTCAGTTGATGGGAAGATTCTCCCACTACTCTCACTGGTTTTCTAGTGATACAGCTCTTAAAACCCCAAGTAAATAAAAGCAGTGCCCTTCTAGTACTTGGTTGTGTTATATGAAAACTAGAGGAAAGGAAAGCAAAAGGAATAAGAAAAGGAGAGACAAAAAAATCAGTTTAAATGTATTATTACAAAAATGTAGATAATAAAATACACCTGAACTATTTACATTAAATCAGAACTTTGCATTTACACACATGAGCATGAAAATCTGGATTGAATGAAAAATAATTGCTTCACATCTAAGTGTTTCTGTAAAAAGAGAGTTAATCTGAGAATTGGTGTGAAAGTGAAGCTTTTCTTGAAACAATGTCAATGAAAGGCACAAGCAAGTTGGGAAGCCCATCTCTGGGAAAATCTCACTGACACAAAAGCCAAACTGATGGGCAGAGCAGCATGATGACTGACAAAAATCAGAAGGTGCCCTATGAAATTCGGAAGTCCAAAGAGATTTTTGTTGATTTGGATCTTATTTGAATCTGATATATGAACTATGAGAAATCAAGTAGCTGAGGAGACAGCAGAAGTTCCAATGAATTGATTCTATGCTATATTTCATCAAAATGGGTTATCCAAAGGTTTGGGATAAAATAATAAATACAGAGAACTGCAGACCTGTGAAAACTAGGGGATCCTGACATTTGACTGGCTTCTGTGTCTCTTCTGTATCTCTTGTGGAAACCTTTATTTCAGTATGTTCCAGGGCTTGAGCTCTCTGGTTTGTACCAATCATGTATCAGAGGCCAGCCTACTACAAGTACCTTTGACTGGTTTTCCACCAAAAGCTGGAAGGAGGAAAAAGGGGAAATGTAAAGTGCATCTGGGCAGGACTGGGCACTCAGGTCATGATCCATAAAGATTTATTGTAAAGATTTTCAGAGCTGGACTATTCGGCCTGAAAGTCCTAGACTTTGGACCCTTGAGATTTTTGATGTATGGCCGTAAAGATATATTATAACAGGAGCACATTAATTTTGATTTCACACCTTAAAAGAAGAAAGGAGTTTTGCTGAGGATAAACTTAGGTTTGTCTTATTCTGGGGTGATCTAAATGCTTAAAATAGGAGATGAATACTTTTGGATACTTGGATGAAAACCTAATTTGTCATAAAAGCCAGTGAGGAAAAAATGAAGCTTTGGTAATTTTTTTTTTTTTTTCACTCACATAGCTGAGAGTATCATATGTGGAAACATTCCGGAAGAGTGAAATTTTCCAACAGAACAAAAGAAACAGAATCTGCCCCAGTGAGCAGATCTGCTCAGGAGCACAAGGTATTACTCAGGTCCCCGGTGAATATAAACTTGGCATGGGAAGAAAAACTCTTGAGATTGTTTAAACGGCACTACCATGTGATAGAAAGTTATCATTTATCCAAAGCTACTCAAAGGAAAAACATGATGAGAATAGCTAAGAATGCATGATCTGAGATTCACACCAGACTGTAGTGCTGGCAAAGACTTTCTGAGTTATGAAGTCCATGTTCTAGTTACTGCAAAATGCTCCACCACTTTATATAATGTAATTGAATTATAAGCTCCAATGTAAAACCAATTCACTTTTTTTCCCCCAAGGCTACTCGTTGTGAACGGCTGTTTCAAAACCTGCTGTAATGAGTAAAAGCCTTTTATTTTGCAAGTTGAATTTATCGCTGGCCTTCTCATATCCATTTTTTCCTATGTCAGTATTATCTTCCAGCCTAAATATGCCCCTCCTGCGCCGTGCTAACCCTCACAGTAAAATTTCACAGATAATAACAGGTAATTCTTCCTGACTTTTGCCTGGATGTTAAAAGTGCATTTCCTAGTGTGAGGTAGGGCTCTCCTTTATCTTGTCTATCCTGTAGCCTTTCTCTTTATGTGCTGTTAATTAAAATTCTACATGTTTTAGTGGCTAATAATAATTTCAAATTTTTCTAAATGCATGGTCTTATACCATATATTCTTTTATTTTATCTCATTTCACCCCTTTCTCACAAAATTTATTTTCTCTTTTCTCTGTTGGAGTGGAGCTTTTTCCTCAATGGAGTCGGACCTGTAGATTGCATGGAGGTGGTAAATGAGCATCAGGAGCAGCTGTTACTATGAGGTGGTTGTTGTTTTACTCAGCTGTAAAAACACTGTGGAAGTTCTTTAGGTACCAGCAAAGTACATGTGTAACCTACTTGTGAATGGAGAAGTGTTTACTGACCTAATTTCTGAGGCAGAGCATAAGGGACAAAGTGAGAAACAGAGAGCAAATAATGACGACACATGAATGACACTTGTAAAAGCTTGGTAAGGGGATTTCAGGGCTCAAATGTCAGGTGAAGATGTTTGAAGTTGTGAACAAATATCTATTTTAGATCCCTGCAGGATGGGAGTAATTGGGGCTTCACTTTGCTTTAATTCTATTGCAAAGAAATAACTCTGTAACAAAGACTGTAGACTCAATTTTCAGTTTTTCTCAGTGAAAAGTACTTGGGAGACCTTGAAGCTTGGCTAACCATATAACATAATTTGGTGTGTGTGCCTTTGCCTGCTTCTAGAAAAGGTGATAACTGAAGGGATATGGAAGCAAAACAAAATTGATAAAATTTGGAAGCTGGATTCAGATGAATTCTTTGCAGTATGTTTGCACTACCCAGCTCAGGGCTCTGAGGAAAGCCATCTCTGACCGTGGTTGCTTGTGCCATTGTAGGGGTCAGCAGATCCAGCTGGGAACAGCAGTGCTGTCACAAGTCACATTTTGAAGGCAAATCTTTACTTCAGTGTTGAGTACAAGAGTGGTACTTAGGCAGCGAGAACTGAGTAAGCTTTCTATTGCCAGAGCAGGGACTGCCAGAGGGCAGGTTCTGTTTATCTGCACTCACCCCCAGATCTGCTGCTTTGCTTGGCCCCTGGAAAGAGATGACGCATTGTTGGATTCTTTCTACTCCATGTGTTTAAGGGTCTTAGTGTTACATATGATATAACAACTTCAGCTGCAATTCTTTGGGTCTCTCACTGATAGCCCTAAAATGATTTTATCCACTCATTTGAAATCCAGAAAGTAGAATTTAATGATAAACTATATAAGCAAAAAGAGTGAGCCTGAGAGGGAAACAAAGAGGACTCTGCTGTCAAACTTCTCATTGTGAAAGGGAAAATTATAAAAGAATAATTAAAACCCAATAAATTAGATCAAATTATATTGAAGGTAATATTTTGGGGTTAAAATAGGGTAATTGTTTTACAACGAATGCTTGCATTGCGATGGTGAAATGTAAATGCTGGACTTTGGCTCTTGTATATCTCTGTTCAACTTGTCTTTATTTTTGATTCCCCATGAACCAGTAAATACATTTTGGGCTTTCTTTCTTGTGAAAAAAGTTCTGGATTCAAGTAAAAGGTATCTGGTAACTTATCCCAAAACATCTCACAGAATCATGGTGCTGGAGAGATCTGGAGAAGAAGCATTAGGAGAAGTTGTTAGAGGAAAATCAAATCCTTGCCTCTCTGAAGCTGGCAGGAAATCCTGTTGACTTCTGTGAGGACAGAATTTCTCTTTAACAATTAAAATATAGTTTCCCTCAAAAAACATGTTCTTAAAATATTCCTTGGCGTTTTCCCCCTCTGTGCATTTGCATGCCTTCTGCGTATCTCCTACATTCACTCTACAGTAACGATGTGAGGTCGAATGAAGGCTTTTGGGAGGCCCAAAAGACAGGGGGGAGTTACTCAGAAAAGTCTTGATCATATTGAAATGGGAGTCAGGAGGCTTTCCATCAACAGCCTTTGGTGAGATAAAAGTGTCTTCACACTGTTAGAAAAAATTCCTTAAACTGCAAGTGTTAACAACATATGTGATTAATCACTAGCCTTACTTCACCTGGGTCTTTACTGAGGTTTGGCAAAATCAGAGTAAAGAAATTTGGTTTCAGTGTTTATTTCAGCAAAGGCATTTCTGTATCAAGAAGTAAAATTTTGGTATTCTGGGCCTCAGATCTTCTTAGAAGTTAAGCAATTCTTGGAAGAGGTTATTTTTCACCTCAGGTATATTTTTAATGAAATTATTATGGAACATGAAATTAATTTGAATATTTTCATAATTTTTATTCAACAAGGTGAAAAGTTTGCTTTTCAAAAGGAATGCAGACAGAATTTGGCTTAAAGTGTAGCTTATAACATTCCTCAGGTATTATTTCATCTAGCATTTGGAAACTAATAAAAGATTTTTTAACTGAAAAGTTGTTTTTTTTTTTTTTCCAGAAATTAGCAAGAGATCTGAGAAAAAGGGCACTTCCAAACACATTGTTTTGACTGCTGGAGAGTCTCTTTATCGGCTCATTGCTGCCAGGAGCAAGATGCTGTTGTGTTGACATGGAGTCATGGCAGGAGAACACAACAAAGACAGATGAAACATTGTGTCACATATGTCATCTGCAAAGGTTTTAGAAATTTGGGAGGGGGATTCTTCTCTCTTCTGATTTTTACATAGGCTCTTGTTCAGCTGCTTCTGAATTTATTTGGTAAATGATTTAAGTTAGTTTGCCTCTTTGAAAAATTATTTATTAACATATAGGTTTAGAAATGGAATTTAAAGTAACTTCTGGACTAGTTGTATAAAGTTAAAATTGTAAAGCTGAAAGAAGTATCTACAAGTACCTGATGTTTTTATGGCAGTAAGAAGGACATGACTATTTTAAAAATCAGGCTGCTTTTTCAGTATCTCTGACTAGATGTGTGATTCTTGGCCTTAATTGAAGAGCATTATGACTCCAAATCTCTCAGTTTCTGCATAATAATAGATGTAATGACAGATACCTCCTTACTGTAATCGGTAAAACCCCCTGAGATACTCCTACTGTGTAATACCCAGGGAGTTTGGTCTTAAAAGTCCCCATGCTGCAACTCTTTTGTGCTGCAGCTCAGCAGACACAGCAGAGGACTGCGGGGCTGCACTTCCGAGCTGCCTTGAACACTTCCAGGCATGGGACATCCACTTTTCTGGGCAACCTATGCCAGTGCTTCACCACCCTCTGAGAAAAAACCTTCTTAGCATCTAATCTAAATCTCTCCTCCTTTAGTTTAAACTATTCTCCATTGTCCTATCACCATCTGCCTGTGTAAAAAGTCACTCTCCTTCTTTTTTTATAACCGCCCACTAAGTACAGGAGGATCAGGAAGGCATAAAGTCAAATAATGAGAAAAATGTTTAATAAAATGTGGTCTTCTGAACAGGGAGTTCACTTAAGTAACATTTTTTTCTTAAACATAGTCATATAAATGAAAGCATATTTTCTGTTTATTTCTCAATATTTTTCCTAAACTCCTGGTCAGCTAAAAGAAGAAATTTTCCCACACTCATTATATTTTTGGAAATAAGTTCTAAGATTTAGTTAAAAACAAAACTGAAAAGATTTTTAAAAATTAAGAGAACTCTTGAATGGAAAAATTCAAATGTTTTGTTTTGAAATTGTTGAAAAATATGTACTTAGGAAAATTTAATTTTTTAATAGCAAAACAAATACACAAAAAGTTTTCAAGCTGCTGAATTTGTATCTCTTTTTTTCCTGAAAAATATGTGTTTGAAGACAAATTAGCCTTATTCCTGACACCTCAGCTGACTCACTTCTGAAGCAACAATATAGAATCATAAACTGGTGGGAGCTGTAGCCTGTTTCTATTTTTATTAGCTGACATAAAAAAATAGTATAATCCACTGAAGAAATTGGTCTTAGGTAGAAAAAGCGTTTACTGTCCTGAACAGCGGTTTGTAAATCCACAGTATCTGTATCATTCATTTTTTTCACAATCAGAAAACAAAGCTTTGGGGAAAACAGAGGGCACAGAACTATAAGTTTTACTGGTTCTTTTTAACACACAAGCTGTATCCCACTCTGTTTTGTAATTTATATAAGTGCTTACTACAGCAAGGTTTCTGAGGAACCAGATTCACTCCTAGTGTGCACAGAAAACTGCCTGAATACTGTTGCACTGCTCCCAGAGCCATAAGTTCCATGGGAAGGTGTCAGCCAGTACTTTTGGCCATGTATAAATACAATTTATCTCAAACTAATTGTTCAGTTATAGAGATTACATAAATGAGAAAATCAAAGCAATTGCACTTTCAGGGCTACACATATATAACAAAACAGCCTTCTCCCCATTGGCACAGAAATGTGTTTATTCCTGAGTACAACAAATGGTCCTCACGGCAGGCCCATGGTGATTCAGTGGTGGCAGATAAGACAAACAGCAGGGCTTGCTGACTGTAGAACATCATTCCACACAGTGTAACAGGATTTTTATGGCTCCCCAGCAGCTTTCTTATAACTTCTTACAGTATAACTCGAGGTCAGTTCTGAAGGTGCTGCAGATTTCTAAATTTTTTTACTTTCAGTGTTTCTTGGGCAGCTGTTTTCTTTTTTTTCTCCTCCAAAATGCAACAAGAGCAGCCACATCCAGTCACCTGTTCTTGATGTCTGGAATCACAGCTGACAATTACACACTCTCTGGTGCTGGGCAGAACAGCTCCAGCTTAGTTTCAACATTTTGAAGAGACTAGGAGATGAAGTAATGACAGAGAAAGAATTAAAGATCTGCCAAAATACTTGAAACAGCTGTCATTTTAAAAGCTGCCTTAGGCAAAGTTTCGTTTCAGATGATGTAATAGGAAGCACACTGGAAGTGCTCTAATAATCTGTGTGCAACAGTTTCATCAAGGAAAAATTCTCAGCGTTAGAATCAATGTATGCAGTCAATATCTGATCCAAGTTTCTTAAGTTATCTGCTGCTAGGTTGAAAAAAACCCTGCATCTATGCTTGTATTTGAAATAAAATCTAACAGTTATACTATCCAGAAACTAATTTTTAATGTCTAATGCTTCTAACCTTGCTATTCTTCACTGAGTAACAGCACAGTTAATGGAACTATCTGGAGATTTTAAATCTCCCTGCATCTTCCAGCAAGTTCTTTTACAAATTGCCTTGAAGTGCATAGTACTGTAAGTTAAGATTACTGGCTAGAGTATGAAACTAAGGAGAACACTCACACTGAAGCAAATAAACGCTCCCTGTTTTTACATTTTAAGAAAATATTTATGCTAATATTTAGTTTTCATAAACAGTATTCATTTCATAAAACCTAAGTCAAGTGATGAGTCCACACAGCAAAATGCAGAACCTTGTAGAAATGCTCTCATGGCATATGGATGCATGAGGAACATTGCTGAAGTATCTGGGTAAATAGTGAATTCTTGGCAAGTGCCCAGGGCAAACTGAGGCACCCTAAACGTGGTTTTCAAGGGGCTCTTAAAACCTTCAAGTGCTCAGACACAACTTGATTTGACTAGTCACGCACACTACTGTTTGCTAATCACAGTGAACCTCTGCAAAGCAGCTGCATTTCTGCAGTGTTATCCTCCTCCAGCATTCTGACCTTTGGTGTATTGATCCAGAAGTGGGTCTGGAGTGGGTCTTGCTGTAGTTACTTACCTATGATGCCAGAACGTGTCGGACAGTTTCTGAGATGTGTTAGAGGGGCGGGGATGCTGGGTTATCTGTGCCTCTGGGTGCCCCTCGCCTGGCTGGCCACAGGTCCCCGAGCCCTTTGTTATGCAAAGGGTCGGCACTTCACAGCCTCCTTTCCGGGGCTCCCCCCGCCCAGAGCTCAACCTGCAGCTCACACTGCAGCTTCACACCGAGATACCTGCGCTAAATTCCTCTGCACAGACCAGCAGGGTTAGTACGGAGACTGAGGTACAAGTGAGAGTAAGCCAGTTATATTGGTTACAGATTATCAAGACATAAGTAATAAGATAGGTAAAAAGAGAAGAAACTTTTCTTACCAAAATCACTTGGAGACAGTAGAACTTTAAAGTAGTGAACAGGACAACACACGTAAGTATATTTGTAACTCACATTTGTGACTTCAATGGGAAAATACTGATAAACTAAAGGTGCAGGATAATGATGTCATATTTTGAACTCTAGGAATTAATAACTTGAAATCTGTTTAAGAAATAGGTTCAAGAACTGTCTGGAATTTATATTCGTGTAAAGGAAAAGTAGTTGCGAAAAAGATGTTCTAGCTTCACTGGGTGATGATCAACCACAGAGAAGGATATCACTAGCAGAACTAAAGTATAGTGGGAGTGGAAATCCTAAATGATCAAAGAAAAGTTTGTCCTGGAGGTCAGAATGCATGGGTAAAAAGTGTGAAATTATGAAAAGGGAGGATGAGATGAACCTTGTCATTATGTGACAGAAACTGGTGATTCCTGGAAATTTGATGCTTGTGTTCCTACAGGGGAAAAGAACTATAAGTGGCAAGGCAGAGGTATGACCCTCATTTTGGTGTTGGGTATGGCAGCCATCCATGCTAAAGAAAGATGATTTCAAATTGAGTGAACTGGGAAGATGTTGCAGGAGATTGATTGCCATGAAGCTGGGACATCCAGGTAGATATCTGACCATTGTCTGTCCGGATGTAGTCTCTCCTCATGCCATGGAGGAGAGGCAGCTGCAGAGGGCTATCCATCGGCACTTACTGCTGCCTTGAGCCTTGGGGTCTGCGTGTGCTGGGTCTGCTGCAGTCCCACGGTGATTCACAGCCTCCGGGGTTATCCGGAGGCTGCCCTGCCTGAAACAACACGTGCAAGCTCACTGCTCACACAGGCAGCAGATTCCTATCTCTGTAAACTCGCATTTAGGTTTTCAAAGGAAAAATGCGCCGTGTTCCAGGGTGATGTGGCTTCACTCTGTGTATCTAATCTTTTTACAAAATGTTTTCCTTTAAGCATATCAAATCCAAATGGTCCGGATTTCTGAGGAACTCACGGTATAAACAGATTAAATTGTTGTTGAAAATTTCCTTGCAGATTAAAATTAGATAAAAAATGTTAATGGATGTCATTTGATATAATTTTCTGGTAATGACAAACAGAATGAGTATTTGGAGTGCCTTTGTTTGCTTTGTACAGCAGCCTTTATATCCAGAATTATTAAATTGAGATAAATAAAATGAGTCTCATTACAGGAATAAGAAATAGAACTTTAATTAGCTCTGCTTAAACAGATTTTTTTTTTTATATAAGCTTATCATACCATACGGTTATATCACTTGATGAAGCACACCAAGGAAAACCACAAAGACAATCTAAATAATCACTGCTGGACAGTCAGGAGCCAAGTGTAAAGAAGAACTGTGATTTCATTTGGCTCTTTCTGTTCCCTCCTGTGTTTCTCTTTTTCTCTAGACAAATCAAGAAATCATCAAAGCCTTTGTTCTGGTTCCATTGATGCTGAACCCTGGAGCTGGGGTTTCACATGGAGGCTTTGAGTTTGTTCTCAGCACTTATTCCAATGACCAGGAGATGTGTAAAATCTGATTTTCAAAAGGATTACATGAACACACATTTGACCAGAGGAAGACAGTGGAACATAGTACAAAGATGGGGACTATTTCACTGACATCTCCACTTATAAGGCCTCATCACCTCTAATTTCATTAGGGCTTATACACATTAGCAAAAATGGTCACATTTTTCAATGAAACCAAAGAAGTTAAATTGTTTAGGAACTGGTAAACATTTTATTTGAGGTTTTCACTGAGCACATAGGCTTTATTTTCTTCTTGTATCATTCAATAATATACTCAACATATATTCACTTATGTATATATATGTGAAGCAGGACTTTACAGGGGATGAGGGATTTGTAATAGTAAAATTTATATGATCCTTCTGATTCACTTTGGTTAGTTTAATGCTTCTAATTTCCCACAAAATGTGTTTCAGCTGGCTTCACCTTTTTGGTTTTCATATTTTTTTACCTCAGGAGTAGCTCTAAAAATATTCCTCTAGGCACTTCTGCCATACAGTGTGTCTGGAAGGACAGATTTACCTATTGGCCTTCCTGAATCAGACTTTCCTGAAACAAACTTTCCTGCAGACAAGCCAGAAGAAACTGTAGAATACAATTAAAAAACCAAAAATGAGAAATGCAGAGACACTGGATTTCACTTGAAATGTCTCTTGCAGTCCTGTCAGACTGTGTTACAGCCTCTGGAAAGGGAAGACAAGAACGGTGTGTAACAGATTCACCATCCCAGGGGCCCCATGGTCTCAACTGTACCTGCTGCTTTGGGGAACTCTTTACATTATTACCTAATACTGTATCATTCTTTACAGTAGTTGAGCCCAGTAAAGACATGTAAGCTGCTGTGCTGCTGTGTCCTCTGACCCAGCTGCTTCCTTAGTTCACCCTGACTTCCATCACTGAATAGGAAAATAATACATAGCTACCAATCCAAATAAGCCACTGGGAATGGACATGGTGTGATACGAATTTACTGGGAAAGAAGGAGAGCCAGGAGGACTTTGTTTCTCACCATCCTCATGAGCTGATGTGGCACAAGAATCTGAGACACCTGGTGGCAGCTGTGCAGTCTGTATCTCCCCTTCCCTATCCTTATTCAGCTCAGCATCACTCTTTGTATCCATCGTGGGCAGGGCATTAACATCCCATGCTGCACTATCGCCTTTCCATGGAGGAGAATACCTGGAAAGTGTTTCATACTCCAGCATCAGAGCAAAAGAAGCCAATTTATGGGAAAATGTCTTCTTTTTCTGTGTAATGTTACATACCAACTCAGTGATATCTATCAGATGACTGGGCAAGTTATAATGGGAACTCCATGGGAAATGCCAGTATTTCAAAAGGTAGATTTGAGTTCTAATAAAACTCTTATTTTGATTTTGCCTGCAAAATAAAATCCTAATACAATTCTCCCAGTTATTAAGAAAAAATGTTGTGAAATTTATCTACTAATTTAATTTATTTCAGCGTGTCAAAAATACAAACATGATGGAAAAAATATTTAAATGAAAGTTTCAGGATTTCTGTTATACCATAGCTATTCTTATCATGACAAATTTAAATTTTTTAATTATGTGTGAAATTGCCAGACCAGCAGAAAACTCTGTTTTATATGGAACCAATATTTTTCAATGAAATCTTGTTTAAAAGTAATGATAGCTGTGATCCCCATAGGTTTAAATCTTGCATGCCCATCTCTAGGAGCAAAGTGCATAATGTTGAGCAAGGTACCACAATCCCAGCAACTGAAAATAACATTAGGCCCCCCTTGTTTAAATCAAAAAAGTAAAAAAATCAGTGGAGACAAATATAACTTCTGTGTATATAAAAGTTAGATTACTCTGCAAAGTCTTCGCTGTAGCCAGGCATCTATCTATACTTTTTCCAAGTACTTTTCCTTTGAGTCCTATAGAATTGACGTAATTCCCCAATGAGATCTAGTTGCAGTTTGTTGCTAGAATGACATGGCCTTCCTGTAAATGTTTGTGCCTCATCCAGTTAAACTTGGCTAATGTATATATAAAGCCATGTAATTCTGGTTTTTACCCACCGCCCCCTTTTTTTTTCTCAAAAGATTTTTGCTAATTGGTCAGAGACCAATGAGTAATTACAGTAAAGCCAAATCTTTGTGACTGTAAGCACAGATGTTTGTATGAAATTAGCTGTTTATTCAGAGTGGCTAAAATATGTACAGGACTCATACACATAAAGTTTTTAAAATTGAAAAAATAGCAGAGCAGCTATTTGCTCACTCAATTATATGGAAGAAATCCCAAGAAATCCACAGCAGTCAGTGCATATTCACAGCAGCACGGGGCTCAGCATCAGCAAAGAGACCTAAGAACTTGGTCTTCACTCTCTTTGAAGGTTTTCAGATTCATTTGAAGTCAAAAATCAAAACCGAACTATAGGAATGTAGATCATAAAAGAGAAAACAACTCTCCTTTTTATTTATGGTCTAAATTTCTGGGTAGACTAAAGCACTTCTCAAAAGCTGTACAGAACCTTTTTCAGCCTGTCTTCCAGTTGTCTTTATCTGTCACCAATTTATTTAATCTCTAGATAGTTCTAGTTTCTGTTGGTCTAATCTCTTTAAATAGTCATACTTGTCACAAAATTTCAAAATGCATTTAGTAGTTTTCCTATTTCCAAAGGGACCATTGATCAGAAACACTGTAATAACACTTAAAATCAGCTTTTTTACTGGGAACTGTGCCAGACAACAGAATATTGAGTCAAATCTACCAGCCCAGTCATCTGTGCCTCTAATTTGTATTATAAGTAGAGGATGTGAACAAAGAACTAACGAAAATCAAAATTTTCACTCAAATCTACTATGACAATAAGGGTTTTTAACATCTGTTTGTAAGAACATTTCTGGGAGGGAAAAGCACAGTAACACAGAGTTGTGTGTCAGATAATTTGTCAATTCCACATGTCAGTTCTACAACAGCAAGTATTTAAAAGACTAACAATACCACATTCATGTTTACAAATCTATTTTACTGCTTATTTTGGTATGGATGGGTTTTGAAGTAACTCTTGTGCACACAAAGCTATTAATTTATACACAGTTCTGCTTGGATTCTCCAGTTATAACTCACAGATAGTGTCATACTCTTTTGGTGGATAAATATGAAATTCCAGCCTTTGGGGTTTGTATTATCAAAATCTGTGCACATTTTGGCTGATCTTGCCTATTTGACTTCTGCATTGTTAAATAGCCTCCAATTCTACTGCAAGATTGGCCAGTTCCTTTCAGAGCAGGGTCCGACTGATCCATGGTTGCTGTGTGCTACAGGGAAAAAAGCTGCTTCATAAAAGAAATTGAAAATTGACATCTGTCTTCACCTGTCGTTTTTATCTTTCTCTAAACAATGGTTGGAGTGTTGATGACTATTTGTTCCAAGGGAGAGTGTGGTGATTACAGCTCTGCAGCTGGTTTTCCCAACACCACGGTCCCTAGAGCAGCTCTCCTTGGCCACCTGTTGAAGGAAAAGGAATCTAACTTTCATGTGTACTGGGGAAAAGTGAACTTCTCAGGTATTTACATGTAATAAAAGTATATAATCTGAAAAGACCTCTCCCAAATATTTTGCACTCAAATGTTTTGTGGTATATTCTCCCTTACATATATATATATAAATATGTATCATCTCTAGCAGCCTTTTCTCTCTCCAATATGATTTCTTCATTCGGTATCTCATTGATAGATTTTTATCTGAAATTGTCATCCTCAAATGACATTCTACCATGTCTCCTGTATTTTGGAACTCCAGGGAAAGTACCAGAAAAATACCCTCAATAAAGGAACAAGTAATAACAAAAATGTGTACCTATTACATTTAATTCACATCTGGAAGCAAAATCGGAGTTTTGAGAAACATATGAGAAGCCTTGGAACCAGATCACATGGAGAACAGAAAGCAATTCACTTCTGGAAATAATGCTTTCACAGCTGATTTATTTGAGGGCAAATCTTGAAGGATTCTTGCTTAAGACCATTTCAAGCATCTGGAAGATGCTCAAGGTCTGATTTCAGAAGTCTATGCATAGAAAGTCTTCTGAAGTTCAAAACAGACAGACTCCCATCTACCAAAAATGGCATCAGGCCGTGGACTTTCTGCCACTTGCTAGCTTGGGTTTCTGGGACATTGTAGTTTTGGCTTTAAAAGAAAAACTCTAAGTGTGCATAAGTGTGATGTGCATGTACCCATACATTAAAAAAAAAAAGTCAAACACCCAGACGTATGTACACATGATAAATACGTATGCTGCCGGGAAGCAAAACACTGCTGTAATTAAATGGAAACTTTTTCCTTTCCTGAAGGCCAGGCTTGGTCCAAATAGCCTGGGACATATACGAACTGCAGTTCCATTTTTCACCTAGGAGACAATGTTCAACACTGTTGCACTATATTATTTCCTATTAATATACCACCTGGAATGTAGCTGCAATATGGAGTGGATGAAGCAAAGCAAGGTTAACCTTATCAAAACATCCATCAGCAGCAGTTTCTGATTTTATGCAGGCACTTCTGTATTAACACTCACTCTCCTTTGCTCCCTGAAATAGAACAATCCAAATTCAGCAGTGATGACACTTCTGCTTCCCAAAAGCTTCTCTAAGCTCCTGGTCCCAGATACTCCTTAGAAATTACACTTCTGTGAGTTTCAGTGGTCTCTCTATTCATCACAATGTTTTCAACATGTCACAATATTTTATCTATCATAAATTCAAAGCAGTGTTTGCTGTGAAGCTCTGTCAAGCACACAGACTCCAGGTTGCTTCTGACTCCCAGAAATGACACCCCAGCAATGCAGGTGCCTGGTCTGGCATTTGGAGTACTTTCCCTAAATAGCTTCTTCTCATTTCTTCCTTTGTCAGTTTTATGTGCTCCAGTTGTCATGGATAGGGAAGAATTGATAAATACTAGAAATATCTCTTTTCTTAAGTGAAAAGGTAGAGTAGTCAGAAGGGGCAGAGAATGAAAAACTGATCCCTGTAATAGTCACTCAGATTGAATTCTTCCCAAACTTCTCCTCTAAAACCCTGGAGCTTTAATTCCAGTTCTCCACTCACCAAATGTTGTGGCAAGAGACAGCCTCACTGTAGCAAGGAATCTGTCAGAAATAGAAGATAATTATTTTAACCCATCCTTCTATGCTTAAATATTTAGATTATAATACATCTAGTGACCAAATAAAGCACAATGTTAATAATATACATTTTTTTTTTTAATTTAGGGTTCAGTTAGTCCTTTAAGAAATTATAATTTTATTTGAAAAGAACTAACAGAGAGAAGTCAACAACATCTTGAAATGTTTAACAAAAATGGATCTTCCATCCATTTGATTAAATCACCCAGAGAACTGTCATATCAAGTAAAATCCTCTACCCCCAGATAATTGGAATCACTGGTTAAACTAGCCATCAGCTTCCTTCTCTTTGAGAATATATTTATCTAAGAGTCTTTGACAAAAATATATATATAAATAAATAATTTAATCAAATGATACATTGAAACGAGGAGGAAATGTTAGATCATCTAGATTCGTTTGCTGTGTGAAATAGGTCTAACTGCATTCATTTCTCTTCTACTCTCCTAATATACTTGGCTGAAGCTTATCTTTCAAAAGCACATCTAATCTTGATTTGAAGACCCAAGAGATGGGGAATCTGTCATCTTCTTTGCTAATCTGTTGAGATGATTGATTGTCATCATCACTGCAAATCTGTGTTGAATTTCCAGTAGTGCGGCCTCAGCATTCAGTTTTGGACTATGGTTGTGCCTTTCTTTCCTCTATAAAAAAAGTCTTCAGCACCCCATCATTTTTCTGCTAAAGAAAAATAGAAACGAAAATAAATCTTTCTTCTTATTAGTGGGCAAGTCACCTAACAAATGTCATCTACAGGTTGGTGCCGTAGCCTAAAGTAGTCTTCAGCCTGCTGGTGGAGAACTGTAGTCCATGGGAAGCAGGAAGTGATTCAACCACAGGTCTTCCGCTCCTGCCTCCTAATTCACAGAGCGGAAATGACTGTGGGAAGTGAAAAAAGGAGAGGAAGGGGTAATGTGGCTGTAGTGTATGCTTGTCAGGTCACACTGGGGGAAACTGTGTGCTTCCCTCCACTTCAGCCCTATCCTACTTCCATTCCTGCTGCCATTCCTTTCAGGATATCGTCTAGGAACTATAAAAAAACTTCTAACTGTAAGAAAAGTATAAATCTATTTAATGAGTTTCTCTAGATAGAAAGGCATGTTTTCATCATTAGATAATTAGATAATTGAAAAGATAGGAGAGACAGCAGTTTGCCTCAAATTGCCAGAATTTAACCTCTCTAATGCATGAAAATTAGTTCTTGTGTTGACATGGGTTTTAATTTCGAAACTAGGCAGAAACACCAATTAAGTGTAGCAGTTTCGTTCGCTGACTTTACTCTCTGTGAGATAAGAGGTTAGGAGTGGGCAAAAAGCAGGCTCAACACTTTAAAGAATATAAACAGGTTTATTACTAACAGAATTAAAGGTAAAAGAAAATAATATGAACTTAAAACAAACCCCCTTTTCTCTTCCAAACACTCCCCTCTTTTTCTAACCTGCACACAAAGATAACAAACATGTGATTTCAGGTCAGTATTACAGTCTTTAAAAGTCTCTTCCATATTTGAGAGGAAAAGAGGTGCCTTCTGCTTAGCGTGGTTTCCAACCTGTTAGAAAGCAAAACCAGAATCCGCCCGGAGAAAAAAAANAGTGTGTCAGCTGTAGAGTAGAGAAAAGCCTCGCTCTCTTTGTGCTGCTGGCTGCATCGTGTCTTCTTCAGTTCGGTGCTGGCTTCAGAAAGCAGGAAGCTCCGCTGATCTGCCCGGAGCTACGTGGGGTGGGGGAAGAGGGGGGGAACTCGCCAGTCTCTCAGAGCCGCTTCAAGATCAGTTGTGCAGCAAATTATAGTTGTTTTCAGCTGCTCACGGCTCTTTCTTGCAGCAACTTGGAATCTGTGCCACTGCACTGGAGAGAGAGAGTGGAGGGCGCAGGGGGCCCCGGCCCGGTGGGGCCTGGCCCTGGCCACCCCTCCTGGAGAGACCGGAAACCAAAAGCTCCCTTTCCCGCGGCTGTGCTGACTTTGATATACGAAATCACGAGAAGCGATTGGCTTACAAGTCTGTCTATCAACTCAAGTTTTTTCAACCCACTACATGTGTTTATAGGGATGTGAATTGAATTTATTTCATTTTCAAGAGATGAAGTTGGGTAGTTGACGAAGCAACACTGTATTGCTATATTTGAAAGTTTTTTTCTACATCTGGGTCAGGAGATCTATAAAAAGGAAAACAATGCTTTCAGAATATGTTTACTTCCTTGGTCTTTGGAGCATTATTTCTCATTAATCCTGAGATTACGACATTGATTTTCCACACATTTTCATGGTTAAAACTCACCAATCTATTTTGGTAGCCTTCTTGATAATTTGGCAATAAACAGTCAGTGTAAGAACTGAAAGGCAGCTTGCAGACTGCGCTGTGAGTGGAATATAGATAGGTACCTGAAAAGCTTGTTGGAACAGATCTTAACGAAACACAGGTGGAGAAGAGGGGACAAACATCATGAGGTTCCTAATCTGGGCTAGCTTGCAATTGCCTGTTTTGAATAATATTGTTTTAAGCAGCAGTAATATTCTGTAGCACAGATCCCCAGAAAGTATTGCCTCTTCAGCTGAGCTGAATCAAAATATATACTCCACTGAGGAAACAAGGAATATTTTTTATTGTGATTAATTAATAAGCTGTAAAGAACCCACATGACTTATTTCTAAAGTCTCAAACCCATTATGTGAGAGTGTTTCATATGCTCAGCCAAACAAAGATGACATCTGTCCCTGACAGGATACTCATCTGAGGCAATTGTTCAGCAATTAAGGAAAAATATAAACATGGAGAGAACAGAGACAAATCCTTGTGACATCAAAAGCATACTTCCATGTCTTTTCTCTCTACTGCAGTAGAACCTGGATATTGAGATGAGTACTTTTTTTTCCAGCATCAAATGAACAGTTCACAGACGTCAGACCACACTGATTGCTCTAGTGCTTGCTCCTGGAACTTTCATGTGCCATGAACACAGGATCAAGAACTCAGAATATGTGCTGAATTGATATCTGTTCAAAAAATGTGCTAAAGGCTATGTTCGTATGATAGAATTCACTAATTCCACAAGTTACATTAAAGCCAGGGAGGCGGCTTCTATCCTGGATCTTGAAAGGGGAATCAAGAACACGGGAAGGAGAGTCTTGGTGCCGAGTAGGGAGGCTGGGGTTCTTGACAAATATTTTGGTAAAGAGGGAGTTCAGAAAGCAATGTGGAGATGACAGGAGATGGATGCATAGACAAAAGCACGCAATGAAAAGAAAAAAGAGTTACCGATGAGAAAGAATGTTGGATTGACTGCATCCAGATGGTTTTTGTTTGGCTGGATGATTTACTCAGCTTTGAATGTTTCGTTCTGGTTTCACCACACATCCGCATTTTACGCCCTTACACCAGGGAACCCTTTTGAGGCTTCTGACTGTTGATAGATTACTTGGGTGAACAAGACCACTGAGGACAAGGAAAAAGTCTTTTATGGCCATATACAGCTTTGCTGTGTCTGTGGAAGTACATTTCTACTGAAACAATGTCAGCATTCAGCTCTTCTGCTGTACCTACATCCTTAACCTAGAATGGAATTTGCTCACTTTATTAATTCTAGTCATTGTTTAGCAGTGCAGTGGCTTCACAGTTTCCACAGCTTTGTTCAGAGTTTTTCTTTGTGTGATGCACCTTTCAAAAAACCTCATGTTATTACCAGCCTGATTTGAACTTGGAGAATACTTAAACTTTGGATGAAATCAGAGGTTCACATTAATCTAAGCATGCTCTTTTGGTTTATTCCATGTTTGCTGCGAATACAGAACCCTGCTTCTTTTACTTCTTTCACAACTCAATTACATTCTGCGCTTTTTCTATAATTATGATTGGCTACCATTGTTAAAGAACTTTATTTAATCTGCTATTACTTGGCAGTTATGTAGACTTTTGTATTTCTGCCTCCTTGATCTTTCTTTTTTTTTTTATGAGGTTATTTGTTTATGCAGTTGCAAATCTTCATCTGCTCTCTGAAAAACCAACACAAATGGTCCACAGACAACATTGAATATGGAGAACAAAACCTCCCTTGTAATTTGATATCTCAAAGTTGCTTCACAAGCAGATCTTTCCCTCACTTCCTTAAACTACAAATTTATTTGCTATCCAAAATAAGGGTGTTTTCTTCTCTCTCACAAGGATTCGTATTAAGTATGCCTTAAGATCATATTATGATTATATGGTTTAGTAGGAAAATACTGTTTTTCTCTGCAGCCAAACTGAAAATTCAGGTGACTTTGCGGGATTACATGGTGATTGTTCAGCCATGAAGTCTGAGTGTTTTCTGGAAACCTTGGCGCGGCTTTAATTTAATGAATCAATTACACATAGATTTTTAGAGAAATAGAATTATACCAGAACTTCCTTGGGTTTTAAATTTCCTTGGGTTTTAAATTTCCTTGGGTTTTAAAATTCCTAGCAATTTCATTGGGTTTTAAAATTAGACCAAAGACTTTTGATTTTTTTCTTTTTGCTATGTCAAGAGTTAAAGAGATAAGAAATAGGAAATAGTTTCCTACTCTATTGTCCTGTCCTATCCTTGCCCTTGCTCTGACCTTCAATTTCTAAGTCCTGTAGATGATGCCTGGTGTGATATAGTATGGGATGTTAGCAAATGTATGATATTACATTTCTTTTATAGCTGTGGAATACTTGTAGTGCTTCTGGCACATCTAAAAAGGCAGGTACATCAGTGATATAGTTGTGCTGTACCTGGAAATAATTTTAGACAAAATGTTTTGAAGTGTAGGGATGAAGACTTCTGTATGACTCACATGAATTAGGGGCTGATATCTGTCAAAGATACGAAAATATAATTTTATTTATACGCAAATAACCACATAAAGGTATATACCTTCAGTATCCCTAACTTTTTCCATAAATAAGTTATTCTGTATGACTCAAAAAACCCAAATGAAATTGCCAGAAAGAACACTGCAGGCAAGTAAAAGCCTGTGCAGCATGGAAAGGTGAAACATGCCATTAGAAGTGAAAAAGCCTGAAGCAAATATTTATGCTTATTTCCAGGCATCCATAGCTTAAATCTGTTTCCAACTTCAGCATGAAGAGTAAAATGAAATGCATACAATATGCTTTGGGCTATAAGATCTGAGAAAAATTACTCAGATAAACTTGTAGTTGAAATATTGGAACCAACATACCAATTATTTAATAGCATTTGAGATTAGGTGCTTTGTCCTGCCATTACCCCTAGCTGGAGTTTGGTCTCTTGGAGGGGAGGAATTGTATGTCATTGTCCATTCAAGCACTAATGAGGGCAAAGTCCAGCTAAGCCTATCTTGTATAGTGAAATTTGGGTGGGATTGATTCTAGAAATCAGAAGACATGCAAGTCCTTCATTATCTCAAACATGACTTTTATAAATGGCTATTTAATTATTAAGTAATTGTTTCTCTTGTTTAAGTTTAACCTTTTGGATTTTATCTCTCTTGGACTTATACCAGCAACTTAACTTCTGTCTTCCACAACACAGCCAATGCTACTTATTGTCTCTCCAAGTCTCAGTTCTTAGAATTACCCTGTTTTATAGAAATGAATTTGCATGGGGCTTGGGAACAGGACAAAGATGTCTCACAAATAATGCAATGGCCTCAACTGCTAGCCTCTGAGTTCAACCTCTTGACAGTTTCTTGTTTTCTTTTCTGTTTGCTTTGGGTTTTTTTTCTGCTGGTGAAAATCTTAAAAAACTGTTAGGTTTTCTAGGAACATTTATTGAAGCTTATAAAGTTTTGTGAGTTGGGAAAACACTTACCAGGCAAATCCTTTAGGAGTGTTTAGGCATCACGTTGAACAAATTAGAAGCCCTTTTCAGCAATAATTCAATTTCAGGTGTTGCCAACTGCAATTTGTAGAAACACACCTAAGTTTTCGGGTCAGGAAGTACAAGCTGTTTCAAAGGACGCTCTGTGCTGAAGTTGGAAAACTTCTGGGAATCCTGGGAGTTAAGCTATGTGACTGGAATGCCCACTTACAGAAGCTGCAAACCTGTATGTGTGTCTGTGCTGATTAACCTGTGCTTGTCTCCTCACTTAGTATTGATAAATGTCACCATAAAGTTGTAATTCCCAGTTTTCCTTCTATGCCCCACTGAACATGGTGAGTTTTACTACCCTGGCTGCAAACTGTCTGCAAACCAGGCTTCACAATTGCAGCCCTCACTAGGCAGAGGTAATCACTGGAGAGTAAAGGAGGGTGAGTGCTGCAAAAGCCTGTAGGGGAAGAATCCCCTTGGTCAAGTAGTGAGAGGCAAATATCATCCCTGATATTGATACCATCTTTGATGAAATCTTCATCTGTGGAGAATTAAAAGGACTGAGAGCAGGATATGATCTGCCCTAAAGTAGATACCAATGGCTTGAATCTGACTAAAACATCTGATTGCTAAAACCAGATGTGGTCAAGGATAATTTTCTTTGGAAAGAGGCAACACCAAGATGTGATACTAGCACTCTAATTAGTATTGACACATGATGCTAATGCAGATACACAAATCCTTCTCAAATGAATAAACAATTTAAAAGTTCAGCTGGGAAGAGGCTAGGACATAAGTAACCACAACTGGGATTTGTGGTCATGTCCCTCACTGGGCTACTGGAGTTGCTGGGATTTAGTCACAAGACAAATATGTCAGTCTACAGAAAACAGACCAAGTGAAAAAATAAAATAAAGGGGTGTATGACTCAGCAGTGTCGGATACACCCAATTCTGTGAAGTGACTAGTCATAAAATATTGCCTTCCAGGACTCCAATGTGCAGACTCCAGAATGGGATTAGAGTTCATTTAGTTTGTCAAATGAAAGTTTTATTATTGTGTGGAGTGCTTTTTTTTCTGTGAAAAGATAAAAATCCTGTATCTGTCATTCTGTAATGGGGAAAAAAAGTAGGTTTTCATTCAGTTCCAACTTGCTATGAAGCTTCACTCAAAACTTCCTTTACCAAAATGTTTCATCTGAATGTGGAAAGGTAGTCACCTACTCAGAAACCAGGTGAAAAGTTGAATTAATACAGAACAAATCAAACCCTAATACCCTCTTCTCTAATTAGGTCACCCTTGGGTTTATGTCTCTCTGTTATTGTACCACCTGTTAGCCTCAGGGTCAGAAGCACTCCTCCATGGTGAGGGAATCAGTTAGTGGAAGAAATCTGGGACTGAACAGAAGTATTATCCCTCAGTTTGTGAACCCTTTCCTTAGCCTTCCTTTGTGACTTGGTTGTGTACCAGGGTCCTCACGTGTCAGCAGGATTCATTCTCTTCTGTTTGTTCCACATCTGCCATGAGGATAAGAGGGAACAGGAGATGCTGGCTGGTCTCTCATAGTGTCTCCCTGGACCTTATTCAGGAGTTATGAATACAGTTCACCAAGTTCAAGGCCCTGTTAATACAAGTAACAACTTCTGATGTGAGGTTTTGCAAGGTGAGGCACAGCTGATTCTTTTGGTTAAATGGAAATGATGTGCTGGTATACTTTGGGACATTTGTGGAAGTTATAAGAATTTATTAAACTTATAGGAACTTTTTAAAGTCTTAAACAGAAATGGAAAACACGTTTAGATCATCTAGTCCCTGTCTTTGCCAAAGGGGAATTGTTCCCTCAAGTATAATTTCTAGGATTTGGAACAGATTTTCAGGGTTTCCTCCTGGTATCCTGTTTTGAAAGGTAACCTAGGGCCGTAGCCATATATATCAGACTATAAACTAAAGTTGGATGTTTTCAAGCTATTCAGACTGCTGATCCTTCTGGAAAATTTTGACTATTCTATTTTGGACCTTATTTCTGTAGTAGCTGGAAGAGAGAAATATTTATTAATATATATAGAAAAGTACTGTGTGTCTTAAATAAAAAATGTGAACTGTTTACTTCAGCAGTATTTTTTAATGCTGTGAAATGAATCCTGTTCTGCATTCTGCCGTCTTTCAGTGTAAGTTTCTGATCTGGGCTGAAAAAAGTGCATCTAAAGGAGATCAGTGGTTCAAAGAAGTCCTGCTCTTTAATGCAGACCCCTTTAACTTGCTCACCTCCTCCAGTTTAGACGTCTTTCACTTGCTCACCTCTTCTTTTTCTCAGTCAACCATAAAAGAAAAAAACTCTAAAAGAAATGAAGTGAGAGGCAAGAGAGTCATCCAAGTAGAAGCCTAATTGAAATAGTGATTTTCATTTTTTTTAAGTTGGATTTATGTTTCTTTAAATTTCTTTTTGCTGAAACCACAGTCAATGAGCTGTTGACTTGCATTGGACTTATTTAATGAAAAACATCAATGGTAAAGTAAAATGTCAATTCAATGTAATATAAAATACTTCATGTTGATACATCCATTTGTATTTTCTTTAGTCACTTACAGTGACTCAAATAAAAGCAAGTGTTAACCCCAGAAGTGTTCACCCTTGAAGGAGTGAAGTCAGAGTCGTGAAGTTTTAGACAGGCTGAAATAAAAGAATTAAAACACTGTCATTACTTCCATTTGTTGTGGTATAATACAATTACTTACAGAAACTTAACTGCCTTGAGAAATGGATGCGAGGAAAACTGCACTTTATGACAAGAGTGATATGCAGTTCTATAAAGGTCTTAACTCTGCCCCAAAAAACATTCTGCTGATGCTAATAATGTTGAACTAATTGATAAAATGAGAATAAGGGCTGAAAAAAGGGGCCAGGATGTGAAGACATAACATGGAAAACTGATTTTACCTAAGTAATTTGGAACACAGATTTCTCTGCTTGCAAAATGGGCAGCCTACATTTCTTCTGATCCTCCCCTCTTCTCTTGAGAATAGTTTTCTTTCAAACTCTTCCTTGAATTCTTTTATATTTGGAAGCTTGACTGCCTCTGCTAATTTATAGAGGATTTATCTAAACATAAAGGAATGCTTAATCTTCTTTGGGTGTATCTGTATATTCATATGGAAACAAAGCTTTCTTTGTACTTTAATTCTTATTGTATATTGACTCTTTTCATTATTTCTATATTACCAATTTAAAAATATTCTCTTACCTACTAAAGATGAGTTTCCAGTACATTTCATAGTATGATTTAATAACAGCTGTTCTTATTATCCACTTTTTCAGTTTGTGTCACAGCAGTTTGTCTATAAAATTACCATGGATCTCATTGAAGGCCATGCTAAAATCAAGATATACAGCATCCACTGCTGTCCCCATTGTCTGTGGAGCTACCCTTTGAATCACAGAAAGCAATTAGGTTGGTCAAGTATGCTTCGTGCCTGCTCCCAGTCACCTTCTCCTTAATCACGTATCTGAAAATTACTTTGAGGAGGATTTGCCACATAATTTTCCCAGAACCCTGAGACAGTGAATCCTGTAATTTCCCAGATTCTCCTCCTCTTCCTCAATAGTAGTGTCACACTTTCCTTTTTCCAGTAATGTGAAAACTCCCCTAATCATAGGGCTTTTCAGAAATGATAAGAGTGAGACTTTGTAGTGACATTAGCCAGCTGCTTCAGCATCCTTGAGGGTGTCTTCCTCTCCTGTGGGTTCTACTTCTCTCTAACAGATTCTGCTAGTAGCCTTGGAGAAGTGGGATGCCAGAGGGCAAGGCAACCAGTGAAAACAGGCTTTTGTCAATGCCTTTTGTCACAAGGTCCTGTGTCCCAATGACCAGATTTTCCCTAACCTTCCTTCTACTGCCAGTGTACCTACAGAAGAACTTCCTTGCCCTTCACCTCCCTGTCCAGTTTTAACTCCAACTGAATTCTGACTTTTTTCCCAATTCCCTTCTTTCACACGTGGAAATGCTTCTGCATTTCTCTTGGGTATGACCAGCTCCTGTGGTCTTTCCTTTTGTATATGAGCTCCATTAGGAATTGCCCATTCATCCACTTTGGACTTCTGCCATACTTGCTCAAGTTTCTCCACTTCGAGATGTGCACTCAACTGGTAGCTGTCCTCTCTTTCGTGGAGCGAGACAAGTGTCAGCTGGTCTGGCTCATCTCTGACTATATTAGTTTTTTAACATTGTGGGTTATGCAAACACAGTTTTTAGAGGAAGACACCTTATTTTAAATGACAAAGTTGTGAAACTTGGGATATGTTCAAGCCATGCAAATACAAAAGCAAGATGGGTTTCAGAAAACTGTAGTGAAATAGCAATTTTAAAAATCCCGGTTTGATGTATAAGATGCAGAGCAAACAATGCTCTATGGTTATTGCATTATCTTTTGTCTAGAAATAAACCTGAATCACAAAGTTCAGTGTAGTGCAGACTGTGAACTGACTTTCAAGTATTTTAAAAATAGAAGTAATTTGCCAACAATAGATCAGTGTTTTATGGACAGCACTTCTGATGTTAAGATGGCTGGCGCTGATCAGCATACTAAATGTGCGCAGAAATGGAGCCACTGAGTAAAATATGTCTTTTTCAGATACTTCTTCCAAAAATTGTCAGCTCAGATGAAAAAGTAATAGAAATGAGAGATTCAGAAGACTGAGGATTTGGTCATGCTGTATCTATTTCCTTGGCAATACATGTTTGCCTGCTAGAGTTCTTGCTAGTGTCTACTACAATTCCACATATACAGCAAGTTATATATAGAACAAAATGCTAAGAAATCAAAAGGCTCTTTTCTAAATATTATCTGATGACACTTCATCTGGAACTTAAAAAAACCTGCAGTCATGAAGAGAAAGAAAATAGAACAGAGATAAATCTAATGAAATAAATATGCACAGAGGGAAAAAGACAGAAAATAATCCAACCAAACAGCCCCAAATGTTGGACTCTTTTCATGACACATATCTGAAGCTCACATGATTTGGATGAGTCTAATATTTCATTATACTGGGTAGCAGCTGATGGAGCCAGATGGTCCCTCAAAGAAAGAGAACCACAAAGGATCCTGCCAAGCTGCTGATGTATTAAACACTCACTCTGTAAGAAGTGCTGTAACCAGAGGACCTTACTCTTGCAGTCACAAAATGGAGGGTGTTAAAAAGCAAGCTTTGAAAATTTTTATATTTGTGGGTTTTTTGTCTTTTTTTTTTNGTAAGGCCCTTGTTCCACAGGCTCTCCTCCTGGCAGCAAAGCTGGTCTAAGCTGTTCCTATCTACCTCCCCTTCACCCAAGCTTGCTCCTGTCTCTATATCATCTCCTCATTTGTGGAGATATTTTCGGTCTCATGTGGCAACCATGATTTGCGAACTGATCACACATGTATTGGTCAACTCATTCTGAGCAAAACTATCTTTAAGTCACCTCGGCAAGGCTTTTTTTACCCTGGAGTCATTTAATCAGGTCCTTGTTGTGGTTCATCTCACAGTCCCACAAGCAGCAGCACAGTAAAACTGAAGGGGATGGCATGGAAGCAAGCAGGAATGTCTCTGGGCAAGGGCAGGGAGAACTGTTTGCATTGGAAGAGCTGCCAAGGGAAACCTCCGATGAACCACAGTGTGAGCCACGTGGGTTTCCATTGGGACTGAATCTGTACTTTGCCATATACAAAGTGAGAAGTAGCTCCTGCAAAGGAAAGCTTATAGGGTAAGAAATCAAGACAGAGAAAAGGGTCAAGTGTCTCACCACTCCATTGAGGGCTGAGAGGTGAATCCCAAATGCTGAGAGCTGCTGTAGCTACCACAGTGCTAAATATCACAGCCATTTATTTTGTAGCTTTAGTGAATGCAACACAGATTTCTGGGTTAGAACTACTCTCCTGAATAGAACTACTCTGTGCCTTGCTCAGCACAATGAGAAGGAAACTTCCTGCAGCTAACTAGAATAAGAAAATAATCTGTTCTTGGAAAGATTTAACTGTACATTCTTATTATTTTAATTACATGCTTTATTCAGCAAGATATTCAGGAAATTGCAGAAGACGTTGTGCTCTTTGTTGTCCAAAGACCAGTCAGAAATGTCAGAGGAGGCAACACTCCTGATCATAAAACACCCAGACATGTTTATAACAAACCATAAATGCAGTTTATATAAATCCTACCTAGGCTCAATCTTTTCTCTGGAAGTGTATCTTGGAAAATATATATGGCACTTGCTGCTAAGAGTCATGCTTTGCAGAAAACATTTCCTAGAAGTATCTGTTGCTATAATGAAAAGGGTATTTGTAAAAATTCTGTCCTTCTTATTTTCCCTAGCAGAGGTTGTGAGATGAGCTCCTTCAGGAAGAAAAAAGCATTTGAACCTGTCCAAGACCTCCTTGGATATGAACTTCTTTTACAAAAACACACAAATGTATGTGTAATTACAGAAGGGACAGAAACAACCCTCAGACCAGTTGCAGGAATACCAAGGAAGCCACACAGGCTTCCAACAAACAAACAGCCAAAATGCTGATGTGAAAAATGCCACAAAAGATGTCTCGGGGGATGGGTGTTGCAAGAACATATAACCAGTGTGAGTCAAAGCAGTCATGGTACAAATGACAGGAAATTAGGGTGATTGATGTGATGGGAAAGTCCACAAAAATAGAGCAGATTCAATCTGCTTGTTGCCTGAGAAATGAGACTTGACAGAACTAGAGCCAATTTCTGCTCGTGTTCACATATGTGAGTGTCAAAAAGTAAAAAAATGTTTCCCTGTAACCTCTAAGTTCCTGTGTTCAAGACAGTCATATTCAGGGTTTATAGATAAGCCACTTTGACTGTTCTCCTTAGCCCAAATAATAGATTTATTTCTCAGTAAAAATGCCAATTTTTTTTATTATGTTTGCTTTTCCTTTTTGCACCAGCAGTACTCAAAAGTTATTTAGGAGAATTTGATTTGTGCTTCAAGAAAACAAAATGAATCATTATTTTGTTCTCTAAAGGTTGTAAATTATCTTCCTGAATGAAAAAAATTGGAGGAGAAGTTGAAATTCATTTCAGATCAGTTGGAAATGAACCCCGCCCCCTTACCTTAACACACAGAAAAACATATTAAAAATTCCCCCTTTTTATAAGAGAAAATAAATTTTCGGGTTAAAAAATTAATTCAGTTTGACCAATGCCAGCTGCTTTAATATGATCTGATTTGGGTTTTCTTCTGAAAAAAAGGACTGGCAATTTTTATCACAAGAATGGCATTATCAATAAAACAAACAGAGGAGTGGCCGCTGCTGCGATATTAAACATGGCAGACCTGCGGCCCAGAGTCCTGTATTGACACAGCAGCTGTTGACCTGGAGACACCAGCACAGGAGGGTTTATGGTGTCTTTTCAATATGTGGTCAGTACCATTTCTGACTGTTCTCTTCTGCACAGGCAGTGTTAATATCCACACCGTGTATTTTTTACACTCTGAAGACATTTGTTCAGACAAGCACATGCTGTTGGGACACACGAGGGCGCTTGACACTTCCTCTTCTTTCCCTGTCCTTTGTAGCTTAATGAAGCAGATTCTTCAGCTGCCAGTGGAGGAGAACCAAACCCAATGAGCTGTTCAAGGAGCAGCAGCATGGGGCGCAACATGCTCTGTGGTTACCTGCAGTGCTGACCCTGTGGAGTGGAGCTGAACCAGCCGGTTCCTCTGGTGTTTCATCTTTTACACTGATTTCTTCTTTTTTTTTCTGATTTAAGGTCTATGAATTTGCGCAGAGCTCTGGCTTCATGGCTATTACCACCTTATGATCATCATTTGTGTCCCTTGAAGAGTGGTGAAGCTCTCTTAACCTGTTCATACCACATACGAATATCAGCCTGGGATGCAGGAAAGTCTGGAGTCATTGCATGAAACAGCAATGACTTGTAGTTGTGTTTATTTATTATTTTTTTATGCCTGAAAGTGGGACAGTACGTGATTCAATGTTGGCTAATCTCTTAGAGTGACCACTTGTGGGAATACTCTATTTTTTGAGAGACTTCTGTAGTGAACACTCTATCTTCTAAACACTGTATCATAAATTTAAGATGCTATACAAGTTTTTTACTTATCTAGTTTACTTGAAAGTGATCTTGCCACTGAAACAGAATATGTAAAATCATTAAACAGAAGAGCTATGGGGTTTAGCAGCTGCTCTGGAATAGACATCATCACAAGTTATTAGCTTTTTCTTCAAAGTTATGCTTGAGCATAAGGTTGTCTCCAATATCAGTGTCCTTTGAGTATATACAATTTGATTTAATCAAAGTTGTTTAAACTCTTGTTCTTTTGACTATAAATATGGTATTTATGGAGATTTTGTAAGAAAAGCAAATGATAATTTGGAAAAGGCATTTGAAATAACAACATTGAATATTGGCATTAAAAGATGGACCATATTTCTCATGAAGTAGCCTGTCAAATTCAGCAAACTCCTGCTTCTATAGAAAATTGACAAAAAAAATTAGACTCTCTTAATTAAAAGGCAGTTTCTAATTAAAAGGCATTTGTCCTCTTTTGTTATAAAAGTAAGTATGCCTATATGCATACACATGTATGTATACATACACACACATCCTCACGCATGTATGTATATCTTAAAAAATCCATCCAAAAATTCTTAGATACTGCAAAATTATTTTCAGATGTTATTTATTATTCTTCCATTCCCTGGAACCCCTTATAGCCAGAGAATTCACATTTATATTGTCCTCCACAGGAGACTGTTTGCAGAAGCTTTGTAATTCCAGTGGAGAGCCTACAGAGTACAAAAAAAAAAATCAAAACACTCTTTAGCTTCTTTTACAGAAGAGATGAAGATCCCTTTTATAGAGGAATGAAGATGTGGTGTCTCAGAGGAAGTCAGGAAAGGAAAGCTATAGAAGAAACTGTGATGGGGAAATGAGTAGCACTGCGACAGACAGGCATACTTGCTTTATTAGCTACAATAGATGTTGTTAGCAACCCTGAGCTGACTACTGCCAGCTATTCCTTTGCATTGCTGTTGTTGAACTAAAACCAGTACACACGAACACACTCTACTGTCTCCGCTGGGTAGAGAGGCTGACTTTTGGTCACTTTCTGCCCAAAGTTTATCACCATCTCGAGAGAACTTCTGTGCTTATCTCTGAATTTTGTTGTAGTAATTTATCATAGAATCATAGAGTAGTTTGGGTTAGAAGGGATCTTTAAAGGTCATGTGCTCTGCCCCTCCATGCAACAACATCTTCAGCTAGATGAGATTGTTCAAGGCTTTGTCCAACCTGACCTTGAATGTTTCCGGGGATGGGGCATCTACCACCTCTCTGGACAATTTCTTGAGTGCTTCACCACCCTCATAGTAAAAAAATTCTTCCTTACATCTAGTCTGAATATACCTTATTTTGGTTTATAACCACTTATTCTTGTCCTTTTGCAAAAAAAAAAAATTGTCCCCATCCTTCTCATAAGCCCCCTATAAGTACTGAAATGCAATAGAGATGTCTTAATAAGGTCTCCCTGGAGCCTTTTCTTCTTCAAGCTAAGCAACCCCAACTGTCTCAGCCTGTCTTCATAGGAGACATGTTCCCTGCCTCTGATAATTTTTGTGATCCTCCTCTGGACCAGGCTGCTGTCTTTCCTGCACTGAGGAATCCTGATCTGAACACATTACAGGTGGGCTCTCACCATAGAGGAGTAGAGGATCGTTACATGTGCGGTTTTTCAGACCATCCTCTACAGAAACACTCTGATCCTCCCTCCCTGTACAACCCCTAACTCTTCCAATTCTTCAAAACATGTCATGTTGAATCACATTTCTGCAGGTTGTTTTTCTCATGTACCACAAAACTGAGGTTAGGTGGAAAATGCAAAGTCTGTGTCCTTTAACATGTATAAGCAGCATGAAGCTGCTATAGAACTTAGCTCCTAAAAAGTGGTGTGTACATTGATGGACATTGATACATGTACATGATCCCCACTCAACCTTCTTTTCAGAAGCCCAAACAGTCCTGTCTCTCTCATCCTTTCCTCACTGGAGAGGTGCTCCCATCTCTGCATCATCTTCATGGCCCTTCACTGGGCTCTTTCCACTCCGTCCATATCTCTTGTACTAAGAATCCCAGCACTGGGCACAGCAGTGCTGCCTCACCAGTGTCAAATAGAAGGCCAGGATCTCCTCCCTTCACCTATTGGCAGTGCTGAGCCTAATGCAGCCCAGGACAGTGTTTGCCTTCTTTGCTGGTTCATGTTCAACAATTAGCATAAGAAACGAGCAGTAATTTGCAGTAATTTACAATAATCACTAGCATTTTTAACTGCAGCTATTATAAAAGGTTCTAAATCCCTGATGTTTTTAATGGATAGAAAGTTCAACAAGACAATTCAGTAGAATCTGTGTAAAAGTAAACTATCCTCCCTAGTGTCTCTTTTTTGGCTTAATTCAATTTTTTACTATTTGCTCTGATGGTTTAGCAATTGCAGCTGCCTAACATGAAAGTGGAAAATCGGTCAATGGAAGTCATGCAGAAATTCCTTAGAAAAGACATATTGCTGCTGTTCTTGAAATAACTGATCTCTGAGAGGTTCTAACATCCAATTGTCTATTGAATTGTCACATTTTCCTCTCCCTTAAACACAATTTTGAAGGGTAAATGGCATTTTCTGCTTTTCAATAATACAGTAACTCGCAACATTTGGAGCATGAGTGCCAATTAATTAGATTAAATTTTTAGGAACTAATTCACTTTTGGGGGGAACACAAAGGCTACAGTGTCATTGAAGGCAGCATACTTAATGTCTCAAGTGATCATATTTTAGGAAGTAGGAGACAAAATAAATCTCATTAGAAAATTAAACTCCCATCAGGGGTGCACACTTGAATGTGGGATTCCCTTAGCATATATATGTATGTGGTATAAATTCACAAATGTAACTCAAAAGACTTGCATTTATTTTACAGGTTTATGATTATAACCATCTGACTGTTCCCAAATCCTCATTTTGTCGAAGTTTGGAAGGATTACTTGTAAAAGGTGATAGCTGATGTGGACTTTTCAGAGAAGTCACAAGATCCCCTCCCAAGGACTCATGCTATACCAAAGCAAATATGAAAGTAGGTGACTGGAAATTGATGGTCTGTAAATCTGCATTCTCTGGCCGCTTAGTGGCTCAAGAGGAATTTTTTGCCTTATAGAATTTACTGTTTCAAACTATATAAAAGGGAGAAAACATTACTAGTACCACACCATGGGGATGTTTTTTTGTTTAGTTGGGATTTTTTTCTGAGATGGGAACAGTGAGGGTGAGAAACAACTCCAGGGAACGAAAATGTCCGTTACTAGCAGCAGACTAATGCTGACTTAACATATCTTTTCAGTGGCCTAAAATTCAACACTGGGAAACACTTATGAAATGGTCTTTTCTTGTTTACTGTTCTTTGACTTGACTATGTTTTTACTTAGCTGTCTATATTCCCTCAAATTTTCCTTGGTTTATCATGTAGCAAAACATAATAAGTAAAACTGAAAGTAAAAGAGAAGTGCTGTTACTCAAAGGACTAGTGATGTTTCTTTAGATGTTTATGTTTGGAAGGCACTGGATTAGATCCTTACCAGGGATATAGATTTTAGTAACATGAATAAGATAAAAAGATTAGGGTTTCTTCCTGTTTACCTGGATCCTTTTGATGTATTTATCCTCTGTGAGAATAAGCTGGTATTATGTGTTGATACTTAACTCTGTTTACTTACAGTGGCTTTTGAAATCTCTTGAACCTTCTTTGGTGCTCAGAGGATAATTTTTGGTCATGGGAAATTCCAAAAGGCAAGAAATGGATGTGACGGGATCAACTGAGCAGAGCAACCATAGCTCATTCAGTTTCCCTTCCTACATTGGGGAAGAAACATTGTAGGTTACATTGCATCAGCCAAATCTGAGTTCAAGACCTCATCCAGAGTGTTGAAACTCCTTGGCAAAGTTAAGTAACATCTGCAAATACTTGGGTGGATATTATGTATGGCTACAATACACTCAACACACATTGCAAACTGGGTTCAAAATTATAATTTTGTAAATATTTCATGTGGATGTGGTGCATCTGTAAAGAAGAAATTTGTAATACTTGTGAAAATTTGCTGGACTGTATACTTACATATACATATATATTTCTGTTACATACATGTGTTTGTGTGAGTGTGCATAAACTGCTTTATTTTATTTTCAAAACACCATCTTAGGACTCAGTTATGATCTTACTACACTCAGTAAGAATTATACCAAGTGAGTAATGAAGGCACAGCAAAACAATTACAAAAAAACACCATCAGGTTTTACTTTAGAACCACATGGTTCTAAAGCTAAGTTTGTTAAAAGATTTAGCAGAATTTAAACATATCCATAGTTAGTTTAGTTAGCCATTACGTATGTAAACATATGTAAAAAATATAAAGAAACAAAGCAGAAAACTCACCATAAAAGTCTTTGATTTATCAAGCTACCTTCCACAGGGTTTAAAGGTCGATTCTCCAAATCTCCCACGAAACCATTAAGTTAAGACAACTCTTATCTGTCCTTTCTAATTTTCTGTATTAGATACAAAGTCGAAAACTACTTTTTTTTTTGAAAGTGTGTACAAAACTGTCACTTCTAGTATTGCCCTAAAGGGTGCAGTGCTTTGCTTTACAAAGAGAAGTCCTTGCCCTAGGAAGTTTACAAGTGGTTCAGCTCTCTTCATGCTAACAGATCAGATTTATAAAACAATTAGTCATGCACATATAGCTTTAAATGTTTGATTTCTCTTATTGAGTTTTCAGCAGACTAGGAGTTATCTACATGTTATCAGATCCAACCCTGTGTACTTGACGACACAGGTACTTGTGAGAGGTGAGATCAGGAAGCAACAGTTTTGGGAAGGAAATGGGACATCAATAGTAATTTTATGTAGTTTCAAGAAATGATTGGAACCTGGAATTGTTCACCCTTGAGAAATTGTGATATGTCAGTATTAGTTTTTACAGACAACTAAGGAAAACAAGACAGCATCTATCAAAATGATTTATAAAACGTGAATTTTTTCAAAAGCTTTCTGACACTTTACTTGAAAAGTTTTTATTGAAACAAACAATTTTCTAAATTGCTACATATTATTGGAGATTATCTTAACACTGAATGTTGTCTGCTTGAATTAGCATGTTGTCCTAGGAGACTTAAAATTTATGTGTCTTATCTTTTTAGAGTCCTCTTTGACAAGCTCTTTCGATAGAAAACATTTTTGTAATATGCTGCAGTCATGTTTTTTTTCTGTCTGTTATTCAGGAGGATCACAGTAAGTCATGAAAGATGTATTATGAATATATGACTCTTGCCTTGGAGTGGAAAAGATATGATCCACCAATATATCTTCTTAAAATTTATATCTGGCATGATTAAATGCTACATTGTGCCAAAAGTAGAAGAAATAAAAAAGAAAAAAAAAGAAAAAGGGAATTACAAAAAATAGATTTGAATCAATACTACTCCTAAAACCTTTGCCATTTTATGTATTTTTCCCCCACATCATATGGGTGGAAAATAATTTGGTTTTCTAATAAGTCTGGTTGAGTAGTTTTACTCATGAAAATTCCATGCAAAACCTGAGAGTTCTGAGTAGCAAACTGAATTGTGAAACTAAGAGAGTTGTCTAGTTTTTGTATATGTATTGCAGCAGATACATTCCTTAATGTTACTTTCAAGTATGGGATTAGATCCCACCTGAAGAAGGCCCATTACATGCATGATACAGAAATAAAATGAGTGAATACTAGTGAGGGGGAAATTATTGGAGGACATGCATTGGGCCATTGAAAGAAATATATACTGCTGTTTACATTTGCAAAGAATGTTCTCCAAGAATTTTTTTTTTTAAATTCCTATGTGAGGGGATAGAATTTATCAATCTGTGTAAAGTGCTATCATATTTTTTTTTAGCCAGAACTGACTGCAGCTAAATATACACAACTGACTATTAGTTAATACTTGTAGGTTTATATATATACACAAAACTGCATAGATTGCTAAAATAGATCTAGTTCTACCCTTTTTTAATAATTTCTTTTCAAAATCCAAGCAAAATCATTCCCAAACTACAATTTGTTGGGACTTCTACAATCATTCAGCTTTTTAATAAAAATCACTTAGAGCCAAAATATGTTCTATGAATATACCAGATTTGATGAGACTGTCAACAGAAGAGTTCTTCAGCTGCCCATTAGATTTTCTGCTTCACATGATACTCCCTAGGAATGGAACTTTTGGGAGAAAAAATGTCTTTGAAGACAGAAAAAGAAATTTCCATCTCAATCTGGACTTGGTCGATCTATCTATATGAGACATAGAATAGAAACCTCTGCTTTCTTGGTGAAACAGGACTTATACGGACTCCTCTTTCTCTTTTTTTTTTCCTATTCCTATCTAACAACTTTTGAGATCACGGCCAAGGAGTAGAGCTATGAGAGATATTGAATTCTGCCAAGAGAGCCTTTACTAATTACCCCAGTGGCAGAAGTGAGCTTCATGTGTACTAGACACCTGGGAATGTACATTCATTTCCAAAACATGGCTTCCTAGGAAACCAGCACTGTTCCCAGGGCTCTCAGAGGTACTTGCAGTTTGTAAACGTATTAGCATTTAGCTTGGATGACAGGAATCTACAGGATAAACTGTTTTGCCCAGGGAGGTTTCTTTGTTGCTTTGGGTTGCTTTTGATTTCTTAATCAAGAAACACATGCACATCACCACACAAATCAGCACAGAAGCATGCTCCAAGGGACCAAACCCTGTCGTTAGGCAAAATCAGCCCAAGGAGGCCAGGAGGCCCGTAAGGAAGTGTCTCTGCCTGTCTTTGGAGAATAAATGTGCTGAGGCCTGGGAACTCTCCAAACAGCTGCTCCTCTCTGTGAACAGTTTTGGGAGTGTCACCTACAGAAGTAGATCCTCAATGTGTGCAGATATCTCCTCTCTAGAACACAAACTGGCCTAATGGTACCTGGTCTAAGCTTTACCGTTCACCCCCAAAGCTTTAAATTCCACATGCATTTGGCTGATGTGAACTCGCAGCAATTAAATGATTTGTGTGTGTCCAGCTTGGCCCCTTTTGAAACTCCAGGGTGTCAGGAGCTGAGTGAACCCCCATGAGGCTGGGGGACATGGAAGCATCACAGTGAGGAATCATCTGGCTCTTCACTGGCTGTGCACTATCAGCCAAAGGCAGCAAACAAAGGAGGGAGGCCTGAAGCTGCTATTTGATTGCACAGAAAAGCACCATACGAAGAAAGGTGTCCAGTCATCCTCTGTTCAAAAAAATTAGCTGACATGGAGAGAAGTTGCACTCTGCTACACCTCACACAGGGTGACCATGTGGTGACTCACGAAGTCCATTGCGTGGATCCACAGGAGATGAGAAACATCCCAGACACCATGCATTCATCTTACACAGTGAAAGAAAAGTCACAGTAATTAATACCCTGAATCACTCCCAGAGCAAAAAACAACAGAAAGAAAAAAATTTAATTTGCTTGAAATGTTTTACTCAGTATTTTCTTTGTAGGTTTCACTTTTTAAAATAATTTCATTTAAGGGTAGGCCTACTTCGATTTGAGCGATTGGTAACTGCTTTTAAAATGTTATTGGAATGTTTTATATGAAACATTCATGGGCCAGAAATGTAGGTCCATTTCTTATCAATCAGCTTATAGGGTTATTTTATTTCACCTCGTTTTCTCCATCCCTCGGGTACAGAAGATTTTTAACTAATCACACGAAGTGGCCTGCCTTCAATGGGATTTCTCTCCCTTCTGCCCCACAGCTGTTGGTCTTCAGTACCCTTAAGAGAATGCCTTTTGTCTGTCTGAAAGAAGGATTTAATCCACGGGTTCCAAATCCCTGGTGTCTTTCCTGACCATCAAGCTGCAGGCTGTGCAGGGGGTTAGTGGCTGCCACCACTTGTTTGAAATTAGGGCTTATGTCTAACTCTGACTGCAACACTGGTTGAAGGGCAGGTGTTTAAGGGCTGACATCCACTGGTGAGTGCTTATGGCTTGATGAACAATGGCATGTTGGATGGGCTTTGATAATTCATCTCTTTCATCTCACATCTGTGAGGCAAAGTGAGAAAAACATCTTTTTTGGGCTGAGATTTAAGTGTTTCATCTCATGTTTGCCGCAGACACTGCCAGGTACAGCATAACTACTCAAGTGAAGTTGTGGTAACTTGCTTGACTGTCCCACTTTTAGTTTCCTTTGGATAGTAAGCACGAGGTCCCATACTACTTACTAATGGCCACCTCAAATTTCTCACCATTTTAAGTTCTCAGCCTCAGGATGAAGGCTCCTTGGTCAGTGATGAAGATACGTTTAGACTGAAATATACCTAAAAGTTAGGTGCTCTTGTGGATCTATCCTTTGGTTTAAGAATTTATTCTCTTATTTATCTGTCATGATCCAGGAAATCGGCCTAGGGAAAGGTGATTAACTAATTCAATTAGTCTTCTTGACAGTCATGAGAAATCAATTACTGTCACAGTCTATGCAATTCTACTTTCTGGTAGCTAAGGACTTAAAATATTTAATGTTTGCTGAGTACTTCTACATATGAAGAAGAGAGTGTGAAGAAGAGGGTGAATTTTTTAGATTCAAAATTGTACAAACATTAATTTGTAAACCTTGAGCTAAGCAAGGCAGTGAACATGTTTCCTCATAGTTTCCTGACATGCAAGTGATACATTTTTTTGATACAGTGCTCAGCATCCACAGCTTCTGTCCTAATAATGCAGATACTAATGACTATTGATTTCGACAAAACCTCAAATATCAGTCTTTCAAATAAAGGATTTCCCATAGAGTAATAATGAATCCTGCATCTGTTATTAGCTAAATTAAAGCAATGATTTACTGAAAATTTTGCAGCTCAGATAAACAGAATGTCTTAAAGGTGAAAAAATGAGCATAATTTAAGTCTGAAAAAAAGAAAACATCTCTCTAAATGTCTGGTGGCCTTATGCAAAGCATTCTTCCACATCCTTCCTCTGCTCATGAGTCTACCATCACAAAAGACACAGCCTCTCATCATACCTGTACAAGTATGGCAATGGGGAGAATCAGTTTTTCAGCAGTTCTGGACGGGCAAAGCTGATGCCTGAAGTAGTACCTTTTAACCTTTAAAGAGCCAATGTAGGTCCAAGGCTGCTTATTCTGTGCACTATTTGAAAGAGCTGCCATGTGGCAGATGACCTCCTGAATTCTGCACTAGTTCTCAGATATGCCTGCAATTTAGCTCTGTCAGAATTGCTGTCCGAGTGGTCTAAGTGAGAGATCACTGTGGCATGAATGACAAAAATTGTAAGATCTGCTCATTAAAGAAAACTAGCTTAATCTTTAGGATGTGTGAAAACATGGAAAAAACCACAAACAGATAAGGCCATGGCTGCATTTTCCTTTCCAAATTGCATCTGTGGGTACAGCACAACCTCAAGGACCTGTTTCCACGCTTCCCTACAAAGTGACCAACCAGTTTTGCCTATCTTTATTAGCTACTTTTCTTAGCAAATTGCACCCATTTACTTTTCCAGATTGAGTAACAGCCAGCTAAGTTTTATGTTTACTCTTTTCTCTTTCTAACATTCTTGTGTCTGCAGAAGATGGCTAGATCAGATACCACAGAGCAGCTGTTTTCATCAGGGTTGTCTTTTGTTTGTCCACAGAGCTTAAATCTTCTTCCAGTGAAGCTGTAGATAGTAGCATATCAAATTTCTCCTCCTAGAGAATTGCCTTGCTAACTTCGCCTTTCCATAAAAAGTCCATGGACTTGTGGTGCTTTATTGACCACAGATTGAAAGCTGCTGTTTTAGAAATGCTGTCTTAGCTTGCAAGGTCACTTAATGACACACAGACAGAGGTCTCACTGGAACTGCCTCCAGTCCCTTTCTCAAGTTGCTGATGATCAGTGTCTCTTTTCTCGGAGCCATTCATGAAGCTGCTGCTTGTTACTCTTTTTTCACTCCACCTGGAAGAAAAAAATCCCTGTGAATTGGATGCGAAGATCTGTTTTGTCTGGACATTTATTTCCTTAGGTCTTAAACTAAGTTTGTTAGATATATGTAGACAGGAGTGGGTCTGGGAATATGCTGCAATGACTGAAGAGCATTTTCTGCTTGGTGTTTAGCTTGGCCAAAGGCCTGCTGAACACTGCCAGTCCCATGAGTCGGTTCTTACAATCGCTCATCCTTAAATATTCCTGCTGCTGTTACAAGATAATTCCAGATTTTCAGCTGCAGACCTGGCATGCTGATTGCTTGGCTCATACTAACTGTAAGTGGCCAGATTTTCCTTTCTGAGGAAGAGCTTAACAGAGGATGGCATTTGTTCTGGCAAAATAGAGAGAGCTGTAAGTCTGAAATGTCTAATCTTTTTAATGGAATTAATAGACACCTGTGTATTTCAGTTAGCTGGTCAGCCAGTTAGAGGGTGCTCCTGGATTTGGCACAGGAAGTAATCTCAGACAAAACACACCTTGAACATTTGCTGGCTTTTTGGCATTCCCTACTAGAAATACGCTCAAATAAAGTGAGGTGAGAAGGTGAGGCAGGTGAGAAGTTTCCCTGAGCAGGAATGCTGCTAACCTCAAGCTGCACGGAAGGCACGTGTTCATCCAAGTAAAAGATTAAATTAGGCTCTACAAAAAAGTTAGCACCTGCTTATTAAAGCACAGGAAACTGGCTGCTACATCTCATGTGAGAAAGAGAATATGAATATTCATGAGATAAAATTAACTTATTTCTATGTTATAAGTACAGTAGGTTAGCTTCTGTCCAGCATCTTTGATAATTATATACATGAGCATAGATTAATAAGCAATAGGCTTTCTCCATCACCAAATGCAGCTTTTCATTATTTTGATTTTATTCTGTGCTCACAATAAATTCAGTTGTTGAACAGCCTTTTCTGCACAGGTTTTTTCTATTTTAGCTTTCAGATCCTCACTAGCTACAATAGAAATGTACTGTTTATATGATGTCTTTACAGTTCTAACATCATATTTCGTCTGGAGACTGAGACCTAATTCCATCAGATTTTTTGTGATACTTGAAGGTCTTGTATTACAAATATGTTTGGCTTAAAAAATATTAGTAAAGGAAAAAGTATTACTGCAATCAAGTGATGAAAGGAAGCCCGAAATATACCCATAGCACTCATCTGTTACTCAGACCTCTGTTGTCCAAAAGCAGACACCTCTTATTTTCCTAATAAGACCAAGAATGGGACACTGAGTGCTACATAAAATGCTGTTGCAAGTAGGAGTCCCGAGGAGCTTAGAGCATAAAGAAGACAGATTCCACAATTCAAACACAGACCTCTGTGTTTTAAAACTTACAAAGTCATTATCTCACAGTGTTTGTTACATGATGCAATGTTGTGTGATCTATGTGCTTATAGGGCACAATGCAGTCCTAGATAGAAAAAAGTGTTTATCCCAGAAACAGCAGAGTTGATAATTTGATCTACTCCTTAGATATCTAAGTTTCTCTGTCTGACCTATTTTGGCTGAAATATGTATGTGTGTGCCATGCAGCGCGTGCCAAGTGGCTGAGACATCTAGATCTCTATTTCCTACTGCACACTGATGATTTGTGCTAGTTTATTTAGTTCTGACTTGTCCTGAGCAAGATAGACGTGCAGTGTGAGGATAAATCAGTTTCAAAGAAGTAACATTGAGTTCAAGGCATCACACCATATGTACACATCATAAAATGAATTTGCCGCATGCAAAATTAATCTAGCAATTCACTCACTGCGAGTGCACCGGTTACGAGCATAGCCTGTAGAAATATGGAGAGTAGACCACATATATCCTACATGTGTGGAAATCACAGCCTGTAAAAATATGGAGAGTAGACCAAATACATCCTACATGTGTGGAAATCACAGCCTGTGACTTGTAGACACTGTTCTAGGATATTCATTGACTGTTTGACTTGGACTTTTGGCTGCTGAATTAAATAAAATAATAAGCAGAGAATCCGGACTTTTTCTAGTCCCAAATTACACATCCATTCTGTCTTTGTGTCAAAAAATAGATCATTCAAAGGTAACTCCATTGTCTGTGCCTAGTACCATCTGCCTTTTACAAACCTAACTGCCTTAGGACTGACTTCACAACACCAAGCCTCACAGAGTTCAAGAAACGTTTGGACAACACTGTCAGGCGCATGGTGTGACTCTTGGGGATGGTTCTGTGCAGGCCCAGGAGTTGGACTCGCAGATCCTTGCGGGCCCCTTCCAACTCAGCTTATTCTGTGATTCTTTAAGGAGAGAAAGTAGTTGCAATCTTACCTTATTAGGCAGTGTGATGTTTTTCGCACAGCTGGCTGTCTTTCCTGGCTCTGTTAGGGGATGAAAAGAACCTAATAGTTCATTTTGTTCCAGCTCTTAGCTCTTAGGAAAAGTTTCATGCTCTTTTTATGTGTTTTATGGCTAGCTGATTACAGGAAGGAGGATTAGTAGTCTGTTTCCCACACGTATCTTGGGATTTTTACTCCACGAACTACCCATGGAGCTTTACCATCTCTCCCACCTATTCTCACACTCCAGTTTTAAACCTGTGAATCTATGAACCTGAATACTTACAGCTCATGTGACCTCTCCAAGTCCTGGGAACATGTACAGCCAAATTGCTCTCTCAATTCACTCCCTCTGTATTGTGTAGACATTAACAACAGGGCTGTAGGTCTGCTAGTGCTAGATGGCAATCCCATAAATCCCTTCCAGTCCTCTGAGCTGGCGCTTTTCGTTGTCCTACTTGGCATATAGCTGACCTCTGGATAGTCAAATAGTTGTGGTGGCTTGCAACCATCTGCCAGCCCAGCACCCAGCCAGTAGTTTGCTCTTGCATTTGGATAGGGCAGAGGATTGCAAGGGCAGGACCTGTAAAGGTTGTGAATTGAGATGAAGACAGGAAAATAAATTACCAATTACTCTCATGGGCAAGAGAGACTCATCTGGGGGAAATGAACTTAATTTATTGCCAATTAATAGAAATATTTAGTTGCTGATTTGGGTATGGGAAACAAATAAAAAAAGACAAATTTAGAACACTTAGGCAAAACACACTCCTCCTTTCCCAGGCTCAGCTTCCCTTCAGACACCACTCCTCCCTGCCTTGCTATCACCACAGGTTGCATTCAGTAGTGCCTTCAGCCAGACAAAAAGTGATGCAGGATGCAAGTTGCAGTCTGGATGTGGAGGTTTCTCTTCAACACTCCTTCTTCTGTCTCATTTCCTCTGGGACTCATATGGGCTGCCATCCTTCCGGGACGTCCAACTCCGCCATGGAGCGTCTCATCCTCCTGCTGCCTCTGTTGTATCACTCTGATTCTGTTCTCCTCTCCCTGTTCATTTCCTCTCTTCATCTTCCCTGCTCCTCTCTTTCTCATATTTTGCCCTTTCTTAAATGCGTTTTCCCTGGGGCACAACAAGCTTGTCTGATAGGCTCTGTTTTGTCCTGTGGTGGGTCTCTTAGAGCTGCCTACGTCCAGCATGGGGCATCCCCTGGTGTCTCTTCACAAAGGCGACCCTGCAAGCCCTCCCTCTACCAAAACCTCAACACTGGCCCCCAGTACACAAGCCACAAGATACCTTCTAGACACCCAGATTGTATAGAAGCATTCAAGATTTTTCAGGTGAAAGTATGGAAGGAATATTCTGACAGAGAGGGTTTTAGTCACAGCATGAGGAATGTGCACCAGTTTAACACCTTCAGGCCCAGGAGTGGTGCTGGAAAGGGACCAAGCTTATCTTCAGCATCTTGTGCCTCTCAGGACAGTCTGGTCATCAGCCTGTCCTGTGGGAGGGGAGGAAGTTCTGTTGTTTTCCATAGCACCTCCATGAAGGTTTTGTCCTCTGAGATGTCCCAGAAACCAGCACGGTCTCTGCAACTCTCAAAGTATCCCACAGTATGTATTTTTTAATTTGCACAGAGGAATATGAAATACAGATATATGCAAAATACAGATATATACATATTTTCATATAAAGATAGCATTCAATGCTAAACCTGAAAAATAGTGTGCCATGGTCACCCAGGGTATAGCCACAAACTGAGGCATTGGGAAGAGATGTGAGATAAAGCTATTGTACCTTTTGCACTACTTTTCATATTTAATGGTTAAATAAACATTTTAGAATAACTATTCAATACAAATCAAACTCAGGAACAACACAACCTCATTTTAAAGATGTAGTGAATTTCTGACATTAGGAGTAAACATTACAGAATTCAAACACAGACTCTATGTCTCCATTTAAAGAACTGCTCCTCCAAACCCATTTGTTTTCAGTCATCCCACACTGAAATTTGCAATTAACAGCAGAGATGATTTTTTTTAAATACTTGGTTTTATAGGCAATATTGCTTTTATTCTCTGGAACCTTGTGCACAGATTTATTAAGTACATTGTGTAATACATAATTTGCCAGTTTTCTGTCAAAGACTGATGATTTGTTAATGATTAGTTATTTTTTGAAATAAAATAAATAGCTGCTGTTGTGTCAAACTGTAAAAATGTCTAGGTTTTGTTTGTCTGTGAATGAAGTTTTAGCAACCTATTTGATTTGTAAGCTCACTGAAATCCAGTCTACACTTTAATGTCAATTTTTTGCGTTATTCTATTTTCAATATCAAATGTTTATTTTCTTCCTGAGAGAAATTCTAGCCTCACCCTTTCCATCTGGACAACTAGCAGAAGTGTAAGATACATGTGGAATGGTATAAGAAAGGAGGAGTGTCTCTACTTCAGCCCATGAAAATTATGACTGGCCAGAAGATGGCTGAAGGAGCTCTAAAATATCTTAGTAGAAGTCTGCAGCTAAACAGAGTCTTATCTCAGTTTCTAATGAGGCTTTCAGTTCTATAAAGGATTGGGATGAATCCTCATGTATTTATTTTTCATGTCTCTGATTGAATGAACAAGCACCCTCAGGGAGCATGGTTACAACCTCCACTAACTTTTATAAAATATGTCCATCAACCAAGATTCTGAGACCCCAGCCTCTGAATTCAATTGAATCTGGAAAAAAAGATAATATGTTAAAAAACTTATATTTTTGGTATGATTTTGCAAAACTTAGGGTTAAATCACAAACGAAGACAGATTTTTTTTTTAATCATTATTTGTTGCCACCAACTATAGACATTTTGTTAGGGTCGGTGGGAAGCAAAGGAGTAGAAATGTAAATGAGGCTTGTGTACTTCAGTGGAGTGGAGTGACTGACATGTCCATGGGAATTCAGACTGGGCAGAGCTGAAAATAATCAGGCTTTACAGAAATGCATCTCCGTAGGGACAGATAGCTTGAATTACCCCTGTATAATTTGAAACTGATGAACAATCAGTTGGTCTTTATTTCACAAAAAGCACATATACACTTTCAAATTTTTATGCTCTCTACTCTTCCATTATTGTGTGGTTCACATTGCAGAGATGTCAGGCTATGTTTAGGATTACCTCTGCAATGGATCAGATGGAATGGACCCTGATAAAACTACTCATGTGTAAACCAGGCAATAATCTCCAGGGAAAGCCAAGACTGTCCAGTTGGGATCTGAACTGGTTTACTTAGGGATAGCAGGGTGCTGGTGTTACGGTTGCAGATAGGAGGGGCAATTTCCTATCTGCAAAGATAAGTTCAGCAATAAAGCTTAGAATTTCAGCCCATCATTAGCAGATATCTTTAATAATGATCTTTGTCTAGGTTTATATAGACTTATATTTATACAGATTTTTAAGAGATGTTGCAAAAACACTTATTGAAGGTATAGCTTTGCTTTTGCTATTATCTTCCATTTCTAATTTTTTTTTTAAACTCTGCCCATTGTCTTGTTACAAACTGCTTTGTTTTGTTAGGAAGAAAGGGTTTAATTCATAGAGTGCATCTACGGTTAATATAGGATCACTAGTATTTCATTTGTGTGCATGGAAACCATGTAATTGCGGAAAGTTAAAATACAAACACTGACAATTGTGTCACAAAAACGTTTTAACTGCAGGAAAGTATTTTAACAGGACACAGATTCTACATGCTGTTAAAATGAATCCAGCAGCCTTAGAATCAGTAGAAAATACCATCATTAACAAGCACATTTCTGGCAGAATAATTCAGTCAAAGAGTTGATTAAATGCAATATTCATGGGATAATAATTCTTTACTTTAAATTGAGCAGGACTAATAAATTGCAGGACTGTAAAACAATTTTATGATCTTATGAATGCTTTATGTGTCATAAGCTTTATGTGTCATAAGAACAAAAAACATTTTCAGGCAATGATGATTATTCATCTACTTGTCTCAGCTCTATTCAGATCAAGTGTAGAGATGCCACTTATTTACTAAAAAGCTTACAAATTGTTCTTAGAAAAAATGGTCTGTGTGATGTGAGTACTGCTGGTTGCCAAGTCCTCAGCACCTTTTAAGGCCCTAAGAGCTACCTGAGAGTACTCACAGTCTCAAGCAAATATGTTCAGAGAAATTTAACTGCTGATGAAAGAGCATTAGCTCAATCCTGTTGGTTTGTTTTTGAAACAGGGCAAGAGCTCCTAGCTGGGCAAACACTATGGTAGGGATAAAGCATGTTGATCAGATTCCATCTAAGAGGCTATTAATATATTTTTCATAACCAGGATAAATCTATAAATAAGAAGAGTGAAATTACGAGGTAAAGCCAAGAGTAGAGCAAAAGAACTTACTAAAACCAGGTACTATTACAAATGAGGAACAGGAAAAGGAGCAATATTTAGGGGGAATGTAAGACTCCTACTAATGGTATCAGATTTTTAACACAAGTTCTGTTATAGAAACAGAAAGCAAAACAGAACGTTCCAAACTAAATAGCACATGAAAGAAAATAATGTCATTATGCCGTCTTTCAGGAGGAAAGTACTTTAGAAAAGTCTCTTATAAAAGAGACAAAGAGAAAGATGTCCCTCAGAGGTGCAGTAAAACTAAGTGTACAGCACGTTGTAAGAAACCAAAAAACTAAAGAACTTTGCAAGAAGAAAAGACATAGGAATGTGAAATGTCTGAAAGAAAAAATTGAAACACAAAGCCACAGCTGGCAATGACAGCTATAAAAAGAGATGAAATAGTGGAGATGACACAATAAGGAATCTTTCTAGGAACTATATCTTCATCTGAAAGGCTTTAGGGCACAAACAGGATGTTAAATAATCAGAATTTGAATAGTTGAATAGCTGCAGCTCCTGTGAAGGATTAAAGTCTTTCTCAAAGCAGGACCTGTGCTTACCACAGAAAAAAAAAAGCTGAAGACAGCAAAATTACACAGGTGACTTTTTATAGCTGCCATGAAGAGATGCATGTTAACTCAAAGTGCCAAGCACCTCTAATATGATGGGCCTGGCTGACACTTTCCCCCCCGCTCTATATTTTAGGGCTTAATTGCATCATGTGATATTATTTCATCATGTACATACAGGGGGAAGCATTTGCCTTTGGATCTGCCTTTCTCAGGTGGTTGTTGCTCCTCTTCTGTAATGCTGTAACAGACAAGGCAATGGACATCAACTTTTCCCCAGAGCAACCTGTCCCTTGTATAGTGTTCTTACTTCTGACTTACACATACTTATTTTATTCCCTGCTTTATCTCCACAAAATAATACAGACTTGATTGCAAAGCTTCTGCAGAAAGTAAGTTTAAAAGATTTTATGCTGAGCTTTTTGTTTTACAGTCTACAAAAATGGCCAGTTTCTGCGTGAACTTTTGGTGTCTTAATATCTGATTTTAACGCTGGTGTCTTTTGCTTTATTGTAGGCATCCTTGATCATGACTCAATTTTCAGTTTCAGGAAAATCTGAGAGGTAGGGTTTCACATGAATAACATCTGAGGTAAAATTGGAAAATGAATTCAAGATCTTGTTCTCTCAGATGGATGTTTGGATCTCCACTTGCAATAAGCTAAATAGCTGAAGGATATATTTAATTCTGAACATATTTTAGAAATAATTTTATTTGAATTTCTTTTGATAGCAAAATAAACAAATGCAGCCCTCCATCTGCATGCAATGCCTAAGGGATTTATCATAGCAGAAAGTTTTTAATGGAATTCCATCTTGAGAACATTATATAGAAAAAAATGTTTAGATCAGACCAGCAGTGCTCATCAAGAAGCCAAGCAGAGTTTTGCTGGACCTCTGCTGTCCCTATTCCCTGAATGCTCCCGTGCCTGCCTGGGCGTGTATGTCCTCTGACAGACACCCCAGACGCCCACGTGTGATTCTCAGAGGTTGCAGCAGATTCCCTGCTGGACAAGAATCATCTGGACACACCCAGTAATTTTTGATGCATACCCCTCCAGGCAGTATGTGTCATTAACTGTCTTCCCACTTAAATAAACTATTCTGTCCTTCACTCAGGCTTTTCTTTTTCTACTCAGTGCTGCTTGTATAACGAGAAGGACCACAGTGAACCACATCTCCCTGCTTCATTGATCTCAGTTTGGGAGAGGCTCAGATTAAATGGAAAAAACTGACAGATGACAATGTGAGTTTTCCTGTGCATTTCAAATTATCCTTTGATTAATTTTAAAAAAACTCTAAATTAATAGAAAATGAAATGGCCTAAAAAGAGGAAGTTTCTTTTCTAAATAAGGCTGCTGCTCAATTCTAGTTATGAATTTCATAGTGAACACACATCCTGTCTTTGCTCTCAGATTCAGCCTCAAAATTAGACCTATGTACAAACCATTTCGTACTCTCTCTAGTTACACTTGCTCTGTTATATCTGGGGACATTATATTGTTGAAGCTTGAAGCCATCATTCGGGTTGCCTAGCCACCTTTGTAAGAAGAGGAGTGATTGTTCTACAGCTAATCACCACAAGAAATAAACTCATAAAGCCACTCAATCTACTGTTCTGTCTTCTTTTTGGAACTATAGGAAAACCTGTGGGGAGATGCTGATATCTCTCTGGTAACTGGGAGTAGGACACAAGAAAATGGAATGAAACTGCATTGGGGGAAGTTCAGATTAAGTATAAGGAAAAGGTTCTTCACGGAGAGGGTGGTCAGCCACTGAAACAGCCTCCCCAGAGAAGTGGCCATGGTACCAATCCTGTCAGAATTCAGGCTATATCTGGATGATGCTCTTAGTCACATGGATAGTTCTAGGTAGTCCTGTGAGTGGCAGGGAGTTGGACTTGAGGATTCCTATGGGTCCCTTCAAACTTGGGATATTCTATGATTCTTTTAATTTCTAGATTTCTGAAGATTCTTAGCCAAGGAATGGAATATAGAAGTCAGCATGTCTGATGGGAAAGAAAAAGCCCAATTAAATTATATAGTTCTTTCCCACCATGATGATTTCATGGATCCTGTTCTTCGATACCTACCTCTCTTCAAGTACTGTGCAAAACTGAGGTCTGAGAAAAGTTCAGTTCTGGTTAGCCAAAAAGCAAACACCAGCTTCTGAGAAGCATACAGAAATGGCATGTGGGAACTTATAAGCCTGATTTTTATAAAAGTCAATGGCTACTGGAAAACTTAATCATAAGTAAATTTCCTTGGTTACTCCAGCTGACCTTGCTTCTGGACACGAAGTAACTTCAGGCACCAGGGCCAGAAGGATCCCATGGTCCTGCCAGCTGGGCAGGGACTTTCGGACTGGCTTCCTGGGTTCATGTGCCCAATCTCTGCCTAAACTGCACTTCAGGAATTTCATTCTGGTTTTGTCTGCGTTGTTACCATTTCAAGACAAAGAGACTAGAGACGTTTTTTGGTTCTGGCCCTGCAAGTCACACAGGTAGATTGTGGCAGAGGGGAGAAAACCACTCCTACTCATTCCTCAAACACTGAATCACCTAAGCTGAGTGGTTTGTTTATGTACTAACACTTAAGATCTCTTTGGAGAAAAAGTAGGATAAACCTGCTGATTTGTTGTGGAGTTATCCTGTTCCTTCTTGAGAAAATGAGTAAAACATTATCATGGAGAGGAGAAAATAGTCCTCTCTGCTTGAGAGCCTTTAATGACAATGAGGGACAGGATTGAAAACAACTGGACATTCCCTCAGCTTGTCCTAACTAATTAGCTCCAAACGCTAAAAGAGTAGCCAAGTTACTATGTTTGTTTGCTGCCACACTGGACCATAAGGATGCTGTTGAAAAGTCGTTGATCTTTTAAACTATTTCTTTGTTGTGTTCTTCATTGTTCTGGGACAGCATGGGAAGTATTTCCCTATAACCAAGTGCTTTTCTCGAAACGTTTTCTTCTTCTTCTTCTTCTTCTTCTTCTTCTTCTTCTTCTTCTTCTTCTTCTTCTTCTTCTTCTTCTTCTTCTTCTTCTTCTTCCTCTTCTTCTTGAAATTATTTTTCTTTGGTGTTACAGATTTTTCTTCCGCAAAACTAACCCAATCCAGGAAATGATCTGTTTGCATTGTTTTAACCTGTTTGCCACAGGTTAAAACTTGATACAGTCATACAGCAAATGAAACTTGACTATTATATTCTCTCCATAAGAATGTCTTTTCTTCACGTTCTCAGGAAGAAACAAGATAAATCAACAAATATATATCTGAAAAGAACAAACATAAGTGGGAGGGAGTACATACCTGGTATTTTTTTTACCCGAGATCTAACATTAAAAGACAAGTTGTTCCATTTTCAAGTTTTATAGGCACATTTCTGTATAATTTGAGTCATAAAAATGTGGAATCTTGCTTAGTTAAGCAGAAACATACACATATACACATCCACAGAGCTTGGTGGTTATTTTGCTTATAAGAGATAATCTCCTTACATCTCCCGCTTCTCCAAATACTGCCTTTCTCTTTTTCCTCTTGTGTAAAGCATTTTATTCCTGCCAGAAATAAATCTGACTATGTCCAAATTTATATGAGTCAGAGCTTGGAAAATACACCAGTAGTTTTTCTGTGTCTCTTGAATAGTGTCCATGTGTTACAACGTGTTTAATACGGTAGCGTAGTTTGTTTAATTTCACTTTTATTCCACTTAAAAAACCACCGCAACAACCATTTTATACACTGATAGAAGTTCAGTCTTCTATCAGCCCAAAGCTAAACAGTTTTTTCTTGAAAATTCTAAAAGTAATTCCTGTCTTCTACAGACAAACAGTGGTATCTTCCGTTTGGCAAATCATGCCATAGAGATTTCCAGTTTTTTGTTTAGCATAGAAAATAAACATGCTCACATATAAAAGCAACTGTTTCTCTTATTTGATTTAGTATTTTCTTTTTTTTTTTTTTAAATTATATTAAAATGGTGCTGATATGGGAGCTTGATAAATTAAATAGAAAATACAGATTAATATCTCCTTCTGCGCATTTTATTACACATATTGTGCCTCTGGCATTTTATTATGTCTTAAAATATGCCTTTTGATGAAAACATCAAGACTTTGCTAAAAGAAAGACGAGCTGTATGTAATTGACTTTATATCCTTTTTGTTTTTTCATGGCCACAAGCAGTACACGAGGTTTACACACTCCACAGGAAACTTTGATTTGTGCTTTGAAGGACATATTCTATTACTTACAGTGTCAACTTTCACTTCTAATTAAACTCTCCTATCAATCTGTGAGTTTTGATTTACATTCATTTATTCTGTAGTTCAGAGACAGCATTTAATGAAAGAAGACTTATTTCCAAAGTTCTCCAATTAAAAATAAGACGACTCTGTCCCTCCAAAGTTAATTAAAATGTTCACATGGACTTTGACCTCTTGTTGACTGAACCTTGAAAACACATGCAATGTCATAGCCAAGTAGTTATGTCCACATGGATCATCATCCTTAAAACTGAAAGGAGTCTACTGAAGTAGAAACTACAACATCAAGGAGAAGGCAACACTTTGCGGCTTCCATCATAGAATATTGGTCCAGAAAATTGTGGAACAGTATCAATGGCTCAAATAAAACTACTAAGTGCCAAATCACTTCAAAAAGACACTGATCGATTGTTTAAAAAGGGATGAAAAGAAGGAGCTGAACAAATCAAGTTTCATTTCTCTGTAATGCAAGATTTTGAATAATTAACATCAAAGTGAGCTGAATGGCATTAATTTTTCCCAAAGAAGAAGTGTGCCTGATTAAGCTGCTGATTTTCTTTGACTGTTTTGTTTTTACTACCATTGAAAAAAAGTAGAAAATCAGGCTGGAAAGGATTGGGAAAGATGATCAAATCTAGTCACTCCTATAACTGTAGACAGAGGAAAAATATCCCTTCACATATGTATTTAGTTTTATATTTAAACTGGTTCAGTTTCTTGTCACTTGTACTAGAAAGATGTTGCTGTACCTGTTCATTAGGAAACTTTTTACTCAGTTCTTCCATGAAAGAAGTAGGGGTATTTAAATGAAACTTGAAAGTCCCTAATCTCCAGCCAAAATAGGTGGCCAGCTCACACCCATGTGATGGTGTGTTATCATTGCCCCGTAGCTCCAACACTGCCTGTCCGTTTTGGTATTTACTCCCCAGTGAGTCTGCAGGAGGAACCTATTATCTTTTCTCATTTATCTGAGCAAAACAGGCCAAGATCATTTAACCTCCTTACATAAACCAGGAAAGAAACAAGGTATTACTGATCCTCACAAATTTCTTCTCCCCTTCTGTTCTGATTTGAAGTAATTCTGCCTGAACAGAGTCTGCTGATTGGTCTGAAAGTGCATCTTGGTCTACTCTTCGAAGCAGCAAGGATGTTTCCTCCCTCCATTAGAGGCACAGAATGTCATGCAGATCCCAGTCAGATTCAAAGACTATCAGGAAAAAAAATCTCCAGATTAAATCAAGTTATTCTGACATTAAAAGGGACATGAGTCCACAATGCAAATTAAAGTCATCTCTCCGCTCTGTTGATGGGGAATTTAATTTTTTCAAACAGTAAACATCAGGAAAAAAAATCTTCATTGCCAAACATAGGATTTGTGAAAAACATGACTTCTAAATTTAAATAGAAATTGGACTGTTGAGACTCAGCATCTGTTTAACTTTGGCAAAATAAAATATTGGACAGATGCATTTTACATTTTATTCCTGTAGTTTTGGAAGAATTAGAAATACTTTTGTGACTTCACAACCAAGACTGTTTTCATAGCCCAAGTTTCTAGTTAGGTAGACACACATGTTTTGAAAACTATGTTCACATAAAAATATTCTGAAAAATGACAATGACATTCACAAAAGCTGAAACTGAAAACAACAAGCTATTGTTAAACCTAAGTACTACAAAATTCTGCTGAATTCCTTACCAATCAACTGGCATGATCAAGCTTTTTCTCAAGAAGTCTCATTCATGACCATTCACATTTTGAATTTATCTTTTTTACCACTCATTACTTTAAAGAGATTAAGTAATTTTCCTTAGAATTTGTGAAAGAATACATGTTCATCAAGGGAGAGCACAGTAATGACTGTTAAAACCAGTTTACTGAGGGATGTTCCAAAGCCACTTGGATTCATTCCAATGCTGTACAAGCCTTGGGCTAGGTCATTTATACGTGTAACCACACACTAGTAAAGTTTCTGTATTCCTGCTTAACTCTATCAAGGGAGTTTCAATCAAACACAATCTGACAGACATTTCTCTATAGAAAAAGGATTCCTGGTGAAAATATGTAAATTATGTTTGCACAATAACCATAGGTCTGTAAGTAGCATGTCTCTTTTAGATTTGAGTTAAAAATATAGAGAAGAGCAATCATTGTGCTCATGATTAGCACAAATCACAGTTCTGACTGCTTTGATTTGAAGTGGGTCATTATCCTCACGAAGATATACATCCCTTCTGCGTAATTTAAAATTGTATGTGATTTCTTCCCATGTAACTTAAAAATATCTCTTTGCACTATATTGTTCTGGTCTCCTCTCTTTCATGGAAGGAAGAAAATGAATATAAGGTTTTTTCAAACTGGAGCATCTGTGAAAGGTATTCACACTATTGGCATCTACAATTTTCACTTCCTAGTGAAGAGCTAGTCTTGAGCATCCAATACAAAAGATCAAGTGTGAAAAACTCAAATGGATAGGCTACTCTGTGAGAAAAAGGAGATGGTGAAGTCTGGGGGGAAATCAGAATTTTTTCAAGTTCGTGGTATTTTTTTTCCCTTCCTCTTCTTCCACCTGCCTGAAAACCAACTAATATAGTAAAAATTTTGATGGAAAAATTATTATCTGTTACACCGATGGAAATGTGGAGATTCAATGCTATCACAACTTCATTTGCCTAAGTCTTCCTAGAGGCACACACAAATGACTGACAAAAAAAGGCTGTTACTGAAGGATCTGGGTTGCCCTCCCAGCATATATAGACTGGTGACACTTTCAGGATCCAGACCTGAAACAATAACCAAAACCTAGATTTGACAATATATTTTTCATTCCATCTGCAAAGTTACTCAGAAAAACAGCTGACTTCTACAAATACTTAAAGTGGGATTGAGAGAAGAAATTATCCCCAATGTAACATTCAGTTGTTCTTTGAAGTATATTGACAGACCTCACATGCCCAGGCACAGAAGATATTTTCCAATATTCATGTCTGATCAAGTCAGAGTTGTTCATTTACTGACCTATTTACTTTTGCTTGATTCACTTTCATTTGGATGTGCCAAATAGTCTCCACCTAGACAGCAGAAATCCTGATGTCACAAAAAATTGAAATTCTAAGGCTTGTGAGGAAAAAAAGTTTTACACACAATTGCCATTTAAAAAACACACTTAGTGATTATTTGGTCTTCAGTGAAACCATGATCATCTGTCTATGCTTAAAAACTCCAATCTATGCTTAGAAACTCTAACAATTCCTAGGCACAATAACAAACAGAGGAATCATTTTATTAGTGCAAAATATTGCAGACCATAAAGAAAAGTAATGGATGGAAGCAAGTATCACTTATTTATTTCTTCTTGAAATTATATTAATTACATTAATTCTTAACACACCCTTGAGTTCCATTAGTTGTACCAACAAAATAGTGCCTTAACCAGAATGACAATTTTTACTAACAAATATACTGCTTATACTCCAAACAAAAATTTAACAGCTGGCACTCCAGAATATTGAGTTTTTAAATGCAGGCAACCAGGCTCGTCGTTTCATCCACTACTTTTCTCATAGCCTACTTTTTTCATTTATTTTCTTCTCTTCTCCTTCCTTGGGTTTCAATACTCTTAGGGAAATGGTTAACAGATGTAGACTGTGGAGAAGCCAATTAAAATGTGTTGTTTGTTGTTTTCCTATGCATAATCCCTTGATGCTTTGTCTGTGGCTGATCAAAAGTGATGGAAAATATGGTAGGAGAATTTTATGACATGCAGAAGAGTCATAAAGGCCAAGAACAGCAAACTTGTTTCCTTTGAAGTCTCCAGAACTTAAAAATGTGAACAGTGTCACTTTGTCAGCCTCAATCTGGAATCAAAAGCATTCAACAGTTGCTTACCACATTGAAGGACTGCAGGTCAGTTATTTACTCTACCCCCCTTCTGTAAATAGAAATATTTAAAGTCGGCAGACTTCATTAGTCTGGATAGTGAATGAGTAGTAAAATTCAGCATTGAGGTCTCAACACTCCTTTTAATGATCAAAATGTTATAAAGCAAGCTAGTGAATTTGGCTTATATGATTTGGTGAAAAGTGTGTTTATTTCTTATATTCTGTGAACAGCTATTGGTACAACTTAGCTCTCTTGCATTAACAGCTTCTGCCTTCAGAGAAGAGGGGAGAAGCAAAATTTCAGAGCCTAGAATTGTTGTTCCTGCATTTCATCCTCTTTTCTCCTTGCAGGCAGCATCAGAGATGTTGAGCTGTCCAACAGTGATGATAAGTGCTGTGAGGTTCCCAGACAGATATTTCCAGTCTCCAGATTTTGAATTATTCTGCTGAAGTTTTTCACTTCAAGGAAAAAACCCTTAATTGAGGCTATCCTACACCTCACTTTTTGAAGACCACGTTTTAAAGTTTTGAGCAATAGATTCAGCTACTTGTAGAAAGTAAGGGTTGGAAGGGGATTTACATTGTTCTGTCATCTGTTCCCCACTGTGCCACACATATGCAGGGGGCCAGATTGGCTATTCTGTTATTTCTGATGGAGGTCTAGAAAATGCCACAGTGTCACTTGAATAATCTGCTCTAGTTCATTCATTCATTCATTCATTCATTCATTCATTCATTCATTCTCTAATTGCTAGATCACTTCTATTAATGTTCATTCCAAATTCCTTTGCTTCATTTTTTCTGACCTTTTGTATTTTTAGATATATTTCTTTATTTTAAGCCTCATTTCTGTCTCTCTTCTGACTTTTTACTTGAATTTATCCTCACTGCTTTTTTAGATCTTATCTCAAAGTCTATATTTTCTAGATTGCTGATGATTTGTGTCAGTTCTTTTAAGAGTTTTTGTGCCCCAAGCAAGGAAATGTACACCATTTGAGACCTTAGCATCACTGACTCACATGGAAAGACTTCATATTTTAAACATGTGAAGCTTTTTCCCATTCACACACTCAGGAGGAGTTGTCTATAATTAGGCAACTTATTATCCTGTCCACTGCAGGCCTTTGCTTTTGGTTGTTTGGAGTTAAATATTAGCTTTTTCACAACACATATTTCACTCGAAAAAGTAATTTTGAGTTCTGTCTCTCAGTGTGCTTAAATATGTGAAGATGTGATTCCAGTGTGTACGAGGGCTTTGGTGTGACCTAATTACAACTTTCCAATACCTGAAGGGAGTCTACAGGAAAGATGGAGAGAGGATTTTACGAAGGCATGTAGTGGCGGGACAAGGGGGAAGGGGTCCCCACTGAAAGAGGGTAAATTTGGTTTAGATATTAGGAAAAAAATTCTTAACTGTGAGAGTAGTGAGGCACAGGAACAGGTTGCCCAGAGAAGTTGTGGATACCTCATGCCTGGAAGTGTTCAAGACCAGGTTGAATGTGGCTCCGAGCAACCTGGTCTAGTGAAAGGTGGCCCTGCCCATGTCAGGGGTTTGAAACTGGGTGATCTGTAATGTCCCTTCCAACCCAAACCATTCTATGATAATCCACAAATGTACTGTGTATACCTCAGCATCATTAATGAAAATATTAATACTACCAAAGTTTGGAACAGACTTTGGTAGTATTATATTCTTCCCTTACCCACTTTTGGGGATGTCAGCTAAGACAGTTGTTCCCTTTTGCATATTACTTGCCCACAAAGTTTGTTAAATTTTTTAAAGCATAAATTAAGTTATTCTCTACAAGTTCATCTTGGTGGCTATATAATTCCTTGTTCTCTTTTGCTCTTTTTCTGAAATTTTGTGTTAAAGCAGCTGGCCTGTTAGTCCTTTATTCCTTCATTTCTCACTTTTTAATGAAAAGTGTTGTCATCCTCTTTGGGTTCAAAGATAAATGCTAGCAACTTGGGGTTCATGTGAGGTGTTTTTTTAAGTCTGCTTTTATGAACTACAGTGGGCCCAGCCAACTCCTAACTTTCTTGAATATACCTTGATATTTCTTCTCCCAGGTTTAGTTACCTGTTTGCCAGTGCTGATAGAGGTGTTTGCTGCCTGACAGATCCCTACAAATGACTTGGTGAGGACTGACAGGCGAAGGCATAAAACACTTGACCACTCTCAGTATCACCTGATATTCATATTGAGTAGCAGACTGACTCTTTTACTTTCAGCTTTTTTACTGCATAGGGTATTATTACCTTTTGTGTCCTTTGTTGATCACATCTTTGTTGACTTGCCTTTCTGACCAAGTCCAACTTATTATATTGCACCAATATTTTGTGGCACCAGACACCCATCCTGTTAGAACTTTCATCATTTCCCCTATCCTTCTTACCTTGAGATAAGTTATCTGAATGAGGATGAATTTCTACATACCACATGGAAATTACACAGATGTTTCAAATTCATTGTCTTGGAGACAGTATCTGTGTTATAGTAACAAATCTTACTCAGAGCACTTTCAGTCTATAAATTATACATATCTTTGATCAGCAAAAATTACTGTAGAGCTTGTTAGAAATTACTCGTGTCTTGTATAGACATGTTCTTGAAAAGTTGGGAAATAGATTTGGCATAAAATGAAACTGATTAAACAGGGGAGGATTTTGTTGATTTGTTTGTTTGGTTTGATATTATTTGCCAAGCATCTCACTTTGAGTAGAGAGGATTATGTGAATCTGTTAAATATTAAGTAAATATTCAATTGCACACACACACACATACTCTGTGAGACTGTCTAATTTAATAGTTTTTGATTTCCTAAATCATCTACATCCACTTTCAAATGTGTCAATTTGCAGTCTTTAGAAAGTCCTCTTTTAAAGTACAAGATATTTGCTAAGTCTTTGGACTAATGGTTTCTGATTCCTACAAAATTACTTTCTCCCTTATAAACAGTGTTTTCCCACAAAATCATTCACATCTGCAGACAATTTTTAAATTAATTTTTGTTATTTTTATTTACTTTCATAGTTTTTATGCTGTTAATTTCCATTCTATAAAACTTGAATAAGGAAAAAAATCTGTATTTATCATATGCTATTATGTTTATTTTACTATATTTCTCTTTTTGTTTAGCAACTCAGTAATGTGTTTGCTATGTAATTAAGCAGTAAAAGTTTGAAATTATCCATTTGTTCTCTGTGAGCTAGTGAGGCCTTTAAGCTTCAGCCCTTGAAATCACAAATCCATTTGGTCATATCTGGGCCTTTATTCTTAATGTTTTATGCCCAACAAGATTTTTAGTCTCATCAAGTTGTCATCCCCCCTCATTCACAGTCAGATGCAAGTCTGGAGCATCATTAGTAGAGGTAAATGAATTTGGCACAGTGTGTACACATTCAGCAGTGTGCCAAGAAAGGGTAGTGATAGGTAGGTCCATGAATCAAAGGGCAAAAGCCATTATAACATGAGGAAACATGAAAGGAATTTGATGTCTTCTATAGCAGGCAGAAGACTAGGAGGGCAAAAATGATAGCAGATATTCAGTAGATCACAATCTGTAGCTTTAATAAACTTATGCCACTGGAAAGCTATTGCACTTTAGTCTGAGCCAGCAGGAGCTCATGTTCATTTAGTTACAGCAGTATTCAAATCTCATTCATTCTATCCTGCCACTCATTCAGAGAACTTATGGGTTTGTTTTGTGTTTTGCCAGCTTCTCAGCCACAAACTATTCACACACAGGCCGCTTTGAACACCAGCCTTCTTTTCTGCAGCTCCAGCCTTAATGATAACACTGCTAAACATGAGCATGAAAATGACCACAGATGGTAGCAGAATCACTTTCTTGGCTGCTAGTTAAAGCTGGACATGTTTATCTCATACCTTGAAATGTCTTGCCTTTCCAAAACCTTCATCTTTCTTGGACCTGTCAACATGTTTAACAGCGGGATGTTATAAAATTCTGATCTAGAAAAAAGTCACACCAAGAGACAGCTGTATCTGAAAGGGGAAGGAAAATCACGCTTGGGAGAGGGTGACAAAGCATTTCTCTTGCAGCACTGTGAGTGCTGTGTAGAGCTGTACCTAGAGAGATAACTGAGGCTGGGTGAAGAGAAGGAGAAAGAGAATTGTGGACAAAGTGAGAAAGGAGCAGAGGAGAGAAAAGTACTAATGAATTATTCCATGAACTTCAACTGAATTCCATCAGGACTGGATTAGACCTATCTTGTGGTGAACTCATCAAGTAATGGAAATGCTTTGTTAAAATCAATGCTCTCCAAAGGTTACTAACAGACATCAGTTTTCCATGTCACAGTTCTGGAGGTTTGTAACTTCTCTTTACTTCCAGAAACAAAACAAAGAGTCTCCATCACTTAAAGTCTGTTTCCATCACCTTTACTCCTTATAAAGTGTCATTTGCATTGTGTTTGCTCCCTGGACTCTCGTTTGTGTGAAGCATTCTTTACTCTGTGGTGTGTGTAGGAACAAAAATAAGATGAGATTTCTTTCTTTGGGTTAATTCTGAGGCCTTTCAACTTATTTTATAGCACTATTTAGAAAACTTTCACTTCAACAAAACTCTCTTTTTTAGACTAAAATAGAGACTTTTCTGTAACTGGAAATGAATTGGGGTGCTGAACACTGCCAACTTTCCAAAATCTGAAGAAAATTCAGGTACTTTACTTGTTGACTTGTCCAGCTCATATAATTCTTCTCAGTACACTTTTAAAGAATTTTCCTAGGAATACGTTCTACTGTGCTATAAATATTTAAGGTTATAAAAAGCCATGTATTGATTATGGAAATAAGGTCATGCAAACTGTGGAGAACAAATTTATGTAGGCAGGCCAGAGAACAGAACAGAGGGTATGCAGTTTTCCAGATTTTGCATTTTCATTATTCTACATAGTACTGGAGGATGTGTAACAATGTCCTGTAACATGCACTAGTTTCCAAAGATGCCTTTGTGCTCTGAAATTATGCAGCAGGATATATGATAATTTCTTATCTTTTCCCAGATTATGCTTCATGAATGTTGCTCTGTTTCACTGTGAATTTATTTCGTGATTCTGCTGAAATGCTGCATTTTTTTTGGAAAATCTGTTTGTTGAGCATTATTAATGTCATGGTTATATGTTTCCCACAGAGGACGCTAAATGCATCAAGAAGACATGTTGGAGAGTACAGTCCGGTCTTTAACCTGTGTAATAATTCTTAAGCAAAGAGATGGCAGCAATGGGTTACTTGGTTACTTGTAGACCTTAGGAAACCAGATGAAATCACTTTAAAATAGTCTTGCTGAAAAAAAAAAAAAAGAAATTATGAAAGGAGCATCAATTTTTAACGGAAACTGATAGGGCATATTAGCAAGTGGAACTGAACTCAAAGGATTGTACAAATCAATTGTTGCCACAAGACTTGGTCTCTGATGATTTAAAGCAATGTTCTTATATGATTCAGAATCCCAGTGGCCTCTGATGGGCTGCTATGCTGAAACTGAATAACCAAAAAGTAATTTTTAAAATCCTAAACCAGGAAATTTAACTAATTAAGCATAGTATCAGAATTTTTTCTGGCAAATGTGACAAAACCAGACCAGTTGATGTGCACTTGCAGACACCTGAAGACTCTGACCCTGGTACAGAAAAGTTCCTATTAAAAAATAATGCTTGCACAGGGAATTAGATGTCTTGGACAAAATTATTTGTCATTGTTTGGTATCAAAAGGAGTCTCAGTTGCAAGCATCCTTGCAATGATAGCTTCAGCTTGATGAGATGACTTTCAACAAATCACTTTTCTGTTAATTTGTCATAACCCAGCTGGTCATGGCCCTACATTACCAGTCCAGGTCATGCATAATTACTTCTTGTAGATTATCTAAACTACATAAAAACATCTCCTAAACATCCTGGCTATCCAAGAAACAGTCATGCTCCTATTGACTGTTGTTTATAATTAACTATCTATGCACTGTTTGATCAATTATGTAGCAGGAATTGCCTGGGAATCTTTGTGAGACTACAACCAAGATGTTTATCAGTACATTAAAGCATAAGACTTGGAGTAACACAGTAGGACCTGTTGGGTAATGTCTTGATTTGCCCAGCATTTCTACCTGGAGAACTGTATCAGTCAGTCAAGCATTTCTGAAGGTTGTGCAGACTTCAATCAGCCATCTGTTTTTAGGTTGATCTATTGTCTGAGACCAGGCCCTCATCGCTTCTAGGCAGATAACTAGCTGGGGAGTTTCTGGACCACCCAAGGAGTTACTGGCTTGATTGCACTGGATATACACACAGATACAATCCTAATGCTCAGCCAGACCAGGGCTGCAACTAAAGAAAAACCTTGAATTTCATGCTTGTAAATCACTTGCAAGTTCAGTTCCATAACTTTTGATATTTGTGTGAAGTGGGAAATGAATGCTGTGAAGGCGGAACTAAATGTGCTTTTATGATTGTGCTTGTGAGGAAACTATGGAGTAAAAGAAACAACAGCAGGTATCAGAATACTTATAATGGGGGATGGGGTCCTTGCAACCCTAAAATAAATCAAAAAGTGCTGACAGGTTTAAAGGCATGGGCTTGACTGTGGAGTAATTCAGAGGAAGCCAATAAGAGCCTGGGGACTTAGTGGATCTGGTGACTCCAGTGGGTTATGCTGAAGACCTAGTAATTGCCAGGTTTAACTGAAGTGAGAAACAGAGAGCAGACTGCTTTGCGTCAGCAGCAAAACTTGTGATCTCAAGCTGTCTGACTCAAAGCCAGGGGAAAACTCCAATGGACTCAGTGACTTTTGAGGCGTTCTTGTTTTGTTATATAAACAATGAGAGCCTGGTCCTGAGTCCTCATACACTGCACTGCTGAAAATATTGAGTGAAGTCCAGCAGTCTGCTTGCATTCCAGTTACAGAAAATTACCCTAATGTTCTTTCTCTGTTTTTGTTCTCATAAAACTTCTTCTGCCTGTATCTGAAGTGCCAAAGGGAATCATCTAAATTTGTTAGTGTGGTCTAGAAGGAACAGCAAGTGATAAAAGATGGATTGGTATCCTGGCCACCAGTACAAATGGGAAAGGGCTCTCAAGTAGCTCATGGCTGGGCTCGAAGATATCAAAACAAAACTTGGCCATGTCAGAAACTTCTGGTGAGTACATGACAACACTTTTAAAATGATACAGATCTTCGAGGGACCAAATATGCCGGCCATCATAGGTAGGCTTCTGTCAGGCTTCCCTGGGCTCCAAACTCTGCAGCTTGACAAATACAAGTAATATTCACATGGGTTAGAGGGTCCTCTGAGTCACAAGCATGAGGATGAACCACGTGCTTTTGCTTACTATCTAACTTGATTTCTGCTATCCAGTTGGCCCATTTTCATAAACAGAAGTTGAAGCCTGAATCCTCTGCCATAGAGGACCAAACATCTACATATCTTTCAGCTTCTCATGGACAGTAAGAGAAGAAAAAAATGCAGTGAAAAATCCTATCCAGCAGACATTATTCAATAGGCCTTCTGGCTTCCAGATTCATATGTTATACTTTCACTACATCAGAAGTTGAACTGCTTTTAGCACTGTTTGGCAGCATGTTTGCACAACCAAGGGTAAGATTTTTGGCCCATTGTATTACTTTAACAATGGCAATAAGAAGAAAAAAATAATACCGTAATTTGCATTTGTCTACATCAGGAGGTCAAACTGGAGTCACAATCAGTCAACACAGAAGCAGCCATTATAGACTTAGAGAGACTCCCTTCCAATGTGAGGTTTAGCAGTTCTATTCCTAGCACTTAGCTGTTATGTAATCCACCGTGGAGCTCTGATCTAGCAAAAGACTGAGGTGCTTGCTTGAAGGCCTGTGACAAATATTGCACCCATCTGGACCCCAAGCCTCTATGTCATTGTGGCACTGAATGTCCCTGGTTCTTGTACTGACTCTGTGTAAGGGGGATGGATTTCAAAATGAATGAAAACATGAACAAAAAGTGGATGAAAACTGGAGGAATGTGCTGCTTGTTAAAAAAAAGCACTACAATTTCTTCCATTATTTTTTTTTTACTTGAAAAAGCAACATTTTCAAACTGAGAACCAAAACAACTTTTCTTTCTTAATCTCGTCTTAATTCCCAGTCCACAGATTTGTTATATCTGCAGGTAATTTATCTGTGATTGAAACAGTGAAAGAACTCTCCCTTTCAGGAATTCTCACCAGACCTATTAACACAGTAATTACATTTAATACTTTCTTGACAAGCGTGGCAGCTTATTCCACCTTTTGAGTATATTCAGTGCTCCAGGAGGCTTTGATTTGCATGGGAAAAGTGGAGCTGGAGAAATTTTATTAACTCGTTTAAAAAAAACCTCTAAGGAATACTTGGAAACTTTGAAGGGGTCTCGTGTTAATTTTTTGTTTTCTCTTTTCACATTTTTAATTTCCTGCTTATTTTCCAACAAGTGATACCCATTTTAGATAATTTAAATATTCATATTTATTTATTTTTAAACAATGGAGACTGGGAACTCAAATAAATGTACACAATACTTTATACATGAAAAACTTTGAAGCAAGACTGACAGTTTTATCGATTTACTGTACAAGAGTCCATATTATAAAATGAAGTTTGTTCTGGAGACAGATCGTTTCCATACACAAAGACAAAGAGATCGAATACACTATTTTTTATCCTTTATAAGAATATTCAGGTAATAAAGCTTCTGATAGTTTGGTCCAAGCTGTGCTCGTTGACTTTTTTTTTTTTCTGGTGATATTCAGTAGCTATATTGTATTTGTGCTGTCTCCATCTTGGAGATTTAATGCTTATGTGAAACTGGATCCCAACTAAAACTTCATACTGAAAGATCCCTTGCCCTATTGACTGCCCCTTTTGCCAGTGGGAGTAGAAGTTACATATATACTAATTTAGCTGTCTGTATTTTATCCAGGTATGTTTCATGTGTTGCTCTTACGCCATGAATGCTGCTCTTGATATTGAGAATAAGCTGTATTTTACTAAGCTGAATAAAGGCACCCTGACATTAAGGTTCACTTACCAAAAGAAAACTTGTGACCCTTATTCTGCCTCACATCCTAACACAGAGGTTAGCAGAGCACAAAGTGAGGAACGTGAGGTGAGGTTGGTTTACTTTGAGCTGTTGAGGTGACTGAGGGTTAGAAAAGGTCAGGTCATTGTAGTGGGTGTCAGCATCTACTAGAAGAGGGATTATTGCTGAAAGCCCTGTGAGGTGCCTCATTTCTTTGTGCTGTATTTATCAGCTTCCCCTCCCCTCCTCGACTTGCAACTAAATCTACATGACTAATGGAAGTGGGAAAAGGAGGCATAAGCAAATAAAATGAGTAAGTGCTTCCTTAGACAAAGAGCAGGGGTTTTCTTCTCTAGCCTCGGGGCTAAAGCAGCATAATCTACAAAAACGCCTCAGAAAATCTGTGAAGTGGCTCTCTAGTTGTAACTGCCAGTGACAAAGCAGCTCCTACAGGCTGCCAGCACCCATCTGTGGGTAAGGAGAAATGTTACTTAGAAGTGAAGGGAGATGTTGTTTTCTTTGGCTTGAAATTCCCCTTATTTATTTTTTTCCAGTGGTTTTACCATGCGTTTCAGAGTGATGAGAAGCAAAGAGGTCTACATTTTCAGTCTGTGGTGTTTCCTAACTCCAGCTGGCTTGGGGCTGTTGTGTATGTGAATAGTGGCAAGACATGAATCACAGCAGCTGTCCTGCACCATTCCTTGATGTAAGAAGATGTGGGAGGGAGCTAAGATAGACAAGAACAGGGAACCATTGCTTATCCATCCAACATGAGGTCTTCTAGCTCAACAAATACTGAAATTCAAATGCTCGATGGGTAAATCAGTAGCTGCTATTTTGTACATACAAAGTGTTTTTAAAGATGTAGTGAAAATTTTAGAGATTCTGTGAAAATATCACATATTTCGCTGTTCAGTAAAAATCAGAATCAGGGAGACAAAATGTTGAATTGTGTGGAAAAAGAGGGGCAAAAGCTGGAAATCTGGTATCTGCTCTGTGAACTCTGACTTCTTGAGGTAAGATGCTGGGATAGGGGGGAATTCCCTCCCTGAGGTGCTGCATGGACTCCTGTGGTCATGGGTCCAAGTTGTCTTACTGTTCTCTTCTCCAGGACCCACAATAGTGTGTGACTCAGTGCTCTGAGTACAACATGGGCAGCCAGGATAGTTCAACAAACTGTTAAGAGTTAGGTCTGCTAATTTCACCAAGATCCCAGGATACACTGGAGATTATGTCTTTTAGAGGTATCCAAACAAAATCCAGGGACATAAAGTTCGGAAATAGGTTAAATTTTGTATCTGAATTTGTAGATCATAATTCTCTAAAAGGAGAGGAACTTGGTGCGTTGGGTTTTAACAGAGCAGTCAGTGGAAAATACCAATTCTTGACTCTGATAGTTGAAAATCACTCTCTACCTATAAAACAGGATTATGAAATTTATATACGTGGATATGGTTTGTGTCTCTTCTTTAAAGATTTTTAGAATGAATCTTAATTTTTTATATTCTTTACACCTGTCTGCCCACATTTCAGGCTTTTTTTCGTACTTCGGAACAGAATGGAGTACACTGCCTTTTGTATTTGTGTTTGTTGGCTGAGAAGTGTGAATGTAATTTTTCTTATCTCATTGAGACAGGATGAGTTGAACCAGAACTTCCTCAGGATTTGCTTATATCATTGTTCATGTAGGATGGCTGATAATAGAAGTTCCTTTCCAGAAGGGCCAAACAGGAAAAAAAACTTCTTTGCAATTATGCAATGCTCACATGGGAAAACCAAAGCCCCTCTGTTTGTGTTGTTTCTCACAGCAAGGAAAGATCCGTCCACTAAGGGGAGATAGAAGTCTCTAAAATTTGCATTATTAATGTGAATATTGTTTAAATTTGAAAAAGAACTTAAACCCAAAGATTTCTCAGTAAAAATGAAATATTTTTCAGAGAAGTGTACATTTAGAGAAAACTATTTTTCTGCTAAAATAAAAAAAGTCCCACCTTGTAAAAAATTACCTCGGCTAATGACTATTCCTTTTTTGTTTCATCATCTTCCTAACTGAGAACAAAGCATTAAACAAGCACAACATGAAACCCTTTTTCTTACAAATAGCAGTAGGCATGGACAAGGTTGTCTGCTGACCACAAATCATCAATGAAAACAAAAAATCCAGTTATTCTGTCCATCCTATAGAGCCTGGGAAGTTTTGCTCTGTGCTGCAGCTGCCGAAGGACTGGAAGGAGTCCATGGGAACAGACAAATAGTTTCATTATCGACTGTATCTCTTCTGCCTCTCACAGGATGCCTTTGCCTTAGTTAGAGCAGCAAGAACTGGCCTACCTTTTTGGGGTGAAATTCCCTTTTTTGTTGCCAGTTCTGAGGTGCTTAAATTGTGTTTGTGTCTTCATTCAGATCCCTTCCAGACACAGCACAATGATCAGGAGGATGGTGACACTAAGCTGTCCCATATATATGGCCATTCCTATAATCAGGTGCCAGAACAGAACATCGAGGAATTCCTCTTCAGAAGATGCACCAGGAACGAGGTGTCCACAGACATTCAGATTTTCATGCAAAAAAACCCCGCTTCTTGGAATTATTTTCATCCTTCATGGAGAGTAACAGTATGCGGAGGATGGATAGAGAAAACATCTATTATTAAAAGATAAACCCAAACCTTTGTGGGTGGCTGTTGTTCCTGCTGCCTCTCTGGAAAGGGAAGCTGCAGGTGCTCATGGATGAGCTGAGTCGGTGCAGTGGTGGGGAGGAAGATGAGAAGCTAGAAGGAAAAGGGGAAGGGGGAAAGGGCATGGGAATTTGAAAGACTCTGAGGCAGGAAGAAGGCAGTTTAAAGGACATCTCATGGGGGGTTCTTAGGCTGGATAAATATCTCTCTGTGGTCAAGTATGTCCAATATTTTCTCCCGTTACAATATGGTTGAAAGCTGAGGTGGAACATAGAAACCATTTTGTCCTGGATGCATGCTCCAGGGAAAATTCTGCATGATAGTGAAGCCTGTGCAGCCACATGAAATGCTCTTTATGCCTGGAAGCAGATAGTAACCAGGAATTTTTTAAAGTTCCCATTGTTGTAGAGTCAGAAAGACACAGCTGCACTCCTTTCCTTTTAGACCTCCCCAGAAGGAAGGACAAGCCTTTTCATTTCACCATGATGGGGACACAGGGATATATTCCCATTGGTTCCAATAACTGCAGTATCTGGTATCTTTCCCACAGAATCGGAAAATGCTCATCTAAGCAAAATTGCAACCCACCACTTGTTGAGAACATCTGTGAAATTAAGATAGGAAGTAAAAATTCTGGAAGGAGAATAAGATGCAAGAGCAACAAAAGGGTTTACAAGAGGATTAGAAGCAGATACCATAAGTAATTTTTCTCCTTCTCTGTACTGGAGCCATTGCTTGAATAGAGTGAATTTAATCATTAAACCTGGCTTTCAGTTTTACAGACACTTCAGAGTATTTCTAAAAGACTGTGCTCTGAAAGCACTGAAGTATAAATATAGCATTCAGAGCAGATGTGTAATAATATTTTTAAATGTGGACATATGTGACATGTGAAAAATGAGGGAACTCTATCACTGGTGGATGTCATTTAACTACTTTGGCTTTGAACACACAAAAAGCTAAAATTCCTTCTGCTGTTGAAGTCTCAGTCACCCACTGAAGTCAACAGGAGTTAAAGATGAAGTTAAGGTCTGTCTGAGCAAAATTAGAAAGATTATATATTAAAATGTATATGTCACTATACTATATATATATATTATATATAGCAAAACATTAAAGACTAAATATTAAAGTCTTCAGGACTGAATGAGAGGGGTTATTACATGTGCTTATTTCCCAGGAAAGACAATGGGAATCAAGGTGCTGGATAATTTCTAGATGTTTGTCTGCTAAGGTTTGTGTTGGGCTCTCTGCCCCTCCACCTCCACTGATTTAGCAGAACAGAAATTCAGTATTTCCTGCAGTAAGGATGTTTTATTACCCCACATTAATATATGTCTTTAAGAATGGTGGGAAAGCTGAAAGAATTTTCAGCTGTATCAAATTTGAGTAATATCTCATTGCTATGTAGACTATAGGGGAGTTGAACTTGAGCCTGCTGGAGTCAGTGGACAGGCTCCAGCTGAATTAAATGGGCTTTGGGACAGATCCAGAAAGGCAGTAGGGAATTGCAATCAGACAGCTTAAACTTATCATAAGTTTGTCTTGGAAATTCTACTTAGAAAAGGCTGTCTCTTCTGGACACAGAAAGACTCCTGAACTGCTGTCTAGTAATAGATGCTCTCATTTTTACAGATATGAGTAGCTTTTGCACTCAGTGTGATCTAGGACCTGCACTAGTCCTAAATGTATGGACTTTGATTAAGAACAGCAACATCTTCAGTGATGTAACATTTACTTTACAGACTTTAAATTGCACTTTGACACACACTGTGAAATTTGGACTGGTGAGAGTTTTAATTAAATGATAATATAACAGACTTCATTTCATGCATGTTTACCGAAAATGAGAACACAGCAGGAGCTCTGAGAAAGATAATTACTAACCACTTTTGAATATTTGCAGTCTATCTCTAGTGATGCTCTTTGTTTCATCAAACATGTTTTGAGAACAATGTATGGCTTTCTTTGTGCTGTGGAAGTGTGAAAACGTCTTGTGCTTTAAAATGTATTGGTCTAGGTTTATAGCTAACGTTACTCTCATGTTTAACTTAGACATTGTAATACACTGCAAAACAAATGTAGGGAGAATGTTCCCAGTTTTCGTGGTGATTTTACTCAGTGTTTTTCTGAAGGAGGCATGCGCTAAAGGTGATGTCTTTCTCTTGGTTCTAATCAGATTGTCTTTTTAAAGACATTAACTACAGTAGAATCTTTCACAAATATGAAAAATCAGTTTACTTACTAAAGGAACAAAGTTTTGGCACAATAATAATTAAAAAAAAGCAATCTTGCCTCAATTAAATTTTGAATGTATGTATGCAAAAGGGAAGTAAGTAAGAAAAGACAACACGCATTAGTTTTATCATAGTGCAAGATACTAATTTTTTTCCCTATTTAATTTCATCAAAAAAAAGAAAAGATGTTCTGTCTGGTTTCAATATTTATTGTGACTCATAAAATAACCTAATATTAGGTAACTTTTTCCTTAGACTGTGTAATATGAAAATAAAAATGGGAAAAGAGTGGGATGGAATAAAGACAGTAACACCAAGTCCAGGTTTAACAGGGTAATGTTTATGGACATTATAAAAATATATCAACAATTTATTTTGCCCCAGAATATCTTGCATTCATGTAATGTTTATTAACCATAAAGTTATTTTATACTATTTCACATCACATATAACATTTTAAAATAGTTTTCCAGGAGTCTGTATCTGTACCACTCTATATAGCACTCAGATGGAAGGGTGCTGTAAATATTTCTTGACAGGTGTGTAAGATATGTGGCTGGTGGGACAGGACCTGCATTGCCGATGAAGCAGATGAAGCAAGATAGAGATGACCTGTGATGATGGACTTCCCTGTGAAGGGAGTTGGAGCTTTTGGCTCCTGCACCTTGCCAGTCTGTTATCCATGGCAGCAATGCTGGCTTTGGAGACAGGGCAAGTTTCACATGGTTGGTCAGCAGAATATGTGCTGAGACCGCAAAAAGGTGGGAAATAGATTTCTGCTTACACTCACTAAAGCACAGCTTTCTGTTGGCAATGCTTGTGAAGGCTTGCCATCTCAATTTTGGTGTCCCTTGCAGGACAGAATTTAGATCACAGATGCAGTGCAGGAGCTTTGGTGTTTAACTGGTGGGATGCTTTCAGATGTATGTCATGGATTTCTGCTAAGTCTCACCTGTGCACCTTTTCACAATAAATCTATTTAAATCTGTTTCCTTATAGATTTTTTTTTAAATGATGTGTTTGGCCTTTTTATTTTTTTTGTGTCCAGTAAAGCTTTTCCTGCAGTTAAAGGATTCATACCATCTCCCTCCCCTTAGACTCTTTGTTTTCCAATAAATGGTGAGTTCATGCTGCAATCTTTACTTCACTAAGGGTGTTTATATTCTCCTCAAGATATACCAGACTGTCTAAGCATACATTTTATACTTTTGTGGTCTTTATCTCTGTCAAATCCGGTTGAACTGGACCAATGTATTTCAAAATTACTTGTGAGGTTCATAGATACAGAAAGAGATTATGTAATCCTACATTTTTTTACTTAGGAAAACAGGTTGAAGAAGTTATTTTCTAAGCATTTTCAACATGATGAAAGGACAGGTAAGATTTTGAAAGGCTTATAGCAAAGCTTGCATTTCTTTCTTCATGTAGTTTATATGAGGCACCCATAGATGCATACAGGTCATCTTGGAGATGTTTATGACAGATTAAAGAAATTCAAAACATTACAACCACATGTCATTATGAGGTTTTTTTGTTTCCTTCCTGTTTTTCTTTCCTTCAAATTGTGTGCATTTTAAAATCAACAAAAAACTTCAGTGTGTCCGGAGGGAGAATTAGCTGCGAGTGAGCAGTTCGGGACAGCAAGGCCACTTTTACTTTGGGTGTTTTTCTACTCAAGGCATGGGAACACAAATATGTGTGGGGACTGTGAAACAAACTAACAGATTTTTAGCTTCACCCTTTGCTTCTTTGTGCCCTGCTTTTGTTTAGATGAAAAAGACTGGAAAGCTGTTTTGTGCTGTGGATTGTTTTCTCCACAGTAAGCTTTGGGAGATATTCTATGTAATTTCCTTGGGTGCTGCCACTTACGATGATGCCTGCTTTTAAGTGTCATGACTCCTAAATTCAGCAGCTTCAGCTTTCCTTTCCCTTTGGAATACAGAAACTAATTTCTCTTCCTAAAGAGCTTTTATTAGTTCTTCTGTCTCACACAAGAACAAAATGATTTCTCAGATCGCTTTCATTTTCACCACCTATGACATTTTCAGCCTTGGGGCCATATTAGGGACATTATTTTTCTCTTCTGATTGTTGAATACACTGTGGGGCCATCTTTCTAAAAGCTACCTGAGTCCTACTAGAGAGACAAACCTTTGCTGCTAGTGTCTTAAAGCCAATAAGTCAAAAAGGGAAGCTATGCAAACATTTTAACTGCAGACCTATTCACTGCATCCAAATGAGGGCCAGCTAACGAAAAGGGCTCCCATTCTTCTATAGTCCCAAGTGTTTTTCTTTGGCACTGCCCCCTCCCCTCTTTCTAGATAATATCATGTCAGATTGATTGAGTTTGTGTATTTACCACAAAGTGCATCAGAAGATAAATTGCTAGGTGTTTACATATGAACCAGAGGTAAAACTGAATTCTCATAAGTTTACAGTTATTTCAGGAACTAGAATAACTAGAATGCCCAGTCTTAAGTATAAAACACTGTGCTATCACATTTATGGATTGTGAAGGCTTGTGCACCAATTTATCAATAGTTTAGATGAAAATCCTTGATCCAGGTGGCTGCAGGATATGCACACAACACAGTGAGCTTACTGTGACAATGGCCAGCGCACTTTGAAAAACTGCAGCAACCCTTCTTCACATGCTTAAGTAAGGTCTTCAATCCTTTTTCAACTCCCCAAGACTCTTTTGTTGGCTGACAGCATCACAGCTCCTTGTTTATTTACAAAATGTGTGGATCACAGTCAGTGTTAATTACAGGCTTTGCAAAACTCATGGAACACATGGAGGAAAGCCTTTAACTCTTTATTCTAGCATGTCTTCTTGTCGATATGGGTATGTTCTGCAGAATTTTCATGTCCAAACAAGCATGCTGAAATACGGACCCTTTGCCACTTCTCTTTTGAAGTATTTCAGTACCTGAAATCTCCTTTCAAGGAAGTTGTTCCTGGTATTGCAGTGAATATAAATATTTATCGTAGTTTCATACTAGCACTTCTGCTTCAATTGTTTATATTGGCAGCCTCAGAGATGACTTTGTATTCGAGGAGCTGGTGATCTTGAGCAGGCTTTTTCTGCTTGCTGGTTTGGGCATTGCACTCAGAGCTGGGGCAGCCACTGCATGTGAGACTGCAGGTGTGCACCGAGGACCCCGGGAGTCGTGATGGGGGAAAGAGTCTGATCTGTCAAGGGAAGATACCCGATTCTGCTTGTTATGCAATAGGAGCACTGTGGCATGGGAGGGAAGAGGAACTCTCAGTGGAGGGAATCTGTGCAGCACACAGTTTGAAAAACCTCCTTGGAGTCTGTGTGATGCTGCACCAATGGGGAGTTCCCAGCACATGAATGGATGGAAGATTTATTCAGTATCTATAGTACTCTTGTTACTCATCTTATGAAAACTGCTATTTCATTAAGCCATTTGTTGTTGGCCCCTTCTTTTTGAGATCCAGAAAGGATCCTACACCATCTCTCTCTCCCTCCTCATTCCCCCACCACATGCAGAAGTGTCTTTTGCCACATATATATTTGCTGCCTCTCTGTTATACTGCAAGATCATCACGATGTTATGGGAAAAAAAAGGGTGTAAAAATTGAAGACTTGTTTCTTGTATTTTGACCATTTTCTAATTTCCACTCTCAGAACTGGTTAGCTTTCCTAGAAAGCGTTCTTTCCCTTTATGGGGAACAGATTTGATAATTCAATGCTGTCTGATTTTTTGTTTTACTGTCTCCCTGTCTCATATTCCAGCAGTGTCTGTTCTCCAAGTTTTCCTTTCATTAGTTGAGTTATATGGCTACAGTATACCCAGCAAAAACTTCCTGAACTGTTTGTCCTTAATCCAGCAATGTGCCTAATGTTAAGAATGCAACTAAGCCCAGCAAAATGAATGGAGCTATTAATGAATTTAATAATATTTCCAGGTGAAAGCTGGTATGAATTATCCTATTACCGTTGTCCCAAGCTACTTGATTGTGCAAGCAAAGCACTATAATGAGCCAGTCCTTCAATGCAAAATTTTATTCACAAAATATTCTAAGTATAAGCTAAAAAGAGTGCCAAAAGACTTTTAAAAACAAGATAAATAAAGTGAAAGAATGACCCAGGAGGAATGCTGGGGCACATTTCTGATATACATACAACCAAGAAGCTTAAGGTATTAATGAAATTATCTGAAAAGGCAGCCATATCCAATAACAGGTTTACATAACCTCCACCATGTTCCAGATAAAATGCTCTATTTATCAAGCTATGTAACACATTTAGCATGAAATATACTGTTTTAAGATGCATGCAGCTAAAGGTTTAACATAGAATCATAGAATGTCTTGTGTTGGAAGGGACATTAAAGATCATCTGGTTCCAAACATCCTGCCGTGAACTGGGACATCTTCCACTATACCAGGCTGCTTAAAGCCCCATCCAACCCGGCCTTGAACACTTCCAGGGATGAGGCATCCACAAATTCTCTGGGCAACCTTTTCCAATGCCTCACCACCCTCACAGTAAAGAATTTCCTTCTAATATCTCATCCAAACCTACCTTCTGTCAGGTTAAAGCCATTCTGCCCTTGTTCTGTCACTACATGTCCTTGGAAAAAGCCCCTCTCTAGCTTTATGGAATGTTCATGGTGGGGTGGGTGAAGAATTGGGTGAATGGCAGGCAGGGCTCAGAGGGCTGTAGTGAATGGGCCTACACCAGTCTGGTGATGGGTCACCTGCAGCATTTTTTCAGGCGTTAATTCTAGGGTCATTTTTGTTCAGTATTTTTAGCAACAATCTGGATGCAGGAGTTGAATTCATCGTTAACAAGTTTGCTGGTGATACCAAACTGGAAGGTGCTGTTGACTCGCTAGAGAGACAAGAGACTTTGCAGAGGGATCAAGATAGTTGGGAGCATTGGGAAATCATTAATGGGGTGAATTGTAACAAGAACAAATGCCGTATTCTGCACCTGGGATGGAGCTATGCCAGGCAAAAGTATAAATTGGAAGATGAATAGCTGGAGATCAGCCCTGCAGACAGGGATCTGGGGGTGCTGGTGGACAGCAGGCTCAGTAGGAGTCAGTTGTGAATTTATTGCATGTTATTAATAGTTATTATCTAGTGCAAGCTTCCATCTGGGGTCTTTACATGAAGAACTAATGAATTTGAAAACCATGACATATGAGTTTGGTTAATGAAAATAGAGCTTTTACAAATCTCTCCTACCAACCATGTCTTGAGTTCATGATTAGCTTGTTGCAACTACACAAAATTCCATATCAATTTTGATGAGTAGGGTTTTTTTAATGACTATGACCAATGTCTCTGACTAAATTGGCAAATTACTTATTTTAGAAATATGAACTGCTACATTAGCCACCTTTCAGTCCAAATGTCTAGAATGAAAGAGTTTTTAGTAATAGAAAAGAATAAGTAGGTATTATCTCCTTTGTCTCTTGCATCTAAAGATATTTTTCAGGTCTTTTTAACAGCTGAAGAAAATTCTTGCTAATACAAACATTTTTATGCTATGAGGTAGTTTTGTTCTGCAGAATTTTTCTGATTGAGGCTGATTCTAATGAAGTTGATTTTTGAGAAACAGACAGCGTCAGGCAGCAGTAAAAATAAATAATGTACTGTTTGATTCAAATTCTATCTGGATGCAGACTGTTCCCAAATTCTTGTCATAAGTAACACCATCCAAAAGTACTGGTCCTTGCTTCTAGTCATGTTCCAAGTGCTTTGGATGGTGTTGGAGTGAACACTGGTGACTCATTTCAACATAGAGTCATCAGCTGGACCTGCAATTTAGACTTCAGGAAAGCATTGCACAGATGCCAAAGCCACATGTTTGTTTGATTTATTTATGTTTGAGGAGAGAAGACTTCTTTGGAACCCCAGAGGAATTGTCTTCTCTGCTTTCTCCCCTGCATCCTTGCGGCCCTTGTGGTCCTTCTGGCCAAGAGGAATGGGACACACCTTTGTGAGCTGCCGAACACATATTAGGCTGGAGCTGGACTCCCTACTGTCCACAGCTTCTCATGAGAAATACAGAAATATGACCCAACAGATTTCAGCACCTTTGTGAAATCTCCATATAAAATACAGAAAAATGCCTTCCACAAATGGAAATGATCTTTCTTTTATAGCTCGTGAACTGTATTTAGTGCATGAAACTGTGGTGTGTTCCTTTCTGCAGGGTACCGGTGGCGTCTTTTTAATCCCTTTTAGGGTCATACATAAGTGCACACCTGGATGGGGGCGACGGTGATGTTGGAGATCTGCACATTTTGTGTATGCTTCCTTATATAAGGCTGACGCAATAAGATTATCCTGTCTCCGGTTTTTTCATAATTTTGTTTATGAATGCTGGTGCAATGCATTTGAAAAGCTGTTGTTTTGTGTCACATTCTGACAATCTATCCATGAAGGGATGAGATTCCATATCCAGCATAACAGGACACCTAGGCTCTCTCAATTTTCTTTCAAATTGCTGTGAATTATGATTCTGTGCTTATGACAGCCACTTAGCACCCACACAGACTTAGCTGCTCTGCCCTGAAAACAATTTTCAGTAGAAATAATATTTCTAATGAGAAGAGATATGAGGCTTGTAAGGAGCAGTGGATCCATTGCTAACTAAGTATATTTTGGGATCAGTTTAGAGTGAGAAGGATACTGGCATTGTCTTTGATCTTGACTGCATGTGCCATCAGGCAGGCATATTTTCCGCTTGCCCACTGAGAACCCGGCTGAGATTTGTCACAGTTCATGCTTCTGTTCATGAATACAGGAGCTGTAACCTTGGTAAGGCAGTAAACTATGTCCTCTGACTGAGTTGTCCTCAGCGAAAGAATGTAAATAACTGTTTTTCACTGAGGCAAGTGGCAGCAGACTTGCTGTCTCTTCAAAGTGTTAATTTTTTGAATTGTTCTTTTTAGTACCGAGCCAAAAACATACGTGATGCCCTGCAAAAATGACAGATGGCCCAATATCATTTTGCAAGTGCAAAAAAAGTACATGACACAGTGCCTTACTCAAAAACTGCTTCTAATTAAGACATGCAGTAAGATTACTGTTTAGTTAAATTCCAGGTGTCCTAGCAAGTTGTGTCTATTAGAAATGTGTCTCATATCTAAATGGACTTGAATGCAGATGGAAATTTGGAAACATGGAATTTCTTAGAATACTGTTTGTCAGTTCAAATTATTATACTGATGTCATTCAGGGCAGACTCAAATACAGAGTATTAAAGTCTCTAAGGAATAGAAGTCTGGCATTTTCTAGCTAAGACAGTTCTAATCATAGCTTCATCAATCATCTAAAATTTATTTCTAATGAGACTTTTGAAAATGAAATAAAAAATATTTCAGCATACTTTAAAAATTATTTAATAATTTATGGAGGCATTTAGAGCTTGAGCACAAAATAATGACCACGTGGGCTGAAGAAGAAACAAACAACAGGGATGTGAAGGGGAAGTGTGCACAGCAGGAAGGTTTGCAAACTCAAGGCTGGGTTGCAGTTTACTTTCCACACCATTTCGAGAGAGGCTGATCTGTAGCAGTCTCTTCACTGGCTGCTGGTTGTAGCCATGCCTGGAAACAAAGACAACATTTATATTTCAACACATAACAATAATTTGCACCATAATGAAGTAAAAATGAGAAGTTTCATATGCTGAAGAGCAAACTAGAAACACTTTATGGCTCTCATGGGTCATGAACTGTCATGGTTGAGGAACAATTTTTACATTTGCCCTCTTACAAACATTTATATACTATATATCCTCATGGTTTCTCTTCTGCTTTCCTTATCATAGCTGCTGTGGTTAAGGTACAGGATTTAAACCTTAACACTACAGTAGAGGTTTATTAAAAATCACTCATGGATTACTTTAGGTACAGCAAAAAATAAATGCTTCTTCTTCTTTAGGCTCAATAGGAAATATGAAAGCTTTTTTACACGGTTTTTGTTTTGAGTTTTTCTGGAAGAGGTCAACAAAGAAATCTGCTCTTCTGTTCTGTGCCAAATTAATGCAAATTGCCTCTAGTGGCAAAAAAAATATAACAAATAATTTATACTAATCAAATAGTTTGTTTTAGCTAGTTCACAGCTGTGCTGTGACGCACTGTGACATTTACCGACTGCTTACCTTGTAGCATGTTTCTCCTTTCTTCTGCCCATTACAATTTATTAGGCATTTGTTTCCATCGTTGGTACAAGTGCCACTTCTTTAAATTTAACTTTACAAGTAAATGTAAATCTTCCTATTGTTAGTAATCAATCTGTTTCCACTTAAGTCTTTCTTTTCCTGTGGTTTTTTTTTTCACCTTTTAACCTTTTTTCTTTTTCATTTCCCTTTTTCATTTTCCTTTTCTTTTTCTCTTCTCCTGTAAATTTGCATAGTCTGTAAACATACAGGCTTAAAAGAAAGTCTTTTGCTTATTAAAAAAAGAAGGAAAATATTGGTTTCTTTATACATTTTCACACTTGCTTTATTGAATTTCTTGAAATTCCTCTGCAACCACTGTGCTTGTAGAGAAACAGAAATAAGAATAGATGTTGTTGATCTAAGTGTAACAATTACAGTAGATGTATAAGCTGCTTTCCAACAACTGATCTTTTTAAGCCCTCCATAACAATGAAACTTTTTAAAAAGTTGTGTGATAAAGATATTCCCAGGAAGCTCGCAGGGTCTATCTGTGTCACCATAAGCTTAAAAAACAATCTACGAAGCACAGAAACTTACAGACAACACCATCTTTTGTGTGACCTGCTGGAGGAACTGGAAGAGGCTTAAAGTTTGTTATTGTTGTGTACAGCTCAAACAAATAGCAATAGTCCAGAATCAGTAATTTCCTAAGCCTGAAAAAATAAAGCTGACAAGCTCCAGCCATGTCTAAACTAGGTACTTTTATTGAATCTTGCAAGTGCCCTGTGGGAAAGTTGGCAGCATTTCTAAGGTTTGGGAGAAAATAAGCAGGGAACAATTTAAACATTAGCCTGGTTGAAAGATGTTCTGGAAATTTCCCAGGAAGTAAAAAATAGCAAAAATTAAAACACTCATGCATAAAACTTCCTAAATTATTTACCGATAGATGAAATTTCTCTAGAGGCTTCTTTGATGAAACAAAGCAGTTGTGAGGGCTTGTTCACTTCATCTTAACTGAGGCAGGTGAGAGATTGCTTACAGCTCCGTGAGGAGGTGTCGAGAAATGTAGCTGAATGCTCAAGTACAAAAAGAGCACAAAATTCTAATGTTCATCTTATGGCTGTGGGTCACGTAATTGTGCCTATTGAAGTATAACTCTAATTGCTTATCAGAAAGAGCTCTGGTTCATATGTTTTACACCTTTTGGGTCCTAGTGTCATACTCTGATATCTAAAAAACCCCTTAAAATATCAGACCAAAACCACATCTATGTGGTCCTTCAAAGTTCAGAATAGCTTTTCCTTCTCAGTGTGAATATCTTACGCTTTCTGTGTCATAGCTTCTCGTTGTCAGCAGTATCTCTTTCGTTTCCATCTACTTGTAAATTTTTCTTTTCAAACAGAGGTTTGATGGGGTACTGAGGTCTACACTCAAGAACGGAATACTGAAATGGTGCTACTCTGATCATTTAAACTTCCATAGCTGGGAGGAAGCTTTCTGGTTTGTTCTATCTAACAAGGATAATTTTCATTTTATTATTTATTTGATCATTTTCAATCAATATGTAATTATAGGGGTTTTGTTATTATTGACACGGCATATTTCCCAGTCTGGCCCTATTGTCTTTTCTGATGTGATGCTTGTCAGACAATTCATTATCCAGCATATTAATCTGAAAAATTGTCCAGAATGGATAAATGTGATTCTATTTTGGAGGGGACTGTTCTTTTTGAATATGTAAATTCAGGACCATACTACGGGGTAATAATTTTGCTCCATGCTTAACTACACCAAGTGGTTTTCCTTCTGGGAGATACCATAAATGTGAAGTTTCACCCATTTCATCCATTGAAATAAACCATTACTCTCTTATTTTAATCCTCCAATAACTTAATGGCTTTCCATGATATTGAGGAGAACATTAGTAGAAAGGAGGCAGCTGCTGTGCTTGCAGGTGTAAACACACTCTCAAGCACATATTTTCCTTCCAGCCGTGGAGTTTGGCTGGCTGGTGCTCTGTCCAGACTATCTTTAAGTAAGGTAAACACTGTCTGCACTTTATCGGGCAGTGGTCAACGTGTCCATCTCGTTTCCTCACTTCCTGTGGCTGGAGGGAAAGTGGACCTAAGCTTCAACGCAACCAGTGGTGGGTGTTCGTATCCACTGTGGATTCCTTGTGCATTTAAGGCATTATATTGCCACACATGCCAAGTAACAGTTGCTTAACTCTACAGAAAATGACAGAAAAATAAGACTATATAATTTTCTTGGTAGTAAGTACATAAGCATTGCTGAAGTTGATCAGTCTAACTGTTCAACTGGTCTTCCAATTTGCTCTAGGGAGTGGCCAGGACAAGGTGTTTCAGGTGCTGGGTGTTTTTACTGCGCAATTAAGGGAAAACCTTTTATCTATCTCTAGTCAGAGTAGAGATAACCTTATTCAGCATATCCTAAAATCTCCTCTAAATGTTAAATTCCAATCTAAGGTAAATATTTATGCTCTTACATTAGTCAGTAGAAAAAACATAGATCCAGGATGTTTTTCTTTCCATATGTTATGCACACTTGCTTCAGAGTGACACAAGTCATATTCCGAAAAATTTATCTCAGTTGCTTACCTAGTGAACCTAAATTATTAGTTAATCCACATACTTACTTTAAGATAGCTAGAGTTAAGTGAAATAAACATTAAGTGAAATAATCCTTAGTTAATTATTCTAATCTAGTAATTGGATTAGCACTGAAATTCTGAGTCTGTTAAAACTAGAAGGACTTAATAAAGCAGCAGATTGCAGGACAAACAAGGAAAGCTTGTTAAGAGGAATTCACAGGGCTATTAAAAAGCTATAGTATTGCTGAGGTGGTAAATCCAGCCAGGTATCTTATATTGCATGTGAAGACCAAAAAAATTAAAACAAAACCCCATCTAAATTAAGGAAATATAATGTTATTGAGCAATATATTACAACAAAAGAACCATATTTTATAGTGAAAAGAAAATAAAAATATTTTTCTCACTTTCATCAGCGTCCCTAGTTAGATCACAAACACAAGAATAGATCTCTGACTTAATACATTCTTTATTATTTTCTGCCTGTATTCCTTAGGAAATTCTACTGCTTGAAGATACGCTTTGGCTTAATTCCCATGAATGAGCATATGCTAAAAAACTGTATGTGTGTTTCAGAATGGGAAAAGCAGGATAGGTATAGATATAGATTTTAAATTCACAGTTGATTAGACCTTTCAGCCAAACCATATGGTGGCAGGAACAGGAAGTCTCACAAGTAACCAGATATATCTCTATAGCACTTGTCCTGAAATTGAAAAGGACAATATGGAGAAAATGGCTTCTTCTCACACTAGCTCAGACTTCTGTCTCAAGGCTGAATTAAGTATTAGGTAGACTATAACAACCTATATAAATATAAAATCATCAAATGATTTCAGTAGTTTGAAAGAGAATTTTAAAGATCACCTAGTCCAAACTCTTTACCTTGGGCAGGGACACCTTTCGCTCGATCAGGTTGTTCAAATCTCCACTGAAACTTGGACTGTTTCAGGGATGGGGCACCCACAACTTCTCCAGCCAGGCTTCAAAACCTGTAAGCCAGGCAAAGATACCAAGATGTCTGCATGGATGAACTAGGAGGGATGTTCCAGATAGATATTTCTCTATTTAATAAATATTTAAATTAAAAAAGTTTTGCCTGGTCATTTGACCTAATCTTCTGTGTTCTTCTTTATCTAATGCTGTAGCATGGGGAGCTTTCCAAAATATATGTCAATTTCAAGGAAAGGGCATAAGAGATTTCTAATTAATGTCTTCATTCTAACTACATCAAAGACTAAGAAAAGATGGACTTCATCACTGTGAATAAGTAGAGTGAAAAAAAGACATGTCCAGCCCGACAGCACTGAGCTCTCTAGACAACTTTCAAATATCATACTGCAGAAAAACCTCAAGACCACTTTTTTATTATATTCCTATGCTCAGACTGGAAAACTACACATTGAACTGCCTATTCCCCTCTTGTTGCTGAGTCTTGTGTGTCTTTCTGTAGGTTGGTTCATCTTTAAGAGACACAGGGAAGAGAGGATTTTACTCACAGCACCTCTCTCTAAACTAGCACTTATGTCCCCGCAGAGGTCTGGAAACCCACAGTGTGCTAGGCCGTCAGTAATCGCCAGCTTGACAAGATCAGATTTTTTTGTCCATTTGTATGTGCCTGTTAGACAGGGCTAAATGCTTCATTTCTGCCACATCTACAAATCACCATATGCTCAGCATATGGAGTCATCTCTACGGGAAACTCAGGATTGTTTTGTACCACTTGTAGCTCTTCTTGGAGGAGAAAGAGAGAAGATTCACAATACAATAATATCTTTTATCCCTCTGTACTTTCCAAGAGGTCATGAGATGAGTTTGTAAATGTGAGCTCCTAGTCTGAGTGACAATTCAAAAGAAAAATATTAGGAAAAAACCCCTTAACTTTATTCCAACGTGAAAAGACACACACCCTCCTGCTGATTTCCCATTCTTACAGCCATCTGCAAGTTAGGATTTTAAGAGGTATTAAATTATGACCAAAAATATTAAAATTAAGAAATATATCTGACACAAACACACTCTTCTAAAAATGAGGGGAAAACTTTTGATAATGAAAAATAGAGTTGCAATATCGATACTTAGACAAAAGCAGTTTGGAGGAAATATATTCACATCTTAGCTTACTTTGAAGAGGAATGTTTTTATGTCATCGGTGTTACTGCTCTCAGGAAAGAAAAAAAAGAGGAGACTTATCAGATTATGGGTCCGTTGGGACAAAAAAAAAAAATCCGACTTGGCTTGATCAACGTCATGTTTTCCAAACCTGAAATGATACATTAAGTGTGTTTTCAAAAAGACAGTTATTACTAGGAAAGCAAAATCTGACTCATAAATTGGTTTCTTGCATAAGCAATGCTAATTGCAGTCTATATACTGGATAACCTTTACGCCTCTCCAGCTGGGTTATCTAACAACGCAAATTCCGCGGCTCACCTGGGAAAGTTCCTGGTTTCATAAATACCTGCCCACACACTTGCAGACATTTCTGGGGATACACTTGGACTGTACTATATAGAGGTGTAAAATTGTGAGGAAAAAGAAACTGTCCACTGCTTGAATAAGCTACATGGCAGTTAAATGATTTCCTATCTCATTTTACCCTTAAATTACAGCATAAAACACAGTGAGAATGGATTTACTGTCTCCAAATGTGTTGTGAAGAGGGGTTCCATTCTGCTCCCTTCAGGAGGTTGAGTACTGCTTTGGTGTGTCTGGAAATCCTAGGAAACAGGCTTGTCCTACATTCAGGAGGGAAACAAGATCTTGGAGACCATGCCTCCTATACTCATTGATACTTTCCTGGCTGCTGGCCCGGCTCCAGAACATGCTGGCAAGAGCAATATTTTTTTTGTATAATTGCAGTATTTTCTAAATTGCAGGAAGGTGACATCCTTGCTTTGGCTGCTGCCATGTCAGATCCACACACTCTGTGTGAATGACACTCTGTAGGGGCCTAGAGAAGCTGACTTTAGTCACGCAATGGATTGTAGTGGTGCAACCCTTCCCTGCTCACTTGAACCTGAGCTCAACTGCTGAATGGACAAGGATGTCACCACTGTTGGGTGGGTGGTCACAATGATGATGATGATGATGGTCTCCTTCTTCTTCTTCTTCTTCTTCTTCTTCTTCTTCTTCTTCTTCTTCTTCTTCTTCTTCTTCTTCTTCTTCTTCTTCTTCTACCTACAGCAAAGTACATCTTCTGATTAGTTTCCCTGATTAATTTCATTTATACTAGAAGGTTTGAGTTATCAATGGGTGCGTTTCCATGAAAGAAAGAGGAAAGCTTTCTCAGCTACAATATAGAGACACTAAGGAGAAACAAAGCATACTAGTGGTAAAGTCAATATTCTCATGTTAGATACCTCCTCAGATTTAAATAACTAACTGCATACTGTAAAGTAGGGCACTTCCCTGTCAGAGTTACTCTATATTACTCAAATCATGAATATTCCTTGGATTAGAGGAATCATTTAAAGATACTATAATTTTTAATCAGTCTTCCCAAATATCTGGTGACTGGCCTGACCACTGAGATCCTGCCTGGTTTTAGCTTTTGCTCTACATGTATAATCAGTACACTTCAAGGATTTTGGTTGATGTGTGATATAGAATGAAACAATGCAATTAAACTGAGAACATTCCTACCTAATCTGACAAAAAACAAGGCATTTTCTTTGGTGCAAGTGTTCATCACTTGTCCCCATGTAACTAGAACCAGGATCTAGCACTAGAATGGAAATACCAGATGACTGGAAGATCTGAATACCCCACTTCCCATGGAGATCACCCCAGTGGTGATCTCACAGGCATGTAAAGATTGAGCTTGGTCCAGGTTCTCATGCTTTATATTTCATGTAAAAAAACCCTTTGCTGAAATTATGCAATGTGCAAAATATGCATTATTTAGGTATACCCTGACATATGTGATTGATTATGGATATTAGCATATGCATATATTTGCAAGGAAAACGGAGCTTGGCTTCAATGGTATGTCTTCTGATTTATTTTGTAGGTGTACTTTGATGCTTTTTTAATCAAATATTTATAAAACCAATGATGAATGTGTATCACTTCACCAGTTTAGGCATTAATCCCACCATGACACAGAAAAGCTGATGATTCATTTTTTAAGAGAGAATTTTTAATGGAAATCAGATTCGTCTGTGATTTTTCCAGCACTACACATATTTATTAGCATAGCTAACATTTTCACAATCAAGATATTCTTTCATCAGTAATGAACGGAAACAAGAGAGGCTTTGTCACAAGCTTTCATGTAGATTTCAAATGTATTATAAAGTTACATTCAGGCTGATACATTTGAAGGTTTATGGCTTAGCTAACCTCTTCAGTCTTTTCTCAGGAGTAACTAGCAGTTATAGGCTAATAGTTACCTTTACTATTCATCACTTATGACAGTGCAGACCTGACTGATAAAAATTAAATGACAAAGGTCTGTTTACATCCTCTATCACTACAGCTCTCTGTGTTCAGGGAAACGTTCCAGGTAATTTGTCTGATTTTCCTTCATTTTTCCAACTGTTAAAAAAGGCTACTCTAAACTAATTCTTTTGTCTATTGGTGAATGTAGAAGGACACCAGGGCAAACTATTTCAGACAGATGAGAGGAGGTGAATCATTCCACTGACTACTGAGAAAGTCTGAAAAACAAATAGGGGCAAGAAAACTTTTCTAAATAAATAAATTTGAATCTGCTTTAGAGAGGAAAGGGAATACCTTTTATTAGTCTAGTATTTCTAAAGCCTTGAACACAGGATGGAGGTGTCCATGTACAAAGCAAAAACTGGACGTATCAAACTCAGTGTTACTCCACAGTAACTTGCTCCAGGACAAAAAAGCCCCAACCCCATCCTTGGGAGTGTAGCCATAAGTAATATTTCTATATTTGCATTTACTGAGATGGTAGTTTCAGGAGCTGGTGTTTCTGCCACACATTTTTCCTTTTGGAGCGGAAGGGGTTTTTCCTTTACTAACCTCCTTGTGTATTCATGGTTAAGGACAGTGCCCAGAGGCCTGCCTAGATGTGACACTGAGGTTATGTGTGGTAGCAAGTTTTTTGCTGGTGCCGTGGACTTTTTCTTACAGCATTAACTTTTATTTTTACTTTAGTGTACCAGTTACTGAAATAGTGAGACAATGTTTTAATCTGTTTTCTGTGCAATTTCTTTTTTTTTTTTTTCAGGGTTTGAGGACCCTAGGTTTAAGAAAATACCGGGTCTATAGAAAAAAGTCACAGCTCTGTTTTACAAGGTCAAACACTTGGGAACACTTTTCATTGGACCCTGAAAAACAGAAGACAGATCAAGGTGACATGCCAGTCCACAGAGTTAAGAAACAAGACACTGTTCTTTATCTCCCCACAGATCTCTTTGTTTTTTGTGTCTGTGATTTCCCCAGGATAATTCGCTTGCAAAAGAGCTACACATGTTGAGGGGTAGGTTTACAGGAAGAAGAGCAAAGAGATCTTTGATCTTCTTCTGTTCTCGCATGAGCAGAGGTAACACAAGCTTACCTCACCATTTGACTCAAAGGCTGATGGAAATGGGATAGTCTTTCAGCCACACTGTCCCATCATTCACACACGCCTTTCTTTGGAATTGAAGTTTTCTTGTGCTTATGGCTGGATGGTTATACTGAAGCCATTTCCAAGATTTTACATTTCTCTCTTTGCTGTTCAGAGCACACACTCGAGCTCTTTTGCACAAGTTTACTCCCAAAGGGATGTTGATCTGCTATTATATTTTATTTAAAATTTAACTGAAACAACTGCATGTCTGAGAAAAACATAGTTCATAAACTTACTTGAAAAATAGGGCCAAGCCAGATATTTTCTTTAATCCTTGAAAGATTTTATTTTCGATCGGTCAATTATTGCATTGTGATAATTCCAGTTAGCAAGAACTAAACCTCATACTCAGTTTTGTTTTTCATATTTCTGAAGGAAGTTCGTAAGGATGATGAAATGATATGCCACTTCCCAAGTCTAGCTAGAACAAATTGTTTGGATTAAGTTCTTAATGCCATGATTTATAACTCCTATACTACCCCCTTTTTTGGGGAAGTTCTAAAGGTACAACTCTGTGAAAAATAGCAAAAAATAATTGCCTGTGATCCTATGGGTGCAGTGGACTGAGAGGTCAAATGTTTCAGAGCTGTTTCCTCCCAATGTTTGCCTACACTGTCTGTGTGCTGTGTGATGAGACCTGTTGCTCTGCCAGAAGAAAATTCCTTTGTCTGAAGGTAGTGCTGGAATTGGAGGTCCAGCCCTAAGCCATCTGCTCATGAATCAGCTTCTCATACTGCTCCATTGCTCTTTTTCCTTGAGCATTATGTTGAGCCTAATGCATGTTAAATGGTGACTGAGAGGATTGTATTAATCCTGAGCTGATTAAGTCCCCTCCAGTGGCATTTCTGCTGCAGAAATTTGTTTGTTGCAAGTGTATTATTTGTCTGTTGGCTAAAGGAGTGCTGCTATTCAATCCCCTCACTGCCTCGATGAGGTAAGGACTTGAATATGTTTAAACTCAAGGCAGACATGAAGATGTTGACAGAAAATAGTTTGAAGAACTCCAGTCCTCAGTAATAATCCTGTTGTATGGAATAATCTGCCTGCCATTTAGTGTGTCAACCACCTGGTCCCATACTGTGGCAAAGGGTTGGCCTCACAGTACTTGACGTGTCTGCTGCCTTAGACATTGTCACAAGAAGATGCTTTGTAAAAAACCACCAAGTTTCACGTAAGCCAACCACTATCAAAACCCATGGAAAAGTGGTGTTATTTTGCAACTCTTTTAAAAATTCCATAGGAACATGAATTAAATAACACAGAAGGAAATTATGACATTAATTGAAGTTAAGTATAAAATTTAACTGCAAAATCCGCAGTTTAGCCCTGTAAAATGAGGAGTTAAGAAAAATGAAAGATTACTGGGAATGCATCATTTCCAACCACTGCTGTGCCAAATCTAAGCATGCAGATAGTGTGTCCAGTCTCAAAAGTCACAGTGTCAGGCTGAAAACCAAAAAAAAGTCAGTTTTGCTCTTTCTAAAAAAGATTTCTTATTCTTCAGAATTTCATTCTGCCCCAAATTTCAATTATATTATTTTTTTCCATGTTTGGGAATAGAGTTTATCTTACATTCTCCCTCACTTCTCCACTTGAATTCTACTATCTATTCTTCTAATTGTAATATAAACGTGAAAGTAGCTTTCAGCAGTAAAATGAATCAAGTGTCAGAAAAATTCTTTGTTGAAATTTTTCCAGTGCACATCCCTTATGAAGCAGAAAATATGTCTAATGATCAGATTGTGAGTTTTCATTTACAAGTTATAATTACTAATAAAAAAATAATGTGAGCATTATAAATCTACAGATTTTTTTTGCAAGCGTGTACTTCTACCAAGTTCTGATAAAATATGCCAGTATAGAGAGGAAAGCTACATGCACATGGTTTCAAAACAGAATCTTGGGGAAAAATAAATTCTAGGAAGCCTGTTGATTAAATAAAATTCTGTTTTATTTTGAATGACAACTTTTGCTCCTTTTTTATATTGCAATGACATGTGAATGTTGTTTTAACAATTTCCCTCATTCTGGATTCCTTTTTATACGGAATGTAAAAAAAAAAAAAAAGGGCATGGTTTATATATATCACTTGGATTCCTACATGCAGGGAGAGAAGAAGAAAAACCCTCCTATAATGACAGAAGAATCACTCAAGTCAAATTCAAAGACAATTCAGACCATTAGGATACAACTTAATGCAAGGGCAAAAACTTGATGTATTAAGAAAGAGTAATTAAAATGTTCTTTATTTCATTACTCCTGAAAATATGGCAGAACATAACTAAAATTTTGATAATAGCTCCTTACAATCACATTTTTCTTTCCAAATTATAACTTTTGCTACAGTGGGTACTAACAAAGTTTATGTCATGCAAATACATGGTTGAAAAAGAAATAAGCCAACCTTAATTACACTTAATACTCTTTTTTTTACCATTCTAATCAGTAGCCTGAGATTCCTTTGTTGTCGTATACCAGTTTGTCTATATCACACAACCCATAATTATAGTTTTCAGTTGCAGTGAAATATGCAGTAAAGTTTTATGTTTTTATAATTTATTTCTCCCCCACTCCCAAAGTACACACCTCTAATTATATCTGTCAATAAGCAGCCCATAAATGTAAGAATATCAAAATTCCCGAGTGATGCAAAAATTTTCATGACAGCATATGAATAGATGTCACAGAACAATTCCATAAGGGAAACAAATGCATTGGTAAAGCCTCTAGCTGTGCAGTTTGACATTTTCTTTAAAATCAGAGATTGCTGAGTTTTGGTTTTGAATTGATAAAAATTAATTATAAAAAAGAAAGTTACCGATTCAGAAAAAACTGAATTTGATGCAAGACATTAACGGGCTTTGGTTTTGTCCTGGAGAAAGAAGTAGTCTGCAGTTTAATTTACGGACTAGTTCCTTGAGTTAAAACTACCCATAGCTAACCACATCCCCGCAGTGAGTCAGGCTTTTGTAGTTTACCCACGTCTGGAAGTTGTAGGTGCACATGGGATAAATCCTTTGGTGACTATCTGAAGCAGGCAGCTGTGATGGCTCATTACTATAAAGATGGGATTAATCACTAGAACATGGCCATCTGCAACAGCTTGAAACTTACAGAATGACAGAGTGATAGAACAATTGAGGCTGGAATGCACCTTTGGAGATCATTGAGTCTAATCCCTCTGCTCAGGGTAGGGTGGGCTACAAGAGGTTGCTCATGGCTTTTTCCAGCTGGGTTCTGAATATGTCTGTACAGAGACTCCACAACATCTGTGGGCAAGCTACTCCAGTGTTTGACCATCCTCACACTGAAACATTTTTTCTTTTGTTTAAATAGACTTTATTGATCCATGCTGACTACTACCTTCTTGTCCTTCTTATATTCAGAAATGGCTTCTGAAGGGAACAGATAGTTATGCAATGTGGATGATGATGGAAGCAGGACTAAATTAATGACCTCTGTTGTGTCATTTGTTCCTGATGTAATTCACAACTTTAGTGTGATTTCAGAAGGACTTTTAAGAAATGTGGGTGTGAATGTGGCTGTCTTATTTCTGTGTTATAAATGAGGCCAGGAGGTAGATTCCTGTGATTACTCCATGTAAAATAGCCAAGCTTCTGGATTCAACTTTCAGCAAGAAAACTATTGTTTGTAAGAAATTCTAGGTGTACTTCAGACACCTATGAAATTGGGCAGGTTTTTTCCTTAGTTTTTCCTTACTTCATGGCAGAGGCTATAGTTTGCTTAATTTGAACCTGTTGAAATGCTCATTTGAAGCACAAGTTGAAGGCTTATCCTTGGATCTGTGATATGGCATGTCAGAGGGATGGAATTTCTGTTGTAATGTACAGAATCATTGAATGTTAGGGACATTTGTGACAGGTATGAACTGTCGTAAAAATATTTTGTCTGTGGACTGGATGGATCACGTATTTTCCTTCTTGGGGATTTGCCTGTTAAAATAGAAATGGTTTTCAAAACACAAGATTTAAATCCACTCTCCTCCCATCAGCAAAATTAGAAACATTCTTTGCTAAATCCTAAGTAATTCAATGACACTTAAAAAGCAGTTTTTCAGGGCAGTAAATTGTTTAAAAAGTAAAGTACAGATAAAATAACCATTTAATTTGATAAATCACCAACAAAAACAATAGCTAATTTTCAACTGGTTATTCTAATTAGATCCAGGCTTTTAAAAGCATGGAAAGAACAAATAGCAATCCTAATGTAGGGTAGCACTTTTGTTAAATTAATGAAGAAAATACATTTCATAGGTTAAAAAGTGAGCCATTAATTGCTTTTTTTTTCCCCCCATAGTTAATGTAATTTGCTTTTGGTATTACTTTTTCTATTTATTTTTAGAGGCATTAAAATTTATGGTTTTTATTGAAATCTAAAACGAAAGAAAAATTGCATAATCACCTAATTTTCAGGTAAACCTTCATCTGTTTTTACGTTACCAGCCACATTTACAGGTCATGAGCCCCAGGCATCTGCAGACTTAACAGTCAAAGACTTAGGTTATGATATTTGAAGAAAAAAGCAGCAATTTGTTCTTCTGTAAGACACAGATATATGAGTCACTTTTTTGTGCTGCATTTCAGGTGTATTAATTTCTTATGGCTTTGTAGGCTGCATTTAGCATCTCCCAGGCCATGTCAAAGATGGCCATTTTTAAGTGTCTAATATTTTTTAGCTTACCATGGCTTTGATGGTGCTGAAGAGATTTAGAGAGTGATTCAGGATTGTCACATGACACAAGCATGTGTTAAATATGAAGGAATGTCTTAGACTAGCAAAATTAAAGAAATGCTGTTATTAAACTGAGCAGTCATGGATTTTGGAAACTCAGAGATCTAAAAAACAGAAAAGACAAAAAAACTTCTCCAGAAAAGACTGTACAGATACGTTAGATCAAAAGTGCGTAATGCAAAGAAAAGTACAAAGAGAAGAAAATGGCACATGAAAACTATAGGATTTATTCGGACTGCTAAGAAAATAACAGGAATATGTTTAAAACAGATTTTGGTGTAAAGCTTCAAGGCACTAATGCCTCTAAACTGAAAAAATGTGGTCAATGCATCTCTTGATACAAACGAGAGAATCAATACCTTTGGATTAAAGTGCCAAGTAATATATATATTTCACCACCTGAAATTGTAAAAATATACATGAATGGGTGCAAAAACCTGGTTGATAATTTGATAAAGAGAGCAGAGCTGGATTCAGATTGGCCATCTTTAATGCTTTTTAGTTTTAGTAGAATAAAGTGCTTTGGGGAAGAAATAAACATTCCATAAAGTTATATCAGTTTGAGTGGAGTCTTCATGCGGATGGTTCCCCTGTGATCCGAAGGAAAAAAAAAGAGGTAAGAAACCAATGAATCATCTTCTAAATTTATTTTTATAAAGTTTCTTAAAGCATCAAAATTGCAAATGTTTACTTTTATGTTTAACTTTAATTATATTTCACCTAGGATATTGAAGCCATATGTCTCACAATACAAAATTTAACCACCTCAATATGGTGTTGGAAGGAATAATTTTAAAAAGGGAACAGAACTCCAAGTGACCATTCCTATTAATTTTCAGAAGTGTTTGAAAATAATATTTATATTCTCATTTTTGGAGAAGTTGTGAAATGATCCTTAGGCATGAAAAGCTTGAAGAAGCACCATAGTTTGTATAAAAATATAGTAAAAATATCCTAGAAATGATCCCCCACCTGTAAAAAAATGCTTCATGGAAACGAAAGCACTGAGAGAGGGCATTACCCCAAAGCAGGAGAATATTTGTAATTTAATTTACTCTCTATTTCTGCTTATGTTACAGCCTGGCTAAATAAGCAACTCTCACAGAAAAAAAAATTGATTTTTCTTTCTGTTTATTAATTGCTAAACCTTGTATGAATTCACTAACAATATTAATAAGAAAAGTTCTTATAAACTATTAATTGCTCTTTTGTAGAGATTTGAAGCAACATTTTGAGAAAACATGCTTCTGGTGAGCTTGATTGGTTTAAATAAAACCACCCCAATTTTTCTTCCAAAAAACCTTTGAAGCACAGTATTGAAAGAGAAAGTGTGTTTTGAGAAATTACTTTAAAAAAATATTAGAATTCAATTATCATTTTACAAGGTCTAGTATATTATTTTCTTAATTTTCAAAGTTTAAATATGATCTATTTTTTTTTTCAAACCTTGTCTCTGTTTAAGAAACAAGGTCAATTTTTTTTTTCTTGAAAAACAAAGATTTTGAATTACGAGATGCTTTAGTCGTCATAGAAGAGTTTCTAACCATGGGTTTACGGGTAGCTGGTGTTACTGGTCCCTTAGCTTCCTCTCCAATCAAGGGATATAAATAAGAACTGTCTATTTCACATGAGAGGATGAATGCCTTGTGAGTTACTTCCAGCAGAGATAGAGGATGCCTGCAATACTAATTTAAACTATTTGTTAATTTACTAAAAGCTTTTAGTCAGTTAACTCACACTGGCAATGTGGGAGAAGTGTGTCCAGTCGTGTGTTAGAAAACAATGGCAACAGCAAATTCTTCATTTTCATCAATGTCAAAACCAAAAAATTAAATGACTTTGTTAGACTAGAAGGAGAAAGAGCTTATGATATAATTTTTAGCTATTATGTCTTTCCTGATAGTCAAAGAGAAAAATTATGGGTTTTATTTCCATTGATAAAACAACTGAAATGTACAGGCCCAAAAGCAGTGGACTCTGTGCACTGGGGAGAAGTGAACTCATGCAGGTCAAAGTTTTCTGAACTTCTAAGTCTAATGGGAATCCAGAAAGCAATTAGGGTTTCTTAACCTCTTTGAAGCCAAGCTATACCAGTTACATGATTGCAATAAGAGGAGAACAAGGCTATCAAAAGATATAATGTGAAATACTGAAAAATCAGTTGTCTGGAAAGGAATGAAAACCGTCTTGCTTAGTTTTGAAACCAGGTCTTCAAAGTTGAGAAAATGATGGCACTGTCATCTGTATTGTACTATCTGGAAAATGTAGTGGAGTAGAAGTCCCTCATTGCTTAGTTATAATAGTGGAAGGCATTAAAAACCCCATGTTTTCAAATGCTCTGGAACCAAAGTCTAAGTCTTTCTACAGCTTGGAGTAATTTACAAATGCAAATTGTTAAACAAAAAATTGGATAATCTTGAATTATTGGAAAAATACAGCTCTGAGGCTGGTTTTTCAGACTAAGTGTTAGCTTTTTATTATGATCAGTCTGCTGAAAACCTGAGATGCACTGCAATAAAGTGGTGTCCTTTTCACTTGGACCTTGGAATGCCAAAAGTCAAAGTATTGCACTGGAATGCTCACGTTATTCTCCAGTTAAGCCCTTCGTGGGGTGTTTATTGAAGATATTTGTATTGGATACTACAGACAATGTTCTCTTTCCTTCCATCTGTGAATTGCAGATGTTACCTATTTTGGTTTTCAATGTACCCTTCTGCTTTTGGGAAATAAGAATACAGACCATTTCTGGCTTTATGAGAGAGAGCAGAGTTTTCCAGTAAATGAACAGCACATTGGAAAAAAACAGTATTTCCCTTTCTCAGCGGATAAGCAGCAAGGTCTTTCCAAAATTATAGCTTAAATTCACAGAATGTCTTTAAGTTTGCAGAGTGGCTGCTTGCCCAAAAGCCATGTTGAGGTAATGCCAAATGCCAGAGTACTTATATACTTAGAAATAAAGTCCATGTTTAACAGACTGCTGCTATTTATTTCCATATTTACTTCCAGTTTAAGCTAACAGAAAGATGGTCTGAAATAAGTTTGGGACCTCGACAATTTGAACGTGTCTGAAAAATTGCATTGATCATATGTAATGGATTTGCTCACATGTTCTTACAGCTGTAGAAATGTATTTTGGATATCACCTCCTGCTTAGGCAGGAAACTTGAGCTGAAATGTTTTATTTTGGGAAAAACATATTGCAGTTGAAGATACCATTCAATAGCATTGTTAAAAGTCCTTGATACATATCTCCTGCCAGACTGGCCTAGACAGCTGTCAAAGGATTTGCCCAGTGCCTATGGAAACGAGTGGAAATAATCTCATTAATTTCAGTAGGTTTTGCTGGTTGACTTACCCATCGTGGTTATTCAGTACATGCTCCTGCTTCAGGCACTTCCTCTCCTTGCCACATATTTTAGCTTTTCTCTATCACTCCTATACAACAGGGAAACAAGAAAGGAGTGTTAAAACAGGGTGGTGGGCTTGGAACAGAAATGAATCATTCAGTGGGCTGGTATTCATCTGTGGAAATGCATTGTGATTGAGCAGAGTGGAATAATTTGAGTAAGTGGCTATGCCCATGGAAAAGCAATACAGTGGTCTTTTTTACTGCTTAGGAAAGGTTTGTAAAACAAACTACTCTGGATTTTTGGCATTTCATTAGGATTTTGCCATAAACTTTATTCACTATTTCCTCTGCAGTGAATGGAGAGCCCAGAAATAGCCTTTTTTATTGTCAAAAATGTGTGACTATTTGTATGCAGATGTAGTAGACTGAACAACATGTACATTAAAGATTAAATGTAATTCCTGATGAAAACCTAGCTGTACTTGCCCGTAATCACTTGGCCTTCACTCAGTGAGGATTGTTAATGATTTCCATACTAATCACATTTCCACTGGTCCAGCATCGTAAAAGAGAGGGATTGCACAATACTTTATCACAAACAAGGCTTTAGCACAGGTTGAGGCAAAGCAGCTGGGATTTTTATGTTCTTGATTAGACAATCTTGAGAAGAACCTGACTGGAAAAGGGAAGGAGAATGCTCTTGAGGAGAAGAAGGGATCATAGAACAGTTTGAGTTAGAAGGGACCTTCAAAGTTCGTCTTGTCCAAGCCCCCTGCAACGAGCAGAGACATCTTCAACAGCAAGGAGCAGGGACATCAAAGGTTGCTCAGAGCCCCATCCACCCTGACCTTGCCTATTTCCAGGAATGTGCCATCTGCTACTGCTCCGGGCAACCTCTTCCAGTGTTTATCACCTTCATAGTTGTCAGAGACTGGAACAGTTCATGCCTCAAACATTGATATAAATTTTGTTCATCATAAGAGCTGCCCTGAAGACTGGGACTTTGAACTGAAACTCAGACTGCTGATCAGATAAAAGGGAAACCTATTGTTCANGGGGGACCTACACCACCGGGAAGACCTGCTGAAGAGGATCATTGAAGCACCAGCGGGGCCCACGGAGCAGTGATACTCTTTTTATTCTGTCTCTGTCACTCTTCGTCCCCCCCACCTGTCTTCCACTTCTCTCCTTCTTTCGTTCTCTCTCTCTCTCTCTCTGTGTCTCATATTTACTATCTAATAAACCCATACTGTTGTCACTGGCATATGGTCTCGTTTGCACCTCAATTCGGGCAGGGGTATTTCTAAGGACCTTAAAACTGGATCCTAACAATTGTAAAAAAACTTACTTATATCTAACCTAAATAGATCCTCTTTCAGTTAAAAACCATTATCCCTTTTCCTATCACTACATGCTCTTGTCAAAAGACCCTCTTCAGCTCTTTCTTAGGCCCCCTTAAGGTACTGGAAGTCTGATATATGAGTGTTATACGTCAGAGGGCAGTTACTCCATGCTTTACAGCTGTAGGTTTGGCCAAGGAAGGGAACAAGATAAATCACAATGGTAAAAATTATAATTTCACTAGGACCATAAAATAATTTAAAAAAAAAAGTTTGCCTAAAACTCAGCTTAATAATAAAGCCTTTTCCACATGGATGCTGAAAATGGGTTTGGCAATAACTGACACAAGGGGACAACCACCAAAGGAAGTGTTATGCTAATTGAAGGGAATTTGCTTAAAAATCTCTGATTATTAACCATTGCGAATTGTGTGGGCCTAATTCCAGTATTTTCCAACTTTAAAGCAAGCTTCAAACAACTTCTTGTGTGGAGTTAATAAAAAAATTTGAGATTTTTGTATAGAATACAATGGGCGATTTTATTTTGCATAATTATTCTACCGGAAAAATCGCTGGTTTTGGTTTGGAACTCACTGAAATAAACCCCCCTTTGTGAGGGCTGGACCTGCTTCTTAGTCACTTCTTCTACAGAACTGAGATTTCTTTTCAAGTGTGATTAATTGGCAGACTTTGATATTATGATTAATTAAACATCTCATCCAGACACTCTTAAAGGTAAAACTCAGCATACCTTCAGTTAATCTTAGGATGTTGATGGAGAGTTGCTATGAAACCACTGGGATTATACATTTTCTTTGTGCATAAACCATCAAGCAGAGTTACAATGCTGAGGATATTAGGTAATTTTTTCTGTACAAATAGAGCAGTAATGTTTTTCTCTAGCTATTGGTGATATAGTACAAAAGTTCAACCTTCTCTGAATTCCATTTTTATGCATGCAAAACACAATAAATAAAAACTCATTCAAATTGAACAAGAAAAGATTCCACTTTTTGTTTCTTAATTCCAGAAATGTCCCATTTTGTTTTGTAAACCAGATGTTTTCAGTCTTAAAGTGAAAGAGTCTAGAATTTGGTGTTGGTGCCTGGCTATGGCAGCTGTTTTTTTTGGTTTTTTGGGGGTTTTTTTTGTAACTAAAGGCATAAAATAACAAATAGTTAAGAACAAAACATTGTAATCTTCTGTGTTGGGGTCATTTCCATGGGGAAATTACATCTGGAAACAAAAGGGAAAACCTCTACCCTGAAAGATATATCAGTGCTCTTCTATCCCTTCCCCACATTTGAAAAAGAGGATGTGACAGTATGTAGAAATCATCTGTCTCTGCCTTTTCTCCATCTGCTTTTCAATCTGATGTAGCAATATACTTCAGAATAGGAAAATCTGTCTATCAAAGAGAGCCCAAAAGAATTCTGTAAACCAGGTGACTGTTACAAGGATTGAAGCAAAAGGGCTGTGGGAAAATGCTTCACCATGTATAGAGGGATTTAAAATTCCTTATAAAGGTTACTTATTTAGCTCTCTGTGCTTTGATGACATGGATATACTTGAAGTGCTATCCCAATAAGTGCTGTATTTTGGCCAAGTGTAAAAAATGTGGTTACTTCAGTCATCTCAGATTCATGTTTTGAAGGTTTTGCTGGTTTTGTCTGGGATAGAGCTAATTTTCTTCACAGTAGCTGGGATGGGGCTGTGCTTTGGATTTGTTCTGAAATTAGTGTTGATAACATGAGGATGTTTTAGTTATTAATGAGCAAGGCTCACACCATGTCAAGGCCTTTTCTGCCTCTCACCACACCCCATCAGTGGTTGGGCTGGGGTATGACAGAAGATGGGATGGGACGCAGCTTGGACAGCTGATCCCAACTGACCAAAGATCTCCCATATCTTATGGCATCATGCTCAGTGTATAAAGCTTTGGGAAGAAGGGAATGTTTGGAGTGATGGAATTTTTCTTCCCTCATGCCTTTTACATGTGCTGAAGCCCTGCTTTCCTGTAAATGGCTGAACACCTGCCTGTCCATGGCAAGTGATGAATTAATTCCTTGTTTTGCTTTGTTTGTGTGCATGGCTTTTGCTTTGCCTATAAAGCTGTGTTTATCTCAACCCATGAGTTATCCAGCTTTTACCCTTCTGTTTTTCTCCCCTATTCTGCTATGGGTGGGAGTGAATGGCTGGGGTTAAACCACGGCAAAGGTCCATTCAGGTCACGGACACTGTGGCTGACTGGAGTTATAACTAACCACAGTTTTGCTTTCCTAATTTTCAAAAACTTTCACATTTTTCCTTCCAACATTCTATAAGCTTTATAACTCTAAATATGATTCTTATGTGACTGACTGTCTTTCTTGTTTATGTTTTTCTGTGTATCTTCTTATCTGGGCTTGCACAGACCTTTAATGAATTTTTCCATTCCTCCATGACACAAAGCCTCAACATATGTTTGAAGTGGGTAAAAATATTAGCATATTTCTTTAGAAAAATACAAAGTTCATTTTATTAGCTTTGACATGGCCATTGTTTAAGAGGGATGTTATTTTTATTTCTTCCCAGTCTCATGGACCCTGATTTATTTTCTGGTTTACTGGAATGCACCCTTGGACATAAACTGTAGTATTACGTGGAAAACCTCATCTTTTCTGAAAAAGGTACATAGCTGATTTGTCTCTGGTTAATGCAATTTTCCATCAAAACTGTAATTATGTAAAAATATGATGTTTCATAATGACAGAGGATGGAGTTTTCTGACCTGCTCAAATATATGAGGTATACCTTCCACTGAAAATAAAATAAAACCCCAAGCCTCTCAATGAAAATTAAAGAATGGCAATGACCCATTTTTAACTCATGTTAATGTTTATTCTGTTCATTTATCTCATAATTTTTTCTATTATTTTAAGGTGAAGATTATCCTTCTTTACATCAGCAGTTGATAAAAGTGATCATGTCAAAGGAATGTAGAGGTAGGAGTATTTACTGGCTTAAAGACACAAAGCCGATGGCAAGGCAGGGAAGCATTAGGCCTGAAAACAAAGATGGAAAATTTCTGAAGAGAAAACCTCTATCTACTGGCAATTGTATACTTCATCTAATATTGATGCCCTTGTGCTTCACTCATGATTTTTGACAATCAATTTCTTTATGATATTGACAGGAAATAAGTCACTTTGCTACATAAATCACTGAGAAATCAGGTAGGGAGAGGTAATTTCTACATTAAATACTCTAGATATACTTGGATAAGGGGGAAAGGCACGATCTGTCCAGAAGGCAAATCTTTCTTGGTGTCAGGTGTAGAACTGTAAAATAATTTAGGTTGGAAGGGTTTGCCACAGATCATCCATGCTCAGAAGCCTGTGGCTCTGTAGGTGTTTGGCATGCAGCTGCCAGGAAAAAGAAGAATCTCACCTCAGTTCCCATTCCCTTCTCTCCAGCCCCTAGAGCTCTGTAGCCACACTTGGTGTGATCAAACTCAGTCTGGCAGTGTCATGAGTATCCATGCTGATGGACAGAGAAGGATGGTCCCCCAAAGGCCTCTCCAATCTTTCTCTACCATCCCACATCTGGGTTCCTGGTAAGAAACACATCTGCAGGACCACAGGTCTAGAACAGTGCCTCCATTCCCTGTAGCAGGAGTCCAAAGCCACACCAAATAAAGCATTATTCTGCAGCTAGCATAGGCTTATTTCTTGAGAAAAGCTCCAAATCATAGGGTGATTTAATTTAAATGATATTTTCTTCAGTACTTGTTCATCTTCTATCCTGCTTCCTGTAAACACAATATCTGGTATGCCGTAAAAGAGGTGCTGTACAAATACGCCCTTTCCATCAGGGGAACGTGACCTTTCCAAGTAAGTTAATACCCCTCAACAATCTTTGAAGATGCACTCTGGGTACAGCTGCTTACTATATGTATAAAAGTCTTTGAGTGAGCTGCTCTTTTAAGGGTGTCGTGAAAGTTATTGGATTTACAATGGGAAGAATTGACACATGCCCACATGGCGTTTAACACATTTTTATGGAAGAAAAATCTGTACATTCAACTTATTTTCAACGTGCCAAGAACTTTGATATTTTCATGCAAAATAACAAGAAAGAAATAAAATATAAATTAGTGCAGAAGAATAAACATATTTGTTTGCTCTCTTTTTGGCCCAGAAGTTGACTTGAATCATCTTTTCCCATCCTTTTTCCATTATAGAGGTTCTACGTGTACACACGTCTCCAACTTTCTTATTGACATTCACGGTACTCACATATGGCAGTCATTAACTGCTGCAAAGATGTACCACAGCTGATTTAATTATTTTTCTAGAACATTATTTGAGGAATTCAGGTACAAGTGCACGTTCTTAGAGACAGACTCTATATTTTGTTTCACCTTCTACTGAGGGTAACACGTACTGAATTTTGGAAATAACATTATATACCTGTCATGACTGACTAAAACACATCTGATTTTTTTCTCAATGGAAAAATTAAAGGCAGACTCAGTATTTTGCAAGCAGACAGATTAAGCTGTGGTCTTGCAAAGAAAATCAGTGAAATATATCAAGCTCAGAAAACTGGAAGGATCTTTATATTTCCTTATTTCAAAACCAGTTCACTGGTGCACTATGCCATCAAGAAATGTTCTTTGTGTCTTTTGACATCAGCCATTACTGAACACAGGTTCAAATGTTGTTTTCCTGACACATCTCTCTGGATTGTCATCCACAAGATTTTACTTTTCGCTCACCAATTTTAAACATCTTGGTCCACCTTTATTGGTAAAGGTCACTTAGTTTTTACATAGTTTTTGAGCCAGACCAGTTTTCATGACTTCTACTTTTCTTCCCTTCCGATGACATCATCTTTCCTCAGCAAGATCCTCAGGATTACTCTTGCCTGTCCTAGTCTCCTACTTGTCCATACCTCCTTTTCTCCCTGCACCTGATCTGTGCCGACCTGGAATTGAGGAGCACTCTTCATCAGATACCACAAGACCCTTGGATAGACTCTAACTCCTCTCTAAACAAAACCCATGGAAAATCACAACTATGTAAACAGAAATCAAAACTGTAAATAACCCTCCAATGCCAATGGGAACTGTCAATATGATCAGTCCTTTAGCTAAATAATTTTGTGGTTTTCTGGGAAGAGGTTAATAGATACAGAGCAGCAGAACCCAGCCTTATATTTCTGGCAAGTTAGATTTGGACAAATGCGAAGTCAAATAATGCCTGTACTGATGTGGTGTCTCATTATAAAGAATTTCCTTTGTCAAATTACTGCAAAAGTTGGATATATAAGGTCCATATTACTGGAGTGAGGCAAGGAAACTTTTAAACTTCAATTCACCTGCCTCTATCATTCTGAACATTAGCTCTCCAGTGCACTCTTGCTGTTTGGGCTCTCTGTGTACTTGCCAGAGAGTGAGAGGTAATTCCATGTTTAATGAGAGATATCACAATTTTCTTTCCTTTTGCATTTCCTTGCCATAAAGCAAGTGTCCATACTGGCTTGAACAAAACTGAAATGCTGTCATAGTGAAGTTTACTGAAAAAGCATTTCTGGATTTTGATGTCCTCTCAATGTCATTGTCATTCCTTTGGAAGGGAAATTTATGCATACTCATTGGACACATTTATTTATTAATGTTACATTTTCAAAATGGCACCTTTCCCTACTTTTTTCCCCACAATATTTTTCTCTATTCCAATTAGTTCTAATAATGTATGGAAAAATACAGACAATTCTAGAAAACAAATAATTTGACTTTTCAGTTACCATCATCAGTATGCCTAAAACAGTACTTATATATCTATCTATATATAGATAGATATTTCTCTCTCTATCTATCCTTGATAATTGTTCAACAAAACTAGTTTTTATGATTACCTAAGTGAAAACAAATGTTAATAATGTCCCTGAAAGTTCCTGGAAAATGGAGGAAATTTTTTATCCCCTTTAGGGCTGGTGATATAGTTCTATGAGTTTATAAAATACTTTGTTAGGCCAGTTTACACTTTGAAACTCCCACTTTGTTGCCAAAAGTTATAAAAATAGTTCCCAGTGTAATGTCAATGATTTCATTCATAGCAGCAGTGCAAGAGAACACCCACAGCTCAGGAGGGCCACTTCACGCAAAATGAGGTCTTCGAAGAAAGTGCATAGATTGACAGAGGACTTGTGTGCTTGGAGAGGTGGTGTGTGCTAGGTTGAGGAAAAGCTGCTCCACCCTGAACATCAGCCCTGGTGAACATTTTATCCAAAGCTGCTTTTCCCAGAAAAAAAATCAATCAACTAGCCTGTTATGCTAGAAAAGAATCTGTGCTTCATATACAACCAAGGAGCAGTGTGCATATGAAACATTTTTCCACTCGTCGATAACTGGTAGGGCATGAGGTGGTGTAGAATGTATATGTATGTCTGTGTACATATATAGTACATATATGTATTTCTTTTTACCACACAGTGTATTAGTCAGTAGATTGTGCTACATATTAGAAAAGATATGACTGTATCTGGAAAGCTGAATGACCTAAACGGGAATTTCTTCAAGCTTGTAAAAGCCCCTAGAGTTTAAATAATTAAAAGGAAGTTCTGAATTCACCCCGAGTTAGGCACAGATTGTGGTTTCACTAGCATATCACTATCAATCATGTCATGAAGCATGTTTATGCAGAGAAGGCATAACTTGTTTGTCTTGTCAGTTGCTTTGTCTGTTTACTCTGAGTATCACTAATGTTATGACATGAAATATGCTTAAAACAACAGAAATCACAAATCGGCAACTTTCTAGTTTCTTTTGACAAGCTATTGCATGTTACCTCACTTTTTCACTGAAATCTGCATACTTTGAGTTAGCTTCAAAAAAAAAAAAAGCATTACTATTCCTCTGGGTCAGCCAGGAAGCAGAAGTCTGTGTCCAGCTTTCCTGAGGGTACTGCTATTTATCTTAGAGTTTTACAAATGTGTCCAAAAAACCCCCTTCTTTAGAGCACTCCACAAAACATGCCTGTCGAAACTTTGATTTAGATTTCAATTTCAAACTTAGTCTAAAAGCAAACTTAATGTTGGCAGAAAAGAGCAACCGCAAGTTTTCCACTGTTCATGAAAAACAGATTTTGTTTTCCTTAAAAGGCTGCACACGTACATATGGAAAAGGGTTCAGGACTTTTACAGGCAACAAGAACATAACCAAAGGTACAAAGGAGGCAGGACACCATGTGTCCTTGAGAGGCGTTTGTGCTCTGCCTTTAGTGGCACAGCCCGCTCTGGAGTGGGGCTGTGTGTTGCTTTCAAGGCCCCAGCATCCATCCTTGCACTGAGCATGGACATAGTCATAGCACCTCACGGCGCAATATGGCATGCTGGAAGAGGATTCATGGAGCAGCTCAGCTATATTTTATCCTCACTGCTTCCCAACATATTCAAACTTTACTTTTTTTTCCTCAAGCACACAGAGATTTGTCAGTCATTCACAGGACAGTAAATCTTTGGTTTTTGTAAGGCATGTCCTGCTCTCACCTCCACACCTGTCTCCTCTGAGGCCTCAGTGGACTCATGAAGGGGCTTATTTGCATATACTGCAGGTTTACTTAGCATAAATTGTAAAACCAGATGCTATAGAAATACATAGTAGGGGACATATTTCCTAAATAAGCAGGCCCTCCACTTGCCTTACACTTTTGCCTTAGACAATAAGACTAATGCAGGTTTACCCATACACTTTCGAATGAAGCGTTTTGATGCTCATCCCAAAGAAGAGTAGGAACAGCATGAAAGAAATAGAGGTATTATCTGTAACCTTTCTAATGTTATGTGCTCACAGGCAATGTAGGGCAACTGAAACAGAAGGAAAAAACATCCAAAAGTAGGATGTGGTTGACATTCGTCATATTCAGCAATACTGTGGAAGTTATTTTGCAGATTGCAGTGGTCACAATCTCAAGGGCTGATTATAAAAGAGGAGAAGGAAGGATAAAGAAGGGGAGAAAACACTAATGTAGCAAACATAGCAAACACAGAGATGAAGTGGGCCAAGACAAGCCAAACAGATTTTTTTGTACCCCTCTGGTCACAGAGAAGATATTTTTGTTTCAACAGTAAGAGGAAAACAGTAAATTATTAAATGATGGACTGAGACTGTGGAGCCTCACTCCTCTGCTTACTCCCTTGATTAATGGTTTTGAAGTACTTAAAAAATCCCTGAAACACTGCCCCATATCTGTGTGCTCTAAAGAGCCTGGATATGCACCTGTATATCCTGTATATCCTGGCTGCTGATGATTATCTAAGAATCTGCTGAGAGTGAACATTAGATCTCTATATATATAAAAGGGTATAAAAATAACCCTTTTGTTCTAATTTATTAGCAAAACACGTACAATAACAGGAACAAAAATAGGCAGCAGTGAGGATTGCCAGCAGATTCACACAGTGAGAGGACTTGCTTAGAAATTGCTCGTGGTGTTTCATAAGTTATTTTCAAAGCTTTTACTACTTCTGCTGTGTGCTGGGTATAGTGGTGGTTGTTGGGGTTTGGGTTTTTTTTTAATTGACTTTACAGAGGCTGTGTTTCCACACGTATTTTTCTGATGACCATGCCTAGTTAAGAATTATCTTCCATCCCTTTGCCACACCTTGCACAACCTCAGAATAAAGTGTTTGTAGGGCCATTTTCTAAAGTGGGTTGAGATGATCCAGCTGAAGACAAAACACTTTTCCTCCCTGCTAAATACATTCTTCATTCCAGGTCAAATTACAGCTCATTAACCAGCTCTGCTTACACAGCCCTGAGTGACGTGCAAAGAAGAAATGTGCTACACAGGCAAAACCAGCTCAAGCTGTCTAAGGCCATAAATGCATAGCATATCCGCAGGGCGGTTTCACCCCTTTTGCCTTGCCCAAAGCCATTTATTCCTTACTCCTAAAGTGCACTGGCACTGAAGTTAGGCAGATTGGGTGACAAGAGGGCTCAGGAAGCTGGAAACAAGCTGGAAAAATAATAGACTGTTCCTGATTCAGCTTCGCTGAGTTGTAAAGTATGTGCCAGTGTAGTTTCATTTTAGGACAGACTACATTTAAGACCTTGTGTTGGATTTTGGCATCTATGGTTTTTCATACTCAAAAATTATACATCCATCACCTCTTCTCTCTCTCATTCTTGTCTGAATAACGCTATAAAATATTAATCCCCAAGTTGCAAGATTTATGCAGTTTTTAACCTGGCCTAAACTATGCATAAAGTATCCTGAAAGTCCCTACAGACTAGAAATTTTGCCTTATTTGACAAATGAAGTAATCTTGGTTTCAGGCAAAAATAAGAGGATATTAGAGATGACAGAGTTATATAAATATTGTCTGTGGCCTCTTCCACACAGAAATGCAGAAATACCAAAAAAAAAATCTGACTGGAATTGCACATGTTCTTTAGCCAAGAAACCAAGTAGTTACTGTGTGTTATGATGTCAGAAACAAGATATTGATGGTGAAAAACCAATAATAACTCACCTCATGGACATGGATATTTTCTTGGTATTAAAAGAACAACAGGAAAAAAAGGCAGCCTGTGTGGTTTTTTTTTAAGGAAAATCAATTCCCTGCACTTCCAGTATCTCCTAGTGTTCAGCCTGTCTCATGATTTAAAGCCATTAAATGTTGCATTTGTTACAGTAACGTTAAAATATTTTATTCTTTCTCTCTTCAAATAAACCACGTATGTATTTCAGCAGTTACTTTCCTGTCTCCTCTCACAATTGTAGTTCTTCAGTATTTCCATGCAGGCCATTTTTTTCAGATCAGTTTCTCTGCTCACTTCTAAACTTTCTGCAGTTGCCTTCTGCAAATAATTTCATGTTTTATCTAATCTTCCACTCCCAATTGTGTTTTATCTCCAGTCTAACATCCTTTCTGCCTTGAATAGAAAGATTTCTCAACATGTCTTTTTTAGACTGTACCTCTGTTTATCTATACATGATGTTTTCTTGTAACAATATGTGCTCAGCTCTGGTAGTTGAATCATATCTCTCCTTATTCTTTTTTGAAGAATTCACATGGCCATGTTTTTTTCCCAATATATATTTCATGTGTCTGAGCCTTCTTTCCCAAAGTGCATTTATCCCAAAGTGCATTTATTGAATTTCAGTTTAAATTTTCTAAACATGTTACTAATTTGTGTACAGCTTTTCAAATTCTGTCTCTGGAATACTGGATTACCTACGTTTAGTTAGTTTCATGTTCCTGAATTCAGCAAACACTTTCCCTGTTTTACAATCTCTGCAAATAACAAAAAAATACGAATAGTTTTATAAGAAGAAAGAATGGTGGTCTGTGTTTAAAGATTCACTGCTTAGACAATGTTACTCCACTCAAAGAAAAAAAGATTAATTAGTCTGGAGACTTGTATTTTCTTGAGGACTGATACATAAATGGAAAACATAAGCACATACTTCTCATGTAGTATCTTAATACTGACTTAGAAAAATGCTCTCTAAGGCCTGGTGGGACAACACATTTATCTTCTGGTCCATGGCATGTCCAGTGACTTGTCAGCAGTGATCTCCCACATACAGTAGGGGTGGCTTTAAGCCATGCGTTTTATTTGTTTGTTTTGGCCATTAAAATACCATCTGCACATCAAAGACACTTTATCACTGTTTGAACTTTCCACACTCTGATGTGTGGGTAGATATTTAGAGCCAAACCGAAAATGCTCCTACTTCTAAAGACTGCGTAATATAGAGTCTATTCCAGTAAATTATTCTTTGGAATAATGTGGTTTCAAGTTGCGTTTACTTTCGAGAATCTGATCTGTAGGAATGTGATCTTCTCATGTATCTCATGACAGCTCAACTTTGTTTAACACGTGATAGGATGCTAATCTCCACCAAAATATATACCCAAATCTCTTAATCAGTCAGGGCAGTGACAGAAAGCATGTGTCATGGTTTTGCCAGCACAGCAGCAAGCAAAAGAAGTATTCTTATGGTCTCAGGAGAAACTTGCTACGGATGTAAGGATGAATGTAAGTTGTAAAGACTGGCAACTTGAACAGAAGAAGTTGTGTTCCTGCCTGAGTTAGAGATGGTTCTAAGATGCTACAAAAATTGGTGTCTAGACATGCCTGGATACTCCATGACTTCCCCAGAAGATGATGTATCTGATTCTCAGGTCAAGGCTCTGTTCTCCCTCTTGTCTCTGTTCCTTATTCCACGGATGTTTTCAGAAGCAGCTAAGAACCATATAAGATTTCCAATGCGATTTCAAACTGTCATCACCTTCCCATTACAGGCACCCTTCTCCAGCTAAAATTCAAGCTATTGCAGGAAGAGGGGCCCTGTCTCACTCTTTCTCAGCTGTATTGTACTACAAGATGTATGTAACAGCTTCTTACCGTCACCCTGCAAGCACAGACAGGCCTCGCTCTGCTCAGATTTCAGAAAGCCTGATCTATATTCCTGCAGATTTTCGGTCCCAAGTTTTAGGCTCATAAATCCATGAAATTAATTTAAATTATTTTAAACATATTATTTTTGTGTTATTAAATAAATGAAAAAAGAGACCTCTGTTCCCCAGACTGATTTCAGAGAAGAAACCTGAAGTGAAAAAAAATAAAACCTTTACTTTTATCAGACTGTTCTTATACATTTTCTTCTAACCCAAATGAAAAAACTTGCACATAAGAAGTTCAATATCACTTTGCTTAGAGAAAGAGACATAACTGGAAATGTTCTTTCCTTTTTGGAAATGTGAGGAAAAATTAAATAGGAGTTAATGAGAAAACACGAATAAAAAGTTGCCTTAGACAAATAACACTAACCATTTTCTGTGGTAGATTTTTTTTTAATAGTACTGTTAGAAGAGCTTTGCTGTCTGTTAAATTCATTACAATGAAACAACTGTGACTCTTAAAACAACATTTTACATATCTTTTCCTTGAACATGGATGCACAATACTGTTGTTCATTTCAGCAGTAAAACGTTTTCTGAGGTGTGTTGGTCAAGCAACAGTGCAGAGAGCCATCATGTAGGGAAAAATTAGGGTAGGCATGTCTCCTGACATTTTTTAAACCTCAAAATTCCCCTTAAAGGACATAACAGGCATAGAGGGTAATGGGCATCCTATAAGAATGAAATTATGTTGATGAAACATAAGTCATTGTCTTAAAATAAAAAGCTACTGGTCACATTTTTCTTTTTTTCAGTTCTTTCAGTTGAAGCCAATTTTTACCACAACATTATTATTTGTCTAAAGTAGAAAGAAAGAAAGGTCTGTTTCACATCTGTAATAGGCTTAAATTTGCTTATGTATCTGAAAAAGCTTTGTGTCTTAAGTAGCTATGTACCCATATTGCTTAAATAAAGAAAAGGAAATCCATTAATCGAAGACACATTTCGCTAATACTGCATGTAGCTTTAAATCTAGCTTACAAGTCAATGAAGGAAATAATTTTTCCTCTACTATTCAAATTTTACCCTGACACTGCAGCCAGGATATTTGCTCTCAGTTTGGAGTAAGCATTGTCAGTTCAGCTGCACCCTGTGACTTCTTAAACTGTGTGCTGGTGACTTGTGACAAATGTAGAGTAGCAAGCAGGTCACAGCTGAAAGCAAGGAATCTAACCTCATCAATGAGTAGTTACCCACACCTTCTGACAACAAGGATTCAGGCTAAAATTGAAGACAGGAAACCCCCAGTGATTTAGGATTTGTCAAATGGCAGATGGCTGAATTTGGAAAGCTCTGGATTTTAAAGCTTGAACTTATTGGTCATTAACTTTAGGTTCCTAATGCCATCATTCCTTGACAACCCCCCCAGGTTAGTACTCAACTGAGGTACGTAAGTATAATGCAGTTTTGATTTGGTTTTAGTAATTACACAAGATTGCTTAAAGAAAAAAAGTTGTTTCAGGTAGTTGTGAGTTTATCCAACTTCAGGTTTAATTCAGTGGAGAATTAGCTCAATGGCATGCTAAGGCTCTGGATTTTAAAACAGCAGACCTAGAAGAATGGTGCCACCTGAACTGATAAAGCTAATGTTCTTAATTTTAGAGGAGCACTGAGCAAGGAGGAAATCTGGCAAGAAAGTCTAACTGGACAGCTAACCTTGCCAAGAAGAGTATCAGGAAAAAGGAGAGGATTTAGAAGAAATGAGGGTATGAGTCTTTGAAGTCAGGATGTCATAGCATAAATTGAGGAGTACAAAAAGAAAATTGCCAACTAAACTTTACAAAACTGTTAAAATACATTTCTGGAGGTCACCTAATCATAAAAGTGATTGACCACTTCCCCTGACACAGTGAGGATGGTAGGTAGTAAAGTAACTTATTAACAACTAAGATTACCTGAACATTTGACTCAATTTTCAAGGAGAAGTATAGCATTGACTGGCAGAAGAGGATAAAATTGGGGAGACAAGAAAGAAAGACTGACAGGCATGGTAAGTGATGGGAAAAAGGGCAGTAATGAAACCCACCACATTCATCTCCCTGGGGAATGTCATCTCCAGGAATCGCAGTGAAGGCTCTTATCAAATTTCAGTCTGGCTGCAGGTACATATAGCAGATATAGGGAGAGAGAGCACCATATTAGGTTTAAAAGCAGCAGTAATGCTTATAAATGGAAAAGGTAAGGAAGTGATCCAGGCAGTTGCATTTGCTCTCATAGGTTATTTCTTTCTGAGCAGCATGAAAAGATTTAGGAAATATCTTGAAAGAGAGAGTAATTAAAACACGAATGTTAAACGAGAGTGTTGTAAAGAGCAATGCAAATTTGCCAGAGTTGTATGTGCCAGACTAATGTGATAACTTTCTCTGATATGAGAGCTTATTTTCTAGGCAAGAAAATGTAATAGATTTGATCTGTCTGGATTTGTTCAACACATTAGATAGGGTGTTTCTTGAAAAATTACTAGTTAGGTGGAAATGATGTGGATAAGCACAAGAATTTTGAGGTAGGTGATGAGCTGGCTGAAGAGAAGATAACCACACAGCATTTAGAGATTTCAAGGCCACTTTCTTATGGCTCACCTTTCAGTGTTTCCATTGGCAAACAAACGTTAGAACACTTATATGCTGGAGCCATATTCCTTGTGAAAGAATTCACTGGGAGAATGTCAAAACCTCAGCATCTGGAAAGAAGCCATGGCTAAAATGAAAGTTCACATGCACAGAAACCAGTAACAAGAGTTTCTTGTGTGGGAGTTTGACAGTTATCAGAGCACAGTAAAGGGTTCAAATGTGCGATGATCCACCAGCAACACGCAGCTTCTGACTTAGTCACGTATCACATAAGATACACGAAGCAGAGTATTAATGTCATGCACCGTGAAGCATGGTCACATTTCATGTCACATTTCATATCCTATGCTCAGGTCTGGTTAATGTCTTTTAAAGTAAATGAGGTCAAATTATAACAGTTTAGCAAAGGGCCACTAGTTACTGGAGGCATGGACTGCCTGTGCAGTGAGCAGGCAAAAGAAACTTGGCTTACATGGGAGAATGAAGGCAGGAATGGGAAAGGATTGTTTGTACAAACTAAGGTGGGGTATGACGAGTTGAATGGACCATGACAGTGTAAGTGAGGATCGTCTGGCTCTGAGTTAAGACAGGCTGGGTAACAGAAGAGATTTTGCCTCCAGGAGGAGTAGGTTCTGTGACAGCCTTCTAACACAAATAAAAGTGGGCAATAACTGTCTTGTTGAGAGGAGACACTACAGTTTCCCGAAAGATCCTGAGCAACACCACTGTGTGTTGCTCCATGAGGCTGAATTCAGCCTCAGTTTAGAGCATTTCCTCATGCCTTCTGACCCCAAAACTTCCTCAGATTTTGGTGCAGATTTATGCTAATCTGCGGTATCAAAGTTTAAAAACCGTTTCCTTAAACTGAAGTCATCCACTAGTGAGAAAATGGAATTTCTATAATCCTTTCCAGTCTTTTGCTAAACGTTTTCCTGAATAATTGTTTTCATATTTTTTTCCTAAGGATCTTAAAAAAGCCAGTACTGGAGCAGGCCTGATAATAATTAGGGAATTAGCAGAATGTTTTCTGAGAACCTGCAACATATTTTTGAATTTTTGAATAAAAAAAAAAGGACTGTGAGGAAGATGGTATTTTTAAAAAATACTTAGAAGACTCAGCTTCTGAACAGAAGAGGGGCTAAAAATAATCAGTTATTAGAGTGCACTGGAGCTGCTTCAATATTTTCTTTATGAAACAATGTTTGAATAATCTTTGAAGTAACAATATGCAGCATCAATCTATTTTAATTCTTTGTAGGAAAGATAGAACCATAATACTGCTTTTGAAATCTCACATTTAACTAACCCAGACAATCCTGCAAATACTGATGCCAATTCATGTTCACTTTCTATTTACAAAATTATTGTCTTCTTCCTCATTGGAGTGAAATTATAAATTTTTAAATCTTTCCCCCAACATTTGCAGACCCAAAATTTGCAGATCCAGTATGGGCATGTCCTGTGCAAAATATGTCTCTGAACTTCCAGTCTATGAGGTACTATGAATATTGTTTTCCTCAGTGCTAAAAAGAGCATTATGGAAGTGAAGGAATTTTGACTTTAGTCTGTGGAAAAATGTTTGGTTTTGACATTTCAACAACATTCATTAAAACACACAACCCTCCATTTTTTTTTTAAAGATCCACAGAATTTATCAAAATTTGTTGAATAAGCATTGGAGATCTGTAATCTGGCAAATAAACACTGCTGAGGCGTGTGGGACATGCATGCTTGTCACACTCTGCTATTACAATGCTTCCTGCAGGGCTTTTGGTTTAGGTCAGCCCAAGTTGCCCAGGTAATCCAAAACATGTGGTTTGAGAAACAGCATGGGTCTAGTGACTTTTCGTTCTTGGGGCAACCTTAACAATCTGTTCAGTTGTGATTCCATACCACTGGAGTAGTATCAATGCCAGGGGTTGCTGATTATGCTCCATTTACTGCTCTGGAAGCAGCAATTTTAACTTTTTATTGCTCTGTCAGATGAAAGGCCTTTACACTTGCAATGGAATAAAGTTCCAACTCCTGTTTTCTGCAAGCAGACAGAGTATCTTTTCCTCTGAATTCTAAGAAAACAAAGATTAAAGTAAATTATTTAAATTGGCACCCACAGTTAGAATCACACAGTTAACACAGAGTTAGAATCCCAGACATCTCAACTGCATAAAGTTGCTGAAAATTAGAGGATGTCTACTAAGTTACTGTAAATTGCACTGTCCTGCTGAGTGCAATGAAAGCATTCCAACTAATATTCTTAGCCCAGGATCTGCATAACCCAAAACACGTCATATACACACCTTTATGAACTTAATACAGGTAGTAAATTCTAAGTTTGAAAAAGTCTTGTTTTGTTTTGTTTTCTTTTGTTTGGCAGTGAATGAGACACAGATAGAAGTAGTTGACAGATGGGTGCCTGTAGGCTGCTTTATGTCTCAGGAAAACTGATGTGATCAGTTGTCGGTTTAAAATAATCCCTGAAGATTGCCCTTTTCTATTTTTACTTAGTTTCTTTTTATGCATATTTTCTTGATTCATTGCAGTGTGAGTGCACATGCAGGCATGGACTTAAATGAATCAATTTTCTCTTTTAGGAGTTTTGGAACTCATATCAAGACTGCAACACTTGAAGTATTCTGTTTTGTTGGAAACTTTGTTCTGATAGCTCAGATGTGGCATGGGAGCCAACCTCTCCTAGGGTCTAAAGGTACAAACTGGTAAACACTCAGCATTTGTTTTTCCCGTGTTTGACACATGCAGGAAAACAAAGTTATTTAGGTATTTCCCTGGTTTTGGCTCAGAATTTTACTGATTAAGTAGCACTTATAAAGAAGATTTTGAGACAGTTTCAAGTGCAAAAAAACTATTTGGGAGCTCTGGAAAACTATTTTCAACGGTTTTTCAGGGTCTCTGTGCAAAAATCTCTGTCATCTTGTGTTTTGCCAGTTGCTTCAATGGGCCCAGAATCAACTTTTACCTAACAGTTCACAGAACTGGGAAGACCTGGAGTCCTAGCATGGCGAGCAAGCTGGTAGAAAGCTTAATTTAAACAACAATTTCAATTCCTTTAACATGCAATGAAAAAAGTCAAAGACCTTTATTTTCATTTTTTGCCCATGTTTAGTACTAAATTGAGTAAAAATTTGCTGTGTGCTTTTCAGTCCAGTAAGTTCTCAAAGCTGGGGACTGCATTGCCTTCACTTTCTGCTCCTTCTCTCAGGAAATTGTCTCAGATTCTTTGAGGTTTTATGAGGGAGTTACAGCTCAGACTAATGAATGTTTGTGAGAAGTCAGCTAAGAGATTCAAGTGATAGAAAAATTACTGGCAGTCATGATGCTCTCTGTGAGAAGAAAGGGAATAAATCCATGCAGTTTCAAGTTGGCATCTGCTGATGGCACTTTCATGAGGGAGCAACATTTTGTCTAAAATGAAACCCACAGGGGCCTGTGTCCATGGTGTGCTACTGGAGTTCAGTTCTCATTGTCTGTATAATCCATGGACTGGATTAAGAATAATCTGACAAAAAACCCCAAGTTTTTGTTTTTAACCTGGATCATTTTCCCAGCCTGAGTCACCGAGCAGCTGCATAGGCCGTTGCAGCAATACAGAAGCAGTTGCAGGGCAGACATGAGTGAGTGAGGGGGAAGAGGGAGGAGGAACCTGAGAGCAATAAAGCAGGTACTGCTGTTTAGTGGAGCTGTTACTCAGGCTCTGGCTCTTAGGAAGGGAAAGGAATGACTGCCTGGAAGGGCGTGGCAGGATACACTGCCACCTGACATGGCCTGGAAACCTGTGTTTCCACGATTCAGCCAGTAGTCTCCATTGACCGCACTGAGAGCTTGCCTATCTCCTCAGTGGTGGACACCCTCATCAAAACAATTGCAATGAAGTTAAGAGGAGGCTGAGTTTCATACCTAATGTTTAGAAAGCCACACTTGCATCTATAACCTGAATCTGAAGGTGAAACCTCCCCTTTGACTTGTGGCACTTCATTCTTGCTAGTGTTAGTGGGCTTGAGTTTTATACTTGTAAATATGGTGTGACAGTGATTAGTAGAACAGTAAAGAAGGCTTCCTGGATATATGAATTTTCTAATCCTGGTCCCAGTTTCTTGATGCATTGTGTGAGTGCTGGAAAAGTGTCCGCCATTTTTACTCTGACACAAAAATCTCAAAAAAGCAAAAGCTCAAAGCATCTCTAAGGAGATGGGCATTCACAGGCAGATCCATCTCTATAGAGAATATCTCAAAATTGAAGAGACCTGTAAGGATCGTTGAGTCCATTATTTCATCTTTCAACTTCAGCTCTCATCTTTAGAAATTTTGATATTCTCCAGTGAGGAAATATCTTCCAGCAGAAATCCAGTTTCAAGAAAACATGATGCTTTGCCGCATTGCAGTCAGCACTCAGTGAAAGAAGTTTGCTCCATACTCAGAGAGGAGGCTGTGAAGCCTAATTTGTGGTAGCAGCAATCACTTCATGTATTATCTTGAGTAAGGGACAATAGTGACTAGTTTCAACACATGAAATTCAGATTAAACATAAAGAAAAATTTTTCATTTCACGAGGGATGTAGCATGTCTCTTGTCGGAGATTTTCAAGAATTTATACAAAACTCTCACTGGCATGGTATTAGCTATCACTCCACTTTAAGCAGGAGACTGGGTTGTGTCGTGTCTACAGATCTCTTCCAGGCAACATTTCTATTGTCCTGCACTATGTTACTTTACTTCCAATTGCCTGATTTTTCTGACAGCATCTGAACATCTTCTTCAGTACCTGCCATAAAAATTTGTCTTAATAATTTTGGAGATCTTGATGTTACTGTAGTAGGTAGGAATAAATACGACATTTGGGAAAACTTTCTGTAAATTCTACCCTATCGAACAGTTCTCTAGCAGTTTTGATCTCCACATGAGCTTTTGAAATACAATTTGTACACTAAAATTTTTGTGCTACCTTATTGGTGGCATACTGTGTATCTGAAATCCATGAGGTCTTCATCATGTTGAAGAACTGTAGTCTGTGGAAATGAATGTGAGTGTTTTAAAAAAAAATCTGTCTGTAAAACTTCGCACCATAAACAGTTCAATGGTGTTTTTCTTTACCCATGAGCTTTTGAAATACTTTCTGAAATACTATTTGCACATTGAAATATTTGTACTTTGAAATCTACTATGCAAATAGTTCCTTTCATAAAATCAAGAAAATAGAATGTTAAATATGTACAGGAATAGTTGCCAGATGGCCAGAGCAACAGTCTGGAGCTACTAAATTGAAAACATTCTTCTTTATTAGTTCAAGGCAAAAACGTATCTGCTAGGCACAGCCCTAAGTCAGGTATTTAGCCATAAAAACACCTCCAAGTTCCCCAAGAGACAATCAGGAAATAACCTTTAATCCTGTTGAGATGAGACACGTCTGTGGTTAGGTTGAGAGAGCAATATACCTTCCTCTCTTTCCTATTTCTGCAATCTAAAGCACAGTACAGTTCCAGAGGGTGGGGAGGTAATATCTCTGTATATTTAGTCTCAAATTCTCTGGCTTTCTCTTCAAATTTATGGCACCCTTAGGTAAAGACAAGTTAGTAAAATTTTTCGTTTATCTCTCTTCTTCTTTCTTGATTATTTTGTCCTAAACTTTCAATTGGCTACCTTGAAGCTGTATCAAGAGAAAGCAATGACATAGAAATAATCATGGCATTATTGAATTAATGTACATTTCTTTTAGATCAATGCACATTTAATTTACGTTAGCTTGTTGTCAACCATGCCAAGTCCTTATTAAATGTTCAAAGCAGACCATGTGCCTTAGTAAAAAAATGGAATATTCAGATAACTTCTTTAGATGGAGAAAATTTAAAATATTTTTCAAAACCACAGATAATTTTTATGGTGCACCATGTATTAACACAGATCTTTTATAGCATGAGTCACCAAAGAAAAATAATCAAAACTGTCCTGCCCCACTTGTGAACTACTGAGCACTGTTCATGCACTGTGTAATGCTTTATTGAAGGGAATGACACAAGTAACTGAAGCAGCACAAGTTTAATGATACAACTGATTATTTATGTATGGTTACTTCGCAGTGAGATGTCACAGTAAAAATATTACTGCACAAATTAATTTTAAGTTGTAATATTCCTTTGAGCAAATCAGCATTGCAGATGATTCAGTTGTCTTCTGAAATCAGCAGTTCATAAACCCCTCCAAAGTGTCCATTTTGGAATTAGAAATTAGCCTGCCTTCCCTGAAGGTTCACATAATTCCTTTCTCTTAAGAAGAACATTATTCCTTTTCCCCTCTCTTTTTTTTCAGAGCTGCCTCCCAGCCATCTGGACCCTGCACTGCTCTAAAGACTCTGCCTTTGCTAATCTTCAGCAGGTTTTATCATCTGTAAAGTTAACTCTAGATGTATAATTATTTTACGTATGTAGATAATACATACATATGTATGTGTGTATTTGTTAGAGGACTGAAATTAGACCAAACCAATCTGCTCTGAGGGCCATGTCTGCACAGAAAATGAAGATGTGGTTGCAGTTTGTGCTAGCTTTAATCAAATAACCCCAGGAAAAAAATATAACAGTTCAGTTTTCAGCATAGACTAACATCCCAATGGGCTTGGACTGACTGCAAAAATCGTTGGCAACATGCTATATTCATGCATGCTTGTAGGAACCTGGGCAGTATGGAGTTAATGCATTGCTATGCCTCAAACACCAATGGCCAATCAAGTGGGCAAGTTAGAACAGGATGTGGCTGGAAAGGGGGTCTGTACAGAGGTATGGCAGCACCATTTGGGGCCAGCTTTCCTCTTCTGATTCATGGTGACTGCACAACATAAAGGACAGTGCAAGCGCAGAAGTGGGGTCAAGAAGTGGGCACACACTGTACACTGGAATTCAATCCAGTAGAGGGGGATCGACACCACCAAAGACCCTTAACACCCCATGGCCCATGCACAGAAAGGTCCAGAAGAACAGACTGTTCATGCTCACTCACTTACATGTAGAGTAAGAAATCTAATCCCAGGACAAGGAAAACTTGTCCCCAGGACCCTGGACATCCAGTCAGCAGGATCAATGCTGGACCCAGGACTGGTGATCTTCTTTCCTCTCCTATCTGATTTCTCTTTCACACTCTGCTTCTTGCCTCCATCCTTTTATTTTTTCTTACTATTAGAAGATAGGGGAAAAACCTGTACCAATTTCCATACCTGCTAACTGCCATTTTTGAAGGTTACTTGGCTGATTTTCCTTCCCCCTTTGGAGCTTCCAGCCATCTGAACCTTTTTCACACACCTCAGGTGGAGGTTTCTGCCCCAATACTTAGAAGACAGAGCCATAAACAGTTCATTCACAGGCATGGTCTGAGAGAGGGTAGGCAGGAATGGATGCAAATATAAACCTCCTTCAGGCATTTATAAAAAGGAAATTCTCTTCTGCAGGAAAAGTAAATCTCTTTTCCTTTTTGGCAATTCATTTCCACTCCCCTCTCCAGATGTTTTTGTCCCTTGGGCTGAATATTGAATTGACAATTTGTGTGACTGAACTCAGAGTTAGCAGGAAAAAAAAACCACCAACAAAATTCATTTGAGAGAAAGAAAAATAAATATTTGATTTAGCTTACAATGAAAAATAGATAGCCTTCCTCTGAAATGTGGGGGCTGAGCATTCTTTCCAGTGGTTTTTCTCCAGAGTTTAGTACCTTTGCACACTTATCTAATCACAGTATCAAATCCTGTTAATTTCTAATCCTGGATGAAATTAAGCATTTAATTATCATCTTAGAAATCAGAGATTTACATCTTCTGAGGTTGCTTATACTATGGCAGAAGTAGTAGAAAAGAAATAACTTATGCATTTAATATTCCATTAAAACAGTGCTTTATTAAATTATTTATAAGGCTGCTAAGTAAAAAGAACCAGGGTCATGTATTTAGAATACATCTATCTAATTCATGTCATATTCATTACTTTCAAAATACAAGTTTACTTACTGGGATTACTAATTAACTAGTAAAATAAAAAATAGAGAAATACGAATAGACAAATACTACAAATAAGAAATCTTCACAAAGTTTCAACACAGGCAGTTGTCAACACTGACACTAAAAAAGATTTTCTCTTGGCTTTTTTAGATATTCAAACAAGAGGAAAAGCCATTGAGGACAAATAAATGCAATGAGACAAACTAGAAAATTGGCATCACAACAAAGGCCATTAGCAGCTACAGATGGCACAGGGAGGTGAAAAAGGCTGGCGTAGAATTGCAATATCACTTCTGTATAAACTGAGTCCCAGCGATGAGTGATCTGCTCTGTGATTACACTCAAAAGGAACAGGAAGTCAGAAGGTGGTTTCACAACCCAGCTTAAAGTGCATTCTCTAACACTGACTTCATCTTGTACAACAGGCTCTTGGCTGTTTTCTGCTGTCTCTGATACTTTTGTCATCAGCAAGTCTTGCGCTCAAGGATGTACCAAGTGAAAGTGTGTCGAAGAGGAAGAGTATAAGCAGCAGCAGCTTGTGTGCTACTGGTATAGCTGAGACAGTAGCACAGTCCCCAGCCTTTTAAAGGTGGGCATGGACCACATGGGAAAGTCTGTTACAACACCCATATAAGTTTCAGGGGGTTTAGAACAATGGAAAATTCAAATACATTCAAGAAACCTCTTGGCTCATCCAGGCATAAGTTTCTTAAACTGTCTTATTAGCATATTCATCTCTTAACTTTTGTTTTTAGGACACAAAATTCAGAAAATAAAAGAAGAAAACTAATCTGTTCTGGTCTGCCTGTTGTGCTGAAGAAGGACCAGGCAGGTCTTTGCTACCTCCATGAAATGGATTCCACGATCTCTGCAGATAGCCTGCTACAGGGGTTTGCTCCCCTGAGAATTACGAAGTCATTTCCTAAATCCATCCTGTGGCTCTGATTGCCAGTAGAACTGGTTGTCATCCTTACTGTACCGTTACTGTGTCTTCTCCCTTCCCTTCCAACTGCCCCCTAGTTTGTCCTTCTCTCCACCAAGGAAAAATCTAGTTCCTTCTGAGTTTTCTCATACTTTCTTTGCTTTTTTAAAACCAATTAACCAATAATTTTCCTGCATGTCTTATTGCTCCATATTTTAATGAATCACAGAATCTGCCCTTTTTTTTTTAAAATAGGAGAATCATAGCCCTTTTTTTTTTTAAATAGGAGAATCATATTTGTTACTCAGTTTTTTAAATGTTAGCGACCTTCTGCATCCTAACCTGCTACTCTTCTGCCTAGTCATGTACCTAATTCCTTCAATGTGTTTTCCAGCCTCTCAGTTTGGTGTAGCCCACCAACTTGATAGAAATATTTTATTCTTTTCCTAGTATTTCAGGAAGCTATTAACCAAACCCAGTATATGTATTTATGGGATCCCAATAGAAATGTATCAAGCACTTCAGGAAAAATCATGGCTAATTGCTTTGAGAATCGCTTCTCAAACATGTGTACACGTTGTGATGATTTCCTCTATTCCACATTTCCTTGGCCTGCATAAGGAAATTTCACCGCAACAGTGTCAAAAGACTTATAGAGACTTAAAGCCAAACAATACCATGTGTTGGCTTTCCTTTACCATGCTCCATGAGAGAGGATAATTATTTCAGTGGCTGAAAAGCATAATGGCAAATATGGGAGCACAATGTAATAATGTATATGACACTCTTCCTGTTGCGTTTTGCCCTGTCATTAGAGGTCTGGGGAAGGCTGTTGTCCACATTTCTCAGACATATGGTTTTATTTAACTATGGTAAACCAGCAATTTCAACTGAAGGACGTATCTTCCTATTCAGGAGTAGCCTAATGCTCTTGCCTAGGCTGCAGGAGAAGCCTTTATCCAGTTAATCCTTGTCATGAATGGGAGGCTGCCTATGATATTATGCAATTTTGTCCAACAAACCTTCTGCAAACAAATTCATAGAAGGGTTTCCATGCTATGAGTGCAGAACTAGGCAAAAATTCACCATGAAGATTACAGTAAGAAAAAAGCAGTAATGACTGAGGGCTGTACTAGAGGATGGGAAGGCAGCATTTTTTCACAGTTGCAGCTAAGAAAAAGTGAGCCTCTGAAGCATTTGAAGCTGCAGTAAATTTTTAGCTAAAAGTTAATTTTAAAACCACTTCATTATCTTAGATAATATTCTGTTTTCTCAGTGTCTACATTATCTACATTATCCTCTCTTAGAAGTAATCAGGATATGCTGAAAGTGCTTCACACCAAAACTAGGACTTTGGGACAGCAATTTTTATTATTTTATATAAAATTTTCACTGAAATAATTGTTCTGTGCAAATTTCTGTTCTTGCATTGTTCATGAGCCAAACATTTTTCATTTTACTATGTGTTTTCCTGCTTGCTCATCTGTCTCTCAAAATGTTTCATCATCTCTACTATTGTCTTCAAGAAAAATAAAAGGCAAGACAGGTAATAAGCCCAAAGCCAGCAAAAAAGAGGTCATAAACCCTAAACTATTTTAAAATTAAGCTAAATAGGATCACACTAAAGTGTGAACATCTACTACTTGTTCCAGAATTACACTCATACACAATGGTGAATAACAAGATGAAAATTTGAAGAAATTTTTAGCCTATAAGTCATAATAATTCCAGAAAATGATGCTATTTAATGGCTATGATTCCAAAGACAATACAAATATAATGTCAGATATCATTATCATTATGAAAAGTAACATCGTGTTTTACAGCAGTTTGGAATGGAGCATGAAATGGAAACCAGGTACAGAGCAAGTGCCCCAGGCTTTTAATCTTCTCTTCTCTTCTCTTCTCTTCTCTTCTCTTCTCTTCTCTTCTCTTCTCTTCTCTTCTCTTCTCTTCTCTTCTCTTCTCTTCTCTTCTCTTTCTCTCTCTCTCTTTCTTTCTCTTTCTCCTCCCTTTGCCTGAGAGCAGGTGGGCAACTCCCCAGGGGTATGTGTTGAAGTGACATCCTCTTAACCATTTTCTGAAGGTCAAGCAAGCCAACCCTTCTGAATACACTCCAATGACTCCAAAGATTGCTAGGATTTTTAGACACTTGAACTTGTAGCTATCATGTTGTGTCATTTTCCAGAGTGCTTTTCACCAAACCTCTATCCACCAGCAGCAGGGTGTCTTGGCACACTCCAGATCCCTGCGCATGCTTGGCTGCATCTCTGGGTGCCTTGGACATACCTGCATGGTGTGCAAGGCTGTGTCTGGGCAAGCACAACTGTACCTCGGATCAGCGTACCTCAGCCTGACAAGCCAGCTGGGTTGCAGTGAGACACTGGCACAGATCAGCTCAATCCACAATGAATCTGGCCTGTATCCAAACATCCACAGTTGTGGAACCAACAGGCCACTTTTTAATCCCACTAGATGTAGTTTGAAATGTGTCTATAAATAGGATTTGGTAAGCAAACGCACTGCTGTTACGTGTAAGACAGATCAAATCATAGCACTTAAATATGATTCAGTGTCCAAGGCCACGAGCTATTCCATGTTTCTGCTTAATATAAGCTGTCTGTCCACAGGTTCCACCCACTTGCTGTAGTCACAGTGAAATCATTCTTCATTTGCTCTTAATAATCTTGTTCAGAATATGCTTCTGGAATGTAGTTCCTCAAACATGCACAGTGTAAGTCTTCAATAATTCTATCTTTCATATGATTTTTTTTTAATTTAAAAAATATTACTGTTATAAGACTACTAGGAACTTATTTCTAGTGAAAATTAAGTTGAATATTCTTAGCCTTCCTTTATTAGGTAAAAGTTTAAATTCCAGACTCCTTCTGATTTCCCACTGGTATGTTGTCCCCAAAGCAATGCAAGTTTTCCAACAGAAAACAAATAAATCACAACTTAACCCAAGTACAGCCTGCAATCTGGTTTTGTTTTGTACAGCAGATATTGTGCTTCATTTAATTTTTTTGTCCTTTATATATTCTGGTAGTTTATTTGCCTCTAACTGTAACCACATTTTAGACTGATGTTTCATATATATATTTTTTTACAGAAAATAGCTATCAACAAAGACACCATTAAATCTCCAGATCTTCTTTGGGTTTTTTTCTCCAACTGTTTTTGACTCTGGAATCAACTTCTACAAGACCCATTAAAAATGTTCCATATTGTTTCAATACCCTACTTTTCCTTGTATCCTACACAGTTACCAGGTCACTGCTTGTTGTTGCTGTTGTTTTTACTAGATACCAGTTCAGATGCAATCATCTTTCTGCTCCATGAGGCCTATAGTGTTGATATTTCTGATTCTAAAACTATCTGTATGCAGAGATGGACCTTTTTTTGGATGCACTTATACAAGTAATAATTTCAAACCTCTAAATGTCCAAGTACTGTCCAGAAGGGAATAGTCACTCTATAAACATTCGACATAATTTGAATTTTTTATCAGGGTTCTGCTTATCTCCCATTCTGCTGTAGTGCTGCTGCAGTTAAGCAATGGCAGCTTTTTGTGACATGTAATTATCTAATTTTATTATTTATTAAATACTGTTGAAATTCAGAGATTACATTAGCCTACAAATGCTGATGTACATCTAAGGAAGTAGAATGTGTTTCCTGGAAATTTTATTTTCTGGTAATCATCAAAGCTTCCATAAATTTGTAAAACTAATAACATTCTGGGGTGTCGTGAGGTGACCTGACATCTCCTAGAGGCTGGATAACGAAGTGAAAGAAGCAAGGTGACAAAATGTTGTCATGGAAACTGAGGGTGCTTGGCCCTGGCATCTCTGCCTTAAAAAATTGGATTACAACATTGGTCACAAAGCTCAGAAAAATTACCTACAATGAAAATGCTTTTGAGTGCATGGTATGGGGGGTGGAAGACAGCGTACCTCTGTGTTTTAATGTGCATGGAAGAGGAGCTGCTTGGCTTCCTGGCTATCTAAGCACTTCTGTTACAGTGGAGTCAGGTAGGTTGCCAAAGAATGGGAAAGCAGCAAGGCCACATTCCTACCACTGACTTCAACACCAGTAAAAGGGAAATGCCTGTGACTGGATATGAGAAAACCACGTAAGATTAATGAAATTAGCACGATATCTGAATTTTGTGTATGAAAGAAACTGGGTCTAATGCACTTAGAAGTTTGTTATGCGTGTAGCTTGTACATATGAATATTCTACTACTAACTTGGGATTTATGGAGCGGATTCCCAGACCCTTTTCAGTTCATAAATTAACACACTCGACTGAGTCCAAGTGCTCTGTCTGAGTTGAAGCCCAGAGCCCTAAGAGAGCACTCGTCAGCTTTCTGGCAGGGGCAACCCTGGCCTTGCACTGCAGCGCTTCCAGGGGTCACTGCTGCAGGGCAGATCACACAAATACACAAACCCATGCTTACTTTTCTAAACAGAGGTCTTAAGCACAAGGGTACAGAGTATTCTGTGTAATTACTCATTATTTATTCCCTCTTTCTCCTTTTTGTTGAAAACTTCATGTTTTTCAACAAAGGCTTGAGGAGCTGCTGTGCTCGACGAGCATCAGGCGGAGCTGTGTAGATCGACGCCGCATTCACCTGGGAAGGGAAGACTTTCTACAATCACTCCTTTATTTTGTCCAGGCTATGCTGAATATGTGTCAAATATGTAGAAAGCGAACTTGACAGCATGGACCCGTGTGCAGGCCCTAGCACAGTGGGGTGTTACACCCATCAACTGGCCTAAAGTATTTTCTTTTGCCTGCTCTCTTTCCAGCACCCTTTGTACTTTACTCTAACATGGTAAATCTTCAAAAGGACAGCTGCAGAGTACCTCAATCTAGCAGAGAAAGTCTCATAATAGCTGCTGATATAAATCTCTGCAGACTAAGGAGAAATCCAGGTCTTTTCTTTCCTCAATGAGGACAGTTGCTAGGTGAGAGATGGCTGCCACCATCATAGTCTTCCTTGCCTCCTTCTACAGTTTTTAAAAGAAGAAATGTCATTATTCCACCTTAACAGGTTTCAGCCAAAACACATTCATAATTATCAGACCTAACAGATCAGATCTGTCAGTCAGCTTATGCAGATGAACATGTGGATTTCAAATGAGTGATAGGATAGGTGTCAGTTACTGAGCTCTGAAGTTTTTCTCAGACTATGAACCCAGATACCTAGTGATCTTCAAAGCAAAAGAATAAATTACCCACAGAACCTGCATATTTTTAGCTTTAGGTGGTCTGATCATTGAAATGGCATTTACTTAATCACATCTTAGGATTTATGAAGTTAAATTCCATTTAAGTGTCATATTAAATGCATAAGGCTCTTCCTGGATTTTAGCCAGCCTCTAGGCTAGGAAGCTATTTGGCCTAGTTGTTTAAAGGGTATCTTACTGTGTGAAAGTTATCAGCATGCTGTAAAGCAGAATAAGTAAGCCAAGTTCTCTCAGTTTCACAGAAAAATTTCCTTAACCTCCTGAAGCCATGTAACATTTACATTGGTGCAACTTGGAACTTTCTCCAGGGAGTTAATTTCCTTTTGCGGGCTAATTTATAGCATTTCTTTGACAAATGGCAAGAGAAGAGCTAATTACTATATGCTTAAGATGTATATTCATGCTTAACGAAAATATTAATAGGTCATGGTTTGAGACTGTGAGGAAGTTATAATGGGGAGAGAAGAGGTAACCTGTTAACATCCAAAGCCAGTCCCACCATGCTCTGTTTGCATGGCTCTGGTGAATGTGTACGTCAGTGACCTGCTGGGTACAAACTGTTACCTCTCGGAATTTGCTTTCAGTGGTGCACTCCAAGGAATGGGAGCCCTGAGCCCAGCTGTGTAAAGAAACAGCATGGAAGTTATTTGATTTCTGAGAAAGCACAGATCTCTCCTCTACGCAGGGGCCTGTCTAAAGGTTTTTCTGAGAGGAATGTCAGCAGAAAAAACTTCTGACCTCACTCTTATATGGAGCTACAATTAGAATATCTGAAGCTTACCATAGTGTAGGTGAAAGAGACCAATGCTGGAGATTCCCAATTGGTGAGCTTGTTAAATATGGCTGAGGGTGATAAAAGGAAGGAAAAGTGTAAAAAACATGCTGTTTCACTAGCCTGCTGCTTTGCTAGACCTGCTGAAGATTAGCAGCGCCTTTGTCTGACAGAAGTCCTAAATGAATGCTTTTATAATCTATAAAGTTGTGCAGTAGTTTGCAGTGGCCTGGCAACCCTGGTAAGCTCAGGTGTGACACTTTGAGACACCTGAGCTCTCTCCAAATGTATGTTTTTATTTTCTGAAATTGTCAATGTAAGACACCCAGATTAAACAGGAGCAACTTTCCTTCACAGTAGGAAACTTTCTCTTCTCCAGGCTGAGCAGTCCCAGCTCTCTCAGCCTTTCTTCAGAGGAGAGATATTTCAGTCCCTTCATCAACTTCTCAGCTCTTTGCTGGACTGTGTCCAGTATATCCATATCTCTTTTATACTGAGGAGACCAGCATTGAACCCAGCTTTTCAGATTTGTCTCACTTGCTCCAAGGAGAGAAGGTTCACCTCCCTTGACCTGCTGGTGATGTCAATTGTTAAGTAAAAGCTGCAGTTGCCAGGGTATTTTGGAAGGAATTCAGTGTGATGTGTCACATTGACTCAGATGTGTTGGGTCTTTTGGGTGTTTAGAAGGAACGTGTATCACAGCAGAGTCAGCTATGGGACAATTACCTTGCCAGAGTGGAGGCATCTTTTGATCAACTCAGAATTTCAGAATTTCACATGCTGGAGGAAGAGTTAATTTGTAAGGTAAAATATTACTGTGCCACTCAGCAGCCTCCAATGCTTAGAAGGAATTTGAGGTGGAGGTAGGAATGATAACTCTGGGTAAAGGGGCCTAGTTTCTGTTCCAGCACCATTTTCTACAAGTGAACACTTACGTAAAAGCTGGCTGTTGATCAGGAGTTTAGCAATACAGGTAAAGCGTGAGCCAGCACAGAGATTTCTGAGTTCTATTGCTTATGTTTCAGGAAAGGTTGGCAGGTAATGCCAGTAATACAAATGTTATTCATTATGCTGTCATTAGTTCATTCTTTTTTGCTGGTGTTTGGAAAAGGGTAAATGCTGTTTTTATCACTCTTTAAATGGGAAAGGAATGGATTTCCTTGCTACTAGTACATAGGAAATGTGATAATATTTGTAACATTTTTACCTTATGAAAGATTAGAGTATTTTTTAAGTTTGTACCTTTGATGTTTTCAATATAGACATAAATGTTGTCTTTGCCAGCCCTGTAAAGAATCTCTGAAACCTGTGATGCTGAGCTGAGGTCAATGTACTTAAAATGTATTTACACAGCTTTGTGTCCAGAGATTTGCTCATTCTCTAGGTGAAGTGTCAATTAGACTATGATGGGACCACCAATGAATTCCTGAGTGAGTTACTGAGTGACTAAAGTACATAAAACTGTACTTGCTGTCGTAGGGTAACACAACTTGATTTTTTTCCCAATAACTGTTAAATAAACAATCATTTTAATATAATTTTATAGCAGTCAGATCTTCTATCAGTTTGTGTAATTGAGTGTCTTCTCACATAGTATTATGAAAATGCAGTTACAGCCCTCCTAATGGTTGACTTCTGGCTAATAAGCTGTGTGGAAAATTTTTTAAGGAATGAATCCATGTAAAACACATATCTTCTGGTTTTCCTTGTCAAATTAAAAATTAGAAAGAGCAAGTCAAGGTTTTTCAAAAGATATCTGATAAGAAAACACTGCATTATTTTTAGATGTAATTTAATCACATTTCAGCCCATTTCATCAATTTTGTTCTCAAATTTCATTTTAAAACACCAGCTGAAAGATCCAAAAATGCTGAAATAAATGTTTCTTCCATTTTTAATCAAAATTATTCTGTGACCTTTATATGGATTAACATACAAGATTAATCAAAATAAAATAACAAGTTTTGGTATAAAATATTTGTTATTCCTCTGAATACATTTTCTGCCTTCCATTAAACATCATTTTATCTTCATTAATTTTGGTCCTTTGAAGTCTTAAGATCAAATCAGTAATGCGCAGATTAGCTGCTCTAACTACAAACACATGGAGATAAGAGATCACAATGTTCATGAAGAATCCTAAACAGCAGCAGGACAAAGGACTCATGATGCTTTCTATATCTCAACACACTCTTGTATGGAACTAATGAGACAGAACTGTTGGTCTGAGCATTACAATGGATCACCTGGGATTTCTGGTTCTTTTTTTTAGCCAACTTTAACCAACTTTTCTCAAAATAGTTTTTGAATCTGTGTTACATTCTGTCCTTTCTTTATAATCACTACAGTTTCAGTTAAGAAAATTTAGCTTGATGGGACTCACAGGAACTAGAATCCAAATTAGTAGTGAAGAAATTCAGGTTACATATTGATTTATTTTCCCTCTGTCATTTTTTTCAACAGCTGGAACTGGGAGCATATCGCTTAAATATTATTTTATAAGGTGGACATTGGCTTTTAAAACATTTCCCTCCTCTTTAGGTGACAAATTGTGAATTGATTTGAAAAATACATAGGTACCCAAAACTGGCCAAATTTCTGTGGTACTCAGTGCTGCAGTGCCTAAAAGCCTGGTTCCTGGCTCTGGGATGAGAAGTTATGGCATTGGACAGTACAGGAGGAGGAAGGATCTGTCTGGACCAGGAGGGCTCAGACTGATTTTCTGTTTACCCCACTGAGAGGCACAGGGTTTAAACCTTTGTTTTAAACTGGACACATGTGTGCTGGGTGAGAAAGCTCCTCACTCTGGAAGACATTTCTAATCCCGACAGTGGAACCTCCACAGTTATATGGCCCCATGGGAGAAGGCAGCTGCCTACTGAGGGCTGGAGAGAGGGTTCTGCCGAAGTTCACACCTGCTGTTTTACTCACCAGGTCCTCTGGCTCTGCAAGTGCAGCAGCTGAAACCTCTTCCTTGAATTTGAGAAACTCCAGGCTCTTTGCATGATTTATGGGATTATGTGAAGCTATAAATCTTCTGCTACAGCTAAATGCAACAATAATACTATTTGTATAACAATTTGCGTCAGCTTTGCTTGACCACATCTGTGTCGATGCCGAATTGCTGAAGGACTGAGTAATGGCTGTACAGAGAGCATGACTGAAATAACACGAGGCTCCCTGGCCACCAAACAGAACTGCCCCAGCTTCCCCTGCTTCCCAGGGAATTACCAGAATTAGTATAAACAAATCCGCTAGACCTTCAGTTAAACTCAAACGAAGTGACATCCTTTGAAAAAACTAAAATAAACCCCCTGAGGTTTAGCTGGCAGAAATGTCCACCAGCAATGTCCAGCTGACCTTTCTCTATGGAAGAACACTTCTCTTCACAGGATGGAATATATCCGTACCCATCAGCATCTGGACCAGAATGCCAGAGAAATATAAAGAGCTCATTCTCTTTCTTCAGTAGCAAAATTAAACTGAAAATTCTTCAGCACTTTAAAGATTTGAGTTTTACTTCCTCACTTCTGAATTTTGGATTGGTGCCAAAAGAGGAAATACTTGACTGTTGTAAGGTGCTCTATTTAGCTTTTTCACAGCTGAGAATAAAACTGCCAGAAAATGTGTAAGAAATATTATACTTTGTGAAATTTACAGCCTGCTTCTGTAAACTAATAGACATTTGGATAAATACAACATTTGGAAGAGCTTAGTTTTAGGATAAAGTGTTTGGCCTGTACAAGGGATGTGTAAGATCTAACGGGTGCATGCTAAGACTAATCTTTGACACAATCAGCGTATTTTCACACGGTCGAGAGGCTGCCCATATAATACCTAATTGCAAAAGCAAAACACTAAGTCTTGGTCTGAATCAGTGCAGATTATTTCAAAGGCATGTCAATAAAAGTTTTTCCTACATAAGACACCATTCTAGGGTTTTTTGTACACCATATAACATGGTAACATGGGCAAATTGTTTTAGGAACATTTAGAGAACTTACAAGAAACTCGTGGCAATTTTTTTTTTTTTAATGTTTCTCTTTCCTTGTATCCAGAAAGTCTGTTGCCTAGAGGAAAACCACACATTTTTAACCTGAGTTCTAATTGACCATTCTCTCAGTTATGATTTTCTTTGTTATTTATGTGCTAAAAGATTGCTTTCTCCAGAACCTTCCCAGGATTGCAGTCCTTTTCTACAATCATACCGAATTCTACCCAATCAATAGGACCAAAAATTCATGTTTTCTGTTTTCTCTCTTTTTAGAAACCCTTCTTTAAATGTTCCTGTACTTCCTTTCTCCAAAAAATTCTTCAAGGCAATCTCTTTTTATTCTGAGGTTAGGTCAGTTTCTTTTATCTCGTAGAATGGCACTCATCAGATCCAACTGATGAAAAGCCATTCAATCCTCCAAGTATTTTTATTTTCATTCGACTCTAGAGAAAGACCTTTTCTCCTTGTCACTGGAGCAATTTTGATAGCAACTGGTCTGACTTACCTGAGGAGCATTATTGCAAGGGATTACAGAGAGCATCAAGTTGGTTGGCGGCTTTCCCTTTTGGTGCTCCTGCTGAGCAACACTTCCAATGCTCTTTTTAGTGCTCAAGAGTGCAGCAATTACATTTTGGTACTCTCATGGCGTTAGTCTCCTTTGGGTTTTTGCCTTGACTTTTCTGATACCCGCTCTGCATGGTTGGCTTGGTTTTTATTTCTCATAAGCACTTGCATCTTGTTTCCCCTTTCTGTGTCTTTTCTTGGTGTGCTGAAGGGGAATGAAGAGTTTCTATGCAAGTCAAATTACTTACTGTATTTCCTATTTTTTCAAGCTGAAGCATAATTTGTACTTGTGTTGATCTCTATATTTCCCTCTATGGAAGTGCCAGCTCTTTTAGGTAATGTTTCACATTTTTGTATTTGATTTAACAATACTGCAACTTGTCACTATTCAAATGATGGGAGCAAAGACATCGCTCTGAAGTTATTAAACTTAGACCTTCAGACCTTCAGACCTTCAGCTTCAGCCCATGTGTTCTACTGTGGTTTTTTGACAACAGTAAGTGGGAATTGTCATTGCTTACTTTGAGAAAAGAATAGAAACCCAAGGGGTAAACAAAATTATTGATAAGCATTTTAAGAGTTAAAATGAAAATCCTAAACAGTGAAGGATTTATTGGCATGAAATAACACATGGCAATAAAAAGGAAAAATGGTTTTAAATGCTAAGGTTGGACAAAACCCCAAAATAACATGTCTCAGTAAGCAATTTTTATGACTTAGGGAGCCATGAAACCCAAAAGAGGCAGAACAAATGCAACAAAGCATTAAATTGCACTGTTATTATCTATCATAATATATTTGGGCTGTATCTTTAAGCCAGCAAATACATACACAGAGAGTAAACCAAAAACTGCTGAAAACTGCCACATTTGGCTTTTCAAGATGCTGAAAGATGATGATGATGAAAGTATATGAAGTAATGAGAGCTTTTTAAAGGACCCAGATGATCTTTCAAGAGCAGCTGAATGTACCCACCACATTGCAAAGCAGAAGCAAGTACTTCTGACAAAGATGTGTTACGTCACTTATCCTGGAAGTTAGAAATGTAGAGGCAGGGAAAATGTACTGTGAATGTGTGACTTATGAGTCCTGGTGCCTGGGGCTTTCTCCTCTATTTTTTTTTTCCCTGAATAATCATAGAATCATAGAATAACATGGATTGAAGGGGACCTTAAAAGTCGTCTAGTTATAACCCCTCGGCTCTGGACAGGAATAGAGCTCAGAGCTCCATCCAGCTCCTGATATCGAATCTAAACCTACTGTCTTTGAGAATAATGAAATGTTTGAATTCATAACAGAAGAATCACGCTGGTTTAGGCCTGCCTGGCGAAGCAAACTGTGAGCTTTTATTCAACCACCTTTATTGTTAAAACAGTTAAGACATGTTCTGTCTCTTTGACCTCTTGTGATAGGAAGACTCAGTGATTGATTTAAGTAAAAGTCCTAAATAAGAAGTAATGAGGGAAAAGTTTGAAGCATTAAGAATCTTTAGGCCACTGACAGATTTTTGTCTATTTCCTAGAACTGCATAACTGAATTTCAGGCATTGAAATGCATGTGAATTCATGTTCATAATTAAAAAACAAAACAAAAAGCCTACCAGAACAAATATACAGCTCGTAATGGCTACACAAATCCCAACTTTCAAGCAGAAAAATACTTAAGCAGAAACCTATTAATCCTGTTATGTTCTCTGAAAATATATAAATAATTTCAGAGAACACTTCAGTGCAGTTCAATGCAGTGTTTTAGGAGGTATGATTCTAAAGTGTTAAACTATAATAACTTCAAACCAAGTCATTGCTTTCAAATTACTTTAGGGACATAACATCAGAAAACAGGGTTGTTATCAATTTCCCAAAAATGTCTAAAGATGGAAAAGCATTCATTAAACAGAACAATCCTATCAAAGTCTAAAATTGTGCCACATGTGTTGACAACTTAGTTGTCTAAAATGTAAGGCAAAAATAAATCTGTACAAATATATTTTCTCATAGAAAGTTTCAATTTCTTTAAGGGAAAAAAAAATTTATTAATTCTGCACAAGCCCAAAATATGTTGACTGAAAAACTCCCATGACAATCTGTCCTGGAAAGTGAGCACAGGTACCTCACATGACTGTCCTCCTGAGCCAAGGTCAGGAAAATAGACTCATACGATCCACAAAGCATTGAAACAAAATCCATCTCCGTCATCAGCTTTTGACTCCTTGTTGGTGACTCCTTTATTGTACAGTTCACTGCTATGGAGACACTGTGTGTAGTCATTTATAATAAATTATTCTGCCTGCTGTAGAGTTTTCTGTCCTCTGTACTGACAAGGGAAAAGCATGGGGGGACACATTTTCTGCATATTTCCTGCACATCTTAGAGACAAGATAATGGACAGTTGTGGGAAAATATGGAAATGAGACACGTCAAGCTACTTGATGGCCACATGAAGCTCCAGGCATCCCAGCTCCCAGTCTATGTTTTCTAACACTTTGGGGTTTTTTTATTAGTAGTAACAGTGGTATAAGTGATAATATTAATCTTGTGATTTTTTAAATGAAATATTAATTTTGTTGCTAAATATTTAAAGTTTATGAAAAGGAAAAAAATGTAATATAAAAGAACTGATTATCATCATAAAAAAAACCCGCTTACTTAAAAGACGTGATCTGACAAAACAGGAAAAATAGTTTGGGTTTTTTTATAAACATGATAAAAACTTTCTTGGATGAGGGTAAACACAGGTCTTTTTCCCTTATATGTGGCATATGCTCTCTTAGTATGAAGCCCTCATGTATTTTGAATGGTTCATCATTTCCTTTAAATAAGAAGGCAAGCAGTGTCTTTTACACTTTTTCTCTTTAATGAGATAGGACAAGGCATGAACCAGACATAGTCATAATTTTTCCACATAAAATACGTATTTAAAGTTGTAATTGTATCAGTGACCTCAAAGCATTTTTTTAGGCTTAAAAATTTTATTATTATTATTACTATTACACTCAAGAGTATACTCTTTAATAGAAACAACGTAAAAAATGCTTCTTTATTATTATTTAATTATGTGTATAGGCTTTACTATTGAAAGATAGTTGGCTATCTTTCTTCATATAATTTGAAATTATAAGCACTCCCACAAACATTTTCACATTTTTACAGCTAGTTAAAAATTGCAACTGCCTAAATATTTTGACAATGAAGTCTAAATATCAAAGATTAATTCTAACACTGGATACCTTAAAAGACTTTAATGAAGATAGCCAAATACTGTGCATGCAATGTGTCAGGCTTACATTCATTACCATGACTCTTCCTTTTTTGGGTGAAGAACACTCACACAGGCCGAGTGAAACAAAGCAAATTCCCAATTTAGAAACATGAAATATCCCCTGGATAACTCAAGTGTTTTTCTACTTACTGAAAAGGAGATTGAACTCACTATAGAGAGCTTCACTCTTGCATAGATTTACACATGGAAGAAAGCCTTATTGCCAGAAGTTAAAGCGCCAGAGACTTTCCTGTGGTCCAGGGTGTGTGTCTCTGCAGGCAGAGAACATATAGGGTGATTGCACCAGCCGCTGCACTTCCACCAGCTTGTGGAAACTGAACATTTTGGAGAATGGTTATATGAACCAGCCTGCAAACCACTCAGAACTGACATTTTGGCCAGCACCGCAGCAGTACATTTTCAGCTGAGACAGCTTGTGCACTGAGTCTCAAATAACTACCAACAAAAAAAGTAGTAAGAACAATCTAAAAAGATTGAGATTGAGATTGAGATTGAGACTGAGCCAGATAGAGGGAACAAAAATCTTTCCCAAGTGAAGCTTGGGGAAGGAGGTGCAACTTTAGCAATGGGACTTGTATCCCACAATATAACCTGCCATGAAGTATGGGGTCAGAGCCATACTTTCTACTTCCTTTGCTTTTGTTGCAGTATTAAAAATCTATCCTGACAAAAAAAACCCCAACCCAACCCAAACCACACCAAAAAACCCCAAAAGTAAACTAGAGTAAAATATTATGCCCCAGTTTTCTGTTATTATGTTGGAACATTCCCTGCACGTGAAGACTGTAGTGGATGATCTGTTTGGTCTCTTTACTAAGAGCCTGGCTGACTACATTATGGTGTGCCTGAAAGTACCCCTGTAATCAAGTGAATTTCATGTCTTCACCTCTTCTGCTGAGGACTCATAGGATTCACCTAACTTTAGATCAGGTTCTGGTTACCTAACTTCAGCTGTGTTTTGCCCCTGAGACCCTTCCTTTCCTGATTTTTTTGGTAGAGATGAATTTTAAGTGTGTAGGTGGAGTCTATGGTTTTAAAAACTTGTTTCCTTGCTTGTCCACACTGGTTTACTGAATTCAGCACATCACTGCTCTTGTGCGCATGTACTTGGGTGTTCTTCTTTGGATAACCCGAGATGGTGAGATGATGGTTCCCTAACTGTCACAAATGTGCCCCCACATCTGGAAAGAGAAAGCTCTCCAAGGTTCTCCAGTTCAGGCATATGTATGGTGTTCTCCAAAGCAAAGCATTTCTTAATTTTGTCAGCAGAAATAAGGTCTAGTATAAGTGAAAAGTGCTAAAAAATAGCTGGACAAACATCTATTGTGTTGAAAGCTGTAATAGAGAAGAATGTTTAACCAGGCAGGTCTCCACAGGGAGGTCTTTATTGCCATGTATGATTGCTTGAACAGCCTTGTGGCTGTTCTTTTATTGAGGGTGAATACCTGTGTTTTCTCAGCCTGTAGCTTTCTAACTCTGCTGATAGCTGTTAGCTATGTATAAGTGAATGAATCTGCTTCAGGGACACCACGCCATATGAGGACAGTGGCTGTATCCATGCTGTCCAGAGCCAGCATCCTTTACAGTGGGTTGTCTCATCCACACAGTGAATGAATCCAAACCTTCTCTCAACCCTGCAATTCTTTGGTCTGTGCCTGTCCAGAGTGTCAGAAGTAATGTGAAACCTGTGCTGCAACCTGGCAGAACAATATGTCATGAAATTGCCATAGAAAGGTTGCATCCAGTATTTACAAATTGGTAAATTTCCACGTGTGCCCTCTGATGTAAATATTGTGTGATCACTTTGACTTCTTAAATATATTTTTTAAAACTTGGAAATTATGTACTGCCAAATTGCTACAGATATCTGATGTGACAAAAAGGATGATGGGGTTAGGTAGAAAAATAATTCTATTAGTGAATTTGCTGACCCTGCTTCAGGGAGCTCTGGAATGCCATTATCCAAGACAGACTCCTTCTTTCTTAGATGTAACATCAGTAAACCAGATTCCCCAATCACACTTCTGTTTCAGTCAGTCACTCCCTTGAAAAAAACCCTGACCATGAGTAATTGACATCAGGCTGTGTTTTAACTAACAGCATCTCAGATCATAACCCAGGTGTTCCATTTTGCACACTGGTATTTGAAGGCCAGTAACTTCCTCAGCGTCGTCTAGGTGATAGTCATAACTGCAGACTTTCCTTTCCCTGGACCCTGGGATACCAAGAACCATAATCTGTCTATTTACTGTAGAGCAGATGACAGGCTTAGGTACCTACCTTAATTTCAAACTCCAAGAGGAGAGTGATGTAGATCCAAACCAGCCACACTTCAGGACTTCCCACTCACAGCTCCCTTTGCTGTACTTAGCAAGTGCTGGAGGCAAGACCACTGACACCACGTGTTTGAAAGTTTTATTCAGATTCAGAGTCACAACTTCTTCTCATTAGGTAATTTAATAAATTATGAGTGGAGAGACAATACCAAAAGAAAGGAAAAAGATTATGATGTAATCCTGCCTCCACTAAAATTGACAAAACTCCCAGTGGTGTCTGCAGGGGTAGGATGTCTCCTCTCGTATTACATCCACCTAATGTCTGCGATGAAACATCTGTTAAAATCTGTGTCCCAGTGATATATTTTGCATATTTCAAATTAATCTTATAAAGTGACCATTACATCTGGTACTGGATCAGTTAATGAATATTCAATTTCAGCCCCGATGAAAGGCTTGTGTAGCTGAAAGATTGTTGCAGGTATAGCCGTTGTCCAAAAAAAACCTCTTATTTTCCTGTAGATTGTTGAAATGACAAGGAGAATAAAAAGCAATAGTGGTATCTGCGAAGGAAAAATAAGTAATTTAATTGCAGAACTAAAAGTTTACCACATTAAATAGTGCAGAGAAATGAACATAGGAATATATCTCACTATGGAAGAGGTTTGTTAACTTGATCATGATGTTCTTGTGTGACCTGAGCATACTTCTGAAGTGCAGGCCTTGTGCATGGCCTACCATCACCCTCATGTTCAGGTGAGCCTGGGTCATACAAGGATTTCCTCTCTGCAGTGTGGTTTCCCTGAGGGGAAGACATGGTGACCAGAGTGGAGAGGGAAGCCAGGGTGGCTTCTAGTAGCGCCTCATCACCCATGAATGAATAAAAGAGAGTCCAGGAATGGACATACAAAAAGTCTGGTTTGTATCTTTAACATTCATTACTACTTACATGGTAATTTTTCACTGCAAAAATATTTTTAATAGCATTCACACACAAACCACAAAGAGTTAGATCATAACCTCACAATTTGATTATATGACAGTGTGGAATTTTGGACAAGGAGAAAACAACTTATCCAAAAGAGCTGTTTAGCACTTGGTCTAGGATCTTAGTGCTGAAGGTATCAGTGCAGGGCATTTTAATGATTAAAATGATTTAATGATTAAAACAGAACCACCCTTTGAGCAGAAGCAGGACAGTCCATGATTAATGGCATGGTTGGGTACTTTAGCACTTCTAAGCCACAGGCTGATAGGTAGCAGGTTACTCTGGTTGCTTATATAAAATTTAGAGGAGCTTTTTTTTTCACATTGCAGTTCAGATCTGGTTGCTGTACTAAGTTAATTCGAATTGTACTATATAACTGGGCTTCAAATTTTGACGTTTTCTGCTGAGTACCCAGTTTAAAATGTGTAAAACTCTACACATGGTGAATTCATGGTTACTGTGTACATGATTTATATGGACAGATAAGGCAGGTACTTTCTGAAGATTCCCACTGAACAAAGTGAAGATGCACATATAGCTTATTTTCTGTCCATGATCAGCTAACACAGCCTGATTTTCTCTTGTTATTTCAGTTATCAGTGCTCCTACCCACAGGTAATTCTGACAATGAACCAGAAGCCTAGGGGCTTTCTGAACTTTGAAACTCAGGGTCTAGGTGACAAGAGCTAAAAGAATTGAAATAGTTTCCTGATACATGGTCACAGCCCTGGCATCATGGCTACCTATGGATGAAGACTTTCAGACCAGTAAGATTTTCAATGATGAAACTGAAAAGCATGCTGAATTTCACAACCTTCTGCTGCCACACTCCTACTGGCATAATTTTACTTGATTCATGAGAATTGTCAACAATTACACGAAGTAGATTTTCATTGAATGGTGTTGAAAAAATAATTTGATTTTGGGACAAGGAGGAAAATACATAGAGGCATTTCCAGTTCATAAGAAATTATTCACAAATGCAACAGAGTCTCTAAATAATTTTTAGAGCTGTAGTCGGCCTTACTGGAATAATGGGTTTGGACCAGATGACCTCCAGAGGTCCCTTCCAACATTAGACATTCTGTGGTTCTGTGATTTCATGATCCACACATCCTGAACTTACATGGCATCATATGATGGCGCAAAAAAAGAAAAAGGTGGCAGACCTATGAGACCATCCACAAACTAAATCGAAGTCAGTAGTTTGTTCAAAACCAAAATAGTTTTTCAATTGCACAGATGATTCAGGAAAATATGAGTGAGTTGATAATTGTCACATTGACAGGGATGTTCATCCTGGGTATAGCTAAAGCAGTTGTCATTTCTGCTGAAGGACTACTTGGTGGAATACGTCTGCCTTATTTGGTGGCACGTAAGCCAGAAAGGGGAACAAAATATAGGAAAGTGGCCCTGAGGAGAGTATGAGAAAATGACTGTGGGAAGGTACCACTCATCTGGGTAAAGCATTATGGACTGTAATAGTGGGGAACAATCCAGGCTTGGCAAGTAGACTGATAGCATGATCTAATAAAACTTTTCCATCTGTAATGTCTCTGATCTCTAGCTGGACAAATAATAAATACACATTTGATATGCAGCTGTTTTGTTCCAGGTTCGCTTCTGTTTGGATTGTGGCATGACACATCCCTGGCTCATGTTTATAGAGTCCTTTCTGAGGACTGGTGGTGGAAGAGAGTACACATTCAGGTATTTTCCCAAAAGAGTTGGGTTTTTTTTACACACATGAAGATCCATTGTCTTGGCAATGCTCCTGGGGCTTCTGCAGGCTTCTACAGGAGGCGAGCATCTTGCAATGGTTACATGTATTGCTCAGTATTGTTGAGGTCTTGGCACTATGGGATAAGTCTTTCCAAAAACAACCTCATCCATATCCAATTTCATATGAAAATTCAAAATAAAAACCCCAAAACAACAGCAATATATTTCTCATTTTAAAAAAACCTCTCTGCCAGGACTCCTCTTTAAAAATTGTACTTACTGTATTTCCTGTCTCTGTCCAACTGGGATCCAGAAATGAGTTATCCTTCTGCCCTTCTTGGAAAGAATAACCTTTCCCAGTTATGTCTCAACTGCTTTTTTTCTAGAGATGGGACAAGAGGGCTCAGCAGTCTCCTCACCATTCCATCTATATCTTCAAATACCATCCAGGCACCTTGGAATCATGGTCTTCATAGAAACAAGTCCTACTAGGTTCTCCAGACAAATGGACCTGGGTGTCTGTAGAAATATGGATGTGGGATCTGGATTTACTATGGATCATGGTGACAGCAACAGGCAAGTGCATGAGCTTTGGGGGATTGCAGGGACATTGATGACCTTAAGAGGTCATTTTGTCTACAGTCGACAAGCTGAAGACACTGGGGTAAATTTCTGCAAATCATACCCCAAATCACTCCTGTCTATGCCCCTGAAAACATCTCAGTCTCTTGCCTCTGCTTTTTGCACTGATGCATTTTTCTCAATTAACAAATGTGCTGTTTTAATTCTGTTTAGCATTACAATCACATCACATGGCTTCAATGTGCTCCTGACTCAGGCCACATGTTGAGTTGGTGACAAATACAGCTGTTCCATGTGAGAAATACAGCTGCCAGAAAGGCTGTTAAGTATTTCACTAAGAAAAAGATTAAAATACAATTGGACTAGCAGTTAGAGGTATAAATGCCTGTGATCCAACCCAGACATGATTAAAACAGCCCCAAAATGTATCATCAGGAGTTACCCTGAAGTGAATTAATACAAAGCAGGCATGCAGAAAGCAGCGCTCCTCCTATCTTAAACACCCAACACACCATGACAAGTAGCATCTTCCCTTTCTTAGTGGTATATCCCTCAGCAAGTTTGCAGAGACACAAAGCTGAGCAGTGCAGCTGACACAATAGAAGGATGGAATTCGATCCAGGGCAGCTTGGACAAACATGAGAAGTGGGCCTGAGAGAACCTCATGAGGTTTGACAAGTCTAAGTGCAAGGGCTGCACCTACATCGGGCACTAGGTGGTAAAAGAAGCTGAGGACAAAGTGCTGGTAGTGTGGATGAAGGCTGCGTGGGCCACTGGATCGAAATACACAAGCAAAGCCTCTAGTTATGTTTTTACTTAATAGTGCAGACGAAAAATGAAATCAAAAGTCAAGAAATCAGAGCAGACAGGAGACGCATCAGTTCAGAAAATGAAGCAAGACTGCAACCTAACACATGAGGATTGATGAACATTGTGATCCAAAGTGTAAGTGCCGATGCCATTCCTCTGACTTGCACATTCTATCATAGAGGTTACTTCTGTGTAGCAAGAAAAAAATCCATAAAAGAAAGCTTGATCTCTGTGGTATTTAAAAGACACTAGTTAAAACAGCAAGAAAACAAACATTTTAATCTAGTATGACGTGAGGAATAAATTAGTAGGGCTGTAAAGGAGACTGAAAAGTCTCCTGAAGAGAAAGTGCTTCTACTTTCAGTCAATAACATGCTTGGCTCCTAATTCTATATTGTCATCCTGATCCTAATTACTTGTACCAAGAGGAATTTTTCTCCTCCCCATGTAGAGTCTATAGCTAATTTTCCTCTTTTGTGTCAGCTGTTAAATATAAATCCCATATATCACTGAATATTTTAATTGGTCTTGATTTAAAAAAAAGAAAATAATATACTGAGGCAAATTGTTTTCCGTATGCTAAAAAAGATTAATGCTATACTGAAAAACAACCCTCGGGAATATTGACAGGCTTGCATTTTCCTGAGATGCTATAAAAACCATACCTTTGGAGGAAGGGGACAAAGGAGAAGGCAAACCTTTGAAATCTTCACACTTGGGGTTTATGCAGAAGAGAAGTGGAGGCAAATCTTGCTTTAATAATTGAAGACGAAGATGTGCCACTATAAATCTTAGAAAATCCCACATGATCCAATGACACATCTCATGCTATCACTGGGAATTCTGCAGCTCAGTACTCGAAGGAATCAGTTCTTCTTTCATTTGAGTTGTGCTTAGGCTTTGGTATCCCTTCTCAGAGCTTTCATCTGGGATTGGTGTTTATCAGTTCTGAGCTTTAGACAGTAAAAGAATTAATCACAATACAATTGATCTGTCAGGACTACTGCCTCCACCCACTATTTTATTAGAATACTTTGTGGACAAAAAGTGGAATTCTTCAGTTTAGTATTGCTACTCTAGGTCTTTTGAGAGATGAATGACATGAAAGGGCATACCAGGTTTACATTGGAGAGGGTCACTTGCTTAGCACATTTTCAGTTGTCAAAATGGAAATGGTAAAAAAAATCCCTCCTGACATTTTTTTTTTCAGATTTCACGCAATTGTCTTTATAAAGGAATCAAAATATTCATTTTATTTTACTTAAATAATCTAGTCCAATCCCCATATTTAGTGATCTTGTAGATTATTTATGTGCACCTACTGCTGGCAAAACTGACAGATTTGGGAACACTGACAGTTAAAAATTCTTCTGCATTAGTTTTCATACAGGATATCAAAGGAAGCAGAAGAAATGCTTTAAGAATTTCATCACCAACTCGACATTCCTGTTTATAAATACCTGAGACACTATAAGGAAACACAAAATAAATAAGTGGGTGCTCTATTACTAATGAGAATTCTGACTTTGTAGTATGCTAACGCCCTGTTTAATCACATTACAATAATTTAAATTGCTCTGAGGTGAGGGGAAATAAATAGCAGGTCAGGAGAAGTTGTAAGTTCTCTGAATTTGCTCTTTGGTACAACACCATCTTTGTTGAAACAGAAATGGCTAAGCATATGAAAAGCAAATAAAAGAACATATTGATTTTCTTTCTGCATTGGGTTGTGGAAAGATTCTTTTTCAGATAGCTAGAAAAAGCCACCCCACCAAAAGAAATGTCACTGTTCATTGTAGCTGGGCAGACATCTACTGTGGTCTAAGAAGGACTGAGAGGGACGATGTATCAGGGAAACATGTTTTCGTGGAGGAGTGCCCTTTATATACTGTTGTATTTAACTTGTATTATATATTATTATTATATTACATATTTCGTATGATTAATAGATTCTGTTGAAGAGTGAAATACAGAAATGTATTTTAGTGAATACCAGATGCTTTAAAATGTTATCGAAGCAGAAAACATACCAAAGTTATGGTACGTCACAAATTTATTCCTAATTGAAAAGCTAAAATTGTCCTACCATGGGACATGGGATATGGGATAGGTTTTAATCAATTTTTTTGCTACCTTCTACTTTCTTCCTATTTTCTGTCCATTCCTTATCTGTTGTTTTCATTCCACATTTTTCCTTATCTCCTAATCTTTTTTGAGAAGAGAACACAGACACATTCTTCAACTGATATAATTCCCGTAATTTAAAATCTTGGCTGATAGCTTATAGCAGCACAACAGTGAAGGAAGAAGTTTAAACCCAATGATTTAATGACAATCAAATATCCTAGGGAAAGATGACAGCTTCAGTTCACCTTCTAGACAGTCCTAAGAGCTCTGATGCTGACTGAAAAGCCATCTAGCCCTTGCCAGGGTTAAAGGCTGTCCTTCCACTAAAGCACTATCACAGCAGATACTGAGGTTACCTTAGTGACACGTCTGATGGCCCAGTAAGGCTGCACAACTTATCACTCCCGTTCTTAGATAGCTGTACTGTTCCAGGAGCAGTGTTTAGGGTATGTCATTACAGAATTAGGCAAAGTTTTTAATTGTATAAGGAGAGTGATGCAGTTTAAGTCCATTAGCACACGCTAAGTAAGAAAGGGAAGCATCAGTTTGGTTCTGTGAAAGCATATTTTGCAATTACTCATTAGACCAAAAATCTTAAGAATATTTAGAATTTGCTTTACTGTTAAGAAATATTTACAAATGGAAGCAAGCACTGTTCAGCCAAATTCTTTATTGAGTATTTGTTTCAAAACAGAAGTAGAAAAGCATGTTAGACAATGCCTCTGAAACTTTGGTCAGCAAAATTAAGGAACTTTGAATATGTTTTTTCTACTCCATGAATAATTGTCTTTCACCTTTTGTTGATAAAAGCAGACAACTTTTATGAGTATAAAACTAGAGTTATAAAATTGACATAATTTACAGAAAACCCCACATTAGTACCAGACATTAGCGAAGCATGTTTTGATACAAAAGCTTTCAGACCTGGCCTCATTTTTGTAAGACCTTTTTCCATGCTGAGTTAACTGTTTGCATGCATTTTATTTATCCCTTTTATAATCCACTTTAATAATCAAAAGACACATTTAGGGAAAAGTGAGAAAACACTTAAGAATCTCAGTATGTGTATTATTATAAGATTCCTTTAATGGGAATGATTTTCCTTATAAATAAAGAAGTCAACATGATCTCAAATACATTGCAAGAAGCTCATAATGTTTTCTTTTTTTTTGTTTTTTCAAGAGCTTCCTTTACCCAAGTTACTAGGAGGTATTTGGATATGCAATGTAGGACAAAATAAAAGGATATATTTAATATAAGGCATATTTGTTTGCTTAGAAAAGGTAACATTACTGGTGTCATTACAAATTTAAACACTTGATGAATTTTGACTTATAAAAAGCATACAATACTACTGAACCAAAAGTGCTATGTTAACATCTCATATTTCCTTAGATTACTATAAAAGCCACCTGAGGTGATTTTTTTTTCTAGAAATTATCTAATTTCATTTATATTTCCTGGTTAGTGGAAATATTAATAATAAAAAAATACACTCTGTATTGTTCCCTGCTCATTTTTAATCCAATCCTGCAAACACCTACTAGCCAGCACAAGAAGGAATCCCGGTTCTACAGAAGTTTTGGGCTTTCAGGATCCCACCTTGCATAGTGCTTACTATCAAGAGCAGTAAAACCACCTCCAGTGGACTACTCTTAGTGAGCACTGTGCTGGCAGTGAGTATCTGCAGCTTCACATCTTTTTGTGGATTCATGGTTCAGTTTATGTTATGTCATCAAAACAACATCATTTTCTAATGCTCTCGTTAAAAAAAAAAACCAGTTCCTCTCAAAGGCCATGTTGTTAATTTGTAATACTGTGAATTCTGTCTTGGCAAGCTTTTAGGAATGATCTAGTCTTGTCCTCCTTTTTGGTGCTCCCCCTGAAAAACATGGAAAAAGAACTTTAACTATTACCTATGGTTATATATAACGTAGTAACACTATATACTGTATTTACTTGTGAAACAGACATGAAAAGGAAAGATGAAGCCTGGTTCTGAACATTTCTCACTTGTGCTGGCAGCTGTGAAATTAAACTGATCTTTCAGCTTCTTCATTAATCAAAATAACATAGATTCTGAGAGTTGTGAGTCATGTGATGGAGAACGCCAAAGTGCCATTTTCCCATTGTTAAGACTCCAAAGTCAGATTCCATTTTGATGGGTTTATTCCCGTCTGAAGCACTGTTTGGCTAAAGCGCATAATCTAGGTTGTTTTCAGATATCAGAAAAAAATAATTATCAATTACAGATTTCTTTAGCTTTTTTTTTAAGCAGAAATACAACTTTTTCCTTTTGAAGTCGGTATTTTTAAGAGGTTTTTTTCCCCTCCTGACTCTTAGGATAACTGAGAATAAAATTTGATATGTGCTACATATTTAAATGTATGTTTTACTTTTACCTTGTGTCCTCCTGGCTGGCTGTGCTCTCCGTACAGGTGCTTCTAGAAAACAGAAACGTTGCAGTCAGAAGTTATTTGCTGAAGCCTTTGAATTAAAAGTCATTAGAAATATTGGAAACTCATTGCTGACTTTTGAAGTTTGTTCTTTAAACTTTTCAGTAAATTAAGACTTTTGCTCCAGTAACATTTTGGCTTGATAACCTGAAATATGAATGCTTATAATACAATTCCCACATTTCTCTCGTGTGCAGTCATCCATTAAATCTCAGTAACATTTCAAAAATATTTTTGCATTTTAAACATATGAATTAATCCATTATCTGCACTGATGTTCTACAGATGGTTACATGATGTAGGCAGGTGTCAGGGCATCTTGTCTATGCTCTTCGTTCATCAAACGACTTGTGACACTGTCAGTGAGGTAAAAGCTCAGGTTAAGGCACAGGACTCAGTCTCAACTTCTGGCAGAGGATATCCAGGTCTGTTGTACTGCCATTACTTCAGGAATTATTCATAAGCAAAATGCTTGAAACCATTACAAGACGTTGGTCACATTTCCAGCTGTGCTTGGGGCTTGATTTGTAACTGCATTGTGAGTCCACAGTGTGATTCCACATTTAGAGTTCAGGTAATTTTCTCAGGCTTCTGCTTTGAAAGGTGGAGCAAGGGCTGTTGAATAGGTACCACCCCCATTAGACATATCTGTTTTTTCCCACTTCTTTGGTAAAACTATGGGCATGTTTTCCTTTTTCTTATTGAACCCTGAGACTTTCTTTTAACCAGATGTCTCTTCATTGGGAGGAAAAACACATCACAAGCATAAGAAATAATTCTTCTGTTACCGTCACAGAAATGTTACTGCAGTAATTTTTCCTTCTTTAAAACCATGAATTGCTTGTGTATTCACTCAACAAGCTGCAGCCAGTTCTCTTTTCATCCTGAGGTACTGGGTATATTAATGCATAGCCCCGAGATACAGGCTTGACCTCATTCCAGCTGAGGCTAAACACTGGGTATCCGTACCACCATGGCAGAAAATTTCAAGCTCTGCACTGCCCTGATGAGGACAGAATATGGTCCATCCAAACTATGCTTTCCATACTTAGGTGCTGTCTGTACAATTACACTTTCAGATAAGCCTCACGTTTGAAGATCACACCCATCTGTCATTTCCAGTCAATAGGAGGATCCCCAGCATGCCTTGTACTAATCAGCACCGAAGCTGTACAAACACCATGTATAAACCTTCACTATTGGCACAGACTTCAAAATTAAAAAGGCATAAACACATTTATTTAATTTCATTCTCCAAAAGTAATAATATTTTTTGCTATGTATTTAGTTCAAAGGCTGACAGAATAACTTATTCTGCATTATTAGAATTAGAATTAGAACTAGAAAAAAACATAAATACAAAAGAAATCATAAGTAAATTACTTCTTAACTTTGAATGAAGATCCTTAAACAATGATTGCTAAACTTGAAGAAGAAATTACTGGAATAAGGGCAGATTGAATTTCATTTGTCTCCTTTTGGACCTTTATTCCATTCTGGCTTTTCAAATCCAAGAGCTTCCCTCATTTAACAACAGGGCAAAGGTAGAGAGATTCCAAGATCCTGTGAGATATTTACTCAGCCCCAGAGGTTATATTCCCTGCACCCCACCCACTCCTTCATAATGCTGAGAAACCCTCACAGCAACAGATCACATTCACACTGGCAGAAAATAACTCAAGTTAAAAGCAACTTACGTGGTCTTCTTCTTTGTGTGCTGCTTAAAGAAAAGTCAATTCTTTATGGTGTGTTTTTCTTCAAATGTTTTACCTAAGCTTTGTTGAGCATTTCCTCTTGTCTACTCTGCTTGCCAAATCTTTTAGTTACTTTTAGCCACAAGTTAAGCCTCAACATTTTTCTCTGCAACATCTCTGCAACAGTGAAAGAATTCTTTTCCAAAACAATTACAAAATTCTTCTTGCTAAAATGATGGCTTCCGACCTAGTAATTTTTATGAACAGATACTATAAAACCTCACGTAGAATGATCGTTTTAGACAAAGTGGGTCTTAGTGACACTGAATTTTAGACAAACTAACCTTCCAGATGAACTTTCTTGATTTCTCTCTCGATAATCTGTGGCTCTCCCTCAATTACTTTAGTAACCTTGGTGTACTCAGTTCCGGCTACGATAAGCATCAAAAACAAATGAGTTAAATCTGGCATCGCATTTTTCCATATGCAAGGAGCCTTCAGTGGAAACAATGTCATTTTTGGGTGTAGGTGTTGCAGGATACCATGCTATTCATGCTGTAAACCATATTGTCTCTAGGGATGAGTCATTCATTGCAATCTTGGTTTAAAGTTTTGTCTCAGCAAAGACGGCTAATTGTTTTAAGCAGTGCTGGATATTTTATGAGCAGAATGAAAGCCCATATGAAATAATTCCTTTATTTAGACCTTGAAAATAAATTTGTTTGTGACTATTCAAATTAAAATGATTGGGAAATTCTCAGTAAAAAATAATTTTATGTATACAAGGGGGCCAAAAATCATTATCATCATTATCACCAACAACCCTAAAGCAGCATGTGTGTCTGCTTTTATTGGCTAAATGTCTAGGAAGGTATTATCATGGCAGCCAAGGGTAGCTGACTGGATAAATCATGGAAAAGATACAGAAAAATCAAATTAAAGCAAAATACAAATCTGCCTATTTGGTCCGTTCTGTAAAGCAGGATGCTTATGCAAACTAACATATAATAGCAAGGAAAATAGCAAGAATTCAAGAGATGATATTGTCTTTTTCAAATTCCCTACAGAGAAACTATTTATCTCTTTTCCATACACCTATTTGCTCTAAGATGTATCTCTACAGATTATGCCCATTTAATTGTATACCTCTGTATCTGAAGGTGGTTACAAGTACAGTTATAATTGTTAGATTCTGGCATCAGACCTGTCAGTTTTGAACAGTTCTACAGATAAAGTTTGATCCTGCCAATTGTTGCCTGGTTTAAACCAGTCGAACATAGTGCAGTATATGGAGGATTTTTCTTGCTGCAATTTTTAAGTTTCCAGCTTTTCTTTTAAATATTCAATCCAGAAATAGGCATCTCCAGAGAGCAAATCTTTTCACATAGCTGGGATAGTTAGGATAAAATGAAAAATCCTCTGGAATTTTAGGTTTCAGTCCAATATTATAGGCAAATTCTGGCTTAGGTCTGTAAAACTAAGATTCAGGTGTTTAAAACAGAACAAAGAATTACAGTTAAGAGGACTCATCTTGGCTTTTCTCTAAGACTAGCTGTATTATCAATTCACACGTTTAAGTTTGGTGGACAGCTGTTCACCTGTTCAGCCGTCAGGAAATTTTTTACTTGGCTGAAGTTTAAGTCACATCCACAGAATAGTGTTTTTGAAAAACTAGAAGATTTAGTTCATTGAACTAAATGTGGCTGTAAGTTGCTTTACTGGTATACAACTTTGTAACTTACTAAAAAGTGAACATAAAATGAAATGGATTCATTTAATTTATGTCAAGAGAAGCATCCATCCATATTTTTGAGCTTCTGACACAGGTTTAAAGTAACATTTACAAAAACTATATCACTTAAATTCCTTTTTTATTCCCCATTGCTATTATAGATAGTTTTTCTAATCTACATCAAGCAAAGAACATTCCAAATACATACATAAAGATTAATTTCATAAGCAGAAATTCTTTTATTAGTTTTCTACAGCTACTGGTTATGTACTGCCAAAACTGTTAGAATAAAGAGAGAAAGAAGGAAAGAAAACCATTCCTTGGAGTGCTGTATTTGAGGAGAATTAAAGTTAATTTCTTGATATCCATCACCTGTAAGCATTTAAAGAAGGATGTTAAACATGCCTTTAATTATTAACTTGAGGGCAATGAACATTCATTTCTGAAGAACTGATAAGTAAGATGAATTTGGCCTGTTACAATATGTTCCATTTCATAAGTGTTTTTCACAGATTTAAATTTACTGAAAAAAAAATGGAATAAATCTTCATTGCTCCCCTGAGTTTTAATGAGGTAACTTTTTAAAGACTGAAAAAACTCAGATAATTTTTTTTTCTGTGATCAATGTCATTAAGAAAATTGATTACTCAAACTTTGGTACTTATTTCCATTTCGCAGATATGTGGCACTGGAATACAGTATTCAATTTTTTTCCATTAAAATTCCACTTCTACTATGTCAGTCTTTAAAATGCTGAGTTCAACATATCTGAGAGGGGTTTCAGTTATCATAACTTGTTGCAAAAATGTTAGTTATAATACACTGAATTACCTCCCTGCAGAAGTCTTTTGATTTCTTCATCTTCCAGTAAATGACCATCACCTTCAATAAATTTGGTCACCTTGGTAACCTCTGATAGGATACATGTTATGGCAAAAAAATTGATTTACAGAAAACATTTGGCAATCCCACAAGAGCATATAGAATTCTGTTCATAGCGTTGTTCTGAATTAAAAAATTCATCTGTTATGTTATCAAATTCCACATAAACACTGAAAACACCATGTTTTATGACAAACACAGCATACTATGTAATAGACACAGGCAGCCTCAGCCCTAGAGCTGACTGAAATGTGAAGATCAAGGACTCAGACCAGAACATTACCTTTGGACCGTTCTGAGGTTTAATCTCTGGGTAAGATTTTGCAGTATGAGCACAATTTTTTAAAACATGGAATATCCATTCAGAAATTACTTCAGTTATATGTAGAGCGATATATATGTGTTAAAGAAATTAAATAAAACAAGCATACTAACCTTCTTCAAGGATTCTCTTTAACTTCTCTTCATCATCTGGATCCCCTGCAGTAATTCTGGTAAATTTTATTTCAGGACCTGGAAGAAAATTTGTAAGATGGTGGCTTTTATCAGATATACCAGGTTTGTCCTTTAAATTATTTTTTCCTATTTAATACATGTGGTGATTCCATGGTTGACGTGCTGTAATCTGCTTGTATGACAACTCTAGTTTTTACCATTTCCCAAATTAAACTGAAAGAGCATTAAAAACAGTAGTTAAAATTATTTGTGAAAGTAATTAGGCAAATTAATCATAAGTAGAGTAATTACCAGCTTACATTCGTAGACTAAGGCACAATTTTAAACACTGTGGTATTAGTTCATGGATTGGATATTTCTGAAGTCCCATGATTAATCTGAATTGTCTGTTGCAAATAGATATTTTTGCTTTTATTACTGCTGTGAATCATTTGAAAGCTTAACATTTGAGATTCCTTATCAGTTTCTACAGGTTGAAAATAAGGAGATATCAGATCTGAAATTCTTATATTTACCATTTCATATGGGATATTAGTGAAACTTGAATCCGAGAATTGAGAAAATTATATTTTATTCATCTCCCCCAAAATTTTTGCCAGAAAATAGTCCCAAGTTTATTCAGAAACCACTAATGCCTTTCATTCAGTTATTTTCATTGTAGTAAAAAGCTGTATGATTATAACTTAAGCATTGTTCTTTATTTCTATCTTGCTCAAATGACTTCAGTTAAATTTCAGTATTTTCTAAATAAACTGAATATTAAGACTTACAGCTAATTCAATATGTTGATAGACCAGTGTCTTTTCCTTGCAAGCTCTCTGGCAGACAGAATTTTAATGGCAGCATTCAAACTGATATTTAAGCGAGGTTGTCAAAAAGTGTCAATAAAGAACATTTAAGCACATACTATGCTTAAACACACCTCACTGCACTTATAAATTTCTAGGATGCTTAAAGAAATATCTCTGTAATTGGTCAAATACAATTGAAATTGGCCAAGGAATTTGGGAGCTTTTGTGTGAAAAAGTCAAGGGATGCAGATGCACATTCATTTTATCCTACATTAGCTGTATCCAAGTGTCTAACTTCCGGATGTCAGATCAAGTCCCCACCTTACAGAAAAATAGAGATCTTTTTCTGAAATGGCTGTCAAGAGAGCCTGGGATGACATGCAAAAGTAGGCATCTACACATTAAATATCTGCGTTTGGTAAAATGGAACCTTCCTGGAGATATATAATCCAGAAGTTCAGAGAAAAATGTTTTCCTTCTAAAGCAAGACAGAGGACAAAAATGCAATAAAAGCAATCTCATTGTGAAATGTTAGCAAGAAGTTTGCAAAAGCAGACACTTGGAAAATATATGAAAATAAAAACTAAAAAAAGAAGACAAATTTTCATAGTTTTGCATGTTGTTAAAATATTGTTGCCATTTCTGTATATGCGTGTGTATAACACACGGCCAGCTTGTCAGCCTTGCAGAGACAGTGGGAAATATTAGGGAAAATTAATCTGTCAAGGAAATGCAGTTAAGGCACTAGGACAGAACTTAAGATGTGCTATGTTTGTATGTAAAGGTAGGCTTTACTACGAATTAATATCTCAGTTTCATTTACCTTGAATAATTCTTTCTTCTGTTACTTTTTTCTCTGTCACTTCCACAGGTCGTCCATCAATGATTTTGGTGTATGTTTTAATAATTGGATCTACAAGGATTTTAAAATTGAAGATATTAATCAAGCGATGAACTTTCAAGTGTTCTTTCTGAGGTGTGGAAACTGACTGAAGCATACAAGGAAATACCGTAGAATATCTTATGAAAAATAAAAATGTTCAGAGACCAGGAACTAATTCTACTCAAAATTTAGGATGATCACATGCGATTTTTCCTTTAAAACCATCCTAGTTGTGAACATCTCAATGCCCTTAACAAAGACAAGGCAAGGTTTACCTGTCTTTCTGACAGAATAATATACTAAATATTTGATTGCAGGACAACAATGAGAAAATAATTCTTAACTGAGATATTTGTTATGTCAGAGTGCAGAGTATTTCTAAAACTGTCTTTACTGTAGCTATGGAACACAACTAGGGAAAAACACCCAAATTTTGAAAAGCATGAGAATTTAAAAATAAATGATGCAATGAAATTACAGCACTTCACAAAGGTTTTGTTAAAAACAGAACAGCTGTCTAACATAAATCACCTAAATAAAGCAGAAACTGATGGGGAATAGTGAATGCTTCAAATTTTAGCTAATACAAATTGAGTTGCTGAAAGCATACCAACCTCCATGAATCACTTTAGTTATTGTCTCCCCTTCCCTGACTATTTTGAACTCAGGTTCCCCTTCAATTAATTTAGTGAGCTGTGTGATAGATGGGTCTGTGACATAGGAAAGAAACAACATGTTACAAATAGTCATAAAATACTTACAATATTCCGTGGGGGTGAGATGAAGCTTGCATTTTCTCCCCCTACTCTAGATAAACCAGATGATTGTAGAAGAGGGCTGTTTAAATCTGAGAGGTTCTTTGTGGCAACACTGTACAATCTTGTGTTTCTTCACGCATGATTTTAAATATAGATCCTATTGTACAGTTATTGTACAGGGTTTTTTTTTCCATAATTACTGATCAGGATTTAACAACAGCTTTTAAATATGTGTGCCGCATGTTAATTGTTGAAAACAGTCAATTCAGGCTAAGTTCAATAGCAAAAAACAAAAATGCACCTTTTTTTCTTTTGCCGTAGCAAATGATTGCAAAAATTAGAATTTAGAGGTAAATAATTAATTTATTTTTCTGCAGATGAGATGATGTGATGGGATCATAAAGATTCCCTCTTATTATAGACCTCTATTCATCGACTCTGAATTCTAAACAGCTGAAAAAGCCATAACTTCTTTTATTTTCTAACAGGTCTGGATGAAAAACAGTTACAAATATTTTAAAGAAACCATCTTAGAAGACTCATTCCCTTGCTTCTGTTTTAGACTTAGAAGAATTTTTTGCTTGTCGAGAATCCATTAAATGCCAATTTACATTGATAGAAGTGATGAATATAAATGAAATAATGTAAAATGTATATTTATGAATGTTTATAAATACTTTCTTTTTACATTTCTCAATAACTGTACTTTATCATGTGATTGATACAGCAGATGTATGCAAAACAAAAAGTGAAGGTGTAGTCAGCTATATTGCCTAGTCTGGGATCAATCCTTTGAATATTTATTCTGTTAAGATTTGGGTTTCAAACAGATTTAACTCTTTACATCTGTTTAACCTTTTAGATCCCATAGATGCCTATGTATGAACAATGGAAACACAACACAAATAGAAAACAATGAGACAGGAAAAGGTACACATCCCCCTCTAAACTTGGTGGGGAGAGGTGTAATTTTTTTTTTTTTTAATGGAAATCCCCTTATCATCATGATTTGGTAGAACTTCTTGACAAAAAAATTAACATGTAACTTTGCCAGTATTTATCTACAGACAGTTGTGGGTTAATGTGGTTCTGATGGGATCTGCCACTAGCTACTATTACTGAGAAAGCTCAGAAGGGCCAGAATGGGCTTTATTGGGTCTATATCTGTATCAATCATCAGCAGAAAGGCTTCACTGGCCAGAGATCACTCCCTGGAATGTGCCCCAAAGCAGAAATACTGTGCTGGAAAGGGAAAGGAGTAGCCCTTCAATACTCACTAACTTCTAAAGTTATTTTTATTCTGTTTGGTGAATAAAACATAGTTCTACATTTGACTGTACCAGTGCTCAGACATTTCATTTTTTCTTTAAAAGACAATTTTTTTTCAGTTAATTTTCAACTTCTAAACATCCTGTACACCACCTAACCTGTATACATTCTCTCTGGGTTTAACAGAGGACAGGTACTTTCAGAGAGTGATTTGCCCTCACCATAGGAAGATTTCTAAGATAGCTTGGATGAATTAACATATGAAATAATCTATCCATTTATATTGCACTGTGGGTCTGATTTAATGATGGAGACTAGGCAACAAAGATCAGCATATATGTTAAAAGGCATCTAATCCTAAATGGGATGAAGCACAGACAAGCTCCTTAAAAAATAAGCATATGTCACTTCTTCTGGAAGGAAGTCCTCCCAGAAATGCTGATTAATCAGTCTGGATAAAATTCTTTGCATGACATTTTTAATGCCTTTCTCAGTTGAACTCAAACGAATTCTCTTTCAACATTTTTATTTCAATGGGAAGCTGGATCACATCAGCTTCAATTAAGTTATAAATCACAAGTGATTTTAGCAGTCCCATCCCCACATTTTGTTCTCTTCAGTCCCACCACTAATTTTTAAGTCATACTTCTGTCTCAAGAAACTAAAAAAAAAAGTTTGGCTAGATATCCTTTTCAGGCATCCAACAGATATTGGTAGTTAGAACTGATTGAAAATTATAGAAAAAATGAACCAATTTTTTTTTTAAGTATAAGAAAAATATCTACTTCAGTTCTTAAAATATCTGTTTTAATGAAAAAAAAAAGGAAATGTCTTAATTGAAAAAAAAAAGGTAATAAAATAAATGGTTTGAAAAAAATTTATTTAAAAAATTTTAAAGGCCTGTAGAAAAAGGAGAAAACTCATCTGGGGAGAACAACTGTGGGTAATCTTTTCATACAAAATGTTTCAGTCAGTTCTAATTGCAATATTTGTATCTTTGCCTTTCCAGCAAAGTGCTTAGCATCCTGGAGTTGCTAGGTACAAAGTGCATCCCAATAAAGAAATATATTCAATATATATTCTGAATATGCATATGAACATATGCAGAAATATATATATACCATGGGCCTCATTTACCTTCCTTTGTGATGATAGGCTGGACGTTGCTTTCAATTATGTTAATTTCTGAAAATATAGAAAATGGAATCTACAATACATTCCATTCTTGCAATTTCTTTGTGGCAACAATCAGTAAGATTTGGTCTGCTCATGAGGATGTGGATGATACCCTGGATATCAGTGGGTGGAAAAGCAGCTCAAAAGGTTCTAGAGTATGAATCTTGGTTCTGGTTATGGAATGGTGATACAATCAGGTCACCTGCAGACAGAACCTGCTGATATGCTATTTGCCTTTGAGCCCTATGAAACCCATGGGTCATGGGACCCACCATGATGTATGGTACGTGACAATGAGGGCTTGTACAATTACCCACACAAAGGTTTGCACAACTCCCTGACGTACCTCATATCTGAGCATTGCCCTTTTTGTTAGGGAGCTGATTTGGCAAACACATGAAACTTTCTGTAAATTCTGAATTCTATAAATTCAGAACTATGGATAGAACATCATGAAGTATGACCTTGGGAGATCAAGTTGTCCCTCTACACCCAGGACAGACTCAAGTATTCATTGAACACCTCTGATAGTTATTTGACTCATGTCCATTCACTGGCAGAGAAGCCCTCACTGGTAAAGGTTCCAGCCTTCCTGGTCCTGCATTTAACCAAATCTATGGCTACAGCTTTCCAGATGTCCACATTGACCTCTCATGCTTCATTTTTACAGACATTGTTTCTTGTGCTACTCTCACTGGCCATGGTAGGTAGAATCACAGAATATCTTGAGTTGGAAGAGATGCATAAGGATCATCAAGCCCACTTTCCTTCCTCTCAAAGGACTACCTAAGACTAAGCCATATGACCAACAGTGCTGTCCAGAAGCTCCTTGAACTCTGTCAGGCTTGGTGCTGTGATCACTTTCCTGAGGAGCTTGTTCCAGTGACCGACCACCCTCAAGGTGAAGAACCTTTTTGTAATGTCCAGTCTGAACTTTTCCCAAAGCAGCTTCATTCCATTTCCTCGTGTCCTGTCATTGGTCACCATAAAGGAGACCAGCACATCCCCCTCCACTGCCCTTCTTGGGAAAGGCATAGGTGGCGGTGAAGTCACTGCTCAGCAATGGGGTCACCCCTTAGCCTTCTCTTATCCAAAATGAACAAGCCAAGTGACCTCATCAGCTCCTCATAAATCTTGACCTCAACACCTTTCACCATCTTGGTCACCCTCATTTGGACACTGGGCCCAAAACTGGTTCCCAAAACTGCTCCCAGCACTCGAGGTGAGGCTGCCCCAGTGCAGAGCAGGGTGGGACAATCCCCTCCCTTGCCCAGCTGGCGATGCTGTGTCTGATGGACCCCAGGACAGGGTTGGCTCTTTTGGCTGCCAGGGCACTGCTGACTCAGATTCAACTTGTCATCAAGGTGAATAACTCAATTTTTTGTTCCAAGGGTTTTTTAACTTCAGTATGTCCATTCCCAGTTTTCAAAAGTCTGATGTGATGGTTTCCATTTCTACTGTGAAACGTGGGTAGAACTTCATAGCAATTTAATAATTTGTCTAGATTCATATTGCCTCACAAAGTTACAGCAAGATCTTTGTCTTCTAACAGATTGTTTCAACACATACTCTACATTCAGAAACTAAATGCAAACCCTGAGAAAGGCTGCAAGAGAGCTAAAAGGGGTCTTTTTTTACATTTACTCCCTAAAGAGAAAATATTCAGAACAACTATCTCTCATACAAGCCTCATATTTGCACTTACGGGAAACAGGCAGAAGGGGTACACTCTGTCCCTCTGGCAATATTTATGAAAAATAAAGTATCTCAGTGCACAGTCACTGCTGCATCTTGGAGAATGAATACAGTACAATGCTACATCTTAGAGAGAGAGACAATACAACTCTGCTATGCACCAAGCACTGAACCTTGGCTAAGAAGTGAAAAACAATCTTTTCCATATGTATCTTGCCTACCCCAAGAGTTTGAACAGCTTACTTCGGGGTTACTTTCCAGTCACACATCTGGAAAGGGAAAAATACAGTAGCACAGCAGCCAGAAACATTCTACTTTGAGTCTTTCTCTTCCTTTTCTTCACTGGCACATCTTACTTTCCCAGAAATTGCTTTCTTCTTTATTGAAAAAGAGATGTACAATTCCAAATTGGAATTGGCAACACTAAAAAGCAATATCAAACCCATCTGGAAATATTTACAATGAACTTACTGTAAAATGTCAGTGGAATCTCTTTGAAGGTACTGTCACGAACAAACTATAAAAACAGAAAAGCAATTTATTTAAAATTTAAAAGAAGTAGCAATTGCCTTATAGTTTCCTAGTGAGTATGGGTAGAATTCACTGCTTCATTGACCTAAAAGATAAGTGATGCTATTTATCTAGGTTCTCTCATTCATTGTTGGGGGAGAACGTAATCTTGAGAGGATAACTGAGATAGATAAAGATGCCTACCTTTCTTCACAGGATGCTGTTGGCTTTAATGACATAAGAATTTAGTCACCCAGTGTTTTTTCCAAATAAGTGATTTGTTTTCCAAGAGTGATAAAGTGAACCAAAGAGCAGATTTGGGCCAGTTCACAGTGAAGTTATCCAAATGCAAATATTCTACAATTATTTGGCACTGAAAAACCTAAATTCTAACTGTTGAGTGCAGGGTGACATTCATGATTATGTTTGGGTAACTGGGAGCTATTGAATGTGTTGTCTGCTAAAGAAAGAAAGGACTCAGTTTCACAGACCCTACCGGAAAGACAGAGGAATAATTACAGAAAGAGTACCTTAATTTGAATGTACTTAATCAACTTCTTCAGTATTGTGAGCAGCTGATCATTTCCAACAGGCAGTTCTGACAAAAGAAGCAGGCATGTAAGAGGAAATACACGACCGTGTGCATTTTACTTTCATTTGCAGTGATCAGGAGATGCAATCATTCTCAAACACTCACACAAGCGTGTACTCAATATATATTATTCCATATCAGCAGAAAGGTAGCCTATAGCTAGTCTTGTCTTTCATAAACTTTACTTTCATAAAATTTCAAAATCTTGCTAAGGTTTCAAGCAAGGTTCTTCCACAAAATGAGCAGTGAGGTTAATTTTCTGTTTCAAACTCCACATAAGAATAGTATCTTTAAATTAATTAATTTTTTAAAGTTATTGCAGTTACATAGCATGTAAACAGATTTAAAAGTGCGTATAAATTTCATGGCATAATACTCACCTGCTGGATATAGGAGTTTGTCAATGACGTGAATGACACCATTTGTTGCCATGAGATCAGATTCTCTTGATCTCAGTTCATTAATCAGAAGAGTATCATTCACCTGGTAAAGGATCAAAAGAGAACCCAAGTTACCAGGGACATTAGAAAATAACCCCAAACCCTATAATAACATTTGGAGAAATGCATGCCATTCTATAATGTGGATAGATGTTGAATATCAAATCTCTGTTACAAGGCCGTAGCAGGGAGACATTTTCTATACTTAACTGTTTTCAAGTAGAGTTTGCCTCCTTGGATGGTTTTAAGAATATTTGTTACACCAGGCTCAAAGCCACTTCCAAGGAAAACTCCTTGTGTCAAGTGGTAAAGAAGAATGTTCCTGAGTGCATTTTTGTCTCCTATGTAAAAATAAAAAAAGTAGGAATAAAAATTAAATTGTAGGGGATAGTTCTTTGCAGGAATTCTAAGGATTCACATAGAAGTGAGCTAGAATGAAACATAATATGTATGAAAATACCATGAACACATACAATTTGTATTTGTTACAATGATGACAAAGGGGAAAAGCCCAACTATATGACAAAAAGGTCAGAACATAATCAAAAAGATCCTATGAGAAATCTTATACAAAAGAACATAAAAGGGGTCAATGGAGCAATTAGAAATGCTGGGTTTGTCTGCTCTTACAGAGGACAGAAGTAGCTTGGAAAAGTTGGGGAAGGGGGAAATCCCCCTATTTTAGGGATGATTTCCATATTTCAAAGTTTGACATTCCTGTTTGGGATGAAAAGAAAAAAAATCCAACACTTTCAAGACTATCTTAAAAAAGAAATGTATCCTCTAGCCCAAGTTAATATCCTGATACGGCTCTCTGGGGCTATGGAGGCTGAGAGTCATAGGACGGGCTGCAGAAAAACCCATAATATTCCCGGGACACAGGGTACCAAGCAGAGCAGCTTTAAAACACGTCTGTTTGCCATTACATGGAATATTGACCATTCTAACTTTAATACTAGAATTACATGCTGATATTGGTCCTTATTAGGAGTTACAGCCTTGATAAAACTGCAGTGGAAATCCTGTCTGGTCATATTATTTTCCAGATGTCTCTTTCAGTGAACATTTTCCATTTGTTTTCCTGTGTTTTGCTCTGATCACTGATACTACTGCAATTTACTTCACTACTGAAATGCAATTAAATGATCTTTTTTTTCCTGGTAAAATTAGCACTGATATTTTGTGACTGGGCCATTCATAGATAACATTAAGTTACATACAAAGCCTAAACATGGCCACACCAAAGATTTTTTCACAAACAATCAGATTACCTTTTCAACTATGCCACTATAGTTACTGGTCAAAACAATCTTTGGTTTGTATCTTTCTTACAGATAAACAAACTATTTCTTTATATTTTTTTTAAAAAGTTAGATACCTTAAGGTTTAATCTTTATGGAGAAAGCAACATAATCAATTAAAAGAAAACCAAGACAGAATTCTAGAAAGTAATCTGGCACAAAAAAATAGACACTCTGCTTCAAAAAAAATTATGAGGGCCAAGGAAAATATTAATTAATTGAGTCACAATGATAGAAAAAATGGTGCATAAAGCCCCTTGAAAAGCAGAAGGGCAAATAAAATTGTCTTGTTAAAGACAGAATTAATCCAATATGGCATTGACCTTGGGCAACTTCATGTTCTGAATTGAAGACAAAAATAATAGAAGGAAGTAACACCATTGAGTAAGATGTTGAGGAGTGAAATTCAAATTTAAAAATCAGATTGGATTCTTCTTTTGAAAAAGATATTTTCTCTATGCCCTAGAAGGGCATATAGGCAGTTTAGGGAATTCCTATGACCTGCTCTATGCAAAAGATAAACTGCTTCAGCAGACAGCTTTTGTGTGAAAGGTGCATTAGTCTCCTTTCCAATCAATTTTACTTTGCTTATAATTCCAGTTTTCTTATGTTACTTACTTATCAGTATGTCCTTGTCATCATCAGTCAAACCTTTAAAGGCATCATTAGTGGGGACAAAGAGAGTCCACTGTCCAGGCCGTGACAGAACATCATCCAAATCAGCAGCTTTCACCAGACTGAGGAAAATGCTGTTTAAAACAAAGACACAAACCACAAATACATTTTGTTGAAATGTGGTAGCAATAATTGGGTCCAGGTACTTAGTTCCCCCGTTTTTTTTCTGATAGTGTCTCAATTTTCAAACACTTTCATTGCTTCCCAGAAATAAAGATAGTGGAAGAGGAAAATTAGCAAAAAAAATTAAAAAATGGAAAAGACAGTCTTAAAAGTAGCAGACAGAGGAAAAACTATTGAAAAAAATATATTGGGAGCCTGGATCAGAGCAGGATTCATCAGCTAAAAACCCTTGCACATCAAACAGATGAAAGGAAGATGCAAGGGATAGTTCTTGCTCTAGGAGTATTGAGATACTTGCAGGAAAGAGACAGAAATAAGTACTGGAAAGGTATGCAATCCTGCCTCACCCATACGGAATTGCACCACTCATTAATTAAAACTCCAGTGTCCACTGCATTTATAGCTCTGGATGTATCATTCAATTCCTTCTGTCCTCTTATGCCTCCCGTTCTTGTGTCTTACAACCCTTTGTGCCATAAAAACCCATTCTAGCACAGAGTGTGGAAGCCTTTTCAGCATACAGCTGGAGGACACTTTTTCTTCCCCCACATTTTTTTTTCCTTTTATGTTGTGTAGGTAATAAACCCTTCTCTGCCCTCCCTGCTCTCCAAACCCCAACAACTCACATGCTCACAGTCCAAAACTTTTTCTCAGACCAGCTGTGCTGTATACACAGTTAACCTCTGCAGGAAAATCTCAGTTCTGTAAAAGCTGCAACTCACCTAAAACGCTTATCATTTCTCAGCATTTCATGCAATGTCTTTTCTGCTGGATTGATGATCTGTCTGAAGATGTGAATAAAACCATTTCTTCCTTCTTTGCTTCCTCTGACCATGCATGAATTTTCAATACATACAGCCTTATTGAAAGAGAAACAAGTGTAGCTGTTTACACAATGTTAAAAATAACAACCTGTATTTCCTACAGTCAAATCATGTGTTCTTGCCAGGAAATTTGGCACTGCTTGAGAAAGCAAAAGTAGCAAAATCTAGAATAAAATAGCATGGTACAAGTATTTCCAAACTTGATTTTTTTTGTGTTTCCCTTGAGAATGTTCTTAAAAACATTTCTAATGTTTCAAAAATGTTATAAAAAGGAGCTTTAAAAATTTGTGATCAACAGAGTGCCCAATTTGAAATCCTGTTGCATTTTCCCCAAGAGTTTTTCATGCAAACAAAGCTCAGATTGATAAAGATCAGATTTTCATTTTTTGCTATCTTAAAAGTTTAAGGATTTTTTGCTAGATAGTCATAATGGTAAATGTTGGGGGTTTCATTCAGCTTTGCCTTTTATTGACTCTCCATTTTCATAGTCGGATGCATATTTTTAGAAAGACTCATTCACTTACTGTGCGATACACGAAGACTCTAAGTAGTTTTCCTCCAATTGTTTCCAGCTCTTGTCCATTGTACAGTTCATTGAGCCCAACTTTCACTTTTATGATGTGATTCTGCAGGATTGTTCTAAGGAGACGTTGATCCAGCCTTAAGATGTCATCTACAAAGCCACTTCGATATTAATATATAGTAATCTATGTAGTGAATTTTTATTCAAATAAAGTTAAAAGACTGGAAATATTGAATCTTTCTTTGAAATGCTTGAGTTAAAGCATGGACAGGTCTGTATATACAGAAGATGAATTGTTTTTTAGTTCCTGCATGTGACCGTTCCTCAAATTCAGTCAAGAACTTTTGACATAGCCATGATTAATTACTATAACTAATATGTCTGATGATTGATATGTGGGCCCACTCCATCTTCTGAATCACTGCTACAGTTCATATTAGAACTAGTCCTTTCTGCATGTGCACCTTAAAATCTATCCAAATTTTCTTCTGTGGTGGGGAGACAACACTCTAATTCTTTGGGGAAAGGCAAGATGTCCATGAGGTCACCTCTGCAAATATAACAGCACCTGTTTTATGATATATTTGTATCAGTTTCTCTCTGCTTTAATGTACTGGGAAATACTATCTTCCTTGTATTTCCTAGGTTTTGCTGGGATAGAATCAATTTTCCTTGTAGTGGGTCCCACAGTGCTATGTTTTGGGTTTAGTATGAGAATAATGTTGGTAACATGCTGATGTTTTGGTTGCTGCTGAGCAGCGCCCACCACAAGCCAAGGACATCTCAGNTTATTATTTTACTTTGTTACACTTATCAAATTCTTCTTATCTAAACCTACAAGTTTTCTTTACTTTTTTTTTCTCTGATTCTCCTCCCTATCCCAGAGTGGGGGAAAGAGGGGAGCGATCAAGTGGATGTTTGGTACTTAGGTGTTGGCTGGAATTAAACCACAGCATACAATTTATGAGAATAAATAACTTTTGAATCTAATGGAAGTAATGTAAAGATTAAGGAAACGGGCAGTTCATTAATATCTTTACATTCCCACAATCTGTCTGTGCATATTCTGTATCTTATATCAGTGCTACTATTTCCATTCGCAAACGATATGACTGAAAACAAGCTGTGCAGTCTAGTGGTTAGGCTTGTTTTGTCATTTTACAAGGTATGTAATTTGAAAGGATGAAGTTCTTCTATTTGTCTATGGCGCTTTTGCAGTGAGACTTGGAAAAGTACTGGGGGTATTTGGAAAACTGTCAGGGTAGCATACATTCTTGTTTATTTTGATTATCTTTTAGGGCTACTAACCTGAGAAAGCACCATTCAGAGGTACCAGGAGAGTGTATTGGCCTTCTGGCCTTAGAGAAGGTGCCAGACCTAGCTGTGCCACCAGGTCCGTAAAAGTAGTCTGCTGGGCACCCCCAAGTTCAATGACTTGTTTGGCTGCAAATAAAGAAATAAGAAAAGGTATTTTAACACACAATATCTTCTTATTACTGATTTGGATTCTCCATGCTTATCCGGAACTATATATCTGAGGGAATCTGGGTAAGGTTATTGAAAATATCTTCAGTGCAACAAGTTTTTCATACACATCACTGACCAGAATCAGGAATTAGCACTCGATCAATGAGGTGGATAACGCCATTGCTTGTCACAATATCTTTGCGTTTCACGATTTTCACTCCATTCACTGTCAGACTTTCACCATCACAACCAACTTCAACAGTGTTTCCTTCCAAGGTTTCATAGACAGCTCCACCTGTGATAGCTTCAGAGCACTGCAGAGTATTTAATATATGGAACTTCACAAGAGCTGCAGAGAAAAGAGCAGGACTTTAATAGATGTAGGTGTTTGGACACATATTCATATACTCATAATTCACACACAGGTGTGGAATAAATTGTTACAGTTACACTATTTTTAATAGTATTCTAGCTTAGCTAGCATATTTTCACTCCTTGATACTTTATTTAAATTTAATGGTACTGTAGGCCTCTAAATAACACCTATGGCCAGAACTATTTGGCATCCCGTATATTATGAAAACTATATTGGTTATGCTACGATCTGCTGGTGACTGCATAAGATATGCTCCAAAAGGACCTATAAGTACAAAACTCCATAGGCTATGCAAAAGTTTGAGAGAATCTCATATTCAGATAACCCTGATTTTCTAGAGACAGGAACATCTATCAGATCTATGCAGCTGAACTATTAGAAAGTCAATGTGCCTATATTTTCACAGTTCCCTTTAAACTGTTTTGGAGACTAAGTTTTCAGTGACTTTCTATCCTTAGGCAAGTGGAAAAATTAGAGGCAGAAGAAATAACTCCTCCTATACACATGAAAGTAGAGGTGCTTAATTCCAGAGCAATAAGGATAATGTAGTTTCTGCCTCCTGATCCACTCATACATATTTCTCATTTGCAAAAAAGTTTAAATACCTTCAGAAGCCACCTTGTCACCCATGATTCTTTCTAAAACTCCCCTTGGAAGTCTCTCAAAAGCTTCATTAGTCGGAGCAAAGAGTGTGTAGTGACCAGGTCTTCCAAGAATATCCATGACACCGGATGTAATGGCAGAAGCCTAAAAAATAATTGTTTCTTTTAATGCTGATTATTTGCAATATTATTAAAATACATTATCTGTCTAGTTTCACCTCATGCCCATAGATACTTGAACGATAGACTGAGATCATAGTGTTATAAAAAAAAAGATCATGAATATTATAGAAAAATGAAAAAAATGATTGACAGAGGAATTTTCTTTTTCAACTGAAGACTAGAAAGGATTGGTTTTTATACTAAGTTTTTTTAAAAGATATTAAAAGTTGTGGTTGCCTGTAACTGTCACGAACTGGATTGGAGGGACTCAGAGGATCTTTTCTACCTTTATGGCTCTACATTTAAAATACCTTTTTGCATTTATTGAGGAGGTGGAAGATAGAAAAGAGCAACAGTTGTTTGCAAATTTTTTTAAATGTGCTGCATGAAATCCCATTACACTGTGTAGACACATTTTTCAGAAGATGGAAAATTAAAAACTTGGACAGTTTCTAATCATACTTCCTCTGTGCAAGAAAAATCCTTCCTATGTGCATGACTGGTGCTCCAACACTTGCTATGAGTCAGGTTCTGAAATTCATTTGGAGTCTCTACCATTTTCTATCATCCATTTTGAAATTGTTCTTATTTATCTAGCACCAGACACTGTAACTTCATGCTCACGTTTCATTGGCTCAGTGCTTGAAGAGAGGACACTTTTTATGTACAGAGACACATTCTGTTCTATTGATGTTGCCTTTTTATACAGCAAGATTTGCAATATTAGCCAGAGCTCTTAATTTAATTTATTTCTCTCTCTTACTGAGCTAACCCTTCTTACTTCCAGATATCATGAACAAATAGAAAAGGAATAAAAAAACCCTCCTTAAATAAAAAGAGAAGAGTTTTTATTTTTGTCCACTTACTCTAAATGATGAAAGATCATCCTCGACTTCAATGAAATCTTGAAGAGTATTTCCAACAGCTGTCAGGACACGATCAACAACATGGACAACGCCATTGGTAGCAATCTGGTTGCCATGGATGATCCTGGCACAGTTAACAGTAACAACCTATATTTGAAGAATCAATTTGTAGAAGATTAAACATTTGATCATAAGCTTGGAACGTGACTTTCACAGACTGGCAATGTAGGTACTGCACATTGTGTATTCACTGTTGTTTCAGCTGGGTTTTTTTAAGTTTGAAGTAAAGCCTTGTAAGGTTTAAAAGTTCGACTAAATTTCTGGAAAGACAGCAGCAGATTTAGTCTACACAGCAGTCAGAAGTTCTGAAAATATTTATTTTTGTCAGTGGCAACTGACTCGGTAGATGTTAAACTTTGGATAATATGTTTTCTTAGTTATATAAGGAAATAAAGGAAGTAAAGGCTATAACTAAATAAATATATTGGGGGGAAAAAAGTGAATAGACTTACCCCATTAGGATAATGGTTAATAAGCAACTTCTGGCCATTGTACATAGACACCAGGGTCATGCCATTCTTAAGATCTTTTGTCAACATGCGCTTGTTTAACATGTGGTGGTGGAGAGCATTATACAGTTCAATATTTACATTGTCAATCAAATTCCTGTGAATTTCCTGAAGAAGAAAGGAATTTAATTGATTAGAAGCTTCAAAACATTCTTCTTCTCAGAAAGACATAGGTATTGTTTTACCTTAGTATATGCTTTCAACATATTCAACACCTGTTAGGGAAGACCACTTTGATACCTATAAATCTGGCTCTACTTAAATGATCCTTAAGTCTGATTTGCTCACAAATGGAAGATGAGGCTTCATCACAGACAAGTCATTGGAGGAGCTTTAATTCAATGTTTATTTAACCAAAATCATTACTAAAAGAAGGACACCTGAATTACTGACAATGTACAGCCATACATCATGCAGCTGCTGGAATTCCTAGAAGTTTCCCCAAAACTGTGTTAAAAAAATTAACAATACTAATATGTACCATGCAAGTGCTTAAATAAGAAACAACTACAATTGCTTAGTACTCCTAAAAGTAAACACAGCCTCTCTAGCTTCAGAAATGTATGTGAAACATGCAGATTATTTCATTATAACTTGTGTTATGTCCTTTTACGTCTAAAATCCTGACATTGTTTCCAATCTAATTTATCCCACACTAGCTGCTTCAGCTAAAATGTTTAAATCATGCACGTGCGCGCAAATACACATACACACTTACTGAATCTAACTGGTCCCAGGCTTCATTGCTTGGTGCAAAGAAAGTGAATGTTCCTCGTCCCTCAATCTCTTCTCTCAGCCTTGATACGTCAGAGTACCGCTGTGTGGAGGTAGCTCCCACAATACCAAGTGTACCATACACATGATCAATAGGAGCAACTAAAATAAACAGGAGGTAAGAATACTGTAAATTCCTCAGTCCCCCAGTTTATCACAATCAAATTTACTTTGTGTCCTTTGGATGCATAATAGTTCTGAAACTCTTTAAGTCAGTATTAAACACCATGTCTAGATTAAAAATTCCATTGTCAACATACTCAAAAATCATCTAAACATATCTGCTTGCTATTGATTTTTGTGTCTTTCTTAATGAAAAATTGGATCAAACAATACTGAATATTGTAAAGTTTCCTTTAGAAGACCTGTTCTATTTTGTATCAACCCAACATGAAATGGGAGGCTATCCATGTTTAATCATAAAAATTTCAGTAGAGTGGGTCTCATTTGGTCACAATTGACCAGATTTCCTTTTGTGAGGTCTCTTTCTCTTCTTCCAATGTCTGGTTTATGCATATAGTGATTCATCCAGAGAGTGAGAATGGCCATAGTCTCACAGTTAAAACATGGCTACATGAGAACGGCATTAATCTCTCCTAATTTTAGGCATCTAGAAGTGAGACATTCATATGCAATCTAATGGTTATTGGCTCTTTTTATGGTTATGGAGAAGAACAGGTGATTCTAGAGCGTGACTGATCTCACCCAAATGCAAACCTCTGAAGGGAGATTAATTCATCTAAACAAACTGAACTCTGCATTATTGAACCTAAAAGGATTATTTCAGATACAGGGATCAAAAACTATGAAATGTGTTCCTTCTCATGCTACTCTTTCATGCAGCAATTAGTTTTATTTATATAAAGCAGAATAGCATAAATAAGAGAGATGAAGGATTTCTGTTTCATTTTCATTCCTTCTTTGATAAAGGCTATAAGACTCTTTAAGTAAATTAGATTCAAGATTTTTCAGAAAAAGGAAAATACAAAATTTGGACATGTTCCACCTTGTGTGCTGGCTTTCTGACCACACTGGTATGCTTTAGACTAGTCTCAGATTTGATGGGAATGGGAATTAAAGTTCTTCTTTGGCAGCTTTGGGAACAGAAGACACTATCAATTCTCACCAATCCAGAATCTGGAAGGGAAATTCAGCCTAAACTCTATGATCAAATTCAGTGCTGGCTGATTTTTAACTGTGTTTTCTGTATACAAATGAAGCTGGGCATTCTTAGGCAGTACTTCTTAAAAAGAGGCAATCATTTCTCATCATGACCACCTTTGAAACTCTACTGTAATTGTAATTCTTTCCATATGCTAACTTATCCATAAGAAAATAAGCTCATACCTGCAGGACACCCTCTCATACCTTCCATCTTCATATAGCCAGGACAACACTCATATAAGACAGTTCTGTGGGATAGAGGCAAAAGCACAATTAAATAATATACAAGAGAAATACACTAATTTTAGCTAAGTCTAATTTGATTTTCAATATCAATTTTTCATTGCTAAGTACATACTCTTCAGATATTCATCCTTTTTTTGTCATTCAGCCTTTTTTATGTTGTTTTCAAATTGGTCACGTTTTACTAAATGCAAAGCTTTTGAATTTAAAGAATGACTGCCATCATTAAATTTAAGCATTGGGAGGGAACATGGGTGGGAATATGGTACTCTATATATAGAGTTACTAAAAGATGATGTGACTAGAACGGCAGTTGAAGAACATTCATTTTTCTATTCTGTGTTGAACAGATTATATAATATTTAAGAAAGAGGGAAAAATGATGAGGACATTAAAACAAAATCCTGGAAGAATAGTTGTAAAGGAAATAGACAAATTTAAATGAATGGAATAGAAGTTAAAGTGACAGAACTACACAAGGTCACCGACATACTGGTTATAGGAATTAACAAGTATTTAGGAGAAGGTCCTGTGCATTGTATGGTGATAAAAATTTGGATAAGGAAGCCTCTGTTTTTCAAGGGAGAATGTGAAGAAGGTCAGGAATGAGGGAGAGAACTAATTAAGAACAGACATAAAACTGGCTATAGAGAAGGAAGTCACTAAAGACTGGATGGATGGACACAAGGGAAAGTTCACTGGTAAATGTAGTAAGGATGAAAACCAGAAGACAAGAAATCAAAACCAGAGTTAAAAACGCATGTTAATTGCAGCATACAGAGACTTTAGCATTGCCAGGGGCCAGGAAATGTTAATAATCATGTCAATAAAATACTCTCATTCTCAAATACATGTAAGCTACACATAACAGCAAACCAGGGCTGAATGATAATTCTATAACGTAATGCTCATTTTAACATTGTGTTTCTTATAAGATATAATGTCTTCTTAATTAATAGACAGAAATAAAAATTCTACCATAGACCTGTCTGAAAAATTCTCCTCTCTTACAGAAAAATGCAAATTCACTAAAGTTATCACTGAGGTATTTTGGCTCCTTGGAAGCAATTTAATATGTTAAACTTCAGACATTATTTTTCAAATTACGGTACACGGTACAGTATAGGGTACATTATAATGACTGTTTTACGTAATAGATTTATTTTTATAGGTGTGGCTGATGTTGGCAGTTCAAAAGTTCTGAACACTATTTCCTTGAAGATTTTTACAGTGTCTTTAACCACTAAAGTCCAGCTTTTAATTTGCAGAATCTTTGGTGGCAGCTGAGTACACTTCTCTAATTTTTCAGAATCTAAAGCTGACAAAAAGTTAACCACAACCACATTAAAGTGAACAGCTTATTAAAATGAAAAATTGGACTTCGTATCTTCAACATCTAAACTACTCCAAGAGATTTTAAAATAGACTTGAAGAAAAATAATAATAAACAGTGTGATTTAAAAAGTGAGGATCATCCGTAAAAGAGAGCAAACTCTTTTTGAGCTGGTGAAGATAAAAGATTTTTTTTTCAAACACAATCTTTTATTTCTCTGTGCTATGAAAATATTTTTTCTCCATTCCCTCATATGCGTATACATGCATGAGACATTCACCCTTCTTCTATGTGCATATTTTCAACAGAGAAGCCATATATTGAAAGTATTTGTATAGTCCTTTTTAGTACATCTCTTTCTTTAAAGTGATTCACTGAATGGATATTTCTTGGGAATGCATGAATATCATACAATTTAGGCTACAGATTTTTAAGCTAATAATAAACCTTTTACCTAATAATAAACCAAGTCCTTCTTGCATCCTTGCCAGAAGACAATAATAAAAACATAATATTCTGATTATCTGATTTGAAAAAAAATGTGTAGCAGAATAGGAATCAAAATGTTCTCCCAACTGTGTGAACTGCTTTGTCATGAGAAAATATTTTTTCCTTCCCTGGAATAGAAAATCTTTCCCCCTCATCCCATGGGAAGCTATGAAAGATTGCAGTTTAATTAGCTTTTGGAAGAATGAAAGAGGCAGCTGAGTTATAAGCATAGAGTAAGACATGGCAAGGTTAATCCTCATACCGTATCCAACCACGATACAATTAATAGAAGACATAAAATTGGCTGAAGAACATAGTTAAGAAGAAAATGCTTCTTCAGCCAAGCATTACAAGATCAGTGCCTTTTTTACCACATATCTTGTTATGCACAACCCAGGCTTCTTTTCAGTTATTAAGTTCCTGCTTACAGCACTCACGTTCCCTTACAGTTTTCTGCAGTTAGAAGGTTCTTTTGCTGTGCTCAAAATGTAAGAAAGATGGGATGGGAGAAAAGAGGTTTGTATAGAGCATGATCCCACAATAAGGTTAGAACCAGACAAAGCTCAGTGCAAGATGCAGTTCCTCAGTACCACCTGTGTGTAGGCGCAGCACACAAGGGAAGTACCACCTCAGACCGGACCAGAAAATATCCTCATATGTATCCTTACTAGTTCAATATAAGCTGTGGCCAAAGAAAAAAGAAAGCAACTATTCAAATTAGAAACATTATTGCAGTGTTCAGGTTTTGGTGGGGTTTATCTCTTTGCTTGTTTTTTTGTTGTTATTGTCTTTTTTTTTTTTAGTACGAAGTTGTCCTGACCTCATCCAAAGGAATATATTCCAAAGGAAAATGACAGGATAACACTACCTTAATCCTTGTTATTCTTGGCTAATAGAGACAGTTTTAAGTTTATTCAAATCAGCTCTGTGACTCATCTGTTTCTACTTCTTGCTGGCATGGAGATAAAATACTGCTGAGAAACAGTGGAAAGACTTTCGGTCCAACAAATGCTGATTTTAGGAAATTTGTAAGTTACATTCTCATTGTAAACTTACAGCAGTGGACAGGAATTGTCCATCATTAAAACATTCAACATTTTATAGATATAAGCTAGGGATGACTTGTTAAATGGAGATATTGACACGAGAAGAGCTGTTGTCCTTTGGATTAGCATTCTTACTGGAGTAACCTCTTTAGTCTTGTCTGTGTTTCTGATTTCAGTATGCAGAGCATAAAACACACTAACGGCTAAGACTCAATTATAACAGATGCTCTATTATAACCACAAAAAGCCCTTAAACAACCCTCAGGAGTTCTATGACTCAACTTATTCTCATCCACATTCTTTTCCTCCTCTAGCCTTGCTCTGTGAGTGTTGTACAGTGGTACGGGGGTTAAAATGGAAGAGAAAGGGCAGGTGATAATTTTGTGTAGACTCTTGTGACCAAATCCACGCAGCCTCACTACTCAATGCCTTCCTCTGGTTGTCTGTATTAGACTTCTCGGGGCCTTGCACAGGATTCGTAAGATGTTTTGCAACTTACATTCCTCTAAATTCCAGTTGTGAAGAGAACAAAGTCTTCACGTGACCAGTTCGATGAGTCTAAACTGCCTATTGCTTCAAACTATTTTTCCTAACACATGAAGGTATCTATCACTGCTTAACACATTTTACTTCTGGAGCTTGGCAAATAATGAATTCCCTCAGATTCATTCAGAGAGCAGACTTTCTTTCATGGGAAGACATGACATCTACCTAGGAATAAAACCACAGGAGTAGGTTGTTTTCCAAAACTGCCTGTAAGAGTATCCAAGTTCTAGTCTAAGCATTTTCAGGAAATACCCTTCTTCCCAATGTGTCTGTGGTAGAATAAAATTTAATGCCAAAGTTGTCAGTGGTATGGGAGACTTTACTGAAAAGGTGAAGTATTTTGGATGATTTGCAGCATGTCCAGAGAAGGAAAGGGGAAGTCAGTATAGCAATGCCACCTGAAGATGTAAAAATTCTAATATAAACAGCTTGTCTGTGAGAAAAGGAGTTTTCTAGTCATACATTTTATTATCTCAATCAATGGAAAATAGTTTGGAAGCAGAGCGTACTTACGCTTTCTTTCCACAGATGGCTTGCTGGTACCAGTTTCTGCAAGTGCTGAAGTATTTCTTTCTTGTTCCCATAACTTGCTGAAGAGCACAGACATTTGGGCTATGGGTGCAGTGAGAAACATTTTTAAAAAAAGTTTTTGTACATCTTTCAAAAAGTTTTACATGAAATAGTAGCAAATATTCTTCCTGTTCAGTAAGAAATTAACATCTGGCTTCAGTTCACGGGACAGGTGTGTTTTGAAGTAGCCACAGTGCAAGCTCTTGGGACTGCCCAGCTGGATTCCTTGGCAAGCCCACCCTCCCTGCAGCAACAGAAGCTTTCCCTTCATTCTGGTTTGACCCTGTGTCTCTGATGGGCAGTGATCACCAGCAGTGCCTAGGCAAGTCTCGATATCCATTTCTCCCTTCCCCCTGTGAAGCGAATTGCCAGCCACCAGGGACCAGTGAATACCATCAGGCTCTTTTCATTAAAGTTTTTGTCTTTTACACATCTGTGCAGCTGAAGGTCGTGGGGTGATGGGGAAGAAAAGTGCCTTGTTCTTTATGTAGAAAGAAGCCCTGTCTTCTGTAAATCAATCAGCTATTTTGATTACCAACCATTTGGAGTACCACAGGCACCTAAATAAACATTCTGGGAATTACTGGGGACCAAAGGGTAAATTGGCATGTAAATAAAAGGAGTCACAGACTTCAGATGAGGAATACATGTTCCTTAGCATGGTGGTGTACAGAAGAGGAATTTCTTATGGTTAAATTCCATGGAGCAAGGGCATTTCATCCCTAATTTTTATACTTCTGCAATTAAAAAATTCATCAGTTCAGAAGTTAGAATATATACTTTACATCACTGGGAAGCCAGTGAGGTTTTTTATTTGAAAAGCTTAAAAAAATTTGAAAAGCGTGTGTGTGTAGCAGGCAGTGGGAGGAGAGGATAATAAACAATTCTTATTCACAGAATGTTTTATGCTTAAGAAGGCTAGAGGAAAATATCTTTAGGCACGTGTTTCCCTGGCACCAGCTGTTCAAATTATTTCCATGTCTCCAAGCAGCCTGGCTTGTAAGCATTGTCTTTTGGAAGCCCTGCTGAGCAGCTTGCTGCATTGCTCTAGTGGGAATAGAAGTTTTACACAGCTCTCCCAGTATATATTCCCATGTAAGAAAACATTTGAACAGAGTTCATGATTTTCATCAGGATGGAATAAAGAGAGCAAATACTGTGGGATACCTCTCAACTCTGCAAAAGTTTGAAAACATACATTAAACATTTCTGACATCCCATTACAGTACTTATGAACTGAAATTAATTTTGGTGATTCTGAATCGTATTTTATCCATTAAGAAGTGGTGATTTTAGATTTCTTTCCATTTTATGAAGTTTAACAGTATTCTGTCACTTTTTAAGACTCCCAGAAAAGCTTTTTATTCAGGAACAATTCTTGTAAAATGAATTTAAAAAGAAAGTTCCACTTGAATGACAGTAAAAATTCGTAGTGAAAAATTACATGTAATATAATGCTAGAAGAAAGGGGAGAATAAAGTTTAACAAGCTTCCTTTTAAATTAGAAATAAAAGCCAGTTACTTACCCCTGGTCGCGTGCCCTTATTCGACTATGTGTTAGAATCTTGTCATAGTGAGCATAAGCAGCTGCTTGTTCAAAAGCAGACAACAAAAAAGTCAAAAAGGTGAATAAGAAAAAGATCTTCATCTTTAGTCCTCCGTTGCTTCTGGCAAGTCTAGAAGAGAGAACTGGCAAAAGGTCTGGAGAGCTGACAATTTATATACATGTTAGGGGGTGGTGGGAGGGAACCACAGGATCAACCTGAAACTTCGTACCACCCCCCTTAGAACAGCAGCTTTTGCTGCCAGCTTCAGTAACCTAAATCAGTACTGTACATGAGCCATATAAATAATTTCTTTTAATTCCAAACTGATTAATTTCTTCCTTATTATAGAAGGCTTAATCTTTTATTCTGCTGACACAACAACAGAGTGAGTTTGAGAAGTTTAGACTTTGACTTATGGTTTAGTATTTATAGCACTGAGGCATCCAGAGGTCATGATCATTGCGTGTGGTTTTATTCAAACCCAGAGGAAGATGTCTGTTCCCATAAGAGCTGCATTGCTTTCCTTTGTTTTCCATGTCCTCACAGTTATCAGCTACGAGCTGTTCTACTAGTGAAGTTGATGAAAGTTTCAAATACAGTTGCCAATAACCTGGAATAGTATTTTTGTCTCGAGCAAAAAAAGCTGTATTAACACACATTCTGATTATGAAGTAGTTGCTCAATCAAGCGCAGTATTAGTTTAAATATTCATTTTAATTATAATGATAACAAGCACTATTACATAATGCTTTCATTCAGAGCTTTATGTAATATATGATTACATATCATATCAAAATCATGGAGTATCTGAAAATTTGAATGTGTACCTCCCTGTACTTATTAGTCGGTCCTTCAAAGTCTCTTGTACAGTAAATGGAAAATGTAATTCTGAGTTGTAAGTGACAGGCTCAAACTTCCTATGGAGTGATACTCTTAAGGTTCCAGGGGCTGTTGGTGTTTGGACTGCAATACAGGTGTTCAAAACTTTCATGTCAAGGAAAACATGCTGCCATTCGTATAGATGTGTTTGCATATGAATACAATTTCAAGGGGAAGCCCATAGACTATTTCAGATCTTTATGAAAATAAGGTGAGTTCTCATGGCAGTACTTCACTGAGTTTCTTGCTCGAACCGGAGCGAGTAGTGAGGTGAATAGCTAGGAATGGATGCAGGATTGGACTGACACACCAGTGGAACCAACCTATCGCTAAAGAACAAACACAAATGGGGCAAAAAGCAGCAGACACAGACAGTGGCTATTCCCTATATATTATCGTAGGTAAAGGTGGTTATAACTAGGCATAGATGACGAGATGTTTTAACGGTAAGGTCTTGCCTTACGGATCCAAAACCCTCCATGGTATCTAAGATTAAGAGCAGGGACATTTGGTTAAATGGTATGTTGCCTTCTCTTCTGTCATGGCCTCTACATACCCAACTTGCAAAAAATTCAAGATAGCTCATGGAAGTCTCAGTATCTCTCTTTGTGCGAACTCCATGCCTGAAACCTCACCGACAGATCCACTGATGAAGGTGATGGCTCAACTCTGTGATTTCATATTACCAGCTTCGGGGGAATATCAGTGCTGTGCTCTTATTCCCCTCAGAGCTTTTTATCTCTTTCTGGTCTTTGCAGCAAGAAATACTCTGAGAAATATCGCCTCTTAAGTGCCTAGCTGTAATAAACCAAGCTGCTAATTTTGGCCTTTGTTGAGTAGTCTTTAGCAGTTCTCAATTTAAAGGTGAAAAAATCAGAAGACACGCTGTAAAATTAATTTGAAAAACTTCAGAGTCCCAGAACTGTCTCAGTAACCTGTCTTCTCAGGAGTGCCTCCCTCACCTCTGAGCTCTCAGCATAGCTCAGGTTCTTCTCTTCCACACTTACTATGCAGCATCAAAAAATAAGTAGCAGTTAATGCTGCTGCATGTGTTGAGCTCTTGTTTACAGAGCTATCCACCACAGTTAAAGATGGAGCAATCTGAGCAGGGAAACCATTTTTCTTTCCATATTTTTCCAGCTTTCTGGTTAGTTACCCTAACTCAAGTTGCAGAGAATCCCATTTGTTCTCTGCATTGAGTGCAGTAGGTTATAATTCAACACTTAATAACAAGCCTGGTGACATCAACATATTATATTTAATAAGGCAAGCTCTAGGAAAAATTGTAAATGCAGAGATAAAGTTCACTGAAATAAAGTAGCATAAGGAAATGAAATAATGAACATAAGCTTCATTTTCTGAAAAAATATCTGAATTCCTGAATGAGTTCTGGTGAGTGGTGTAAAAGCGCACAGATCTTCAAACAGATAAAGCTTACCTTTTAGTGGAAATTAGTTTTTTGAAAGTATCAACCCAAGGAAAATGGCACACTTAATTTAAAAACTTTTAGTAATAACAAAACAAAATGAAAAACATGAACAAAAACCAGTCCAATTACATGAATCTTATTCTTCATTTATTTTTATGTTAAACTAGATAAAAAAAAAAATAATATTGGAGCCGAGCTCTATTTTGCCTGTGATATAATGACATGCTAAACTGCACACCAGAGTAACAATTTCATAATTTGCCAACTAAAGTACTGCTCTGGTTAATGAACATTTTCTTCACTTGTGTCCATTGCTATTTTATTTATTTTAATTTGTTGTTTGTTTAACAGGTTGGCTTCCCCACCAAGGTGCCACCTTAGTTTTTTCTTCCTCTGGCTAAACGCTTTGTGCTATTTTGTTTCCTAAGTGATGTGATGTTGAAGTTCTAATTATAAATGTTAAATATCTAATTATAAAATAGATTAAAACACCTCATGGATTTGAATTATTATTGTAGTAATAAGAATCTTTATTATCCACAACAGAAGGAGCATATCCAAAGAAATACCTGGAATAAGAATAGAACAATTGTTGATTTTCATCTTCCAGGAAATGTAAGTAATGTCAAGAAGCGAAGGCTAAGGTATCTGGTATTCTGAATAGTTTATTGTATTTCTCTAGAGACCTCTAGCGGAGAGAAATCTGTAAAGTCATTTTCTGAAACCTGTGTTAAGTGTTTACACTAAGAATTTATTATATGATAAGCAATTCATTTTATTATTCCTAAAGGGGATTAGTTTAACTATATGATAAAAATTCCTTGTATTCAAATATTTAGGGTTGTAAATAACTGCTTTAACATCAAATTGAAGCAACAGAAGCATCTGTCTATTAGTAATCTGTGGCCAATCAATAAAAGTGATATCTCAACATGATAGCAATATAGTTCAAAAGAAGCCAGTACTAATTCTGGATTTAATTCTCTCTGGTCATTTACTGCAGCACTTAAGAAACAGGATTCTGCTCCTGAATAGAAATTATTTTTGTTTTACAGTTTAATTTCATTTGGCGCACATTTTCAAATATTTTTTCTCCTCATATTTCCACCTTTTTTCAGTAACAAAACTTATTCCATACAGAGTAATCTCTGTCTTTCCAAGTTTTAGCAACACTAAAGGGTTTATCAAAATAATTTCATATTATTTTCCCTATGATGTCACCCAGTGAGTGCATGACACAGCATGTATATGTATATTTAAATGGGAATTAAATTGCAGAAAGCATTGGTAGATGGAGAAACATGAAGATAGCTCATAGCCATCTGAATTTAAAAGGGAAGAAGTGGAGAAAAGAAGAAAGGAAGACTCAAAGTTGTCATTCTGGTGATTCAGAGCTGTAGATACTAACCAATACTTTGGTTTCTTCTATATTGTAAGGAAACATTCATCTTTGGATATCCTCAGAAGCTGTAGGTATCTGGTTTTAAGCAAGTCGACAGGAGCTGTAAAATCAACCTGATCTCTTAGAAAGTGCTATTTTATAGTCAAATTCTGATGGAAGAAGAAATATTCCTAAATTTTAAAATATCATGTACGTACTCCAGGATTTTTTTAATTGTGAAATTTTTCTATCATTTTTATGCATAACAATTAAATTTAAAGTGTAGTATTCCTAGATGTTATTCTAAACCAGGACTTAAAGTATCTTTTATGCTGATTTGTGGCTTTGTTTTTCTTTAAGAAACCCTATTTAATGGTGATTTACAAACCCAGGGAAGGATTTCTTCTAATAAATCTCTCAAAAGTTCTTCATTGCATGGACTGATCCTTCTTATGTTTTTTGGGTAAAATCTACAGCCCCAAACATCAAAATATTCTGCTTTCTCTGTGTCAAAGTGACTCTAGAAATCCCAACATGTGAATTGCGATGTGCACATGGCAAAATTTTATAAAATATAGCAGTAAAGCATGAATTACATGGTCTGATTCCTTAATCCTTATCTGCATATTCAGCTCAGTTACCTTGAAAAATTAAGTAAGGATTAGCCTAAGCCCTCAGGAAAAGGGAATGTTGATTTCTCATCCAACAGCAGGTGATGCTGTTGCCATAGGCAAACAGTTGTTTTCTTCCTTTGAGAGTGAGAACATCTTCTGACAAGGCAGCCTGCGGTAAAATCCAACGCATTCTTGACTTCTGGTGCTTGTAAAGCACATGGCAAGTGTCACCAGGATAAGAGCTGAGGGAACCAATCAATAGGAGTTAAGAAACACTAATTTTTCAGGGTTGCTCTGTAATTAGATGGTATGATAATGGACTACACTGTGTGTCTACACTCTCTATTCTCTACTGCTTAAAGGAAAAAGAACAGACAAGCAAGCAAACAAAAATCCTGTGAGTCTGCCAGTGCCATCCAGTTTATTCAGCCAGTGAATGTACCTCGCAAACAGTGTTTTTTGGTTGAGGTTGAAATGACAGCAAATTGTCAATAATATGCATCCTAAATGGCCCAATTGAATGCTTATTTACTCTTCTGGAAAGCTTTTAGAGATTTCAAAGGTCATTTAAACTACTCTAGTGCAGATAAAATTTACCACACTTCTAGTTAATCAGAAGGTCATTTATTGCAGTGTCTGTATTGTCATGAGCACTCAGCAGTGGTCCCCAGGATTTACATACTGCACAAATGGTAGCTGTTTCATCTGGTTTGAATTTTGTGATTGCTACTGTCAACTTAAGGCAAAATTCTAAGCTTCTTGTTATTTATAAACTGTGTAATCCTGAATGCCATGGGTCCTTCCTGGAAGAGCCAGACTTCAAAACCCAGAACATGCAAGGGCATGAATCAAAACTGTAAGAAAGATGCTGTAATTTATGGATGTGGTGGTGTGGTGGATGTGTGGTGTGAAAAACATGGGAAGAAACATTATTTATGATGAAAGAGATCTTTTAAGTTAGGCCTTTGATCAATAAGACTATAATAATAAAAGAACTGCTTTTGCTTTGCACTAAGTATAATATAAAAACACTTAGGAGTGGCTCCAAGAGAAACAAATACCTTCAGGTTTTATAAGGTTGAACACAAGAAAGATGGCATTCTGGAAGATGTGAAAATAAGAATTACCAAAATTGAGGTGTAGTGAAACTTGAAAGCTTAACTTGCTCAGGTTGAGCTTGTGTACGTATGTGCGGACGGGAAATGGATTTGACATTAAAATTATTGTTCATTATTGATTGTTTTTCTCAAGCTTCAAGTGCACACGTCATACCAAAATAGAGCTTTTGTTAAGTAAAGAATGTAGTAGTGTCACCTGAATGTGGGAAAAGAGAAGTGGTCTAGGCAACCACATGAAGTTTTTTGAGAATTATCTGTCAGATTCTCAGAGATTTCAGGAAACAGAATCATTAATATTGTTAGGAAAATCTAAAAGTACATCTTGTTCAGATAATTTTTTTGAGTGGAAGCAATGTGAAACTGAAAAATATATCTAAAATATTAATATAATTCTATTTACAAGGGTGACTATAAAACAGAGATTAAAATCTTGAGTTTCAAGAGCTACGGGATAGTCACAGCTTCCCCTCAAACTGAGCAGAGAGTGCTTTGCTGTCTGACAGGCAAGTTTGTGTTTACTGCTCAGAGCTTAAATGAAATTCAGGGAACCAGTTCCAGACATGACAAGACCTATTGCCTTCCTTCTTTCCATTTACATTCCTATGTATCCTGTCTGGAGACAGGGCAATTTTCTGGTGTCTCTTTCCTACAAACAGCTATAGGGCACAAAATTTAGGACCTTCTAAGTATGTGATAAGGCTACAGTATTGCAAATATGGAAAAAAAAACCCAGTATGGGTTCTAAATCAAGGATTCTCCATATAAATATTTACTACAAAAAGTAGTTTCTTTGAGTTGGAGAAGCTTAAGACATGTAAACTTTTCTAGGAAACAAAACACGTCCTCCAAGAATTGCAGTATTTTGGGTTTTAACTTTTAAAAAATTATGAGTTCATTTAATAAGTCCAAGAAATAGTTCTGCTAACAAGAACGCGGTGCTGAGGTGTTGTCTTATACCAGTGAGACCCTGCACTGTGCATAAAACAAAGAACAATGAATAAGACCTCAAATGTGGCCAGACTTTAGTTTTCATATGTAATGTGATAAGGTCAAAACTTAAATGTTTTTATGACAAAGAACACATGACTGTCTTCACCATGAATATTTCAAAATACACAGGTTGTCTTCTGAAGAGCTAAGAAGGCATGAAAATATGAATAATGTCACCTTTCTAAGGCAGATCATGCAAACCAGCTTGAAGAAAATCAAACCTGCTTTTAACTAGATCTCATATAGATTCACACATACAGAAAAAGAGTTTTGCCCTAGTAGATGGACATGACTTTCAGATTTAAATTTCAATTCATCAAGTCATGAGCACATTTATTGCATTTTAGAATTTTCAAAGCATGCACAGTCAGATTTGATCTGTACTATGTGTATCTAGATGCAGTTTTTGCACATGTGCACATCAGTTTTATTTTCCGTCCTTTCTAGAATATGTGACTTTTCATAAGAAGTGACATCTACTGTAGCTTTTATTATTAAACTGAAACTTTGTGCAGTTTAAAGATCATGACTTGCAAGGCAAAATTACACAAACAAAATCATGCAGAACATAAACTGCCTTGACAAATCAGTAGATTTAATGCTGCGAGATTAGAGAAAATTGATTTTCTCCTTGACATGGGTAGAGGTTTGAGAAAAAGATTAAGGATATAAGTATTGTATTTTGGAGGGAAAATTAAACCTTTATGTGTCATGTCAGGCACACGATTATAATTTCACTGGTTCAGTGAGTTACCATAGCAATACAATCCAGTGGCTTTTGAAACATCTTATTTATCTTAGTCACTGAGGGGAGGGGTTATTGTATTCAGAATCAAGCTGAATCAAAATGAGAGAATTTTTTTTTTTTAATCACGATTACAGCGAACAGCCCATAGCTTCACAAAATAAGCCTATTGCTTACAGATCTGCCTCAAATCAGCCTCACTTCTATACTTAATTCATGAATGTATTGTGAAGAACCGAGAGTAAATCACTAGAGTGGTCACTTTTCATGTCATAAGGACCATGACTTTGAGTGAGTCTTACCTATTTTGTGGTGGTTGTAGAGCACTAGAAATTATAATAAATGACACAGCTCATTGGTGTGGGCTGGCATCAACACTGGTGGCAAACTGGTGAGATAAAGGTGCAACAGGTAAATTCAGAGCTTGCCTGCTACATCTTTCAGTAACATAGTTTACTTGTTCAGCAGGCAGCATTTATTACAAACAAGCATTTCACTATCAGATAAGCTCTTGCTGCATTAAAGATGAAGTAATAGGAACTGGACTGTAACACTGGCTTTTAGAAGTAAAAACCATGGAATAAAACAAACATCCATGTCCACAGAAGATCAGAGATGCAGCAAAAAAAAATCAGGTTAATTAAAGCTCATGGAAAGATAGGTGTATAAAATTAGTGGATTCGTTATGCTGATGAACAGAATTACTATTTGACTATTCTGTATCTGAAAAAAGGTAAGTTTTATGATTTCTCATATCACCTAAAATAGTAATGTATAAGCCCAAATACTGTACCATAAATCTTGGATGCCGTATCTTCTCTGAAGATAATTATTGCAAAAGGAGATGCATTTTTTTGAGGAATTGATTTTCCTTTTCAATCCTACATAAAAATTTATAGCAGATTGTTTGAGTGATTGGTTAAATCCATACATTTTGCAGCACAGACTATACTGATAAATTACATGATGCAGATGGTACCAATCTGTCAGATCATTAAACAAATTTTAACTTCACTGAATATGCTGATTTTTAATGAAATGATATCTAATAAACTATCAGACACACGGTAGCCACCTCCTTAAATACCTATACTATGATTTTTCTCACTTCAATGTTACTGAGTGCTGTAGAGTGTCGATATCAGGAAATTTAAATATTATGTGTCTGACTGATCCTGAGGCTATCCAAGCAAATAACCAGTGCCTACAGGTCTTATAAAACTCAGGCTGTTAACATTGCTTAGTGTTTATGAGGTGGAAAAGATTAGGCTCTTAGACTCTACTAATACAAATAGAAATAATTTTATGAATTTAGTTATAACTTATAAGGGATAAAATAAAAATGAACTTATTCTACTAACTTTTAATGGACACCACATTTGTAAATCACTGAGTGACAAATTTGATAAAGTTCTTTAGCAAATAAGAGGAAGCATTCTCACATATGGGGAGAATTCCACCTACAATTCTGCGCATCATCAAATTATTTTGAAATCCTGTCCCCAGAACTCCTCTGAAAAGGTGATCTATTTCAAAGTAAGGACCAGGGCACCTGTCAGCATGCATGGCCAAAGTTTCACTTTGAGAGACTGGAAGAGAGCTTGTGGAATATAAGATGCCCCGATATGGGGTCAAACCTTTGTCCAGGTGGTATAATAATAGCCAAGAACACAGTGCAGAAAAAATGTCTGACTTAGGGAGAGGTTATCTTAGACTGAATTTCTGGGGTTTTTTCCTTCTTTTTTCCATTTTAGGGGAAAATTCTCTACTGAGCTATACGATCTTGATAAAGCCTGAGAAATGTAATGATGACTTTGGTCCAAGAGAAGAAGTGATAGGTATCATGTGCCCCCCCTTGCCCCTGGGAATGAGGCTTGTTGCTTTTTTTTCAGACTTCTGTATTTGACACAATCATTCCTTGATGTGAACATGTCACCAAAGATGTATGGAGCAATATTGGTCAATATTATGTCTTATGTGACTTCAAAGTGAAAAATAATCCCCAATTCTAGCTTGAGTAATACTAGATAATTCTAGCATGAGTAATCATCTGTTCCAAGGTTTCTTTTTTACTACAAGGTTGTGTCTAAACTAATTTAGAGTTTCTTCCTATGTTCTGCTCACACAGGCCTTAATTTGGGTATGATAATTCTCCCATATGTAATTAAACCCTGGAGTTAAAGAGCACAACGAATGGAAAATGGGAGAACAGCAGCCCTGAGGATATTAAGACTGATCTTTACTTCTAGCAGATGGTGTATGCATATAGTTTAATACTGAAAAACATAATGCTTTACTCTGTCATTTTTAGCAGTGCTTCCAAATGCTTTGCCCTTTGTCACACCATTGCTTAAAGATACTTAAGTCCTCCTTCTGCTTCACATAGCTCCCTCTGGCAGAATAAGAATGGCTGGAGTGGCAAGGAAACAAAGCTACATGCACATTAAGGAAGCCTGTAAGACTTCTAGGGTAAAGCAAAAAGGAAGACGTACAATTGAGAATGAGGCTGTCAAAATAAATGATAATCAGTCCCCGCTGTATTTAAAGTTGATAGCAGACTTTTAAAGATGCTGCTAACATTTAATGAGAGCTGTGGCTACATGTGGGGTTTTTGCCATTGCAGAGCAACTGCACATTTATGTTGATGCCTTACCCAGACTTGCCTTAAAGTTCTGGCTGGTAACATCAAAGCTGGAGAAAAGAAACCCGAGAAGTCTTGAAGTGGGTATAGACATAAGATATGTGACAGCAGGCAGGACCCAGCGCCTGAAGCCCTGTGTACACGTGCGTACTGAGTTTAAGGAACTCCTCATTGCTGAAGGTGCCATCAGCAATAGCTCCTGACTTTGATCTGGTTCTCGGAAATTCACACAGAATGGCCCTTCCAGTGTCTAATTCCTGTCTGCAGAAACCCCCATCCACAACTAATAGTTCATATCCAGGTTTAAGAGAACTGGGTGTTGGAGAACTAAGCTTGTATTCAGCACATTGCTAGCCTTCATCTCAGGAAGGAGCATCCTTGAGCAGCAGTCATTACATAATGGTGGACACCTGACTGTGCGGCTGCAGGCTGGGCAGTGCCAGAGCAGCCAGGGGCTGCACTCTGCCAATCACAGCTATTTCCAGCTGGCTCCAAACAGCTTGGCAGCAGACAAACCCCAGGTCTTAAATACCTGTTCAGCAAGGTGGAGGTTGGGATATGTTGCACATCCTTTTGTCTTCTTGAACATTCGTGGTGAACTGTCAAATTTTGTACAGTATTACTTGTCTAAAAAATTATGGTTAACTCCATAAGAAAAATCTGATTCTCCTGAAAAACGTTTTAGTCTTTCTTTTAATTATTTTTATTTGAAGGCAAGAGTGGTTTTATTTGGATAAAGCACAAGATATCTTAAGGGTTTTCCTTCTCCATAAGACTTTGATTAATTTGACTTTCTCAGTACAGAGGTTCTCATGAGGTATCTTTTCAGCAGCTGCCCTGGAGCTGTATGGTTTATGAAAAGAAAAATTAAATATGTGCATGTATTTCAGTAAATAAATCAATCAAGTTTTGGTGCATATTTAGTTCCCAAACATTGTTTTATTTATTTTCCTATTAAACTGAGGGCAAAGAGTTCCCGATCTTTATGTGTCTTGAATAGCTGAAGATATCAGATTTGTGTTGCAGCTGTGATTATTTCTGCAGGCAAGGTTCCTTTGCAGATATAGCTTTTGGAAACAGCAAATATTTATTTGTGCATTTCAGAATGATTACGAAAATTAAATTTGGTGATATGTATTCCATAAACACAGCTGAGCCAAGGAACTTTGCACTCCTCAGTTGTCAATATACCGTTGGCACTGGTTGCAGCAGCAGGATGCATGGAATAGTGCATGTTGTATGTGCTTGTGTTGGTTTGCAGACCAGTAAAAGCTTGCTTCGGAGTCCGTATTCCAATGCCAAAAAACGCATACTTGAAAATCCTTAGGAGGCTGCATAAATCCTATTGGAAAAGGATTAGCCTATTAGAAAGCCTATTGGCTAAGCAAGTAATGACTATTCTAAGAGAATGACCCCTAAAATACAAAGATGTTTAATAGCAAAATAAAGTAAATAAAAGAGGTAAGATTATTTGTGGTATTCTTATTATTCAAGAGTAACCACAATCAAGGTGGTATTAAAAGAAAACGCAAAATAAAGCTAATGAGTTCTATTTGATAAGAAATGTTAATGTGATTGCAAAAACACGTTCATCTTGTGCGACTAAAACATTTTTGTCTTACAGTACACATGTAATGAGAGGTGCTAAAGGGAGCTCACTGTCTGAGTCGCAAGTTAGCTCTTCCAGGGAAGCCCAGCCCAGGAAGCGTCAGGGTACTGCAAAGAACAGCAACCAGACAGATCTGCTGCCATTTTTCTTAATGGTCTCAGAGTAAAAGCTGTGTTTGAGGAGCTGTGTCTGTGGAAGGCTGTATTCAGATTGTGTTGCTTAGTCCTTTGGGACTACTGAGAAATGATAAATCTGCCCTTCCTTGAGTCTGAGCCAGTGCTATGGCTTGGGATCAGGAAATTATAAATGGAAACCAAGAACAAGAATTTATTTCAATCAGATGTGTTGCATTTGCCCTTTATCAAACTGCTGTGGTCCATAAGTATTCATAAGTGTCATGGAAAGGAGGATACAAATCTGAAGATGAATCTAATGCACAAACCAAACAGAAGTGAGAAGAGCTCCTTTTGTCATCACCAAAAATTTAAGTCCAGGAGCACTTCAATATCAGTTGAATGTGAAAAGAAAAAAGGAAATGTTATGGTTAAATATTTTACACTTTAGTATTTTAGAATTATTTTCAGGTAACATCCCTACTTTTAGCTGAAGTGTTTTTTTTTTTTTAAATAAACTAACTTATTTTGTTATTCAGCTTTATAGCTGAGTCATGGTTGGCTTAGATTAAAAATAAGTGACCGCACATAAACATTAAAAAATGATTTGAAAGGCACCCTCTCTACTCAAGAATGTTATGTTATGTTCCAGAAGAGTTTTCATTCATTCATTTTATACATTATAGCCTTATCAAGTTACTGATTGGTGAAGTAAAAATTCTTCTTAGGACTGCAGATGCTGCAATGAGAGTAATGACTCAAAAAAAAGATGCATTTAATTGTGCCAAGGGTCCTCTAAGGAAGTAAGTATAGTCTTGACATTATAAATAGCAACAGTTTTGAATGAGTCATTGCGGATTATAAAGTAAATAAGTTGCTTGAAAAAATGAAGTAGAATTGTCCATGACAATGATTACAAATTATCTGGAAAATATTGTCTGCTGCAGAAGAAATGCCATGGACTTTTAAATATTTGTATGCATTTTAACCTCCTCAAATGCACAAAACTCATTCTATGCCCATCCTCCTTAAAAGAAAAAGCACATGTCAACCTAAAAGAGGACCAGAAGAATCAAAGGAATCAAGTGTTTTTCTACCACCGTTCCCATCTCCTGTTTTGAGGGCTCGTACTCAGAGATGGAGAGTTGAGCATGTTGAATACTGACTTCTCAGGGATGGATGAGTTTCTGCATGTAGAAAAACTTAGGACTGGTCATGTGGCTTCCCTGAGGTCAGAAGTACCATCTGTGTACTCTGTCTAGTACCTAAAGCATTACAGATACACTGCAGGCATTACTCCTGTTATAGTTTACCACAAAGTAGCCTGCATCACTCAGGTTTGGAATACCTTCAGGGATGGAGAAGATCCCACAAATTCTCTGTTCAAGTGTTTGATCACCCTCAAAATAAAATGTTTTTTCTTATGTTTAAGTGGAATTTCCTGTATTTCAGTTTTTGTTTATTTCTTTTTTTCCATTCACTAGACAGCACTGGGTATCTGTTGTCTTTACACTCTCCCATTAGATACATGGCTTTTTAAAAAAGAGTTATCTAAGTTCTTTCCAAAAACATTTACAGACTCGGTTTACTCTTGTGTAGAACAGAATGTGACTTTTTATGTTTCTGTAAACTGATGAATCAAGAATATAAAAGTTGAGTGATCATTTTATTATTAAACAAATGGCAACAGAAATAAAAGATTTGAACATTAAAACTTATCTGCATGAAACTTTTTATGCATTATTCTTGACGCTTGGTATCTTTAAACCCAATGCCATATTTCTGTAAGGTCTGTAATGGACCATTTATTCCCCCTTACAGATATAGCACAGGGTACTTCACATTACACTCCCTGTGAACTCTGAACATAAACCCATAACCCGTCTGCTAGGATAATTGCTCCTATAATGATTCAATTTCAATTGTTTTAAATTAGTCTTTCATTATTGCAGATTTCAGCATCTTGGTTACAGAGTCGATAAAAATAAAAGTGAGTTTTAAATAAGTTTAATTTGCTGTGGCTTATTTCCCTTCTACTTCCACATAATTGTTTTCTAAACCCAAGCAGCAGGCACAAATCTTAAACTAAGCCAAAATACATTCCAATAAATAAGTGCTAGAATTATCTGAACATTTGTGCTGCTTTTGCCTTGGGTGGAGTTAATTTCCTCCACAGTGGCAAGTGTGGGTGTGTGTTTGGGGTTTGTGCTGAAAACAGAATTGACAGTGTAGAGATGTTTCTGCTATTGCTGAACAGTGCTGGTACAGCACCAAGGCCTTTTCTGCTTCTCCCCCCACCCATCCACTGAGAGGGCTGGGGTTGCACAAGGAATTGAGAGGGGACACATTTGGGACAGCTGAACCCGACTGAACAAAGGGATATTCCCTGTTATATGGTGTCATGCCAGCATATAAAGCTGAGGAAAGAAAGAGGAAGGGGTCACGTTTGGTGTGATTGTGTTTGTCTTCACAAGAGACCATTACACATGATGGAGCCCTGCTTTCCTGGAGATGGAGGAACAGCTGTCTGCAGATGGGAAACGGAGAATTAATTCCTTGTTGTGCTCATTCTATTTCACAGAATATTATACATCAATCTCCTGAATTTCTTCAAGGCAGAAACAAGGATAAGGGAAAAATAACTTTAAGCCATCTCTTAGCCTTTTTGCTGTGAAATTCAAATGAATGCTCAGCAACTGATACATTTGTGGTCCCCGGGATTTAGTGGGTGGGGCTGGATTGCTTCCAGAAATTGTTATGAGCTCAAGTTCATTGTGGAGGTGCTGCTGCTGAAGTTACAGCAGTACTCAGGGGCTGCCTTTTTTGCAAATGAAGAACCCCCTGTAGCCTGAGCTAAGGAGCAGCTTAAGGTGCAGCAGTTCATTGTGCCAGAGGGACACAAGCTGTTGCCAAGCCACGCATTTTTCCAGCTAGGTCTAGGTTGTGCTTAGCCTTTCATACCAAAGTAGGATAATGCCGAGAAAATACGGTAATCTAGGGGACACTTAGCTACTTGCTGATACAATGATCAAATTCCATCAGACACAGTGTGCTGTAGCTGGGACAAATGCCCAAATTGCCAGAATATTTTACATCAATAAACTTTCCTAGGTTCCCCCCGTTGTTCCACTCTATAAATACTGTTTTTTGATGAGAAGAAATGGAGAAACTGTTCAGGGTGCTTAGCTGGGGTTTGGGATATCTAGGTTTCTTTTGCTGTATATATTTCACCTAAGAGGGCAAAGCTTCCTCCAGGCTACCTAAAATCCTTGAGATACGGACAGGTTTTTTTTTTTTTAGATGTGTACCTCAGAGAGAGTGAGAATTGCAACCTGTTCTTCTAAGCTGAGTGTCCTTTAAAATAGGTCTAGCAATATTTTGGAAAGAGAGCCAGTCCTCTTCTCACGAGTCTAAGTCACAGGAAAACACTTCCTTGCCCTTTGCCTCTTCAGTTTTCCTCAGAGTAGCTGAAATTATTTAGTACTTGGAGGTTTTCATTCTAATCCGCAAAAAACTGTGAAGGAAGCTTGGGTGCTAAACAAAGAGATAGCAAAGTATCTATCTATTTTTTTTTTTTAATAGAAATGCCCAAGTCTGCTTCCAGGTATAGAGGTGAAGTATTTAATTTTCAATATTTTGTTAACAAGGACACTATGCAATAAAGCAAATGTTAACTTTTCCTCTCTTGTGATTGTTTCAAGAACCTCTGTGAAAAGACACGGTCTAAGCATCAGGAAGCATGATTGGATATTAAAAATATATGCTTCTTCACTTCTTTGATGTCAAATCAAAAGAACAACCTAAATGTGTCCAAGTCATTTACTGGAAAAATACAAAGATCACGAGGTCACGATTAGCAAAGAAAACATGATTAAGGAAGGAAAATATGCTACTAAAACACAAGATATTCTCAGGGAGTGGAAGGCTAGAATATTTCCGGGAGAGAGCTGAAAACTTAAGCATTGTTTCATATCCAATGAACAAATTAAGAAACTAAAAGAAAAAAAAAATATTTCAAATAATTTTTGAAAATTAATTTTTACCTAAAAAGGTTAAAAAAGAAACAAACACCACTTAGTAGATTTTCCTTCAAATTGTCAGAATTCTTCAGTCTTCTTCGTGTGCACTCCTTCTTTCCATTTACTGAAATGGTTATGTCTGAAAAAATCAGTATGAACATCAGATACAAAGGCATAAAGCACAGAATAGGCTCTGAGCTGGAAATTAGAATGATGGAATAGAATCCTAATAGAATCCTTTTTACCATCATTAAAAATCAGATATTCCCTATTGTGTGAGTAGGTATATTAGACTAAATGTCTTAATTAAACTGTACTGGAGGACTGAATTTTAGAGGATGCAGAGTCAATAGTAAACACATATAGAAACATAAGGGGAGAGAATTTGTACTAACAGAAGTAGAAGCTTGAAATAGAAAAAAAAGTGAACATAGAAGTCTGTTTATTGTTTATCTGTGTAATTTACTGATGGAGTAGATTTCGAAGAACCATGGACTGAATGATTTTGAGTGATTCCTGAAGCATGTCCTGGGTACATGACTTAGCACGCTGGTTTTCTCCTCATAAATTCAATTCACTGTGGATATTCCATAGTGATGGAGTCTCAGATGGCATGGGAACTGAAGCATAACCCTCCTGTTCATAACATACAGCTCTATGTTATGCAAAACTGCAGCAGCTTCAGGTATAAATATTTCCAAGAGTCACTGGTCTTGGCCTGTAGATGCAGAAATAATACATATCATTGTAATTTACTTCTAAACTATCAAGCAAAAAAGTTATTTGGAAAATACCTAGCGATAGAAGATTTCAAATTTCTTCTGCAATGTACCTATGTCTGGGATGAATCATTGTCTCTGTCTAAAGGGATAGGAGAAAGGTGTTACGGGAGCAATGCTGGGGCAGGGCCATGCTCCCCTTGACATGCCTTTTGTAGTTGCAGCATCCAAGGAGCTGTGGCTTTGTGGTTTTCTCAACTCTAACCCTAAGTGTAACCCTAACCCTAAGTGGAGCAGTAAAAGCAGCCTTTTACTGAGGTGCCCAGCACATGCGTGGTTCCAAGAAGAAAGTTATGAAGAGAGCACTCTTTGAGCAGTGGGGTTTTGTTTTTTTGAAGTGAATTGGAAAAAAACAGCCAAAATCATACTTATGGAAATCCCAAAATCAAAGAATGAAGTCAAAAGACAGTACAAGAAATTGATGAAATGAAATGCTTAAAGAAAATAAAAAAATGAACCAAAGTGAAAACAATAAAAGGGAATGGGATGATGTGAAGTGCACAGAAATTGGCGAAACCTTGCCGAATTTATCCTCAATGAAATCTTCAAACCAGAGAAGAATACGTAACAAACATTCTAGAAAAGATATATGATAAGTAAAATGCAATTGAAAAACAAAAGAAAGTTTGGGAATGGAGTGACTACAACCAAACTGATTGCGATGAAATGAGGAACATTGAAAATGACAGAAACTTACCAAAATTAAATTTACCAAAATCCCAAAATCAGGGAACTAAGTCAAACGAAAAGACAGAAGAAATTGATGAAATGAAATGCTTAAAGAGAAAAAAAGAAATGCTGCACCAAAGGGAAAACCATAAAATGGCATGGGATGATATGAAGTGCAGGGAAATGGACCAAACCTTGTCAAAGCAATCCTCATTGAAATTGCAAGATTTCAATTCCTTTCATGAAATTAAGAATTTCCCTTCATGAAAGGAAATGAAATCTCAAAGTCAGATAAGAAAGTGAAACAAACTGCCTGGGGCAGACTTCTAATGAAATGAAATTCAGTGGAAAGAAATAAGGGAAAATTCTGAAATTAAATGATTGTAATCAAATGTAATGAGATGACATGAAGTGCTCCCCTTTGCATGCCTTTTGTAGTTGCCATGTCTCTGGATGTCTAGGCTTTGTGGTTTTCTCAAGCCCACCCTTGAGCGTAAGCCTAACCCCATGTGAAGCAGTAAAAGCCACGTTTTGCTGAGGTCCCACGCGCATGAGTGGTGCCAATCAGAAAGCTGTGGAGGGAGCAATGTTGGGGCACTGCTGTGCTCCCCTTAGCATGCTTTTTGTAGTTGCAGTGTCCCTTTAACTCTAAGCTTTGTGGTTATTTCAAGCCTAGCCCAAAGCACATGCCTAACCCCACGCGGAGCACGAAAAGCAGCCTTTTACTGAGGTGCCCAGCACGTGGGTGGTGCCAAGATGAAAGGTATGAAGAGAACAGTCTTTGGGCAGTAGGGTGTTCTTGAAATCAGAGAACAAATGGTAAAAATCACTCTGGAAAGGAGATATGATAAAATAAAATGAAATTGAAAAAACCAGAAAATTTGGTAATGGAGTGGCTTCAACCAAATGGATTGCGATGAAATTATGTGCAGTGAAAAGGACTGAAACTTGCAAAAATTATACTCATTGAAATAATGAATTTAGGGAACAAAGTCAAAAAAAAGACAGGAGAAGAAATTGATGAAATGAAATGCTTAAAAAAAAAAAATTCTGCACTGAGGTGAAAACAATAAAACGGAAAGGGATGACATGAAGCGCAGAGAAATGGACCAAACCTTGCTGAATTCATCCTCATTGAAATCACAAGATTTTATGTCCTTTCATGAAATAAAGAATTTTCTTTCATGAGAAGAAATAAAATCTTGAAATCAGAGAACAAAATGGACAGTTTATCTTGTCTGAATTACAAGATTGTGAAGTAAAAAGGTCTCTCTTCAAATTGTATACCTTCCCTGTTGTGTAAACTGAGAATGAAATGGGCCAGAGAGGAAAAAAAAGAAAAAAAGAAGCCAAAGTAAAGCTTGAAATGTTTCTCTGAGTTTTAAGAGTTGCTCTGACAGAATCAGCAGCTAAGTCAATACTGTTATGCTCCCTTGGCACTGGTGACAATGTCACAGAAGATCAGTAAGAAAATCCCAGATGAGATTGCAAAAATTGACTAATGAAAATACTTTAAAGGATATTTTAATACTGTCTTTATGTGGGAAATAGATTTCCCATGGAAATTGTTTTTTTCCCAGTTTATTGTAAAGACTTTTGTCTTTTGCAATACTAGCAGCCTGTTTCAGGTTTATAATTGCTTTTATTTGGTCTTTCATCACTCACTTCTCTTGACCATGCTGGGTAAATCTTGGCTCAGTATCATACATCTGGTTCTCTCTTCATCAGCTCCAGTGTGTGTGTGTGGGAATATTTAAGGTTTCAGAGGTTACTCATGTTCTGCAGAAACAGAAAACAAACAAACAAGCAAAGAAAGAAGTAGCTTCCAAAATGAAGTGCTCTTTCCCCACCATACAAGGTCCTTAATGAATAAACTTTCTCAGTATCCATTTCTCTGGGGAAATGTGAGCCAGATTTGGGTCAAAGTTTGACTTCCTATAACTCTGGGTGTTCGGACTGATGTTTTGGGTTGTCCTGTTTTAGACAGGCTGAAATATTGAAATACTTTCTCACATATATTGGGCTTTTATATTTTTTGTGTTATTGTTACTATTGTTTAGACATGAATGTCAAAGGCTCTAAATCATACCCTATGATTTGGTAAACAATTATTACAGACTCTTAAAATGGGTAGAGCACATTTCTCTCTGTGGCTGAAATCCTGATGCTTCCTCTCTGTGGATCTGATTTCAGATCAGAGCCACATAATTTAAGGACAATAAATTCACTTTGGGAAATGGTCAGGGAGTTTTAGATCTTGGGAAGTTACAATCATGTAGAAATAAAATCAGTAGAACCAGTCCTCAGATGAGGTCTCTCATAATCTCTCCTGATTTACAATCTCTCAGTTAATGAAATTCTTATTAATTATTAAATAAACTTCTGGGTGTCTTGCAAAGCAACCCACAGAAGCAACTGTATCATTAAAAAAAAAAAAGCTGAAAAAAACATCCCTCTAATTTTATTTCATAAAAGTGAAGGAACTAAGAACACTGACATTCACTACTCTAACTTCATAAAAATAGATCTCTTTCAATTTTCTTTTCTTGGCTTTATTTTCTTGATGTAGAACTGGATTCTGTTAAATTAGTCATACAGAAGGATTATTTCCATGCTTTTCTAAGTACATTCATGTTTCGGATATGGCTTAACAATATATTTGAGTACCACATGTAATTCATCCAAATAAAACTATTTCTAATAATCCTTAGTAAACTATCTTGTAATCCTACAGACACAAGGCCAAAGGTTATACTGCAGATGATGCAACATAAAATCCTGCATTATTTGGTCCTACTGTCTACTTTCAAAAAGAAGTAGCAGAAAAATGTAAGATATTTATCTTTATTAGCAGAGTTACACATTCTCTGTAAAAACAAAGAATCAGATAGGGAAGATAAGCAGAGGAAAAATGAATTTTGCAATTGTGCAATTATTGCACAAAGGAGCAACTGTTTAGGACTTTCTGAGTTTCTCTGAACGTGTTTGAATGCTTACTGTATTTGAGACAAGTTAACACTTTCAGAAAATGATGATGTATGCATCACTCATCTTGTAAACTCAATTTTGTATGCTAAAAGCACAAATCATTAACCAGTATGAGTTATTTTGCAGCTGACATTCTCACTTGGCCACATTTAAGGAGCAGTCTATGTTTTCCATTGAATTTATGAAAGGTTAGCTTAATGCTTTCAGATGTTCTTAGGGTACTAATTATTATACAAAACCTCACGAATCACTAAAACCAGAAAAATATCTGGGGTTTTTTTTTTTGTTTGGGGTTGTGGGGTTTTGTTTTGTTCTTTTTTAAATGGGGACGAGTTCAGAAATACAGTATTTCAATCTGCAAAGATTTGCTATTACAGGAGAAAAAGGTCTTTTTAGTATCCTGTTAAATTGAAACACATGGATTCCTAGAACATTATTTTATCTTGCTCACTAACCATGGACTTTTATTGCCTGTTTAAACATTTATGGAATAATTTTATTGTAAATTTAAAAGCTGAGCATACAAAGCAAATATAGATGGGGCTATTCCTGAGTTTTCAGTTCCATTGAATAAAGTACGCCAGCTCAAATGAATTAACTCTTGATTCCTTTCAGTGGAAGAGTTTCCCAGCAGTTCTGCATGTGTGAGGTTCTTTTAGTAATTTTCAGACTAGAACCAGCCTTTCTGGAAACTTCAGTTTTACATCTTGAATGTTTCCTCTGTCTCCACTGCAAGCACGGCTCTCATACTCTTAAAGTGCAACAGTGAGTATGTTGCCATAAAGAGAATTCGTCTTTAACAAGGACATCATCAACTGCATTGTCAAAGAGGAAAACAGAGAGAAAAGATACTGAAGAAGCACCATGTGGAACTGGTATTCATTTCAACTATCAGCTATTGGAAACAGGTTTCTAGTCATAGATAATGACCTAAAATCATTTTTAAATGTACAAAAAAGGCAAGGATTTCTATCAAAGACGATTATTCTGATGTTAAGTGTCTGCAGTTGAAAGTTGCACCCTTGAGTGTACCATGTGGTACCATGGTAGAAAGGTACTGTTACAAAGAACTAAAGGCCAGAATGAAAAGGCCACAGCAATAATGAGCAGTGCAACACCTACTGCTGCACAGCACTTGGCTGTGACTGTGATAATCAACTAAAGAGAGCAGAAAGTTTAACTGAAATGAAAATAGCATAACTGGTTTAGACTACGCCCAAGGAAACCCAAGGCCGATGAGTACAGTCAGAACAAACAGTAGTCAGAAAAAAATTATATAGTTAAAAGATAGTGGCTTCCCAAAAGCACAAACATAAACAGTTGAAATGATTCATGTGTATAAACATCTCATAGCTATATTTAGCAACAGCAGAGGATTTGATTAATTTAGGAAGAGAATTTTATGTGTTGGAGGGACCTGTGATAAAATTGTATAACTAAGTTCTCTTACAGTTCTAAATTCATGACGGTTTAAGGTTGCAACTTTTTTCTCTTGTTTTAATACCAATGAGAAATGACCTCTGCTTCATTTTTTACACTTATACAAATAAGGCAACTTCTCTAGTACTAAAGCAATGGTTACTGAACTTGATTTGAGGTAGTTCAATGAGTTACACTACTTTTCATATCTGGAGGATTGAAATTCATCCTTAACTGCAGCAATTTATTTTGGAGTATGTCCAACTATTTAGCCATAAACTGTCTCAAAGGATCTCTAATCAGCTCACGCTGCAGTGAATGTAGGGTCCGTAATTAAAACTTCAGCTAGTGAAAGAGTTTAAACGCAGAGAAGTAAGATTTTCACAACAGAGATTAGAGGGTTTCTGTTGGAAGACAGGTGTGCCCCAGGACAGCTTACTGGTGTTATCAAATGGTTGCTTGACATGGAAAACAGGCAAACTTTGAGTAGGGATTAGAACTGGAGAGTTCCCCTTTCCCAGGGGTAAATACATAGAATTGCTATTGTTACACTTACATTTACTAGTACTACTTCAATCACTACCACTATCACTACCAGAACTATTATTTACTATTACTATTTTCCAGTACTATTATTTTTGTGAGGTTACCCTACTCACTAAAGCTGTTAGTATCTCTTAAGAGACTTTAAAATGAAGATGGATCATGTTGTTGTCCAACTTGTACCTCTATACTCCTAGAAGAATACTTGATACCAAATATTTTGAACTGAATTCAAATGTTCACTGCCTCTTCACAGTATTTGAGCATGATTTGTTTCTTTTCTCTTTCATGCTGCTTCTCAGAATATGACTAAATATTCATCTGAGGTTTGGAGAGTAAATGGAGTGTTATGACCTGCAATACACATATAGAATTTAAGAAGAACACATAAAAATTTCTTTGTGTCTTTTTTCTATGCTTTATTCCTGTGAGGAAGCTAAGCAAAAATTTTCCTCCTCAAAGATCAGTCAAAGGATGCCATTAAGGAAGACATTCTTGTATCAAATATTCTGTTGAAGAATTTTGAGTGCCTGAATATCAGAAATTTCACCTTTTACAGCTCTCAAGAGCTATAACTGTTGAAGATACACATTCTCCGGGAACTAGGCACTACTTATTTACAAAAAACTCATATTGGGAAAGTCACAGAATTTCTCATTAAGTCCTGATCTATCAAAAAGAAAGTGCTGTGCAAGGTGTTTAGCTCATACCAGTCAATGTAATGGTCTCAATCTATGAACTGAGAAAACAAGATTAAAACCAGCTGCAGAGCTGTGGTTCCCCCCTGAAGAGGCATCTACCTGGCTTGCTCTCTGGTGATATTGTACCACATACAAATGTAGCTGTGGCCTGCAGCTGGTTCATGGGATGCTACATTCTGAATCCCCTGATGTTCTCACCTCTGCAGCACCCTTGAGGGCCACTGAAGCATGCAGAGTCAGAAGGAGCTTTTGCAATTTTGTCTTGAGGGTAAGCATGCAGTGCTTGCATCCCTGACCTCTGACTGTGAATCAATGTGAAGCACTCTCTTGCATGAATTCAAGCTGCCTCCTGTCCAGCTATGCCAAGGTAGGAAAGTCCTGCTGGGCTGTCTGCACTCTATTTCTCCAGGAGCTGAAGAAAACACAAAGGGCAGTCAGGTTTTGTCCTTACAAAAATAAAAAAGATATAAATTTAAAAAAAAATGTTTTCTCAACATTCTAAGCAACCCAATATTGGTATTAAACCCCTTTGTACTTAGTCAATTTTCTAGCTCCATGAAACATTTTATGATTTTAAGCTCTCCTTCAAAAGACCGTCTTTTGTAGGGGTTCATATCTTGGTTCTTTTGTACCCCTCCTATAATGGAAACTGCAGGAAGGGACAGGTAAGTTAGAACTTTTAAATTTCTTTTGAGCGGAAAGAAAGCTCAGCTTTGCAAAGCCTAATAACGCCTCTGCTGTGGCATCACAAACTTTGTTCTGTGCATATCTAGATCTTTCTTGGCACAGGTGTCCTCTTAGAGGTATCCAGTGAGAAAGGGGTTTTTTTGGCTGCCTGCAAAGCAATGAAAGTCCACCACCATTTTAATTTTGGATATATTTTGGGCTCATCTATTTTCACAGAATGAGGTACTTATTTGGCATTACTTTTAAATGGAATGGCATCAGGTCCTTATTGGTCTCAAGCTTTGATGCCTAAGAATAACATAAAAATAGAGCAAATGTTGATATTAAGTATGCTTTATTTAATAGACCTATGTTTCATTATTTGGATGTTAAAAAAAAAAAAAAAGCAGCAGAAGACCGACCACCTGTTGCTATGCAATACATTGTATCCCTATGATTAATTATCCTGCCCACCTGCACTGTCTTTGCTGCTCTGTCTTGTATCCACTCCATGACTTAGACTGATGCCCAGCACAGCGGGGTCATGATGCGATGGCGTGGCTGGTATTTCACATTAACTGCATGGTGTTGGGAACTTCATACATGGGAGAAACAGGCTCTTATGATGACAGAATAATATGCAGAACTCTTAGACCTGCGGTAGTTAACTTGTTCTAATAATGATGATGTTTGCAATACAAATACCCTGCTCAGGCACTTTCTGTCTGGAGCGAAACCATGTGGCTGGAATGGGTTGAAGGCTCTTTTGAGCAAGCACTGTCTGTTTTGAATTTGGCTAGTGTAAAGGGAGTAAGCCTAGGAACCAAAGGCATTACAAACCATGATGAAGAATGAGAAACTGAAAGCAGTAGTGGAGAAGGACTGTTAACTGGGATATAGAAAACTTTGTGACAACCTGTGACACATTTGCTTTACGGCACTTTTAGCAAAAATGTTACAGTACAAAAAAGAACTCTCTAAAAGAGCTGACCTAATACAAATGATATGAGGGTATTCCACCATTATTATTATTTATTTCTTTTTATACTTGTAATAATTCAGGTGCTTTCCAAACAGAAAAGCTGCAGGCCCTGCCCCAAGGAGCTTACAATCTAAAGGTGGACAAGGAGAGAGACGTGAAGGAGAGAAGGTCTACAGAGCAGTCAAGAGGCCAAGATGGAAACCAACCAATCAAATATGACTTGAACACATTGTTGTACAAACTTTTCCAATTATGACTCATATTTTCCATTCTGATTTAACTATCTGCCATGACACAAACAGGTGTGGAGGAAGGAAGCTTTCAATGTGTGAGATCAGAGAGAGTAGCACATGTGTAAAGCAGAGTTGGAAAACTCACCTAAAAGTATAGAGATAAGAGGGGTTTACCTGGATTTCCAAAACACAGTTCAGTACGAGGACAGTTTAGATCCAGAATGATATGGCTTTACGTCAGGTCCTACAGGTTTACATGTGATAGATTCCATCTGAAATGTAAATGTACTCTATGCATCCGGAAGTTCCGTAATACATGCTAAGATGAACTACAAAATCTATCGTGGCAGGGCTGGGGAAGTTAAGAATGAAATAACCACACTTTTGTGGTATATGCAGCGGGGGAAAGAATGGTGTTGATAGTTGGGGGTGGTCATTCTTATGCCAGTTGTAAAATGACATTTTTAATAATGTAGGACACCAGTCAATGATTAAAAAACCCCAGACTGTTTAATTTTAAAAATACTGGTTTTAACTAAGACAGTAAGTCACTCATCAGTTATGAAAAATACTATTAGGTTTTCTTCATACATTTAAGTATCTATCATAAAACATCCAATCAGGTTCCCCCAAACTGTGAAATTGTCAAAGAAACTCTCTTAAGGTGTGCCTTTTAACACTTCTCAACAAATTACCATACTTATTCAAGTACTCAGGGGATCATTGTATGCTTATTTATTCCTGAAGTATCTTTCCCTTAGCAAATGCAGGTGAACTGTGAAGGCAAAAGCTAATAAGCAGCTGAATATTAAAGTCCATAGGTTGTCCACATTAGGAAAAATGAATGGTTGAAGAAGCAGTAGATGTGGTGATTAAGGATTCTTGGGGAGTAATCCATCATCAATTTTTAGTAAGCCGCAGATATTTCTTTTCCTATAAGAAACATTTTTACAGTCTTCAAAACTTGCAAATGCATTTCCAGCAATGGTATCACGACAGTCATACTCCTCTTGCTGTGAGGGAAAAGCTGTAATTAAATAATCAAATAGACTGATTTTTCATAATTTACAGGTATTCATATTCCTTCAATAAATAAAAGAATATAATTTATCTTCTGATTCTGTATAGATTTTGACACAAATAAGTTTCTAGCTATTCAAATAAATGATTCTAATAGCTTGACATGAATTATGCTGGCAGGAGCCACATATAATTATTATGGTGCCCAGAATCTTTTAAGAACCTACAAAGTTAAATAAAAGCTTACAAGTCTCTTAAGCTACTGTTTATTTGCATAGAAAAATATTTATCATAGGAGTCAACCATCATATGAGAGAAATTCCATTTGTTGTAATTGAAAAAGATAGCTAAAAAGTTTCTGTGGGTTATTGCAACAGTACAAGAATACAAGATGCTTCCATTTATTAAAAAATGTAAAACAAATTGTGAAAGCTAAAGCAGGCTACAAAACAGAAGGTCCTCATATTTTCTTTCCCTTGACTACTATGTTACAAGATCATGTGCCACAGTTGAGTACTATAAAGTGTAATTCTGCATTAGCTATTATAATTCTTAAAACATTCCCCCCCCCCCCAAAGCACTATGCAAAATATATATATTTGAAATTCTTCCTCCTGTAAGCATCACAACCTTGTTATCACATAGTCACCCTGAACAATTGTTTCCTGTTTCCCATCAGAGTCAAAGCTAATGTCCAATGCCTTGTCCAGCTGATCCTGCGGAGTGGCAGGTTTTGAGTTCTGTAACTCCATTTTCTCTGTTTCTGAAACACAAATACTTCCCTCTTCCTGTGAATCCAAAGACTCGCTGTTATTTTGTGACTCAGCTAACACGCATTTTTTGCCAGGACTTTGGATGTTTAATTCACAGTTCATGGTCAATTCTCCCTCTTCCAGTTCATCAGTTTTCTCACATTGTTCTTCTGCCTGTTGACGGGAAACTTCTTCAGAAACGGTGTATATTTTATTTGTACTCTGCTCCACAGAGTTTGTTTTTGATCGTCTGTGAAACAACCCAAAATTTTTTATGTCTGTTACAAAATTCACACGCTTTTGTTTCTCCTGAGTGGACTCTGACACCATCATTGCTGAGCCATTGCTTACATTATGTCCTTCAGAGGCAATATTGGCTGATCGTGGGTGTATCATCGTTGTTATGTCAAAAAGGCTGAAGGGTTTCTTCTTTCCTTTTTTGTTTCCTTCACTCTCACTATTTTCTTCATTTTCTGACAGAGAAGCAGTGTCTTTGCTCATCTTTGCAGTCTGCAAATTAGACAGCTTGCTTCCTTTTAACAAACCCAGGACTTCAAAGCGAAAGCTGGAAATATCTTGTTTTAACTCCTAAAAATTAGGAAGAAAGATGAAACGTCAGAACATCAAAGCTAATTTGACTTTTCATTTTGAAATAGAAAAAAGAAAAGGAAAGAAAAGAAAAAGAAAAGAAAAGAAAAGAAAAGAAAAGAAAAGAAAAGAAAAGAAAAGAAAAAAGAAAAGAAAAGAAAAAGAAAGAAAAGAAAAAAGAAAAGAAAAGAAAAGAAAAGAAAAGAAAAGAAAAGAAAAGAAAAGAAAAGAAAAGAAAAGAAAAGAAAAAAGAAAAAGAAAAGAGAAAAGTAAAGGAGAAGGGCTTATGCTGGGGATCAGTAATAAACTTTACTGTCTGGATGCTGGCATACCTGGCATCTTCAAGGTTGAAGATCTTGCTCTAGGAAGCAATTTATATGCTACCTGAATAACTGAGTGTGAGAAACATGTTTCACAGTCTTAAAATATCTTACTAAATTACTAATACACCTCCAAACATAAAAATAAACACATACCTTAAAGTTTTCTTCTGTCAATCCTTCCTCAGTTTTGGCATCTCTTATCATTGCTGCAACATATCTCTTAACCAGATTTCTCATAACTTCCTAAAAATACGAAGTATTGTGTTAGCTTTCTTGGTATTAGTTACTAAACCTACACTCACAGGCTCTGCTTGGGCTTTTTCATGCTTTAGGAACACGACAAAAACTATACAAACCTTAGGTCTGTTTAAAAATTTGTTTCACTTTTTGATGGAAAATACTAATGCTTATTACCCTGGGAAGGACTATGTTGGGTTTGACCCAAGGTATGTCTCCTGCCAGTAATGTGCAGCCTGGCAGTGAGCAGTTGCTGATGCCTCCTGAGGAGAGCAAGTCTGGAGTGGTTGTACAACTTTATTTCCAGCTATTCTCTCTCAAGCCTCCTGTGCTGTGAAATGCAGTGACTTTGTGAACAAAAATGATAGTTCTAGGTATAATTGGCTGTGACAGGTTTTTTTATGAGTTTTGAATTAATGCAAACTTTCAGCACTCAGAAGTCCTCTGCCAACGAATCCCATAGTATGGAGTAAGATTCCATTTGGGGTTTTATTTTTAACCTTCGGTCTAGTAGTGTCCATTGTTGTCTTCTAAGAATCCTAAAAATTATTTAAGTTGAAAGAGAGGCCTGGAGGCTGTCTGAGTCATTTCAGGGCTATGACCAGTCAATTGCCAAATATCTCCACTGGTGAAGATGCTGCAGCCTCCCCGAGCAACATTTTCCAGTTCTTTACTACTCTCACTGTGAAGGTAATTTTCCTTACCTTACAGAATTTCCCTTCCTGCAACTTGTGTCCATTGTGCCTTTTGCATTGTATCTTGAAGAAAAATCTGGCTCCTGCTCTCTAACCACCCACTATGTTAAGACAGCAGTTATATTCCCCTTAACCTACTCCAGGCTGAAATCTGAGTTTATTTTATGACAGTCCTCTAACCATCTTGGTGGCCCCTTGCTGGATCCCTTCCAGTTTCTTAACATCTCTCTTGTAGTGTGGGGCCCAGACTTGGCATACTGCTCCAGATACAGTCTCACAAGTGAGGGCTGGAGAAGAACAATCACTTCCCTCAAAAGGCTGCCTACAGCCTCACTAATGCAGTGTAGTATGTGTGGTATTCAGTTTGCAGATAAATGGCAAGCAGCTGCCCTGTGTTCACCTTCCCCACGATTTTATAGATCCCTGTTGTACTCCCCACAGCTGCCTCTTCTTCAGGCTGGAAAAGTCCCAGCTTAGCTAGTTATTTTCTTTAGGGGATTCATTAACTACCAAGCCTACAGCTCACACCTTGTTTAACTTGCAGCCCTTTTAACATGATAAAAATTCAAAATAAAGCTGAAAATGCTTCACTGTGCAATAATAATCTAAAAAAAAAATAGAAGCTGAAGAAGGAAGGATGAAAAAGCATTGCTTACAGGGGATCTAGGCAGAGGGGTTATTAAGGAAGTTGTCTATGGGGGGACTAAAGCCGGAGAGATGAAGAGCAGGGTCTGATGGAGCATGTCAGAGAGCTGCACATATGGTCCTGATGATTCCTGGTAGGGAGGTGGGTATTGGCTTTTTTTAAAGGCAATGCATGTTACAATGGGCAAAATACTGGATAGCATGTTATTGCTCTAGAAAATATCCTTTTGCTCCAAAAAGAAGACAATTATACTTCTTGAATTCTTTTGCGGGAACATCAAAAATACTAAGCTTGTTTGCTGAAGATGAAATAAATACAGATTTTACGGTTTTTTCCTTTTATTTTCCTTTTCTGCTTTCTCATTAAATTCTTCCTTTTTTTTTTTTTTTCCTCATGAAGACATTCTGGAGGCATAGAAAAACAATTGCCCAAAGAATAAACATAGGCCTGTACCTGGTATTGATGATGTCTCCTCAAATTGTCAGCTGCACGTCTCTGAAAAATAGAAAACAAAGAGAAAAAAATTAATCCCTGTCTGGAAATAAAATACTTAACCACAGAAAACAGCAGGCATGTGCATTATGTGGTATCTAGCAAGCTGAGAGAAAAGGTTCAAAATCTGTTGAAAAATGACAGTGTTGGAAAAAAGCCTATCATTTGCTTTACAGAAATGAGAAGGCTGCTGTGGGGAAGGCAAAATGGATTTTCTACATTTTTGTCAAAATGCTTTTATTCCTGCATCACATGGATGTGGTGGGGCAGCCAGGTCACAGGTTGCAGAGCCCCACGGTCAATGATCTGAGATAGAAGCGGAACAATGGATCATGTCACTCACTTGCACAGACTGAAGCATGCTTTACTGAATTGAAAAAAGCTTGACTCGTGTCAAGTTAGATTTTTCTTGGAGATACACAGCGAAAGAACAGGAGTCAATGTACCTGAGTTACAGGAAGGGAAATTCTGTCTGGGAACAACACAGTGGGGTTCGGAAAGCCATGGTGTCAGCAAGACACTTGCTACGGCTCCTAGTGTCTCATTTAAGATAAAGCTAACCAAAACCTGCACTATAAAACTGTACTAATGTGTAAGTTCCTGCTTATTTTTCTGTTAAAAACACATATTCATAGAGAGGTGTATGGAAGAAAGAAACAGCTTTCAACAGTTTGGTGTTGATAAGGGGTGAAGGTAAAAGGGGCAGTAAATCTGAAGAGGAGCAGCAAAAAGAAGTTTGGTAGGATGAAAGAATAGCCCAGGTTTCAAGCAGGTGTTAGATTATACTGCCATATCTAATGGCTGCCCAGAGGAAGATGAAAAAAAGGCCTGAATTATTTTTTCCCTTGAATTCCTTTTGTCCTCAATTGCATAATGAGTAACATATCTCCATCCTCTACCTTAATTATCCGTAACTGGTGAAAGAAAGACAGCTTTAACTTGTACTCTTACACCTGCTGCTGACAAGAAAATAATATGTCTGACCACTGATTGTATTTCTACAAAACAGAACACTTAACAGCAGCTTGAAACAGGGTGAAAGGACATCCAAGGGACTTGTTCAAACTGACCTCAGTTGCACAGTAAGGCAGGCACGGCTTGTTATTTTGTCTTTTTTTTTTACTTGAAAGAAGTGATGAAACATTTCCCTGTACTTGGAGTCAATTTCCACTTCAAGGTTGATTTCTTGTTTGCAGTGAATTTGAGTGATGCAGTGCCTTTGCGGTTGGGCTTGGCAAAAAATAATGGAAAGGGGGAAAATCATTATTTCCTAATCTGCCTGAACAGCCACTGTGGGGTAGGGCTTTGTACATGAGAATGCTTTCTTCAGTATTTTCCCAGATTGTGTTTCTCCATTTATGCCTCATCAAAGAGAAAATGGGTATTTCTTGTGTTTAAGGATGGAGGGATGGGAGACCCTGCCCGTCCCCAGGACCGGAGGGGACAATGCAGCCGTGGGAAGGCTCATACCCTCACAACACCCTAACTTAGCCAGTTTTTAGAAAAAAAATCTCAGCTTTCTTGCAGTTGACCACACGGTGGAGATGTTTCATTCTGCGGAGAGCACTAAGGGAGCTCGTGGCTAAGAGAGCTCTCAACAACAGATCTGACTCACAGGTAAGTGGAAAAACACTTTAGGGTGTACTTGAAACACACTTCAGGTAAAGTTAATCACTCCTACAAGTAAAAAATGCTGATTTTTGACTTGCACAATACTTCCTGTAGCTGCTGTCTGCTCTGCTTTATTTCACAGTGAAATGTGAAAAAAATACATAGGTTTAATTCTATACCTGTAACAAGGACTACCTAGATAATGTTTATCCTTTTTTTTTTTTTTTTTGTAACCAATTCAGAAACTCACAGAAACAGAGGCTCTGGCTTTTCCACTCAATGCAATGCCAACAAGTACAATTTGGGATAACTATGTGAAAAGATTTATTTGTGTAATAATGTGTCAGAACAGTTCTACTGTACTTAATTGTTTTCAATCCATACCACCAGGAAGCTGAAAGAAAATTAATTGTATGTTTTCATGCACAGCCACATACATACTCCACAGGGAATTACAGATACTTGTAAGCTATCAAATTTATTACCCCCAAACAGTTCTCTATCTCCCATTGAAATATTTAGGTTCTGTCTCCAGTTCCTAGTCATCTTTTGCTTCCTTTTGAAAGCAGAATGAATCTTTGCCTAAACACATCTGAAAATCATGCTATTCACTGGAAATAAAATTTCATTAACATTCATATTGTCCTTATTTAGTTCTCAGCTGGCCTGCTTTTCTCTGCTCAGTTATAGTCTAATTTATGGTTCAAAATTTGTTTCAGGTAACCATTGTGCTGTGTGCTTGAAGAAGTTGAAAATTACGGCTGGCAAAGGGATAAAAGTTAAATTTGAATAAAAATAGCAACGGGGGGGGAAACACTCTTATGAGGACCATGTTGAATGCAATAATGAAATTGAAGGGGATGCTGTTGTCACTTTCCAAAAGAGGGCACTAATATCCTTTAGAAAACTTTAATAGTAGCTCCACTAGTAGTGATAATTATTTTGGTCTTCCTGTTTATGCCATTCCTAGTAATTTGCACTGTTTGGAAAAAAGATCTCTTTAGCAGTCAAAAATTTAATAAAATTGTATTAGTTATTTTGATGTGTTTTATTAAAATCGTATCTTTTATAATGCAGGAATACAAATCTAATATCTGCATTTGACCTTAAGCTGCTTAGTCATAATGGTCCAGAAAATTGAACTATTGTCTGATGTTGTGGCATATATTCCTCATCTTGAATAGAAGCATCACCTTTAAGGGATTAGAACTTATTTGTCTTGACAGAGACGCTTCTCCATGAAATAGTCCTTGTCTATACAAGAAACACTCCAGGTTATTGATTTCCACGCCAGATGGAAAGTGTTATTTCTTCACTCAACTTTCAATAACATACATTACAGAGAAAATACAAAATGCTTATACTGACTTAGAAATTGCATCATTTTCCACTGGGTGAAAAAAGAATAGGAGAGGGGAAAGGAGAATTTCTGTGACAAATGATCATAAAATCATGTAGGTTTCTCGGAAAATGGCGTAAAAATCTGGATAGCTAGAAAAGAGATAACTGTTTATCTAAACATCAGATGCACCAAAAAAAAAAAAAAAATTACTGAAGATATCCCTGGCAATCCTTCTCATTTTCTCATCTGAAATACTTAAAATTGTATGTAAAACACTTTTTGGTGACTGATCAGATGTAAAATAGAATGTAATTTGAGGAAAACAGTACAATTTGTTGTGGTGAGACTAGGATTTCTTTTCCCATATATCTTTTATTTTTGAAATAGCAATGGATTTCAGATGGCCAACAGACTTAGCCTTGACACACCCGTAAGCCTTGTGCAGTCAGGAAAACCTCAGCCTAATCAACAGAATTATATTACTAATCTGTCTTTTGCAAAGGTGAGCTAACACAATTAATTGAACTGATATATATATAGATATAGATGATATAGATGATATAGATGATATAGATGATAGATATAGATGATATAGATATAGATATAGATATAGATATAGATATAGATATAGATATAGATATAGATATAGATATAGATATAGATATAGATAGATATAGATAGATATACGTAAAGAGCAGCACATACTTATTTCGGAGTTTTAAATATAGGAGAAAACTGATAATAGCTGAAGAAAATGCTGCATACCTGGGATATGTCAAAATGACAGAGTATAAAAATGTGCTGAACTCTGAATGGTAGAAGAGCTCTGTCTGATTCATAGCAGAGCTGAAATATTAGTAAATCACATGTATCATCCTGGCCTTCCTTCAGCTGAAGCTGTGGCTAGAGAAGCTGCCACGAGCATGGCTGGGCACCGTGCTGCTTTGGAGAAAAAGCCTCTCCCTTGAAAAACCTCCCCTTGACTTCACCACCCACTGCTTCAGCTGTCCCACTACAACAAAGAACAGAAGAACCACAGAACTGACATCCAAGGAGAAGCAAATTAATTGGCTTTTTTCAGAGGCACCTCACATCGCTACAGACTGTGTTCTTGCCCATGATAACTTTGTTATAAACAGCAGTGTAGATGACCCTCCCAAGCAACCATGTCATACTTATTTTTACTGGCATTTCTCTTCTTCCTATGGGCCAGATAAATCGTTTCACTAGAATATGTGATGTAAACTATCCTGACCCTGAACCCTTTCTTTACACATTCTGCCCGCATATACTGAACTCTCAAGTGTACACATACATAAATTTTACAGTGGATTGTTGACACATTTGATTTGATCCTTGATTCAGTCCTAGTTCATAATTCCTGGCTTTTTGGTACTGAGGATTTTTTGCAGAGATCATGCATAATTCTTGCCAGCTCCATTTAGCCTATCATCTATTTTGTATCCTCTAGCACTGACTCACTTTTTGGATGCACACTATTGCTTTTTCTACTGGAAACCACCATAGTACGTCACTGCTGATCAGTGCTTCCTAATAGGAAAGTTAACATTTAGGGATTTCAGCACAAAATGTTTTGAAATCTGAATTCTGCCTTACAGACAATGTGACATCCATCCATACATATAGCCAATATAAGAAAATCAGTTTATAGCCCTTTTTTGGTCTCCCAGTACTGGTTGTAGGGAAGGAGACAGAGTTTAGAATGCAGGACCCAGGGAAAAGGAGCAGATCCCAACAAAGCTAATCATGCAGCTCAGAGGCCAAAGTTATTACAGGGGAGATACAAGTGAGCTGCAGTCATCTGAAATCCTTGAACAAAAGGCAGAGAAAACTCTTCATTTACTTTTGGTCGAAAGGGCCTAGAGGTTCTAAATTTAATTTGTGATGTAGCTTGCTGGGACACTTGAAAAAGTCCTAGGAAATCAAGGCTGAGCTGTGGGTGCTGGGAAGTTCATCAAAACCAGAAAGAAGTGTGCTCCCCCAGGACAAACAATGAAATCACCCTGGTGTGCCCATTTGCTGGCTGAACCTCTTGGGGAATGTCCAGTTAACAGCGCCTGTCTGGTGTTTTGCATCTATCCAACACGGAAATCAAAGCACAGAGTGCACACATACATCTTACTCCATTTTGGAGACTGGGTGAATAACTGGGCCTGGAAACGGCAAAATGTTCCAAATTCACATAACCCTAACAGAGCTTGTGTTATGCTAAGGAATTAGCCGAAGAATTTTGTAGTTTTATGAGATGCCCATATAGCGGACTGAATCTGCCACAGCCATTCACTTTTTTCAGGCAGCTGGAAGTGTGATTGCCGTGATGGCTCTGGTGGTGACCTCTCTGCTTCAGCAGGGTTTCAGCTCTAATTCCAACTAAGAATCTGTTCTGCAGGGGAAACCAGTGATGGATATGGCCCTACTGTCCCACACGCTTTGGGGGTTCCATTTCAAATAATTAAAAAAAAAATTTGCAGAAATCAACTATAAATGTCCCACATCTCTCCCTCACTGATGTCCTCCACTCCCAAACAGTTCAGTAATTAATAGCTCACGTTCAAATCATAGGGAAGTTAGGTTCAGCTCCTACTCTTCTGTTCTCCCAAGAGAGAACCTTAGCCCCTGCAGTGTCTTAAAGATCTTGAGAAGGAAATTTCTGTTGTCATAGCTTTTATGCTTGCGGTAAATAATTAAATATCCGCTGGAGAATAGAAGTAAACCTGGGTCTCTTCAGCCCAAAATATTTGCTTTACATGGTACCTGCTCCTTTCTTCAAAAAGAAATTTCATCCTGAAGCTGAAAAGTCTTTCCCAACAAAAGTTTATTTGAAATTGAAATACACTAATTAAAAAGTTTGAGGTTTACAGATTTTGGGAGTTTTTAACAAAAAAAAAAAAAAAAAGAAAATTCTATTAGGAAAATTCTCAACTGGCTTGGTGCATAGATTCCCTACCTTTTGACCCTTTGCTGCACCAGTTTTCTGAAATCCAAGCTGTGGGTTTCTCGAAGATGGTACTTGTGTACCCTAGCAGGAGGTAGGTGCAGGAAGTAGAAGTGATCTTTCTGAATCCCCTTCCTCACCATGCCATTCTGCATAGGGCTGGGAGCACCCTGTATCTTTCTCTATTATTCCACAGATCCAGGAATGAGTTTACTCCCAGATCTGCAGTTTGAGAGGGTAAGAAAAAGGAAAAAATATTTCCTTATCCCAGATGGAAGGTCTGACAAGAAATATTGTCCTGAAGGTTTAGCTGGGATGTATAAGGGTATTCTGTATCTGTGTCAGTCAAACAGGGATATTGTGTTAATCAACCCTCTGCTAAACACTGGCATCATACCATTAATTTTAATATCATTCTCTCAGTTTACACTAGCTAATCATCCCCACCAAATGTTTAACAAATGCCTAGAAGCATTGCCCACTCTCCCACACACACAAGTACATCACATCTTGACTTTTTCTTTCTAACAACATCTCACAGTTTTTCCTTCTGCTGGTCTCTGTATTTACTTTTTTCACTTCCTATATCACACAGAGATGTTTTAGTCTTAAAACTATTCACCACTCTTGCTAGTTCATGTTCTTTTAAAAATTTCTATATGAATCACTCTTAGTCTTTCTTGACTTAATGGTTTTTTTTCAGTGTGTGTTTCTTGTAGTCCATTACTGGTTTGTTTCAATGCCACCCTCATGCTTATTAGCTTCTTTTCCTGGCTGTTTCTGTCCTATATGACAGCTAAGTGAAACAATTTTGTTTTCACAATTTAGATACTGGCCAACAATATCAGTATATTGCAGTAAGCCTGATTTGAAGCTTCCTACAAAGAGGAGAAAATCCATTTATCAGCACAGTAATTGTGAATTAGTTTTATATGTCACTTTTTCTCTTCACTATAGATCTGTACATACATGTGAACTTGTTCCTCCAAGTATATCTAGAGATTAAACTGCATTCCAGGATATGACAGAAGAATAGGTAGGAAAAACTTATTACTCACTTATCAAGAAACGGGGAAGAAATACAAAGAAAAGGTTGATATAGTAATGGTCCATCAAAGAATTGTATCATACCCCCGACTTCTTTGAAATGGATGGAAATATTTTTACAAGAATCAACAGCACAAGGACTATATCCCTTTCTTTTCCCCCTACCCACATTTGACTCTCATACACTCACTTAATGCTTGGCTAGCTGAGTTCCTAACAGACTTGAAACATTTATATTCATCAAACCCCCATGGTATAGAGAAAGTGCCATTATCCATATCTTATCCCAAATAGTCTTCTTCACACTGGAGCTGGCTAAGTTCAGTCTAGTTACTGAGGTACTGACTTGCTCATGGGAAACGAAGAAAACATAACTAGAGAGAATTAGTTGTTGGTGGGCTAGGATGTTGCCTGAATATTTGCACTGACGGTATAGAAAAACTGTGTTGCTGACTGAGGTATCTCAAGCAGATGAACTTAGGAGGGAAAATTTCCAATCTGCTTTACCCACTGCAGCTACCAAAGAAAGTGAGTGGCTGAGATATTAAACAGGCATCTGCTGAATCCAGGGGCAGGACTATTCTTGGTTGCCTTGCTTGTCTTTTCCCCTCTTTTTTTCCCTAGAAATGTCACTGCTAGTCAGCAGTACCAGAATATGGTATGATTTCAGAATGTGATTCTGAAATAACTCTACCTGTAAATTCAAGAAAACAAGTCCAAGTAAATGCTGTTACCTTTCAAAATGTTTTTTAAATGGGAACAGCTTTTGGTAAGAACGCTTTTATGGTAAACCCATTTCATTACATGTTGAGAGACAGAGACACAGAAAATATCCCATCATGAATACTTCATACATGAGTCTGTGGCTCATGGTATTCAATTACACCTGAACTGTGACACTTGAGCTAGGGATCAGCAACCAATAATTCTGACACTGGCAGAGAAGTATACACATTTGATCTCTTGTATCTGGTATTGTTCCTAATCTTTCTTGTACTATCTGTAGATGAAGCATAGTCATGGTTCATACTGTCATCGTACAAGGATAGGATGATGCTTTTTCTTCAAATACATTGACATGAATGTAAAAAGTAAACATTCTCTGCTAGGATTATTCTCTAACTCATATGCACATTATTTGACAGTTTGGATGCTCTGTAAGGCTGAGAGAAACTCATCTATATAGCAAAAGGAGGACTACAGGCAGAATAAACCACACAACTTACTCCTATTGTTCCAAAACTTTCAGGCTTTCTTCTAATTTTTTTCTTGCAAAGGTGTCTCCATAACCATTTGATCAGATACCACAAAGACTTTGGGCTGGGTATGACATTAAAAGGAGTGGGCAGAGTTCCTCCTTCTTCAAAGTAACTCATCCAGAGTTTTGTTCGAGCAAACTTCCACTCAATGTCTGCATGATCCTGCACACAAGAAACACATCATCAGCACAGATGTTGCTGTAATTAAGGAGGCAAAAAAAACCCCTACAAAAATCTGAAAAAACTGAAACTAGAAAACCTTGCAATACTAACGAATTTTCTTGTTAAAATACTGCCATCAACTTTTGACAGAAGGCCTTTAACACAAAGCAAAGCTAAGCTGCTTTACATCAGTAAAGAGATGTTCGGTATGTAAAATCTATATATCTACTTATAAGCATTTTTTTTCACTCTTAAAAGCTGTTAAATTATTGAAAGTATCTCAAAAACCAGAAAGGGTAATTACAAGCAGAGAAATACTGCATTTCTGGAAGAAACATTTTGTTTTAATAGCAGTTCACCATTATCCCGCACAGATCAGTCTGCTCTGCAGCAGCTTCAACAAGCCAGTAAGGCTCATGCATTTTCTTAGAAACTACCAGTCCCCAAAATTCACAAATAGGTTATCCAACAAATCATGAGGCTACTAAAACTGCTGAGTGGAGTATCTTTCTTTTTCCCACTGCTTCAGAATTCTATATTTGAGATAGGTTGTGGGGTGGGTTTTTTATTTTTATTTGAAATTTTGTTTCTTTTGGAACCTATATAGTATTGTATAATTCTGAAAATTTTGGGAAAATGAAAGCTGAAGTCCATGGAAATGTTTCTAAATCCTAGCAGATGAACAAGGAGTTTAAATCACTAATTTGGATAGTCACAAACTTCAGCTACAGGGCTGGCCCTGGCCATACAATAACAAAAGCAGCAATTTAGAAGTTGTAGCAGGAAAAGTATACTACCTACAGCCCAAGTTTTGGTGAGTGGTACTGTGTTGTGATGTTGTTCACCAGACTTTGACAACTGGAGTTACACAAACACAGGTGGTCAGTTTTTCTTCTGCGGAAACACTTGTAATTTCCAGATTGGAAAAAAAAGGGCACATTTTAAAATCTTAAGACTGTGAAGCTTTCTTTTATTTGCTTTCTGTAGGATCATATTTGAATTATCATGTGATGAACCAGTGTTTACTTTCCTTAGTCTCCTTAATAGACAATCGAGAAATAAAAATACGCCAATAGCCCTGGTAAGGATAAAGATAGTTTTCCTTAAAGGAGGAAACAGGACACTGTTGAGTGAGAAGACATGACCTTTTGTTTGAATAGCTAATGAGTCCAAAACTATCCTTGGAACATGGGCACCAAATTTCTGTTAACTGTATATCCATGCCAGATTAAAAAAAAAAAACCAACAAAAAAACAGCCTTTCAAATGCTAATAAATATAATGTATTAAAAATGAAGCAGAGACAGAACAATCCTGGGCAGTCTTTTTCTAAGAAGAGGCCCTGCACAGTGCAGCTTGGGCAGGGCTGTAGCCCATGTCACTTGCCAGAAGCATCAGGACACCCTTCTCAACCCACTAGCTGGCTTCTTCATCAGGGCCACCTCGTCCCCATTCGGTGTTGTGGGGAAATTTCCCTCTACCCAGTCCAGCTTGGGTCTGGCTTCTTTGTCCTTCCCGAACAGTGGAAAAGAATTAGAGTAAATCACAATATTTGTCCCAATGTCCTTTCTGTGAAATGTTTTACTGCCAGAAAAGTTGAACGTAGGAACAGGGAGAGGGTATATATTATAAATGATCTAAAAATAAGGAACAACTTACAGCAATGAGTTGGTAAGAGTTATTCATCATGGCTATCAGCATGTTGAGTAGAACAACCAGAGATATTACGTTATAGGTACCAAACATGGTGGCCCCAACAAATTCAGTGAATTCATGCCTCGCTTTCACATTGGTCACATAGAGATTGATGAGTCCAAATATAGACCAGAATAATGACTGCAGCGTTTCAAATAACCTGAAAAATAAAACCCAAAAGAAATAGCTGTACAATAACAACACATTTAGTTTTCAGATTGTTCAGTTTCTCCCAAAACACACAAAAGTTCTTGACTTGACTGAGATGAATGACACTGATCACAATAAAATCAACACAGAGGGAATATCTTTCTAGTGAAACAATGGCTTAACGTTTCAAATCTGAGCCTCTAGATATACTATACAGAATCTGTAAATAATCCTGCAAGCAAAAGGCTGATTTTGTTCAAACTTCAGAGAGATAAATATAGTTTCAGAGATCTTATATTGGACACCTTCTTTTGAAATATTTTGACCCCTTGATTTAACTACAGGGGGTAGAATAAGGATCCAAAAGTAACTCAATGATTGTGTTTCACCAGGATGTTGAAAGAAATATGGTATCCTAATATTATGCAATTCTGGTTTGTTGAGAGCCACGGAGATAAAAGGAGTTGAATAATTAGAAAGAAATTATTATCATTAGCATATGTTTTGTTTTATAAAGAGGGGAGACATGAAAAAGACAAGCACGCTGCTCTCAAAAGAAGCTTGTGTTTTTATACCTAGAGCATATGATTATTCCCTTAGAGAAGTTTGTACAACAGCGAGGAAGCTAGAAACAATGACGAACTTTAAAAAATAATCCTCCGCAGCGAGATAGCTTGAAAAATTTTTACTTTTGTTCCGTGTTCAGATACACTATTATGTCATAAGAATGATCCTGGTTAGACTCTTCTCCGTAAAAGTTTGGAGGACATAAAGCATCACAGTTTGCCATGACACCACCTTCTGACCTTCTACTAGTACCAGTAGTCTCCACTCTTTCCCAGATGAATATTGCTTCCCTCAATGCTGAGCTCTCAAAAATTTCCATGTACTTTTCTGTTCAGATTACATAAAGTTTAGACCTGCATAGGTGTTATTAATATTTAACAAAAATATGCTGTGCCTGAGAAAAGTCACTTGATTGAGGTGATATAAAGGCTGCTATTTTTATAAAATTATTTCCTCTAAGAAGGAAGCCACTGGTAATAAATATATTTTAAAAACAGCCTAGATACACAGAAGTTAATAGGGAACGGACATATACAGCAGGAGTTTGATTCAGGTTGGAAGCTGAAAGACAAGAGAATTAGTGTTCACTTGGCAGTGTTTTGGTACTATAGACGAAAAACCAGAATGAAGTAAGATTGATTTTAAAGTGAAAGAAAAAGAAATAGTTTATAACAGAAATTAGAAATTTGATTGTGTGGAGTAGGGTCAGTAGAACCTTGGACTGCATGTTTTTTTACAGCCTATCACATTTGTGAGGAATCTTCATGTTTTAGAACACCAGACTCATTTAATGCCCACAGGTAGACATGGAAGAAATGCAGAGTGACAGCTGCCTGGATGAGCAAGGTCTGAGCTGGTGACCTTATGTACCTTCTAGTCTCATTTAACTTCCTCTTATCTCTATTTTACCTTTTATCTTCTGTGATATCTTGAATTATAGTTTTCACTGTCACATGATGTGAACATTACTAGAGTGATGAAATGTTAAATTTTTTTTTTATTGGGTAATACTAGATGTGTTTGTCAGGACACCACCGTAATACCAATGGAAAACGGAGGTTCTTTTCTGTAAACAAATATTTGGGGAGAAGGGGAGGATAGAAATAAATAGCTACTTACGTTGAAAATGCATTATTCTGCTTTTCACATCGTATTCCTTTGCAGTTGCCAGGTTCATTTGTCTCATAGTAGAAGTACAGCTGGTTCAATCCATTTGCAAAGGCGAGCAGCACAAGGCAGTATATGAAGAGAAACTTCAAAATGTCCAGCAACATTCTTCCTAGAGATATCTGCAGAGGTCCCAGGTGAGAATTTGCAGTGAATAATGAGATCAAGCGCAGGGAGCTAAAGATGTTTGCGATTGCAAACAGGGCCTCAGCCACCAGGGTTGGATGCCACATGTCCCAGCTCTCCCGTGGAACTAACCCACTATACTGAAAACAAGCAGAAGGGAAGAAATTACTCCTCTATTTTTATGCATAAACAAGCATGTCAGTTTCTTTATAAGCTGCTCCATTAATTTGCAGATATCACGAAAAATTTTCACAGTAGCAACAGCAAGTTTAAAAATTCTGACACTGCAAAAGGAACAGTTTTGAGCACCTTGCTTTTTAGAATTATAGAAATTTTCAGCTGTACAAGCAGGTAAACAATTTCTTTGGAGAACAGTGCAGGGCTGACAGTGATGGATAGAAACCCACAAGAACTCTGGCAAGTAGGAAGAAAACATTCAATCACTGAGTAAGTGTATCATTTAATCACTAATACTGGACCAATGATGAAAAAGATGTTTATTAATAAACCATGGCAAACTGCTTATGTGTCTCATTACCAAAGAGTCTGACCCCTGAAACTGTGACTTCTGCTCCAGCTCTACCAAAGAAAATTTCTTGAAGATGAAAGATATTTGAAATGAGGCTTAACTACTGTGGCAGACTCATTATTATTTATTTGGTCTCATTAATCTGTTTTATAGAACATGTCAGAGGAGAGAATCTATGCAAGGAAGACCTCTAAAAAGGGGATAATATAATATAAAGCAGATTTCAAAGAGGGACTATGGTGTTACCTGTATTTACCTACTCTAGGCCACACAGATGAACCTTCAGAGCTGCTGGGCATGCCCTCAGCAGTAAGGAAAGGGATAGAGCCCCAGTCCTTGTGTCACCGGGGCCAGATGACACAACATAAACAGGCATCACAGCATTTCACCACACTCGCCCTCCAAAGAAGGTGATCACTCTCAGAGTGGTTCAGGAACACCTGAGGAACTTGAACATATGTAAGTCTGTGGGACCTGATGAGATGCATCCCAGAATCCTAAAGAAACTGGCTAACATAGTTTCCAAGTCACTCTCCATCATATTTGAAAAGCCCTGTCAGTCAGGTGAAGCCCCCGATCACTGGAAAGAGGGAAACATTGCACCCATTTTTAAAAAGGGGAGAAATGAAAACCTTGGGAACGACCAACCTGTCAGCCTTCCCTCTGTGCCTGGGAAGGCCATGGAAAATATCCTCCTAGAAGCCATGCTAAGGCACAGGGAGGACAGGGAGGTGATTTGAAGCACCAGCATGATTTTACCAAGGGAAAGTCCTTCCTGACCAACCCAGTGGCCTTCTATGATGGAGTGACTACATCAGTGGACAAGGGAAAGGCTGCAGGTGTCATCTGTCTGGACTTATGTAAGGCTTTTGACATGGTCCCTTGCATAAGTCCGTCTCTCTAAACTGGTGAGAGATGGATTTGATGGGTGGACTGTTCAGTGGATAAAGAACTGGCTGGATGAATGCATCCATAGAGAGGTGATCAATAGCTTGATGTCCAAATGGACATCAGTGACCAGTAGCACCCCTCAGGGATCTGTACTGGGACCAGGACTGTTTAATATCTTCATTAATGACATAGACAGAGGGACTGAGTGCACACCCAGCAAGTTTACAGATGACACCGACCTGAGAGGTGTGGCTGACATGCCTGAAGGACAGGATACCATCCAGAGGGACCGGGACAAGCTCAAGAAGTGGCCCCATGGGAACCACATGGGGTTTAACAAGACCAAGTGCAAGGCACTGCACCTGGGTCAGGGCACCCCCCAGTACCAATAGAGTCAGGGGAATGAAGAGATTGCGAGGAGATGGAGTTGAGGGACTGGTAGATGTGTGCTCACAGCCCAGAAACCAACTGTATCCTGGGCTATACAAGAAGTGCGGCAAGCAGGCCAAGGGAGGGGTTCCTGTCCCTCCGCTCCACTCTGGTGAGACTCCACCTGGAGTACTGCATTCAGCTCTGACATCCTCAGTACAGGAGAGACATGGACCATTGGAGAAGGTCCAGAGGTGTACAATGAAAATGGTCACAAGGCTGGAGCACCTCTCTTCCGAGGAAAGGCTGAGACAGTTCAGTGTGGAGAAAAGGTGACTGTGGAGAAAAGATCTTGTGGCCTTCCTGTACCTCAAGGGGCCTCATAGCAAAGATGGAGATAGAATTCTTATTAGGGCCTGTAGCAACAGCAGTGAGCTAATGGTTTTAAACTGAAAAAGGGCAGATTCAGACTAGATACAAGGAAGAAATTTTTTATGATGAGGGTGGTGAAACACTGGAACAGGTTGCCCAGAGAGGTGGTAGATGGCCCATTCCTGGAGACATTCAAGGTCAGGCTGGACGGGGTTCTGAGCAGCCTGATCTAGCTGAAGATATCCCTGCTTATTGCAGAGGCACTGGACTACATGACCTTTAAAGGTCCTTTCCAACCCACACCATCCCATGATTCTGTGATTCTATGATCCAAACTGTGAATGGGGACTGGAGGTCTTTTCAGACACTAATAGTTGATGCAGGCCCCACACCAGGGCTTCTCCAACCAACTGGTAGTGCTCTGAAACTGTCCCAGTGCCTGACAGCAATTCCTGGCACAACGTCATTTACTCATATACAAGTAGCCATAGCAGCTGACAGGTTTGTGGATCTGGGGATGAGAACTGCAAAACTGAAGAACAGTCCATTAAAGAATTACTAATTACTCATCCTTACATTTCACTCACCTGTGATATTTTTTCTCTACAGAGCAACGAATTAAATCTAGATCTGCTGGAATCATAGATCAGTACTCTCTTCATTAGACTATCCTCTCCCTAATGATTATGCTCACCTGCCCCATCCACTATTGCTCTTTAATCCAGTTCTGATTGATTCAAGATCAATGATGAAAAACAGGGAATAGAAAACAGAATTTAGTTACCGGAGACAACACCTAAGAGATAAAACAAGAAGAAAAAGCAGAAGAAAATTTTCTCAGGTTTTTTTTGAGAAGAGAGAGCTGAAAACTCCTCAGCAGGATTCCTATAATATCTTTCTTTGAATAATATTTTACAGCGCATTACCGCAAATTCTCATGGCACTTTACAACCCTCAGAGCTGAAAACTTGAACCTACTAAATAACTAGGAATAATTGTCAGTACAAGCAAAGATTGGCACTGAACAGTGCAGTAGATACTCAGATTACGGAAAAGTACACAAGGTGTGTTGGGGCAATATAGTAAAATATAGCTGTGGAGAAATGTAAAGAACATATCTAAAACTAGGAAGAGATCGAGTTTTTGATAGAAAATCAAAAGAATCAAACTGCAGACATATTTTTGGTGAGGGCAAGTAGTGGCAGATTCCAGGGAAGTTACAGATGTGGGGGAAAGGGGGGAAATCTAAGGAAATATCCTTCTGAGAAATACACGGAACTAGAGGACACTAAGTATAGCACATGATATACCAAGAGAGCAAGGATCAAGTTTAACAAACCAGGTGTGGATGGCCATATCTGCACTCTCCCACCTACTTTTACCGTGAGCAAAGAGAAATGAGAATTTCTGGAGTAGTGGGATAGCAAATATCCCACATAGGTGAGTTGCTCATTTCTCATTTTCTCCTCATTGATTCTTGGGGAAGGGGATAGACTGTCTTACAGCTGTAGTCTGGCAAGATGTATCCAATGTCACATTTTCTAGAAGAAATGTTAAGAAGAAAGGTGAGGAAATAAGGACTTCGTCTATGATGTCCTGCATAAAGACACAAAACTGATTTGCTAAAATCTTCAGAAAAGATCAAATGACATTTTATTTGTTAAAGGGAAATCAAAGGCACAACTGTGATATTTCAGCATAACTTACTCTTCCCTTTTTGGGCCCAAGTGCTTCCTGCACGCTTGGATACAATTCAAGAGGTGTCACGGTTGTAAACAGAGAGTGATGGCTGTTATTTTAGTGTTGAAGAAACATAATTTAAGAGACTGGAAATATTTGGCAAAAAATATTGAGAAAGGTGAAGGCCTGAGAGATACATTTGGAAATTATCTGTGAAATATACTAACTGTAAGAAGACAGCAAATAATATAAAGAAAATAATAAGTATAAGAGGTTGCTAACAACAAATTCCTATTGATTCCACTAACTAGACCCGAGGATGCTGAAAAGGAATCTAGAAATATTAAAGAAAAACCTAGAGAACAAAGCAGCTTTTATGTGAAAAGGAAAATACAGAAGAGTAGCAAAAAGACTAGGTATAACCAGGAACAATGAAAAAAAAAAACAAAACACCAAAAAAACCCCCCTGTATCTCAGAACCAAACAAGCCAAACCACGGAGAATTGAAGTATTTGTTCTCTCACTCATGTTTGTTGAAGTCCTTCTGTTCTATACAGGATAAATAAATGATTATTGTTCTAAGGAATGGAAAATGGTAAGAGAAAACATAGCAAGACTGAGTTTGCTGTAAATTATGATGTTGATACTCTTCAGGCCTGTTTGGTGACCCTGATGATTTTCTGTCCCCACTTGAAATGCAAACACAACCTTTTGACATGTCACTTGACATGTCCTTTGAGCATCACTTAAATTGATTAAATAACACCTATTATTGGCTCAGTGGTTGAAGGAAATTTACATGGCACATCAACGGAAAATTAAGGAGGGCAGAAAACAAATTGAGCAGCATATAAAGAGTAGAGTTTCAAGGCAAATATATGATGCTTTTGAGATGTCAGCCAGGGAATACAAGATAATAATTCTTGATCCTTACTCAAAGGAATTCAAATGCAAATTCAATATCTGAACCATTTGTGAGAAAAAAAGCTGAGTGATCACTGTTTTTCCGTTAAAACAAAAGACATGAACTCCAGATCTCCTGGAAGCACCAAGAGAGATCAAATAGACATGTAGATCAGGCTACCTGAATGTTTAGTGGGCTGTTGGACCTTGGTCTAAGGTGAACCCCTTGTTTCTGGTCACAAAGGGACAAGTTAAGTAACATCCATTTCAGGAAAAGTACTTTAAATCCTTTCCTGAAAGGTCATATGTAAATGTGAACTCTTCGTGTTTTAAAATGTATGTATCAAACTTTGCATTCATTATGTGGAATTTCAGAGCAGCAGTAGGAAGGGGGCAGAAGGATGGCCTAGCAGAGAGCTTTAAAACGGTAATTACACTGAGGAATTGAGTCCATAATTTCTCAGGGGTGGAGAGGTGTTAATCCTCCTGTGTAAGTGGACATTTAGTCCATGTATCTGGTAAAATATCAATCAAAACCATTTTACAATGCAAACATGGAAGAAGATGTTAGCTTCTGCAGAACTGGTGGCAGGAGAGATATATAATCTTATTTACTGCTGAACAAAGTAGACCTGACACAGTGATCATTAAGCCAGTAAACGTTGAGAAAAATAACGTACTTTAGTTACTTTTCAGAGTTCTTGCCCCGAATAGGAATTTGTTTCCCTACTAGATCTTCATGTCAGTGGCTGAGGCACATTATCGGCAATATAAAATTGTATGTGATTTCTAGCAGAATTGGAAACAAGCAGCACTAGGTCCAATGGTCAGGTTTAACAGGTATTTAAGATAAAGCAAGCAGATTCTGCACACAAGTTGGCACTGCACTTAACTTTACACATCAGTACAAAATAAATTATATTCAAAAAACATAAAAAGAACCATTTTTTCTTAAAGCACAGTGATTTCTACCTAAAACCCTCCATCAAAACAAATGTGTTGCTTAAAATCTGTCATCTTGTACTTTAAAAAATTTGTGACATTGCACTATTTATTATGATATTTTTATGGAGGAGAGAGCATTTTCAGTGGATATTTACTGGATAATTTAGGAAGACCTAACATGTTGATACAGAGACAAAATAACACAGCCCCTCGAAAATTATAAGATGTCCTTATTTTATTTGAATACTGGCAATGAAACCAACAATTTTGAGTTATCTTAGCAGTTCTCTCATCCTGAAATTATACACTTTGGTGTATTTTACATTACCCCATGAGCTACTCTAGATAATACCCATCTACTTAACTATTGCATCCATCAGCCTGAAATGGGCAATAAACACTGTATTTTACTCTGGGAGTATTTATCACACAGGAGAGTAGCATGGGGGCACTCACAATTTTATTCAAGGGAGTTAGTTAAAATGTTTTCTTAGGTGGCTTGAACTGATCCATAGAAGATAGAATAAATCTAAGAACTGAGCTTATATACTTGGTTCAATAAATACAGAATAGCTGTAACTTAGAAAAACCTGTCTTGCTATGCTGAAGAAAAGAAAAAGCTTTATATCAAAACATACTGGTTACATTTGGCATCCTCTCAATCTCATCTGGCATAGTAGCAAGGAACTCTGGTGTAGGCATTTGAAGGAATGTGGCTGGGTGTTAAACCACACTTGTGTTCCTCTGTTCATTACTTCATCATGTGTTTCAGTTGACTGGCACAGCTTTTTTAAGTACTGTATTCATTATGATTAAAATGTAAGCACTAATTTGGAGAGTAATGGATGCACGTTATCCCAGATACTGTCACCTTGGAATCTGATTACTGTAAGCAGAAGCTGTTTGGGAGATGAAAGGATCATAATGTCTTCTAATTAATATTATTCTGAAGTGAATAATTGGCCATCTCCAATGCTTTGGAAACATCCATTTTCAATGAACTTTTGCTTTATTACAAGGGACAGTGAAATGACTATTTATTTTCTAGTTGCTTTATGATAAGGCATCTTTGTGTGTAAAAAGGCATTTCATTGGCTTTTAAATGACAGTTCACCACATTTTGGAGCACCTTCCTCTTTCAGGCTCCAAATATCTTTGAGCGAGAAGACTTCCAAGGGTTTGCAGCCAGAGGCCCAGCACGTCAGAAACCTTTTGTCACAGGAGACAGCTGGTGTGTCAACACATCCCAGGTCTTTGTTCATCCCTGCTCCTGACCAGCTGACACATGGACCTTTGTGAACAGATTCAAGATGATATAAAATAGAGTTCTAAAGTTCCTCTACGCCTGTGGCAGGGCTGCAGTGAAAACAACTGCTGTTAGAGGAGAGGAACCCATAACTGGCTACTTGACGGCTCCCTTCTTGTCCCAGTCAAAAGTATCTTGGCAGAGGAGAGACTCTCCTTCCACTCATACAAGGTAGTATTATTGCAACTATAAATTATGGTGGCAAGGAACTTGAAAAAAGCTGAAGTACAGTGCTGATCCCAGTGGCCAGTAAAAATGGGCTTATCTTTACTTGGATGTGATAAGAAGTCTATGACAAATGCTAAAAAATGCTTTAATTTCCTTTCATATGTGGTTTCCTTGTACTTGAGACCATTTTTTTGCTCAAAATATCTCATTTTATGAGGAATTTCTATCATATCATGTATTCATGTTGAATACATTCAAAATGTTCACACATGTTCTATGCCTTTGGAAGGGCTATTCTGCTGGAAGATACTTAAAACAGTGGAAATATATGACTATTCACAACAAGTCTATGAAAAGAATGAAGAAATGAACATATCCAGCCTTGAGTGACCATTTTATCCCCTTCAGTTTTAGTTTTTCATGCTGCACTTATCATAAATTTCCCAGAGAAATTAAAATCTTGCTCTTTAGTTCCTCCCACCAATTTTGACTAAGTATTTTGCCAGTAGAGCTGTCTGAAAGTTGTGTAAAATTGTCTTAGGGGCAACAACTTTTCACTGAAAAAAAAGTAAAAGATTAACATAAAACATAATTTTATGCAAACATAAAATATTACAGGTAATTTTAGTTTTTCAAGAAATTAACAGTATGACAGTTCAGGACAAAATAAGAAAAGATTGCATGGGCCAAGAAGAAAAAAGCATAAAACACAGTGTTTTGTTTGCTCTTATGCTTGTCTAGCTTCCTGTCATTGCTGCAGAAGATTCACAGAGCACATCATAAATCTCTTGCATTGCTAAGCCTCAGGACCTCTAAACACAGAAGAAAGATTGAAGAAGCCTGATTTAATTTATCTTAAAAATTTTGCTATTTTTTAATTTAAGTTTACCTTTGAAAATGCAACAATTTTCAAAGAGATTGTTGCCAAGTACAAGGAGTTCATTACAAAATCCATGAGGTTCCACCAGTCGTGAATGTAGTCCTGTAGTCCACCATCCCACATTTGTTTAATTTCACCCCAGATAAAACCTGTGAATAGAACATAATTCATTAGGCATGAATATTAAGTAAGAAAGGCTGTGACTATTCTAGACACTTATCTCGCCATAGATTGATTCTCCTTACATCAAGTGTAAAGGGAAGGTGGATAAGTGCTCTAAATTACACATCTAGTTAGGTGAAATTTCATCTTTCCGCAAATGTTTCCAGAATTAAATTGTCACAAAAACCCCTTTAAAAAAAAATAAATCTGTTTGTACAAGGACAATTTCTTTGGTTTCCTTCCATCTCTTTCTCATTGTATCCTAAAAGTATAAAAAGGGTCTTAAAATAAGTTACCAATGCCAACTCAGTCCTTGGCAACTAAAGCAACGTATTTCATACTGGAAAATTTATGACTGCAGAAGTCAATCCAACACAATTTATTTTGATTGGAACCCACACAATAAGGAAGAGAATTCCTGTTGTTATTGTCAATGCTGAACTAAAGTCTCCCTTTTCTGTATGAAAGAGTAGTGTCTCCAGAAGAGAGTTTTTTGTTGATACCTTCCTTTGGGATATCTCCCTCATGAAGGAATTGAAACTGTTTTCAGGTGTGCAGAGCACACATTGTGCTAGACACAGTGAAACAGAAATATTCAATCTAAGCGGGAAGTCTTGCTAGTTGTCTGACATGAACTTGGTTTAACAGCTGCAGAGACAACTGTGTGGAGACTCTTTAATGCTCTAAAATTAAAACCACTCTGAACAAGATATTCTACATTGTAATATTATATTATAATATTATGATATGATATGATATGTTAATAAGACAACATGGAACATTTAGATGCACATTTCACATTATTATCTACAGAGATTTTTTTATAACAATACCATTACAGCTTTTAATTTTTCACAGTTAATTATTTTCCTATAGGAATTTCTTACTTAGTGCTCATTAGAGGGGCAAAATTCAACAAAAATAAGGCCAATCTCTCACATATTTGTGTTGAGATACAGTTATTTCAACATGACTTTTCTTCATCTGCTCTTTTAGAAAATGATAAACAGATTTCATGCAGGGGCTTATAGAGTTCTGCATTTCCATAGTATGAGCTTAATTCTCCTTAAACCTTAACCTTTTGTCTCAATGGTCTTCTGGTTGACTGGATGGAAAACTTGTGATTTTTCTCAAACATGATCCTGAAGAAGTAATTTCTGGTCTACTCTTGATTGTGCCAGGTAGGTTTTTGAGTTATTACAATTTAATTTTGCAGTGTATTGGCTTGGTCTTTCTGTCTCCTGGTTGCTTTCAAAAGGAAAAGTTCCCTTCCTCACTAACTTCTCCCTCAAAACTCAAACACATGATCACATCTTGTTTTTGTGTGTCATTACCAATAATCACAAGACTAAGGAGTATCTGAATCATCTGATTGATCCAGAAATTTTTATTTTCATAGGATAAATTTTCAGCCATGCTGCCATCACCATTTCAGATGGTGGAGATCTGTGGCAACACACTCTGAGGAAGGACCATGCTGGGAACACGCAGAGAGGAAAGTGGGATAGGCCCATTTTACTGCCTACAACACCCTAGACAGGCTGACTGCAACTCTATCTGTAGCGTATCAGCTAAAACTGACACAGAAAATACGGCACTGTTACAAAGTGAACACTTATTTTAAAGCTGCAATCAGTTGTGCTGAGTAACTGCGAGAAGAGCTGAACATGACTGCACGGCAGGGGTCAACATCCACTAACAGCACACACTGCTACACTGCTGTTAGCTGCCCAAGTGCCATCGCAAAGGCAACACGCCTTCACAAGGCTACTAGAGCAGGCTCCTACACGCCTGCCCATTTCAGCCTGTGAAATGACTTAACCGCTTACTCTTCAAAGACTTGGTCACTCGTGACACGCAGTATGAACATGGTGACAGCAGATCTGCCTCCCCCTTCTTGCCACAGTCCTCTCCATCCTTCATCACACAGTCCATGAACCTGCAAATGTCCCTGCTTGCTCTTCCACTACCTTTCGGGCATAACCTGTTAAGACCTAACCATCATTAGGTCATAAAAGCAGCTGTTTTGTGTGCTTTTGTGTCCCCTTCACATGTCAGACACCGCTCTGAATCACCCCTGCTCCACCTGCATTATAGCACATAAAAATCACCACTGTGCTGCAGGAGAGGACCTGGCTCCAGGCTCAGAGCCGAAGTCTGTGTAATACAGATATGGTTCCTAAGTCTCAGTGTCACAGACCAGTGCCCCGCTCTTTTTCATTTAATAAATTTTCACTTAAAATTCGCAGGACCTTGACATTGGCAAGACTGCTATGGCACAGAAAGCAAACAGTTGCATTGATGGAAGATCCCCAAATAAAAAGGCTTTGCAGAAATCAATACATACATTTGTAGAATTAAATATACTTTTTTGTAACTCATCAGAGTTAAGGATTCTCTTTAAAATATGCTTTGAAAAGAGAGCAGTAATAGGTTGGGATGAAAAATTAGATGAATACTTAAACAAGACGCTTTAGGTTAATTAAAGCCTTCTGCCAAGATATTCTATGGTTCATAACCAGCCACAGATATGAACTGACATAGACTGCAATGGGGCTGTTCTCTGTAAGACTGTTGCTCAGCATCATATGCTTTGACAGCATTGCCTAAAATATAATAGGATTATGTACAGATTGAAAAAGAAATGCTGACTAATGCTGCTGTATTTGATCTGTTTTGTGAGTCAAAAGCCAGACTGTTTCCCCAAGCACTTCCTGGGCTTCAGAAAATGAAATGTAATTTTAAAGTTGACATTAACAGAGAAATACTGACCTATTAAAGAATAGTGAAAGAGAGTATATGGCTGTTGTAAATTTGATCATTTTGAGTTAGAAAAACAATTAATCCAAGCTACCAGAAATCTGGAAGTCATTTGGCAGCTGAAAGTTCTGAGTATACTTTGACATCATAAAGGTGGTGGTTCTAATTATTTTCTTGGTTCAAGACAACTTTTATGTTCATCCTGATGCACCTTCTTTTCAAATAAATTGTAAGGGAAAAGTGAAAATCCCACATTTTTGCTGGCTGTAAGGGATATGTGATAGCTTACTCTTCTTGACAGCCAAAGCATCTAAGTGCAAACTCAGTATATAAATACAGTTTCTGAGATCCTATGTGACTCCAGAGAACTTGAAGCTATGCTGATGGATGGATGGATACTAGGTTTGTGAAAGACACACAGTCCATGTATGCACAGGAGAACTTCCAATCCATGTATTTTTGAAAGCAAATCTTGGTACCAAGTCCTAAGTTTGATTGCCCACATTCGCAACTCCAGGTCAATCTCACCATGAAAGCTGTGATCAGAGTCTTTGCAGCTACCAGGTCTCCATGGCTAGGGATCCTTAGGGGGACTCAATTGGACCAATGAATGCTGAAAGAACTGGACTCTCTGGAGTTCTGTAAAACCTCCCAAGTGTGCCTAAAGGGCTATCCTAGAAAAGTGTACTCTGAAATGCCAGAGCCTTTATGCAAGGCTGAAGATGTCTCCAAGGCCTGGTGAGCTTACACGATGAAGGTATTCTGAACAACAAACCTCAGGGATTCCCACCTGTGCTGTTTAGGTTTAATTTATGGTCATGCAGCCAGAGGCCTTAAAATCTTGTTGTAGATCAGAAATGTATCTTTTTACAAGAAGGAAGTGTCTGGGGGGAAGAAGTCAGACCACTCTTTTTTTCTATTTTTTTTTTTTTTAAAGAAAAACACATCCAGAGATCTGAGCAGCATGATCTCTGTGACCTTGTAAACTTTTCTACTTGGAAGATTTATGGATAGCTGGATACTACCTGATTTGATTATGCAAGGAGGCCTTCAGGGCTTTTCCAAACACAACCTGCATGATAAAAGAGAAGACACGCAGCGACAAGACTGTCTAATCGAGGCACTGCTACAGTTAGGAAAGAGATCCAGAGTCCAGGCACTGCCTGACTATTCATGTGCCAAAGCAGCAACATTACTGCAAACTGACAGAGCTCATGTCAGAGCTACATATTCAGAGGCAAGAAAGGTGACATCTCAACAAAACGGAGGGGACACTGCCAGACTGCACAACAGGTATTGGGGAAAAACTGCTACGAGAAACCAGTGAAAGACAGGGAGTAGACCTAAAAGCAAGAGCCTTTTAGACAGTCAGGCTGGGGACAAGCTGCTTGCCCAAAGGCCTCTTTACCTCACTGGGAGGAAACAAGAATCTCCAAAGCAATAATCCTGTCATCTGCAGGTGGGTCAACCTTCCCACTAGCTGAAAAGAGAGCCATGGAGGATCAGGCTCAATTAAAATGGATGTCTAGCTTCCAGATGCCTGTATTTAGCTGAAATAATTCCACTCAGAGTAGATTTCATTACTTTAGCTGGATATTCTTTGCTATTTCTGTTTGTCTCTTTGCTCCAATTGTGTCTTTCCTATCTCTTCACACCAAGACAGATTTAACACCTGCCTCTTAGACCCTCACCTATCCATTCCATGCTGTTATCATTTATTGCCACTTACAAGGAAATTATCAACATTATGCAGCTCTTCCACCTCATTAATCAAGGGCTTAAATTGAAAAGTTGAGGGTGAGACTTTCAAATACTTGCTGCATTGTTTATACCCACATATTGGAGCAGTAAAAGAGAAATAACAGCATGGATATTTTGAAACAGACTGAGATGACAAATTTCATTAAACGCTCATGATTTTAATGTGATGAAATAGAGATAAATTCAGGGCAGGAATCCCAGAGACCACATGGGGCCCTGGGAATGACAGACACCATGGAGAGGTTTTGTAAAACACTGTGAATTATTACACATGCAAGATGATCAATTGCAACCATTTGATTGAAGTCCAGTTTGCCTGAAGCAAGAAAGGAACTAAAATTGATCACATAAAATGAATTTGGAGAAAAAAAACGAATTTGTGAGCCAAATACATTTTTTTGCAGCAAATTTTCTGAACATTAATGAAAAAAGTTTTCTTATAAAATAAACCCTACATATTGTAAAATTAAATTTTATTCAAAGCAACAAAATGAAAATACATCTTACTGAAAAACAAGAAGCACTGAAATAAGGATGTTCTTAGAAAAATAACATCTCTCATTAAAATTTTCATAACACTTTTAAAAAATCCTTAAGAATTTAGTAATAGATATCACATACTGCATATGATCAATGTGTAAATGCATTAATAAATATACACTGGTAAGATTAGCCTTTATTTTAGATATTTATCTACAGATTTTGATTTGGAAGCTGTATTTCCAGTCTCGAAATCTTTGGATATTAGATACTGAAATGTCTTTTCAAAAATGTGGACTTACTTTTCTTTTCATAAATTAAGACTCTGATGGCAAACCTTGCAACTTTGAGCAGGGCAGCAGTTCAATACTCTTACAAACATTCTCTGTTTCTTGGAATAAAGCTTGGGTTAAGCACAGTATCTTTTAGTGCTGGTAGATAACCTCCAGTTAGAAAACATTTGGATCTATCCTGTTTGATTCTTTACAGCTACCTAGAGCTGTAATTTTACTCTTAAGGAACACATCTCTTAAAACATAAAACACCTTTGAATGGATTTCAGATGGAAGTTATTTCTTTGTTGTTTGTTTCTTTTGCATGAGACTGAGAAAAATACTCAGACACAGCCTGTCTAAATTCCTACGTTGTACTGAAACTTGAGCAACTGCAAAAACAATTTTCCAGCAACTGTGGAAATTCACAAAGATTTATGCCATCTCTACAATGCTGCCTTTTGTTGTTTATAATTATAATTATGGTTAAAGTCTCACTGTGAACAATAACATCAACATTTGTCAGAGAGAGATATGAAAGGCAATATCCTGAACTACGTTTGGCCTCAAAAAGTTTTGTGAATCCCTGGCTAATTTTGGCCTTACCTTTCCCACAAAAAGTTGGTTGCTCTGTGCTATTTTTGTTCCTTACCATTAAGTGATGGGAAGCAAGAGGTTCCTTGGGGTCAATCTCGGCATGCCAAGATCAACAACCTTTTCGTACGTTTCTTGGAGAACATATTTTTGCTGGGCTGTGAAACCATTTAACTGACAAACTCAACTTTGCTTTGCTATGTGATGTAGAGTTTTTCACAGCTACAAGAAGTGAGACAAGCCACTAATGATCTAAAGCTCAGTGAAGCAAAAAGTCATTCCAGGGAATTCAGTGAGTATTGATGAGGCTCAAAAAAGCTGTTCTGTTTTACACCTGGGCTGATGAACTCATCTCTGCTGAAGGTATATGAAGGTAACAAGAGGTATCCTGACATAATTCGAGGGCTTCCACTCTCTGGGGTGTGTTTTGTTAACAGAGTACAACTACTTCAAGAGAACATGCACAAAATCAAACACACACCTCATGGGTAAATGGCTGTTTGTGAGGGGAACAACTGTGCGCAGTGCCTAGGTCCTGTGTCAGGTCAGTAAAAGTACTTGCAAAGGAAACAGTCACCTGGCTTTTTTTTTTATTATAACCAAAACAAAACATTTTTCTTTGGCCTCTATTTTGAAAATAACAAGACCATTCTAGATAAAATCTTAAAGTACAAAAGGCCACATATCAGCCAACATCACCAACAGCCAAAGAATAAAATAAAATAATCTATTTAGAAAATATTTATCTTAAATATTTACAACTTGAGTAAAAGCAATTGAGTAAAAGGTCCTATTATGGCAAGATACAGGCAGTCTGGAGAAGAAGTGGCTCTCCTGATGTTTAAATAAATAATTTCATTGCTGAGTCCAGTTTTAAATACTGAGAAAAAAAGAGCTGAGAAAAAATACTGAGAAAAAACTGGCTGAAGTGAACCTAGTGGAAGGCCAACAAGCTGAATGGGGGCTGGAGGACATGATGTACAAGAATAGTTTGAGAGAGCTGATTTTGTTTAAGCTAGAGAACACTAGTGAGAGGTTAATAGTCTCAAAGCTCAGTTGGTTAGAGCATGGTACTAATACTGCCAAGGTTGTAAGTTTGATCCCTGTATGGGGCATTCACTTAAGAGATGGTCCTTGTGGGCTCCCTCCAACTCAGAATATTCTGTGATTCTGTATTGCTGTTTTCATCCACTAATGAAATTGCTGGTTCTGAAGAGCTGGAGCCAGACTCGTTCTAGAGGTGCAGGTTGGAAGGACAAGAGATAATGGTTGCATGTTGTGGCATGGGATATTGCAACTATTATCAGGAAAAAAGTTTACCAGTTGCTAGACACAGGCACTGTGAGAAAGAGGCTGTTAAATATTCATCCCTGGGGAAATTAAAGATCTAACTGCACAAGAACCTGAGCAATGTGACCTGTCCTTGCAGGTAGCCTGTGTTGAGCAGTAGTTTGGACTAAATGGCCTTGTGTGGTCATTATGTGCATTACCCTTCCTTAAGCAAAGTTGTGTTCCTGCTTTGTCTGGGGTTGTTTTCCTCTTCTGTGCTATATATGTCACTACTGGTTATGTACTGTTTCATCTTGCCGGCCATATTGCCCTCGATATCTGCTCCCTGAAACATGTCAGTTCATACTAACTGTTTAATTTTTTACACAACACTTTCTTGACCTAATTTAGAAGATGATGCACACTGTACTTGCCACCTCTAAGATCGGCTATGCTGAAGTGTCTTGCTGTTCTATCAGTTTGGATGTGCATTGTGCTAAGGACTGACAAGACCGTACATTCCCATACATCCCACCAGCAGCTTGCTAACCACAAATGTTTGCAATTTTGCACAGCTCCCAAACATCCACATTCTCTATAGATTCATGCACTCCAATAGCATAAGCCATTCTGACAGAAAGGATGGGGAACACATTGTTCAAGACATCCAGTAAGGCTGCATTCCTGCTCCAGGCAGTCTTCTGAACAATGCAATTAAAATAAACATTTAAATATGACCATAAAAGAGCAAAAACCTCATCAAAAGAAATTGCCTAAAAAATGTCCTTTGCTGCAGCCACCCTGAAGAATTGGCAGGGAGCTTTTTAACCTCAAGTACTGAACACTAAATTTTTCTGCTTGATACCTTTCTCCTCTGAATTTCATAGCATTTGCTGGTGAAGCAAATGCCCACTGTGAGGACACTTAGTACATTCACTGCTAGGTTTGAGGCCATGGTTTAGGGCAGAAGAACAGCTAGGACAAGTGTACAGGGATCAGCGTGATCCTTATGTGAGCTGCAGTCAAGGCACACAGAGGGTGAAGTTTGTTCTTATTTGATTTCCCCTCTGAATAATTGCTATCATGCTCAGAGGACACCCAGCAACTGGATGGGGAATATGATGATGGAAAAAGCTGTTCTTCACTGGGTTTTTCCCAAGATGATATTCTTGATTTTCCTGTTCATTTTTCAATGGTGATGGATTCTCAAGTATAGTAAACAGGCCTATGTTTCTGTAGTGCGAAACAACAGCTAATAATAAGACAATTAATTTTCCTTATGAGCCAAAGCTTGTTTCTTATTTGTTTAAGTGCAAGAAGAGGACATTCTGACTCTTGTTACTGAGAAATTTTTCCACAACTACTTCTTAAAGTTATGACAGCCCTGTAACAGTGACTTACTGTTCCACAGATAATCACCACATACTGGAGCACCACTTGTGTAATCATCTAATCATGTAAAAGACAAAATTAATGCAGAAGTTTCCTCAAGAGACTTTTAAAATGTAAAGTCGATAGTCTCCATGGAAATGTAGCCCAATACAAGTTTCTCCTCTGAGCTTCCTACTCTAGTGACACTTTTGATATGTGCTAATTACACACATTCAGCCTTCTATTACATAGTAGTTGGCAAATGCTGATGACTATTTGCTTACTGGAGAGCTTAGGTCATTATGGACAGCCTTGAAACTTCTTAAGGTGCATGAAATATCTGTGTCCTGGAGTTCACATTGATGAGAAGCCTGAAACAGCAAGCTCCTCTTGCTCTCTTAATTTTAAGAGAGATAGTTTTAAAATGCAAACTACATTCAGAGCTATTTGAATTAAGAGAAAACAAAAAAATTCTATTGTTTGAAATATTAATAGTTTTGACATGTAGCTGCTGCTCCAGGATATCCTTTCCCAATTAAGTATTCACTTGGTCATGTTTCAAGTTTCAGAGAAGAACTGTAACCCTAGAGCCACACAAGTTTTGACTGAAATGAAAAAATTTTTTGTTTACATATAGAAAATGCAAAAATATCTTTATGTACCTCAGATATAGTCTCCCTTGAAGAGTGTTTCATTCACTCTTTTTAAGGATACTTCATAATTTTATGGTTTGAAGAGATGAGACAACAAACTACATTGCAGCCTGGAAACAAACCTTAGCTTACTGATAAGGACTTGAGAAAAATATTATATTTATTAAAAGATGACTAGACTACAGTTTGTATGTATGTGAATAGGAAAAGAGCAGGGTTTGGCTGAGATTCATTCCTTTAGAAAAACAACCACCACCATCAGAAAACACGGAAAAAAACAATCAACAAAAATCCACCAAAACAAAATGAACAAAAACGACCTCCTCAAAATAAACAAACTGAACAAAAAAACACAACATGAAAACGACCTAAATATACAAACAAAAAAGCTGAAATAGACATGTTCATCACATGCTGTGAGCTGAAATGTCCTGTGAAGATGTGTGTCTCCTTCAGTGGTAGGGGGAAATTAGGTACCTAATGAATTGCCTGAGATTACAATGGGTGAGTCTGAGGCCTCATTATTTGAGTGGGCAAAGGCACTACAGCAACCAAACCTTGAAGACTGAACACAGAAGATGTGAAACTGGAGCAGGAAACTGCTAGTTAGGAAACACTAGAGAGCAGTGTGTAAAATGCATCATTTTGGATGCAAGAGATTTTGGAAGGCACAGTTTTTCTGAACAGCACAGTTAGAACAACACAATAGATTAATTACAAGCTATTTAACCACATGGTATCAGAACATTGGTCTTCATCCATGCTCATGAATTTTTGTTTATGGCAGTGGCTCCCTTGACTTGACCCGTACTGCTTGCAGATGAAGGGCTTGCTCAGCACAGGCATAATCTGGCCGTGTGAGTCTACACTGAAAATATTAGTGTTGCTTTTAGAAATGATAGTCATCTTGATCACCATAATTCTCAGGGTTAATGGCTTCTTCAAACAAGTGCTTTGGGATGCTGGGTTACTTAAACATCTTCCTAAGAAAACAACTATGTCAGGGGTTGAGGGCAATAGAGGTTCTTCCTCTTCCCACGGAGTGTTTTCTGGAGAGGAGCTAGCCACTAAAATTTTTGAATTGCCTTTACCAGAAACGAGCTCTTGCCCTTCTCAAATTGTGCCTCTTTCTCTCAGCTCTGTTAAAAGACAGGTTAATGATAAAATCCACTTCGGCATGTCAAGGTCTATGTGTCAGCTATGCATTTCTTCTTATTATCCTTTAGCCTCAGGATACTGTGAAAGCTGAAGAGATACTGACCATCTGCTATTTTGGAAGGCCGGACAGAAAAGATACTAACATCTCCTCTGGGCACGGCACAGCACAGAAGAGCCTCCTACTCCTCCTCAATATTACAGCATTTATTTCTAAGGAAGTAATATATTAAGCAAATAACTTTTATATTGGTTTCTCATTTCTTGATGGTACAGAACTGGGAAAATTACCTGGAGGAAATTTTTCTTTTAATATTTAAATGTGAAATTTGCTTACTGAAGTTACTTGTCTGTAAGAAATATCAGTCTAGACAACCTCCCAGATGGAATAATTTCTTTGCAATAATCTTGGATATTGTCTTTTTTAATGTAGTAGAAATATTTACCCAGCCAAGGACAGCACACCTCACAGTGAAGGCTGGTGGTGAGGACTGCTGTGCTACCATGGGGGAAATCCCAAAATGCAGCTCACCTGTGGAGGGCAGGTCCTTCTGAGTGGTGCCTGACAAGTAAGTGTACACAGCGTTTTCAGTCATGCACGCTTGTTTTTCTAAGTGAAAAACAGATGTACATCTGCCTCCTGCTTCCCACAATGCTCTATCAAGGTACATATAGAGGAAAAGCCACTGAATTACTGTTCTCCAGAGTATCAGGCACAGCCAACTAGTGTATTATAAATTGAACACTGTGTTGTAAATTATAGGGGATCAATGGGGCCAAAAGCCTTGACAGTTTCATTGCTCTAAAGAAACCCAAAAGTTTGGGAAAAAGGGAAGATACACAGTATCTTAATGGGAAGCTCTGGGAGAAGTAATGGTATCAATTTTAAGGAATACATCAAACCTAAATTCTTGCAGTCAAGACTCCTAAGTCCCTCCTTCCACAATTTTATTTTAGACAAATATATTTGCCCTGATCTGGTCCAGCTTGTGTTGATTCTTAAAATAAGAAAAAGGGGAGAGACCACAGCACACTGAGAGAAATTACCATCTGGCAGGGTAGACAGGCAAAGTTAGGGAACACCTAGGATAATCCTAGGATCACAGAAAGGAAGAATCGTGTTTAAGGATGACATGGCCCACACAAAGTAGGCTTTCAATAATCCCAGACTGAAATTTTTATTTTAAACTATGAGGACAGAGTGGTAATTTTTTTTTCCACTTTAAAAATGCTAGGGAATGTTCTTATTCTTTCTGATATAGGATATTTGGTTTGAGTTGAGTGACAAGTTCTCATCACTGGTCTTGCACCAAAAAAATACTCTGTGTACATATTTTAATGAAAATACTCACTTGAAAATGCTGATCATCACTATTTGCAATAGGTGGGTCTGTCATTTAGAAAGAAGCATACTGTAGGTGACTAACATTAGTCATAACACTACAGAAATGACATTATGCCTCATCTCCATACATGAAAAATAATTATTGTGGCAAAGGGATCCTTTTTTAAAGCAGACTAGCAAATTTAAAAAATGGACACTTACAAGAAGCAGAAAAATTTCTGGTCTGGAGAAAATAGATAACTAATAGATAAATAATAGATTAAAAAGAAAAACAATATATATGTTTCAGGGCACTGCGTAATCATAGGAAGGAACTCTTGATATCTTTTGGTTTTCGTCACTGTGATCTATCAGATGGTGACATCCTGGATTTTCAAACTCTAATGTTTGTCTACGTTGTCAACTACTCTTGCTAAGCACTGGAGGAGATGGACCATTTGCCTGCTTCGGTAGGTCAATAATTCAGGACAGAACTCTGCTGTATCCTGCCTCAGGAATGCTTGGCAAAACCGCAGGGGTCAAAATACTTTTCACTGTATTTTCTTTAGTAATACATTTACCCAGGACCCACGGTAATATCATCCACTCGACGATGGTTGGTGGGGGTCCCTGCATGCTGAGGTCTGACCTGTCGATGTGCTGAGAGGCAAGCAACAGCAGGAACAGAAAAGTCAAGTACGATGCAGTATGGCAGATAAATTTGATAAATGGCTTTCTGATGAACAGCCCCAATGGGCTTTTGGGAGCTATCAGGTAGCACACAGAGAAGACTGGGAAAAGGAGTCCTATCACAACACATGTCAACATCTTCACTGCCCAGTGTCGCCTCCGCCATCCAGGGAACTCATCGTACCAGCGGGATGCGAGCAGCTGCTGGCAGTTGGGCTGAGCAACAAACTACAGAGAGAAGAAAGGAAGAGAGTTAGTTTCCTGTTACCTCTGTAAAGTTTTTTCATTCTATGTATGTTTAGTAGATAGAGATTTAAAAAAATTTTAAAAATCCACAGCCTGTGCAAGCCCACTCATATTGATAACACCAGTAAGACAGGGCTGGGTCAGCCTGCCTTTCCTTCAATGCCAAAAGTACAGTGCAGAGACAGAAACATTTACTTTTCACAATAAAGCTTCACTTCCCCATTGGTTGAGTACACAAGGAGTCAACAGACTGTGAAACACATGGACCTCAAAACCTGACCTGAAACTGAAAAGCAAGTTCGCAAATATTTCTATTATTTAATCAGCAACGTTTGTGGAGAATTCACAGAACATGAGGTAGAAATTGATATGAAACCAAAGAGCACAACTGAGATCTGCAAACAATGAAACTGAATTCCACAGCCATGAACAAACTGTTCTCACCACGTTCCCTGCTAATTCTCTAAAAAGCAGGTTTACATGCTTTAATACTGACAAAACTCTTACAGACGCATTACAGAATGCTTACACAATGTGAACTAAGCACTAACATTCCCCAGTATTTCACTAACCCTTGTCAGGATACACACCTATCCTGTGTGATGCTTTATGGTCTATCTGTTTCCATGACGGGATTTCATTTTTTAGAATATGATCCTTAAAACTGAATTTCACCAAAACTCCCCAAAACCAGGTAAATATTTAATATTTTTCACATAGCTTTTCAAAGAAGTATATATCAAGGTTTTATGTCATACTTTTCTTTGATCACTAGTTCCTATTTCCCCCTTGTTTTCTTGTATAAGGTGACGTAGAGTAGCAGCACGCAAGAATTGACACAGAAGGCATAGAACAGAAGAAACATGCTTATCAAAGAGGGACAGGGTTGCATTAAAAAAAAAAGAAAAGGAAACAAAATAAGCATTTTCCTTCTGGTGCTCTGGTGGGTTAACCCTGGCTGGATGCCAGGTGCCCAACAAAGCTGCTCTATCATTCCACTCCTCAGCTGGGGAGGGGAGGGAGAGAAGATATAAGGAAAGGCTCGTGGGTCAAGATAAGGACAGGGAGAGATCACTCATCAGTTACCATCATGGGCAAAATAGACTCGACTTGGGGCAATTCATTTATTACCCATCAAACCAGAGAAGAATAATCAGAAATAAAACCAAATCTTAAAAACAGCTTCCTCCCACCCCTCCCTTTCTCCCAGGCTCAACTTTACTCCCAAATTCTCTATCTCTACCCCACATGGCACAGGGGGATGGGGAATGGGGGCTATGGTCAGTTCTTCCCATGGTGTTTCTGCCACTATTGTCTCCTCAGGGGAGGACTCCTCACACTCTTCCCCTGTTCCACCATGGAGTTCCTCCCGTGGGAGACAGTTCCCCACAACTGTCTACAGCATGACTCCTTTCCACTGGAGTCATGCAGTTCTTCATGAGTTGCTCTGGCGTGGGTCCCTTCCATGGGGTGCAGTTCCTTAGTAGCAGACTGCTTCAGCATGGGTCCTCCATGGAGCCATAAGTCTTGCCAGCAAACCTGCTCCAGCTTGGACTCCTCTCTTCATAGGACCACAGGTCTTGCCAGGAGCCTGGTCCAGTGCAGGATTCCCAGTGGGTCACAGACTGTTTCATGCATCCACCTGTTCCAGTGTGGAGTTATCAAGGGGTGCAGGTGGATCTCTGCTCCACCATGGACCTCCATGAGCTGCAGGGGGACAGCCTGCCATACCATGGTCTTCCTGACCAGCTGCTGAGGAGTCTCTGCTCTGGTGTCTGGAACACCTCCTCCCCCTCCTTCTCCACTGACCTGGGTGCAGTTGCTCACATATTTTCACTCCCCTGTACCCTGTCTGAAATTGTTCCTCTGCAGTAACTTCTTTCCCCTTCTTAAATCTGCTATCCCAGAGGCACTACCCTCACCAGTGACGGGCTCAGCTTTGGCCAGAAGCATGTCCATCTTGGATTCATCTGGCATTGAACACGGGAGAGAGGGCGAATCTTCTGGCAGCTTCTCACTGCAACCACCCTGCTACCAAAATCTTGCCACGCAAACCCAATACGTTTACACTAAGTGTATTACGTACATACATTGGATTAAATCATTAGCTGAATACTTAATAAAGCTATGCAGAAACTTTTTTTCCTCTTATTACAAAATTGCTTATTTTCACGAAATATTTCAGATTTGAACTCTTCTCAAATGCACCTAGTTTGGGATCTTACATTATTTTGATAATACTTATAACCACAGGAGCCAAGTTCCTTTGGGGATGAATAATAGGTAACTTCTCAAACTGTTTCTAAAATCACTGGGATTACTACTGGTAAAAAATGCTCTTTAGATTGGAATGAAATGAGAGGCAGCATGCATCTTTCTATATATGTCTGGATCTTGTCAGAATTGATTACCTGAGTCAAATTCAAACCTGGTGTACGTTAATGAAATGTCAGAGTCTTTAGTAGAGACAAATTTGCCTATCAGACACCAGCAGTGAAGCTGCCTCTAACTGTTATGAAAGATAAGAAAATTTACTCCTACTGTAAGGATCTTGAAAATAGCCTTAAAGAAGAGCAACAGAGTGTACTCCTCCAGGTCGTTTCTTTCAAGGTGCAAATGTCTGGAATAATAGTGTATGCGGTCAGAGCAGATGGTTTCAAAGTTATCTTTTTTGCCAACTTTATTTTCTCTAAAAAATTTTTCAATTTTTAATTAGCTTGAGTAGGTACAGATTAGTGCTTTGCTTGACTGATGAAAAAGTGTAACTCGTGGAATAATTCCTCAATAAAATATTTTTCTCTTTTTTGCCCCAGAGGGTACCGGGTCCATGTTTGCTTCCTCCTCTTTATAATATCTTCCCATTACGTCCTCTCACCTAAAGTAATCAAGTTCCTAAGTCTTGCCTGTCCCCCCTTTCTAAACAGCCTTGTCCACCCCCACAGTGTTGGGGACCTATGTGAAGGAACAGCTTCAGTGGCCAGCAAAGGCTGCTGACAGATGTAGGGGACCTACTCCTTGCCAAGCATGGCTAAAAGGGAATTAATTTCCCTGTCTGTAATGTAGAGAAAATTAAGTAAAAGAAGGGATTTTTCCAATGTCCAAATACTGGGCTGTCCTGGGACCGGGCAGATCAGAACTGGTGCAGAGGTACCTCATGCCATGAGGAGATCCTTGCCGAATGCACCATCTGGAGGATGCTCTATGATGGAGTGGGCATTGCATTGCTTAGTTCTAATCTTTAAACAGATTAATATCCAAAACCGTCAGTGTTAATAGAGAAAGCATTTCAGAACAGGCTTAAGAAAATGTTTCTTGTCTCGTAATACCCATACTAGATTTTATGGTGTTGGGACTGTGTGGCTAAGGTACAATGTGTTAAGGATGGTGTTTTGAGGCAGAGGAAGTTTTTCAGTAAGTGCAGAAAATTTTCAAATCCCAGACACTGAAGAGCCAATTTTTAAAGCAATAATTTCATAAGAAATTAGCTTTCACTCTTCTTCAAAATACGATTGTGACAAGAGAGTTCTAGCACTGGTTGGATCCTGATTACAGGAGAAAACTTAGATAGACTATACATTTGATATGGCTGGAGACAGAGGGAGCAGCCCTTGGTGATGTGCTTTAAATTACTTGCCTGACATAAAATACATAAGAAACAACCAATGGTATAGTGTGGATCAAGCATATAAAATACTACGTCTGCATTTTAAGAGCTGTACACACAGGGAAGCAGTTCTAGTGCTGCAGGCAAAGGTCTATAACAGAAAACACAACACAGTGTGTTTATCTACAGATGATATAATGCATTTCTGAGAGGTCCAAATATCCAGTTTCTTGCTGCTGGCTTTTTATTGTAACAACACATCGGCAAGGTTGGTAAGCAATGTCCTGAAACAACAAAAATATCTGGCTCTTCACTGAAGACTTTTCTATATGGTTCTGAGATTAATTTGCCATATAACATTAACTATGAACCAATCCAAAGTATTCTTTGGACAACTGGAAAATTACCCTAAATCTCTTGCTGACACTTCTTTTAAAGTATAATTTATCAGTCAACTGTATGACATTATTAAAAATGTCCAAACTAATTCTCACAGATTTGAATACTTCCTTCATTTTTGTGGTCAAGAGATTGTCATCATATGCTGTGAAATACGGTCAGTAGTTATATTTACATTTATTACATTAGCTGAATAATGAAGAAAGGTTTTGAACAGGGAACAGTTATACCCTGATGGAAGAAAAGTGTTCACAGTGCTGAACTCTACAGTCTTGTTCTTCAGCTGCACAGAAAAGGTGAGCTTGTCCCCTCCTGGTCCTTGTGGACCTGTTTCCTCCAGAGGAAATGAGGGGAAGATGTTGTTTTCATGCTTCATAAGTAAATATTTGAGAACATACAGGAACTGGGGGCAGGGAAACCTTCCTGGGACTCACAGTGTAAATGCTGCCCATGTAGCCTGTCTCAGAGACAGTACTCACAGGTAAGAAACAGTTAAATAGATCAAGGAAGTTAATCTGTGATTAATATATTTTATCATTGATTCCAAATTCTTATTACACTTGAACTTTTAATTTATCCACTGAAAAGCCCTTCTCTACAGAAAAAACAAGGAAAAAAAATCTTCATGACAATATTCTCTGGTCAATTCACATTTATACTATAATTATTAGAAACCTTTCTATTAGAAAGGAAGAATAAAACAGGATGAAAGAAAGACATGCTTCAGCAAAGGACAATTCCTGTATAAATGGATGGCATTACATCTAAGATGATCACATATTAAAGCTAAGTAGACATTCAAGTCCCCTGATGAACTTGGAGATTAAAAAAAAAAAAAATTAAAAACTATTTTACACAAATATTTTGTGACTAGCAGAAATAGAAATACTCTGTGACATTAATTTGCCAGTTCTGCATTGCCTATGCCAAAATTAATTTCACTGTAGTATAATTTTTTTCCTTAATTGGAGAGATTGGAGGTATTCTTTTACTATTCTTGAGTATCTTTTGTACTGTCAGTACAAAATTATGTTATTTGACTTTGACATTTTGTCCACATAATTAGCAATTAGCAAGTTTATATTTTCACATTATGATGGCTTCCAATAGCTTCCAGCAGTTTGTAATTACACAAGGGATTTTTCTATATGATTTTTCCTGATTTCACATCTTTAGCTCCTTCACAGAGTCTACCCATCTGAAAATGTTCTGGTATTAATTCTCTTAGTTGTCATGCTGGGAATTGGCTCTTCCCTGAGACCGCTGAAAACCAGAAATTATTCACAGTGCCAGCAAAAATAATCTGGTATAAACAATAACAGAGCCTGATTCTAGTGCTATCCAAGCATATACATAACACTGAATTTAATTTTCACTTCTGATTAAATCTGATCTTTGTTTTTGCTATAATATATCTCTCAGTCAATGAAATGATGAAGAAATAACACAACAGATACTACTAACTATATAAGGTCTTTATAGAAATAATAATTTTATAAATAATGTATCATCAGAATAAGTTTTTAGCTCTTTACCGTACCACAATGTTACTTTCAAGTATTTATTTCACTGTATTATGAAATACACAAAGATATAAAAAACCTCCACTTATAACAAGGTGCTCATTTTTACTTTTATAAAAGCAGTCTAACAAAATCTGAGATCCAAATTAAATTCTCATTCTGACATCAATAGGGGGTTGAGATTGTTATATGAAAAAAGGATATAATTTTTCAGCTAGAAATGAAAGCTGTCAAAGAACATTTACTTCCTTTCTGAGTTATATACAAGTGAGCTATGCTGTAGCACAAAGAACTACCTCTGATAGCATTCTCTAACAGGTGAATGTTAAAGACTTTTTTTTTCAGGAAGAAACAGATCAAAACATTTATCATAAGCTTTCTTATTAATACTGTTTTGAAGTCATGGCCAGATTCTCTGTTGTGCTGTGCTGTACTGCCATTACAGCCACACTGGTAGGAAAGGTTTGCTCTGAGGTCTGCTGCTTTGTCACACACACTTCCCAATGACTGTGCTCTCATTTGACAAGAATTAAGCTTAATTCCTTTTTCTTTCTCTAGAATACTTTACTTTTCATATTTTACAAATTTTCACAGATATTTAATGAAAACCCAAGCTCTTCTATTTAGTTTAACTTCAAATTCATACGCCAGTATTTTCTATCTATTGGTTGTGAAAAGCATTGGCACTAATGACAGATTCATGTCCCAGTCTCACTAAGAAGACTCCTAAATTTGGCATATTGTTTCTCCCTTTAGAGATGCCACTGGATGTTCTTTTCTGCATCTTCCCCCAAAGGCTGTATTTGAGAATTTCAGCATTTACTCTGTGAGGACTGCTTCATTAAGACAAATACCATTTAGTTGCAACTTAAATGCTTTAATGGTATTGAGTACATCAGCTCTACATTTTCCTTTCCAAAAGCTAGGGATTGTGTTCTGGGTACAGTCATACTGCCTGTTTTCTGCCTTAGGCCAGAAACCCTGATTCCTGCGCCAAATACTGGGAATCTTCTCAGGTCCATCCATTCTAAACCTTGAGTCGACTGGAGCAGACCATCACAATAATCATGATTCTTGCTGGATGCAAACCACTGGTCAACTTTTACTCAACTTTTAGCTCTATCTGCACCTGTGTCCTTAAGGGGACCAGTGAGCTCACTCAGTGTCATAGTTTACCTCGCAGCTGGCAACAAAATACCACAGAGCTGCTCACTCACCACCCTATTCCTCTCAGTGGGATGGGAAGGAGAATTGGAAAAAGGTAAAAAACGTGGGCTGAAAAACAATAAAAGTTGAAAAATTGAGTTAAAGTAATATAAAACAACAACAATAATAACGATAAAGAAAAAGAGAGAGGAATAAAACCCAAGAGAAACAGGTGATGCACAATGCAGTTGCCCACCCACAGCTGAGTGATGCCCAGCCCATCCCCAAGCAGAGATTGGCCCCACCTAACCATCTTCCCCCAGTTTATATACTGGGCATGACATTCTAAGGTATGGAATATCCCTTTGGCCAGTCTGGGTCACCTGTCCTGGCCACGCTCCCTCCCAGCCTCTCGTGCACCTGCCCATGGCAGAGCATGAGACACTGAGATGTCCTTGGCTTGTGGTGAGTGCTGCTCAGCAACAGCCAAAACATCAGCGTGTTACCAACATATTCTCATACTAAACCCAAAACTCATCACTGTACCAGATACTAAGAACATTAACTCTATCCCACCCAAAACCAGGATACCTGGGATCAAAGCACCAGACCACATCAGCTTGTATACGATCAGGGCAACCTGAGTCACATCAGATCCCTACAGCAGAACAAATTCACAGCACAGATGCCTTCACCATAAAGTCCGGAGTTTCCACTCCTCTCACCAAGAATAGAATAGAATTCCAGGGGATTTTATTTTAATTATTCTACTCTGTAACTTCAAATATGAGGAGGAAGAAAACAAAAGAAAAAGAAAATAGAAAAGTAAAACCTGAAATGCTTTGTTAAAAGGATTAATGACATTGCAGCTTTGAGCATTTTAAATTTCTCATTTGCTACATCAACACAAGCAGAAGCTCTTACTTTGATTCATTACTCCTTCCCACTAAAATGAATCAGCACAGAAAAAAACTATTAAATATCTATTAAACAAGTCAAGACTTATCTATAATTGCAGTGATTCTGATTAATTGCTAAGAAAAGGCAATGGCAACTGAAACTAGAATGCAGTTGTTAGGAACCAGCTGTGCATGAATAGTTTTGCTAGACTTCCCAGTGGTAAAGGAAAATGAATCAGTTATTTGGCTTTGGGATGATTGTGTAAAATAGCCCAAAACTTCAGAATTGTGATGTTTGTATAATACTTCTAGCTCCCATTCTGGGCAAGTGTTAGAACCACCATAATACAAAACATTTTTGTAGGGAAAAACAATTACAGAATCCCTGTAAGCATCTGCAGAGAAAATAAAATATGAACTTCTGTTATACTGGATCCCTGTTTTTGCATACCTAGCTGGTGTATTTCCATGCATAGCAAACCAAAAATAAAAATGACATTTCTATATCAAGTCCTGCATTTGGGACAGAAAAACCCTGTGCAACAGTACAGGCTGGAATTCACGGTCTAGGGAGTAACTTTGCAGAAAACACTTGGGGACACCAGTAAGCAGGAAGATAAATATGACTGGGCACATACTTGTTTAAATCTCTGTCATTTCAATCCTATTATTCCCAAGGCACTCCTCAAATAACTCTGACACCAAGTTTCCTCTCTGTACCAGTAGTTTCTACAAAATTCACTACCTCAAAAGAGAATAGAAATAGTGGCTGATCATTCTCTCAGTATTCATTCTAACACTGAATAAATTGAGACTATAAACACGTTTTGTTTATAGTCTCAGAAGTCCAAGTTCATTTTAGGAGACCAAAATCAATATGTATTCTAAACAACTTCATAAATCAACACAGGGAGTGTAAGAAGAAAAAAACACACCTCTGGACCAGTGAGCAATTAGCAATTAAAGCTCCTTTCCAGCCCAAATCACTCTAGACTCTACTTTTCTTACATTCAAGTTGGTTTTGTGTGCTGTAGTGGTAAGGCCTCTAAGCATTAGCTGGTCAGCCAGCAGGGGTTAGGATTTAACGATCTTAGGATCTAAGTTATTTACAGTTCCACTGCATGACAGAACCAATAAGTTCCCTCACATCCAGAACATTCTACCACTTTGTCTACTTCTGTAGCTGCCATATCGCCAGAAGGAAAAGTAATAAATTAATAAGCCAACCTTTTGAAATTCATGAGGGAGCTGCAAATATGTTGAAAGCAACTAAAGCACAGAACACAGTGTGAGTTTATTTGGAGAAAAATTAGCTAAGAAAAGCTTTGTGTGAAGGATGGGTAGGGAAGCAACCAGAACAGCTAGATTCTTCCTCTGGGCATTGCCTGCTCATGTGAGAATTTCTATTGGCACCACTGGATACCACCCTGTTCCTCATTTGTTCAGCTTGCTGCAGAGGCCAAAACAAGGTAGAGAGACATTCTTAGTTCCATTTTCCATTTTTTGTCTGTCCTTTCAGATTTGAGCAGGGTATTGAGGTATTTAGAAGTAACCTGTCCTGAAGAATTTTAATTCCTTCTTTTCTTCATTTTCAGGCTCTTTGACTGTTTCTGTGAAGAGAAACCTTGGACCAGCGATATTTTGTTGCACTACTTAATCTTTTCTGTAAAAACAATGGTAATCACCTCCCATTAGCACCAGGCAAATTTAGATTTCACTCTGTTAGCTTAGCTTTATGAGGTGCCATCCTGCATCCTTGTGTGAAAAATGGATATTAAGCATAACTGTTCTTGACTCCAAGCTTATACTGTTCGTGCCAAGAGATAAGAGAGTTGACGTCCAAGGTTTCCAGTTTCTTTAGAAGCAACTGTTTATCATATGAAGCTTGTGTGGAACTGAAGAGGCCAAAATTCCCCAAAATCAGTGGGAATCCAGTTCCTGGAAAGCAGAACACTCATTTGAAGGCCGACTGAATACAAAATTAGAGGAATAAGGGAAAAATAAAAACACAGACTGATTTCAAAGGCATTCAAACTAAATAAAGCAATAAACAGCATATTTTTCTGTTGAAAGTTCTCTATTAATGTGTAGATCTGGCTTTGCAGTTTCATAAATACTTAGGAACAGAACGTATATAGTAACTTAATCTGCTTTTCTTTCTCTTCAGATACTTTAATGCTTTTTGTCTTTAGGTTCCTCTTGTTTAAATTGGCTGTGTTTTTATCTAAGAATGTTGAGGACTGAGAAATCAGATTAATCACCCATTTCCCGCACAAAGACTAAACTGAAATGATAAGTCTTTGGCAAGGATGCTCAGCGAGCATTATTCTGAGACCATTTGCAGGAGAAATGCATGTGAGTCTCTAACAGATGCATCAGTTTTATCAGTCAAGTGCAGCCTTGTGCAGCTTCTGTGGTTTAAACACAAAATACTAATCTTGGAAAGTATTTCAAGGGAATATAATTGCTTGCTCCAAAACCTTGCTCTCCAAAAGCTCTTTTACACCTAAGAATAGGTTGTGGTTGACGACAATTACCTTCTCTTACAGAGGAGAAGGTAACAGACCTAAGAAATACTGTGCTTTCATGTAATGGGAAAATACCCACTACAGCTGTTAATGAAATTCTGTGTACCCAGCACCTGCCAGCCTGGATAAATAATTACAGCCCTTGGATAGTTCTTTCCCTTTATGAAGCACTGCAATTTGTGGCAAAACATTAGAGTTTGGTATCTCAAATAAAAACCTGGAGTTACTCTCACTGTTGTTGTAAAGATGTCTGAACACTGCTTTCTTTCATGGCGAAGAACCAGAGTGATGAAGGAATCAATAAAGAGCCCATTTTACTTGAGAATTACATAAGCATTACTTCAGGCCTCATCTACGCTGAAGAAATCACTGACTGAGTCTCAGCATTCAACCCCAGTCATCCCCACTACCTATTGTTTCTTGCCTGGTTCCATGTTTTATTTCTCCAGACAGGTCTGTGCAAGGCAAATGTGCAACTTTCTGTAGTCTGCTTGCAAACCCCTCAGCACCACTCAGTCGTCCGGTCAGCTGGGGTCTGCTTTCATTTAGCAGCACAGACAACCTTTCAAAGACCAGTTCCTTGCTCGATATTTTATTGATTTACATTATACATTTCCGTGTTAGACTGGTGTTTCTAAAATTTACTGCATGCTTCTAGTAACTGGATAACTCAGGGGATGTTTTTGTTTGGCCAAATTCCATAGCGTTCTCTTATGAAGACAGAGCATAATACATTGGCTTGTACTACCAGGTAAAGGAATATAATTTGCTTTAAAGTTTGGAAGAAAATGACCAGTTTTTAGAAGCTAAAGGTGGAAGAAGCATATGTGGAAGGATATAAACAAAGGTTGTTTCAGTCCCTGAAGGTTTGAGGCTACATTCTTCCTCAACAAATCCAAGGCAATTTGTTCACTGTCAGAGAAATACACTTCATAGGCTGTTGCTCCTGCCTGTATGACATACATGCCCTGGCTTCTGCTCCAGCAAGTCAGAAAGGGTACATTTCTAAGAAAGAGCTGCTCTTTAATCCTTGTGAAAGATACCAGTACTCTAAAGAAATATTTTCTTTTGCTTTTTTTTTCACTCTTCTGTGATGTTTCCTGATCACACGCATGAAATCATGATTCTTTAAACTGAAATTCATTTGAGAAGCAGTGATACATTACAATTAAGAATAAAGAAATTTATTGTGTAGTAAGACATAAGTGAGTATAGAGAGGAAAAAAATCCCAAGTAAACATACAAAACCCCCTGAAGCTCCTATGTGACATGCAATTTAAAATTAGATCACGTGTACTTTTACCATCCCCTGCACCTATACATAACATACAGGCTTTAAGAAAATCAGCTGGGTCGAAGATTTCTGCTATGGACTACAGTGTCCATCCTGGTGATGCCTCCTGAGCTAAAGTTATATTCAGTCATCTTTTTCTCCACAAAATCCAGCCTGCATCTCTAAAGGTGTCATACTAATACCATCCAATACTGTAATCAGGAAGCAAGAACTCTTCTTTACCCCACAACACTTTTAAATTTACACCCAAAATACCTACTTGCTGAGGTTGTGGTGGTGAGACTCCAGTTTCTCTTTATCACTTACTGCTGCCCTCTCTGCGCCAGTCAGTACCAACCCCGACAGAATCCATAGCTCTCCCAAATCCAGCCTCTATCACAACAAAATGGTGATTTCTTCAGCATCCGAATGCTTCAGCGAGAGTTTGAGAGGAATGGCAGCCAAAAAACTCCATACTTCACAACTAAACTATGGACTCAACTAATTACATTGTAAACTGTTCAGGGAAACAGCAGCAGCTCTCTCTTAAGTTTTAACTGTGAGCTCCTTTAGTGCTTCATACAGGAACTTCAAAGATAATGCTGCAGCAGTGTCTTTTTGTGGGGAATTTTAGAAAATCTGACAAGGGATCTGACACACAAACCCCTTAATTCTCTAACCCTGACAACTCACAAAGGTAAAAATTCACCTCCTCTTTGGAAAAGAAGACTTGATGGCAGATGTATTATCATGACTGCTTTGGGAAAATGTTTTTTTTTTTCTCTGAAGTACTGAACTTGCTAAACTTATTACAAACCCCAGCTTTTCCATGGGAGTTGAAGGAGGATAGAAGCCAAAGGACCCAAGGCTGAGGGAATAATATTTAGGTTTGTATTGGCAGAGTATTTATATTGGCAGTGTTACAATGGGACAATTTACATTAATAGCATTTGTGAAGGAAGGAAAGCAATAAGGAAGGGAACTTATTTTCCTTCATTTTCTTTTTGAAAATTATAGGATAATAATTTTCACCTAAATGTTTTGAAGCAAATCATCATATCTGTTGAAAAGTTGGTATAGGAAGAATAATATAAATTTCCTAAATAGTTCATTTTTTAATTATGTTGTTAGTTTTACTACCTTTTTTTCTAATATAAGAATTTGTGTTTTGTTCCTGTGAAAAGAATATCTGTAAACTGAACACTTTGAAATTCTATCTTCTGATAGACTAAAAAATTTTATAGAGATCCACCCTTTTCCTTCCTCAATCACTTGAAAATTCATATTGCTTAGTTATTTCAAACTCATTGAGCTATTTGGGAAGTTAAATATGCCTGGAGCACTGCTGCAATATTAATAAGAACAGAAACACTGTTTCTGTACCCTTAAAATCTGTTTAGGGTCTTTCCTTATGTTTTCAGCAGAGATGCCAGGTTACATACTGGCAAACTCATATGAGAAAGAGTAAGGTGGCCAGATTCCTTAATCCCACAGGAGGAGAGAGGCAAGTATGTCTTCCTCTGTACGCTTGATGACAGAGACTTCCAAGCACACTGGCTACAGTGCTTATGTCTTCTCAGTTCCTGTCATCAGATCACAGAAAACCCAGCCTAGAAGGGACCTCAGCGGGGAGTGAGTTCCTTCTTTTGCTTTGCTTGCATGGGTGGCTTCTGCTTTATTTATTAAAGTGCCTTTATCTTAACACATGAGTTTTCTCAATTTTACTCTTCTGATTCTTTCCCCCATGCCACTGGGGGAGAGTGAGCAAGCAGTTGTGTGGTGCTTAGTTGTCAGATGGGGTGAAACCACAACAGGTATGTTTACTCCAGCTGAAAGCTGCAATAGAAAAGCAAGACAACCACAAACCAATACAGCCATAAGTATTGGTAAGATCTTGTTTAACCATCATTCATGCACTGTAATTTGCAGATCGTACCTGGAAAGATCAGTCTGAAAAGAAAAGACAAGTGCTCTTCCTGCCAGGTTACTTTTGCCAAGGTTTAGTACAGAGTAAAGGTTTTTTTCATAGCCAGGTCAGGAAGACATAACCTTAATTTACTGTGAAAATGATCACTGCTCTTCATTTAAGTGTTATTATGCTACTTACCTTTAATGTGGTTTGAATAACACATTTTTAGTGAGAATAGGGCCACATGCAGTGAAAGAAAATATTTTTTCAGTGCATATAAAAGCTTTATCCTTTATTTCAGGATTTTTACTGGTTTTGAGGTTTCGGCTTTGGAAATAATGATGAAGAAATGTCTCAATACAAGTGGAATATTCCAAGCTGTCATAGATGTAACAGTTCTCTCTTGCAAAACTTTCCATCTGATCTTCAGAATCTTTATGTAAAATTGAGGATTTTCCCCTCAGAACAAAACTCTGAAACACAGCTTTGCATCATGCTTACTTCTCCAGGCAGACCCTTAGATCACACAATGTATTAGAAGGTATTCCTGTAAACAGGTTCATCATTTCAGCTTAAGGGGCTTTTCTGGGTCTCAGAGAAACAGAATGTCAAGGCTTAAAAAAATAGCTTTTTCCCACTGTTAGTTACCTTCCAGATATTACATGCCATTCTTTTTAGCCTGTATAACACATCTAGTTGTCCTTTGTCACCTTTGCAATAATTGTAAGCAGCATAGGTAGTGACAAAAAGGATTTTGCTCTTGGATGGCCTGAGTTGTCTGGAAATGTCTCTCTTCCCATCAGTGATGAAGGAACCCAAGGCTGGGCTGCTGACATAGGTACCTCAGTTAAATACCTGAGGTTATGTGGAACAAGTCAGGGACTCACAGCACAAGTACATTACAGGAATGGCTATTTCTGGTTTCTTTCTGTGTACTATTTAGAAGGCAGAAACAAATACTTGAACTAATTTTATTAATAAGGTTTCAAACCTTTTTTTACATGATGTTACACTTTCAGCTTGTCTTAATGTCAAATGTCATGTAACCGAGTCATGTCTTTTTGTGAATCATAACAGGGTTGCTAATAAAGCCCTTAAGGTCAGCTCTTTAGAACAACCTCTAATTTAAACAACTGCATTACCCTGATAATTAAACATTATTATCTTTTATGCACAGCAGGCAGAGTAAAACATTTCCTTTCTTCTCCATCCACCTCATAAACCTAATGAGCCAGACCTTGTACTTGACCAACACAGCACAGGCAAGTTGCACTTTGTAGACCTTCAGCAATTTCTTCTTTTTGAAGATCTGCACTGGTCTTTCTCTCCCACAAATGTTAAACACTCTTAACATTTATCCAATACTACTCAGGAATGAAACACATTCAAAGAATAAAAGCCATGATTTGATGTAAAAAAGAACATGGCGGAGAATGTTCAACTCTGGATTTCTTTCTTCTCCTATTCATATGTATTCACCTTTGGCTTTTCCCTGTTTTCCAAAACATTCTGCAAAATCTTTCCTTATTAAGTCTTTGCTGGTTTGCAAGTACTCACCAGCAAGTGAGACTATTCTCTCCATAACAAAACAGTTTTCAATTTCTTGAAATCTTTTGTCAAAATGTCTTATTTTTGCAAAATATCCCAAGAACCAACACATTTCAACACTGAAGAATATCATCCTATTATTTACAGAAGAAAGTCAACTGTCTCTGCAAGGAGGACTTGTTGATAGTTCTGTGTAAACATTTTCCTTTCTCTTTGAAAAATACCCTAGAAATTCAAATGCCAGCACTCAAAATTGAACCCTATATGACTTCAAAATGCAAGTTCCTCTTTTCAAACCACTGCCATATTCAACATCTCCTCTAATTTTTCTGCTTTAATTCCTGGAGCTGGAAAGTTTAGAAAGTAATATTCTCTGCTCAATTGAATGTAAATCTGATCTCTTTGGAGGCACAAGAGTTAGTTCATCTAACAAGCACTCGTTTTTCTCAAAAATCTTTTGTTTGACAGTGGGTGGACATATCGATGGAGGCAATGGATAAAGATACCCGTTGCTATTTTAATCTTGATAGATAAGGCTTACACTAAATCAAGGAAGGGGTAAGGAAGGAAAAGAAGAATACTCTGTGGATCTCTGGTGGAACAAAGAGAAGATAGATTAAAAGAATGAGCAGACAGGCCTAAAACAAGTTTGCTTTGGCTGTCTTGTTGTATTGTTCAATAAACACTCAATGGGGAGAGCCAGGCGGTGGAAAAATTTGCACCGTAACAGCACGCAGAAGCTTCAGTAAGCATGTTCAAATGTGCATCATTTAAGAAGGTGCTCATATTTTAGGCCAGTTACACCTAGCACAGGCATGGATTGGTTAGTTTTTGGACAGAAGGACAGAACGCTTTATGACATGGTGTTAAATCGACCCCAGGTTTGTAGGGAAGCTTGTAGGTGCATTAGTAGGGACTCCTTCAAACCAACTTCTGCTGCTGCCAGTCTCATCTCAAGAGAAGGGTTGTGCACTCCTGGTTAGGGGTTTGCACTACTGGTTTTTCCTGTTTGAGGCAGATATCCCAGCAATGTTTCTTATAAGGAAGATGCAGAAAAGGAACTGAAATGAGAGATTTCCACTGTACTTCATCAACAGCAAGTCTCCTCTTTGAGTTAATTACTTCTATCAAGTGTTCAAAATAAAAAGACGCTGATGTTAGTTCATGAATAGTTTAACTAGAACTGTGATGAGAGGGTTGCAACTTGTGTGTAGCATATAGCATTTAAAGGTTATTGATGCCTTCTGAGACATCATTAATTACTTATTGCTGAAATTCATTTCCCCTTACGTGGGCTCTGAGCCTCCAGAATTCGAAGTCTCTGTTACCACAGGGTAGAAATTGCAGTTGATGCAGTAAATTGTCTAACTTGCTTCTTCATTTTCAATGCGTAGTGAAGTAATTCTTCTAATTGAAGCACACTGTTTCCTTACCCAGCCACAGGAGCAGAGGGAGATGTCTCCGGAATTAACTTAGATGTCTTATCTTGAACAGACAGGATCTCCCTCTGTGCATACTTCTGTCTTTTGACTGTATAAGGAATTTGCTCACATATTCTAGGAAAATTGCTTCACCACAACAAAATGCTGTATTAAGCAGATGCGCCCTGTGATTAAAGAACATTTTTTCCTAGCAGCAATAAGTACAGTCTCCACACGGACACCTACACCTCATTTAGTCCCACCTTCTATAACAAGGGGACCTAGATGAGGGAAGGCTGTAGATATTGGCCACCTGGACTTTAGTAAAGTCTTTGACACCATTCCCCACAGCATTCTCCAGGAGAAACTAGAAGGTCATGGCCTGGATGGAAGTACTCTTCATGCCTTAAAAAACTGTTCAGATGACCGGGCCCAGAGAATGGTGGTGAATGGAGTTACATCAAGTTGGCAGCTGGTCACTAGTGGTGACCCCAGGGCTCAGTGTTGGGGCCAGTCCGGTTTAATACGTCTATCAGTGATCTGGAAGAGAGTATTAACTGCACCCTCAGTCAGTTTGCAGAGGACACCAAGTTGGGTAACAGTTTTGGTCTGCTAGAGAATAGGAAGGTTCTACAGAGGGATGAGTGGAAGCCAACGGCATGAGGTTCAACAAGGCCAAGTGCCAGGTCCTGCACTTGTGCCCCAACAACCCCAAGCAGCACTACAGGCTGGGGGCAGAGTGGCTGGGAAGCTGCCCAGTGGAAGAGGACCTGAGGGTGCTGTTCAACAGCAGTTGAACATGAGTCAGAGTGTGCCCAGGTGGCCAAGAAGGCCAATGGATCAGTAATAGAGTGGTCAGCAGGACCAGGGCAGTGATTGTCCCTCTATACTTGGCACTGATGAGGCCTTGAATCCCATGTTCAGTTTGGGGGCCCTCATTACAAGAAGGACACTGAGGTGCTGGAGTGTGTCCAGAGAAGGGCAGTGGAGCTGGGAAAGGGTCTGGAGCACAAGTCTGATGAGGAGTGGCTGAGGGAACTGGGGTGGTTTAGCCTGGAGAGTAGGAGGTTGCAGTGAGATGGGGGTTGGTCTCTTCTTCCAAGTAATGCGTGACAGAATGAGAGGAAATGACCTCAAGTTGCACTGGGGAGGTTTAGATTGATGTTGGGAAAAATTTCTTCACCAAAGGGTAGTGAAGAACCGGAACAGGATGCCCAGGGAAATGGCTGAGTCACCATCCCTGGAAGTATTTAGAAGACATGCAGATGTGGCACTGAGGGACATGGTTTAGCAGTGGACTCAGCAGTGCTGGGTTAATCGTTGTAACTGAAGTTTTTTTTCCAGCTGAAAAGGTTCTATTATCAATTAGAAGAAGACTTTGTATGTGTAGCAGATAATCTACACACCTAATTCATACTATTTAACAATCTGTGGACTTCTTATCTACAAACACAGAGACTTTTACATGATTTACAAAGCAAACATACAACCTGGTTTAGAGTACCTGACTCTTGCATGTAAAAATTTTTATCAAACTGTTTGAGTACTATAGCTGAGAGTCTGCAGAAATGGAGACATGGACCCAAATGTGTATATATCACTCCTCTCAGTTATGCAATTCACAGACTAAACATATCTTCATTTGGTGTCAGAAATGTCCAAATATTATCAGAGTCTGGTTTTTGTGAGGTTTTGTTATTTTTTACATGGAGACTTCTGAGTGCACCTTTGCAGTCTTTTGACAAATATTCATACACACAATGACTTGATATACATGGCTGCTGTGTTTCTGCTTATGTTTCAGGTGTGGGTAAATTTTAAACACAGAACAATTCTTAAGATGTTGTTTTTCCAAAGTAATTCCTGCTTACAGAGTCAGTAATACAGCTTTTTGCATCCAAGTCTTTTAACGAGAAATTAATTATAATTAAACATTAAAAACATTATTAAGAACCCAGCAACTTTTCATTTCAGTAGTTTAAAATTATTTTCTCTAAGATTGGCTAAGACAGTTTTGAAAATCAATAATTCTTGCTTTCTATCATGCCTATACTGGTTTCTATAATAATATGAAATAGGATGAAATTAGCTATAAGAATTTCATTGGCAAAAATGTTAAAGTCCAAGTAGATTAAGAAGGAACTGCAAACAAAATCCTTTACTTCATTGAAATGAAGTGTTTTTACACTGACATTAAATGACAGATTTGAAATGATCTGGCTTGTTTTCATTGAAAATTTCACTGAAATGTTGACATTATTGTGAAACATTTCCATTTCACTGAGGCTGTATTTTGCATAGAAAACTAGGAAGAAGTGATGATTCCTTTTTAAAAAGTCATCTTTTGAGCAGAAGCAAACAGATGGTTTTTATTTTCAAAAGCAAACAATTTTTTTTATCCTGCAGCAGCACTTTCCTAGAAAACATGATATGATCTATGAAATCTGAATATCATATTAATGTATCTAATATTTAATTCAGTCTGAAGCTGATTTCCCTGAAATATTTTCCCTGAAATTCTTTCTAATAAAGCCTGTACTCTCGTTAATTCTATATGTCTTTAAATATGTCAGATCTTTAAACCCACTTCCTTTTTCACTCTGCCCCTTTGCCAGTACAGGTTCTGAAGCTGCTCACAACTCAGAAAAAGAGGTCCTGCCCCTGGGAAGAAGGAGCATCTAGAAGACCAACTAGAGGTATTTGGGAGAGTTTTAGTAGTTAAGCAGCTGCATGTCTAGTCAACATGGAGAGAAATTTAAACTTACAAATTTTTTAATCAAACCTTTAAAAAAGTTAATTCAGGACCAGGAAAACTTTAGAAAACTTACTTCTGGCTTCTTTACATAGGTCTCTACATGATACATAACACTGGATGGAGGCTATGTAAACTGCACATTTACTTTAGGTTTCTAAAGATAAAAGCAGGAAAAAGCTTATTAAAATCTTTCCAGACTGCTAATTTGAAATGTGCAGAATTTAACTTATTTACATCCTATTTACAATATAAGGTATTCCAAATTTACCAGTGATTGTGTATTTGTCAAGGAAGAGAAAGATGATCAGCATAAACTAAGAATGGAAAAGATAAAAACAAGAAAAAAGAAAAAAAGTGAACCCAGACCAAATCAGCCAGTGTTTATTCATTTGAAAAGTGAGAGAGAAAAGGTCAACACTTACATATTTAAAAATTCCTATTTCTTCTGTGTTGATACGAGAATGTCTAATAACAAAGCAAAATGAGACAGTACTACAAATAATTACAACCTCATTCTGTTGCTGTACTTGAGCTTATACAGCTATAGCTTAAATGAAATGGGGCATTTGGCACAAGGCAAAATGGAACAGAGATATAAATTATAAGTATATTATAAGTAATTAAATTGCCCTAACTAAACTTACTGTGAAACTAGATGATGTTGATTCAGCCTGTTAATCTCCCCCTTCTTTATGTCACATATAAGGGAAAATTAGTAAGCATTGTAGTAAGCACTTTTCCATGTTTTTGTAGTTATATGCTTAACACCTAAATAGAACCAAAACTAAAACAAAGTTAACTGAACAGTGAGAGACACTGGGTTTTTGCTTTGATATCTCTATTAAAAACTCTGAATATAAATGACAAGAAAACATGCATTTTGCAATGAGTGGAAAAGACAACTATCTACTGATCAATAGAGACAGCTACTATTCTCTTCTACTTAATTGCATTGCTGCACCAGAGGTTTGCAATTAACTCGAACTCAGATTTGCTTGTGAATCACGTCTGGGATTCCCCTTCTACATCCTTACATGGAGCTGCAGTTAAATCAGGTAGCATTTTTATTTGGTTCAGAAACAAGGGAAACTTATTTCTCACTGCTCATTGTGTACTTAGAATCTACCACAATGAAATTGTGGCAGCCTTCATAAAACCAAAATCTCCCTTTCTTGAGATAATATTAAACAGCACGTAATTGGACAACAAAATGCCTGTGCTCAGTGCAGGGTGGCTGCGTGACTTCAGGAAGCCTCTCGTTTGCTGCTGGTTGTGGTCCAGGTAACAGTAGGTGTCAGAAACAGGCACCATAAGCTTCAGCAATGTCTTTGCTTATAGTCAAACAGCACCAGTGGTACAAAATGAACAGAAAAAAAGTGGCATCTTGGATGTTCTGTCCCATGTGCTATGCTAAAATTGTGGGTAAGCATAGAAAACATACATTCTGGCAGATAATCTTTGGTCCTGTTCTGTAACTCTAAACAGATATTATCCACAGTTTTGCCCGACATTATCCTGTGAGGTAGACTGGAGAGTATAAATCTTTCAACCTCATTAGTTATTAATAAAGAAGAAAGATGATTTTATCAGAGAAGTTTCTTTGTTGATAACACACCTCTGACCTGACTCCACGGACTGCGAATCGATACCCCTGAGAGGTCTCTTGACAGCACATGAACGAGAATCACAGTATTATGGCAAGCGTGATAGGAATGGAAAAGCCGACATGAGCAACTTTCACTGTGGAGAACCTCAAAACTAACTGGCATAAAGTTTTTGGTTTGTGGAAGGCCCACTTCAGTGGCAAAGTGGTGAACATGGGCAGTTCTGAAAATAAATGTACTTTCTCAATTTCCATAAACACAGGGTGATACCAGGGGCTCACAGACCACTACACAAAGCACTGCTTAATCATTTGAATTTCAAGAGACTTTCTCTATTCATTACAAGGTAATTCTAGATCTACATTTCAAATATCATGTCATTTTGGAAGGTCCTCAAAAACTCAGAGCTTGGTAATTTTCTTTACACATTTGCCAATTTTATTCCTTTAGACAATGAAAATTCTTACCATCCACTTGTTTGCTTCTACAAGTATCCTCAATCTGCTGTTCTACTCCATACTGTGTCTTGAGACTAAACCAAGTTATATTATCCAGAGTCTACTCCACCCCTTTACAAGGCTTAGTTCTAATATGTTTCATGTTTGCTTGCTTAAAATGCTGAAAGAAATTACTGCTAATAATTTTTGGTATTATTTTCAACTTGAAAGGAAAAAAGTAATACTTAACTCCTGAGAACTTAATAATAAAAAACAATGTAAAAAGACACATGTTCTAATTTTACTTGTCCTCATTCATCATTATTTTGTCACTTTTAGCTGTGATTTTTGGACTTAGACTGGACATTCTGGACAACCAGACCTGATTGCTTACTTGTAGAGCTCTGACTTCAGCCCCAATATGGCATTACAATGTCCTTTGGTAATAGCATGAATAAAGATTGAGATGGTAGGGATGGGTTCTAAGATAAGAGGGGAAGACAATCCATTCTTAACTGTTTTGTTGGCAGGGAGTTGTGGGGCATTTAGAGGAATAGAAATAGTAGTTGTTAAGTCTGGAGCAGCACCATCTGAAAACATTTCACAAAACCAGTGAATATATTGCCTAAAATACTGCACTATCAATATCTCCTGGCTGGGTTCCAGTGCCCGAGCTGAAAGAACCCCCTGATCCTGGAGGCTTCTGTATTCGGTGTCCTCTGTAACATCCTTAACACAAGAAATAGAAAGACCCTGCTGATGTATTTTTATCATGATCTATATGGACCAGGACAGCCAGAATCCAAGCAATTGTTATGCCTGAGGTAAGTTTCTTGATCTTAGAGCTGCACCTACCAGAATACTGCAGTAAGAATCAGAAATAAAGTGACTTAACAGTCATAGAGGCTACTGTTTGCTTCAGCAACCTTATTGAATACATTTTGGAAAACATCTAAAGAATCTAGTAAAACTTGATTTTACTTCAGTGAGAATCAAATGGTAGGGATAGCGGGAAATATTTATAGAAATGAAAAATGTGTATAAAATGTGTAAAAAAGATCCCCTGATTTGGTATTGTTTCACTAAATCAGTACGGCCTAATGTTTTCTATTATGAAGAACCAATGATGTAATCAGCTGTATTACTGCAACTAAATTAGGCACAGCAATCAAATGCAACTATAAAAAACATTTCACCCTACATATGCCTATCAATCTATCTCAAATTAAGGAAGTTTTGTGTTAAGGTTTAAAAAAACCCCAACAAATCATGAGGTCAGAATTTTATTTCAATGCATGAATCCTTTCAAAAATAGAAGTCCAAGCTTCAGTTTCTTAAATGACTGTAAGACAGGATTGGCATTTCAAGAAATAGAAATAGTGGTTGTCAAGTCTGGCAAAGTATGATCTGAAAATAATTTATGAGGAAGTGAATATGTTGCCTGAAACATTATACTATAAAATATAAAATTATGCAATACATTTCCTGAAGGAAAAAATGCTTATTAGAAGACTTATGAAGTCAGAGACCAATTGAGGTATTTTTCCATCAGTACTTCTATAGTTCCCTACCTCCATGGTAGCTTTTTAGGATACTAAATTGTATTTCAAATGAACAAAAGAATCATTACATGTTTGATTATTATTTCTTCAAACCTTTCTAAAATACTTAATAACTTTAAACATTTACTATTTTGCAGAACAGAGATTTAGCAGTGATAGACAGACTAGCCCAATTTAACACAGACGTTTCTTAAGCATTTGCTGTAATTAATATGAATAAGTTCTATACAATTACATTTGTCTTGCCTGTAGACTTCCATAGCTCAGCTGAACTGGTATGTGCAGGCTCCTAATAAAAGGATACAACATATTCTGACATGATGATATGAAAGGATTAAGTGAAGGTTTGGAAATATCATGGGAACTGTCTTCCTAACTCATTTTTGTGTCTTGCTTCTTTTGCTTTTGCATGCAGAAAAGAACCAGAGTACTTTTAAAAAAATATGCAAACATCTCTGATTCCAACTGGGTGTACATATTGGTGAAGCAAATGTAAAATGTATGAATTTTTAACTGTCATGGACACCAATACCCAGGTATTTCCATTTTGAATTCTTTATGAAAGAGAATCTGAATGTCAACATTTCTGGGAGTCATGCACTGCTATTAAACGTCTGCTTCAGTATCTATAATAGCTACTTTTTGAAGAAACCTCTTTATAGAGACACCTGCAGTATGTGTTTAAACATGTAGCTGTCTTTTTCTGTCAGACACGATTAAAGTTAATTTAATGTATGCTTTATATATTTCTCATCCCATTACTGAAGAGCACTTCAGAGCACAATCACCGAAGACTACGTCTATCCAGGTGTAAGAGAATAAAAAGTTTCACAGAATCTGTGCTAGAAGAGAACAATTTAAATTCTGATACTATCAAACTGTAACAACTATTCAAATTCATCTAGCTGAAACTATAAAAAGAGCATAAACCCAGTAGAAAAAAAAAAGATAAGCAGAAATTTGTCTCAGTTAAAAGGTTATATTTCAGGCTCTTATCTATCACATTACTACTACTGAATATGCTTAAATATTCTCCAGCACACTTACCTCTTTTTGCCGGTACTTAATTGCCAGTTTCAGTCTTGCAAGATCATTACCACTTTGTTCTTCTATCAAGCTATTATCATCTCTGTAATTAAGAATAATTTCCAATTCCCTGGAACTCCGTGTCTGATCCAGGAGGTCTTTTGCAAATTGCTTGCATTGCCGTGACAGTTCCTCATACTCCGACTTAAACTCATTTTCGACTTTACTCAGTTCCTGCAGCTCCCAGCTCAGTTGAAAAGCGGTAAGGAAAGGATCCTCACTGGACAAAGCAATCAATGATGGGCTCGCCAGAGCCTTGTAGATATTGAGTCTGGACCGAGAGTGGCGGAGGCTGTCCACATCTGAGCTCGAGACACATTCGACGCAGTTACAGCGCACCTCATGTGGCCTGGGGACAGACACCCCTTTCTGCACGAGGAGCTTTATGATTTCGTAATTGTTGGTGTGGGCAGCCAGAATAATAGGTGTGATATCTGGCGTAAATTCTGAAAACTGTTTGTCCAGAAGCACTGGTGGAACCTGTGAAAGAAGACAAAAACCCTTACAGGCCCTTCTCATTGAACAGGAGTTATAGAAAATTAAGTTACAAGTGGTTTACCAGGTAATACAGTTACTGATGGATCTTTATTTCTTGCCAGAGTTGAAAGAAACACTTTAAACATAACAATTCATTTAGCTAAGATAGCATCTTTCCAGGTAATAAATTGCTATAAACAGGGTGTGATTTTTCACAGAACCTGTTTATATGTAAACAATCCATGTGCAATGATTCATTAGAGCAAATTACTTGATAAACAAGGATGAGTTAGACACAAACGCTCCTCCCTGGTCCCTTGAAGTGAGCAAGATGGAAATGTCTTCTCTCTCACTGGTTTATCTCAGTTTTATAAGGAAGAAAGACTCATGGGGGCATAACTGAAGGAAGCAATGACCAGGATACAGGCAAGTTAGATTTATAAAATAAATAGGGAAAGTAAATGAGAGAAAAAAAAAAAGTGTTTTCTTAAAGAGAATGTTGAAAATAAGACTGTATAGAGAAACAAAGATACTTGCTGCAAAGAGCTTAATGTCTTAAGGCTCAGTTCTACATTCACCTGCACAAAGAAACATATGCTCTTCATAGGAAAACAAGGGAGTTGGTAGAAAAAAGGTCCCCAGAGACCACTTTTAAAGACTGTTCTGATGTGCATTTCTGTATTGTTAGTCTTCTTTATCAGAAGACTGTAAGGTTTTTCATTTTAAGCTTGTTTCTTTATTTTACACTACCGGGCTCTAAGGTAAAGGTCAAGACAATTCGTTCAATTAGTATGATTAAGAATATAAGTGTAATTAGTCAATGTGAATCAAAAAATGGTACTGGTATCATCACTTACAGACTGCCTTTGGTCCACAGCTCAATAACCAAGTACAAAACTCAATCCACAGAGCACCACAGAGAGCTGCTCTGAGAGATGCCCTTTCAGAAGGAAGAAAAAAGGAAAACATTTGACTCAAAGTTATCTGAAGGCTAGGGAAATAGATGGCCGCTGCAGGGAGGAAAAAATGTTTGATACAAGTCTCATGACAGCACCATGGCCTCATTGCCAGGAAGAAAAAACACAAGTGGAGTGGGAGTGGTAAAATGGGGTGGAAAGTCAAGATTGAAGACCTGGCATTCAGGACTGTGGTCACACATCCCTAGGGAAGCAAAATCTGCCTGGCCATAGCATTTTGCTGACCTTGGGTAGCTGTGACAGATTCTGAGAAGGTATGTGGAGTCAACAGGCAGAAAGAAATCCCTTTTCTTCCCTCTCATGCACTCAGACATGCATACTTGGCTTGGCACTGAGTCAGGCTGGCACTGAGTTTGTTTTAGCAGAGGACTGTGGCATGACTGAGCTGGCACACCCACTCATGATCCCATGCAGAGGGAGCAGATATCCGCACAGGGAGATGTGCACAACCAGTGGTTCTGAGCCAAGCAGCTCCTGTGCAACTTCACTGCTGCTTTCTTTATTCTGAGGTAGAAATAAAATAGTGTAGCATGTGCAGACACACAGAGAAACACGGGTTAAATATTACTCATGAGGTAAGGAACCCAGCTGAGAATACACTGCAGGTACGTATGGATGGAGGGAACACTTGGGTACAAGAGCAAACAGAAGGTCTGTGTGCTGTGCCTGGTCTCAGGCCAAAGACCACAACTTGTACATATGTCTTCCCAGAGGACTCTGTGGCTCTCTCCACGCTGCTCTGTCAGGTCTCTTCCAGGGTACCTCTGGGACATCTGCCACCTCCTGGCTGGACACTGTACAGAGCCCACCTGGGGATGTCCAGGTGCCCAGATCACATCATTATTCCTGCCCAGTGTGAACTGGGGCTTGAAATCCATGTCTGTTTTCTCACCGGTCTTTGGTGTCAGCGAGGAAAGTGAGACGAGTTGCCAACCCCAATTCTCACAGGTTACTGAAGTCTTAGATTTATCTTCTCTTTTACTTACATAGCATATAGGAAAAAAGAGAACACCATGAGCATACGCACACTTTTCTTGCTCTCTAAATTGCAGCTGTGGCTGGTGCTTTTGAGACCAGAAGGAGATGAAAATGGAAGTAGAGATTCAAACTTTGCATTAGTAGAAATGAGATTTTGGGCTATCATAGAACTGAAGAAGGTTTACAGAGAGGCATGTGTTGTGTTCTGACAGTGTCTGCTACCAAGTAGTGAGACTCCCCTTTGGCCTCAGGTTCAGGGTACCAGGGAGCAAAGGAGAGAGCTGCAAGGGCAGAAAACTCAAGGGCAGAAAGCTGTAATTTCAAACTGACTGACTGCTCAGAGTATAACTCTGTCACTTCCCATGTCTGTAGCTTTGTACTTTCTGACAGTACTAAAGTAACATTTGCTTCAAGCCCTGCCAGAACTTGAGGCTATCTTAAACATATCATCAGCTGAAAGCTCTGAAAAATTGAGACACAGCTTCAAACAACATGGCATTACCGTGACTGACTTGTACATGGCATCCATTACCTTAAAAGCTGCTCGCTTTTTCTCATAGCTTATCAAAGCCTTTCATCTTAAGCTAACTCAGATACAAGGCTAATGCACACATTTTGGAATTCATAGCATCAGAATTTACCCAAATATAGAAGTGTTTATTAAATCTTTTCAGCCTTAACTTACAGAAACATTTAAACTTTAAGGGCAAAGCCAAAGACTTCAACTTTAATTACATCATGAGTTCAACCCCTGACCCTTTACCTCCTATTTTAAGATTTTGTACTAATTTAAACCAAAGAGAGAATATCAAAGTAATAAGGTCAAATTATTCCCTCATCTGAAGCAAAATGAAGTACTTATCTTTGAAGTACTGAGAGCTCTCAGGGCATTCAGAAAATTTCAACATTTAACTGTTGACCCAGAGTACTTGCTCTTAAGTCATCAGACTTACAATGAATTTTACTTTCAAACTACTGAAAAATAATTCTCTCTAAGGAGAACCAAACCAAATAACCAGCACACACTGATATATTAGCCACACATTCTGAATCTTTGACAGAACACTCACAGAAAACATGCAAGTCTTCTTTAAATCCTGGAGGATGGAAAGCTAATGGGTCTTACAGTCACTGACTGTGACTGTGACTTCCCAAGGCTCAGCAGTGGTGTAACTATATTATACATTTTGGAGTAAGTGTGCTAAGTTTGAGGCTGCTTAAACTTGGCAAGGTCAAACAATTTTTGCCTTCTTACATTTTGTTGAAGATTTTCTACTTTAACACTATTTACAGGGCTGAATGAAGAGGTTTGGTGACTGTATATTTGTTATGAATGTCGGTGTGATTAGTAGACAAAAAGAAAACAAAACAGAAAATAAAGGATAGGTCAAAGTCTGAACACTTCAGCGCTCAAGGGCCCGAGATTTTTTGTCGCATTTCTTTTCCCTGCACTCAATGTAAGTGGGAATGAGTCAGTCTGGCTTGGATATCTAACAATTCTTTTAGATACCAAGTGGAACGGTCCTCTACAATGTGTCCACATTCCCTGTATGCTCTCTGTGAACAGAAGCTCCTTTGCTATGACAGGATAAATTAATGCCAGCTGTCTGAGACGTTTTCCTGTCCCTGTGACATCAAAGGAGAGACGAATTGCTGATGATCTCTTAGATACCCAGGAAACAGAAAAATATAACAGTCAGTTTGGAAAAGGAAGAATGTAAACCCCATGTGTGTCCTTTTCTCCATCTAGATTTCTCAAAATAGCTCTCATTACTGCAATATCTCAACAGAGAGACTGAAAACTGCAGTATCCATTTACCTACTCTTTATGTACAAGAGCCCAGAATCTATGGAAATCTATTTCCTTGGGCAAATTGATAGCTTCCCTGCCTCTTGTCTTCATTTATTTATTTGCAATTATTTTATCTTTTGTTTGTAAAGGAAAGCAAATCCCTCATGGTTTCAGGTAGTTAGGGGAATAAATTTCTGAGACATGTCCATCATGATAGCATGATTGGAGGAAAAACCTAAAGCAGAGGAAAAACCTAAAGCAAAGGAAAAAAGAGAATATATGACACATAAGATGAATACGTATGTCATGCAGCACCAGGTTATATAAGGAAATTAATATTATAAAAGTGTGTCATCAAAGTCTCACCTGCTTTAGCACTATTTCTCTATAGCTGTCATCAGTCAGACACCTTGAAAATGCTTAACTCTACATTCCTGTACAGCCCATAGCACATGAGTTATCCCTATGCATACACAGTTCCATGCTTTACATTCTGCCTTGTTGAGGTCTTCTCTTCTTTGGTTTGCTATTATTGTGTCATTATTGTATCACCTGAAATATATCCTGATTAAGACAATGGAAGTAGTTCCAAATTAAAAAATTCCTCCTACAGCAACTCCCTTGACATGGATTAAGTCACTGACAAACACCCAGATACATTGAATAACTTAGAGATATCGTGCCGAAATCAGTTATCACAGCACAGGAAGGGTCATGAGAGTCAAGTTGAAACTATCCTCGCAAGGCCACACAAAGAGCAGGACTGCAGTGGTGGCTCCCGATTGTCTGAAAGTGCTTTTCCCCATCCCGGGGTGCTCACTGTGCGTTGTACACCTCAGTGTACAACTGGCATGCTCTGTGGCCATCAAACACGTAAGGCTGGCAAGTGGATGGAAGTGGCCAAGCTGAGTTCAGGGACAGCATCATTTCCGAGCAGTTTGTGTGATATTAGCCGTGCAACACCTGCCTGGTACACTGTCACTGTCTGCTTTCCAGAGACAATTTCCCTGGCTGCCCTGGGAAGGGTTCTACTCTTTTACTGTCTTTCAACTCATAACATTTCCTAAAGGTAAGTACCACACTCTTAATCTGCTACTGAAATATTATATTTCATTTGATAATATTCTACTTCCATGTCTATAATTTTTTCCTTTGTGTAGGAAACAGATGTATCCACAAAACCAATGTAGGAAACAGACAAGTAACAGATGTAGAAAACAAATGTATCCTGGGGTCTTAGGCACCGTAAGTTGACTAATGACAGTCTGAGGTCTAAATGTAAATATTTTAGTAATATTGTATCTTCTTAAGAATGCATACTTATATAATATTTAATTACAAATTGCATCCTTTAACATTTCCAAAACCACATTTTACCTCAGTGCTGGCAAGGTGTTTAATGCTTGTCTTCCAGATTTCTTTCCTCTGGAGTCTAATGTAATTCCAGTTATGAATGAAAGCCAGATAGATATAGCAAAAAATAATAATTAAAAATCAGATATTTTTGTGTGGACATTTTTAAACAAAATATTACAGATTTTTATGTATATTGACATATTCCTTTATTCCAATATTTTCTTATAATCTAACAATAAGAGGTGCCAATCCCACATTTTTTCCAGATTAAATTATTGTGATTATACTATATGACTATGAAAATTCTAGCTATTAATTTTAAAAAATGTCCCTAATATTTTCTTATGAAAATATTGTATTTCGTGTCATCCAAGAAAGATGTCTAGCAGAGAGGAGCTCTGATAAGCAACTCAAGATATATATCTAATTTTATATAACGGGAATTGGGTAAACACTCCCCTTAGCACAGAGCTCAATATAATTTATTCTTCAGACACAAGCCATGTGCTAACTAGCTCAAAACTTGATTACTGTGCTATCTCATGCTGGTACTGACCCACAGCTAACAGGAGATGGCTTGCATCTCCTAACCTGCGCTGCTGGGATACAAGACAGATATTTTTCAAAAATACTGCATTCATCAATTTGGCGGTTCTCCAGGATGTGTGAAAAGAGGGTATGAACAGTTAATGCTGAATGTATTACCTTAGGAGCTTGCTTTTAGTCTGTCTCCTACTGCTAAGGGGGGAAAGATGACATTCTTGCCTTTGTGTAAACCCTTCTCAATGTATATCATGTCATAATGTATTTCCAAGGCTCAGGCCTAAATGCCTTCATTTGGTGCTAATATGAATCACTGTTAGCAAAGGATATCTTCCCCCCATTTAGAATAGTGTTTTACGTCATATCATGTCCATTTATTTTATTGAAAATTTACTTTCAGCTTTGCTGGGACATAACTGAAGCAGGGATGTTTGTAGTAATACAAAATCCCTGTCACATTTAAGGAGGCTTCAGTACTTGTCTTTTTACGAGTCCGTGAATTTTGAAAAGTTAAATTTACAAGGTCGAGTTATTTTCATCCAATTTTTTTCCAAGCATAAGCTGAGTTTTCAAAACCTTGGATGTGTTTTTTTTATCAGCTACACTTAACCTACCCTAAGATGTGAGCTTTTTAATGCTTGTTCATGCTCATCTTATTGCAGCTGAACCAATTTGTGTGTCACAAAAGTCACAGCATGGACTGATCACTTCCAGTCTCCATGACAGCCACATTGCACAAAAAGCATTAGTGTAACACATTAAGGAAAAGAATTTGACCAATTTGTTCCTTAAGCTCTGCAGTGGTGGGTGGATATGTCACACCATTTCCTCACAATGTTTCTGATACTTCATATGCTTTACCTTTGCGCAGTTTAAGCCCATAAATCCTTGTTCTGTGAATTGTGGATACAGAGAACACTTTATTTCTTTGCTTAGTTTCTGTTCTCTAATTTTTCATTCAGACTTTCCTTATGGGGGCTGGAACAAGACAGTCTTTAAGGTCCCCTCCAGCCCAGGCCATTCTGTGATTCTACAATTCTATGATCTGTGCTCATTCTGATGTGATCAGTTGCGATACTGACTTTTGAACAGTAATATGGTATTGTCCAGTCTTTCTATCTTAGTCTTGTTTTAATATTCCCTGCAGAACTGTTATCTTAATTGTTTTCGATTCCAATACATACTTGGTTAATTATTTCTGCTCTACTTAGAACCTTACATTTTTTCTTAATGAACTGTTTTATTTTTTACAGAAATAATTTCTTGCTTGCCAAAACATGAATTCTAATTGTGTCCTGCAACAGCCTTGAGATCCCCCCACACTGTCTGTTGTCTACGGAGTTAACACGCCCTCTATTTCATCTGCAATGTCATGAATAATTGCACTGATAGGGATAGACCCCAGCAGGACTGCTCATTTCATCCCTCTATTGAATTAATACATCCTGTTTCACCAAGCACTGTTGGCAACTACTGTGAGTGTGGTTTTCTTAGACTGTATTTTGAGTGACAGTTTATGAAATCTTACGAACCTCGAGCTATATGATATGTACTGCTTTTCCCCAACATACAGATCTGCTATTTGGTGATGAATGATAATTATATTGTTATGACAAGATTTGTTCCTGACAAATCTTGGTAGACTGTTATTCTTGTCTGTATTTTCTTCTAGGTACTTAAAAGCAGAATGTTTGACTATTTTCTTCAGGATAGTTCTTGCGGTAAAAAACTACAGATTTCTTTTATTTGAAAAAATAGAATGGAAAGGAAATGCTGTAAAATTAATTGATAACAGTTTCCAGATAGAAGAAGAGGAAAAGATATTGGATTTTTTAGATTTAGGGCATGAATTGGTTGAGTGGGACTGATGTCAAAGGACTTCAGTGCTTTATTTCTCTATTTTTTTTTTATTTGTCCTCCTTGTATCTCTGAAAGAACTCTGATTCAAAATACTGCCTGTACACAAGACTGCTCCTTTACAATTAATGTTTTCCTGTGAGCATTGTTAGTGAATGGATGTGCTGTTTCATCAGTCAATGCCCGTAGCTTGAGCAAGGGTAGGAAATTGCTTAAAAGTAGAGACTCAACAGAAGACTGACGGGATATTTAGAATTTGTTTTCAGGTATGGAACTTACACTTGCTCTCTCACCATGTATCATTTTTGAACAGGTAAAGGACTGTTTCTAGTAAAAGTTCTGGGTATTGCTTGACTGATCATAATGAGGAGTGACAAGCAAATGTTTTCACTCAAGGGACAGTGAAAGAAGAAAAGTAAAAGGGTTTGGAAAAACATGAGAGCTGAGAAAGAAGAAAGATCTTATTATGGAAAGGATTAAAGGGGAACTTGAATTATTTATTTCCATCATAATAAAGCTCATATATACCTCTCTCAGAGTTTGCATGATGAGTAAAGTCAATACTGAAATGTCCTGAATGTTCAAAGTAGATCTAGTGGGGTCCTTCCCATCTGAATTTTTAAGTGGATGCATAGATACTTTTCTCAAACACAGAATGATTCACAAAGACAATATAATTTCAATGAAGCTTAGGTCTGATATTCCATTTCCTGAGAAACTGTGTCTCCAGTCTGATTAGTAAAACGTGAAAAATCTCTTGCTCTCCCCTGTTTGTTTTGCTTGTCCTAAAACAGCTCCAATTGTCAGCTAGAGAGGTAGAAAGAAACTGGCTTGCTTCAACAATGAGGTCTTCAGAGAAATGTCAGAAAAAAGGGGTTCTTAGAATCTAAGCAGGATCCTTTGTTTATCCCTGAGCTTCCTAGAACTAGAAATAAGAAAAGGCATCCCACTGGCTATGGAATTATAAAGATGGTTTTTGAAAAGGAGCTTTTGCAGAAAAGACAATAACAGATTGGTGGCCTCCCTTGGTATCAACAAACTCTTTAGGAGATACAAGTGTCTCAGAGGGTGGGAATTAGCTAAATTTCTTTGCAGCTGATTGCAATTATTTAACATTGCAAAGTAATTTGTGATATCTTCACGGCTGGGAAGTAAATTTCATGTTTGAGAAAATTAAAAGGGTTATACTCACAAAGAACAAAGTGGGAAACAGGCAAACTTGCAAAACACTTACAGAAAAAAGTTTTCTCTATTTTAAAAATATGAAGAGAAAGGATTATTTAAGATTATGGCAGGGACAAAGAAACCTGTATATTCACAGGATGCAAAGGAATTTCATAACAAACTTCTTTCATAAGTACATTATTCCCAGTATGTTATTCAGTGGTTTGTTATTTAGGAGCAGCTCTACATTTTGAACCATACTGTAAATTTCCCATATTTCATAGATGCAAAACAGAAGATTTTTTCTGAAGTATACAGAGGAGACCAAGGTTCACACAACTATGCTAGGATATACTGGGACTAAAATGTCTATTTGAGAGGAAAAGGATTGGAAACTGAATTTTATTACAGGTTGATGATATTCTCAGCTGGGTTCAACTTCTTAACGACAGACATTTTAAGATCCTCCTTGCATACAAGAATCAATTGAAAAATCCTCCTGCTTATGAGGTTTTGGAAACATGTAGGTAAACAAGAGAAGATGGCTAGAAATAAAAATATATCCTTTGAATTGCCACTGCAAAGAGATCAAAGGAGAAATGGGAGAGACATGCATTATTATAACCTGTCCTACACAGTGAGAGACCAGGGGCAGAATAGTTAGTTAGAGGTATTTCAGGGCACATTGCTAGAAAGGAGCCTTTGAAACTGATGCCAAGGGTAATGGATTGGTTCAAACCCCTTAGTACTCCTTGTATGAAGTTAGGCTTATCTTAGTATTGTATTCCTCTTGAATTTACCAATTCATTGGATCTTGATCTGTAGGGATCTTACACATGGTACATCCACGCATAAAGAGGTATTCCTAATGTGCTTTAGGATATGGAAATGGTTTTTTTCTTTGAGTGTATGTAAGCATATTTTTACTGAATTCAGGGCATGGTAGTAAGCAGAGACTTAATAAGAAAAGGTCTAAATGAGCAAGGAGCAGGGAAGAGAAATTTAATCTTATCAGCCAGATTTCGTGTACTTACAGTAAACGTCATAAAACAAGCTGGTAGCAAATAAAATGGTGGCAGACTTTTTTGCATTTTCTGCAAATATTCAGCTGTATATCAGCAGTACATAATATGAAATGTTAGGCTTTAAGGTTTCTTTTTTTTTTTTTCCTGCCAGAAGGCCTCATACACTGTGACAAGCCTGCAAACTTAGATAATATTTTATTATCAACCCTCAGGAGTGTTTTAGTAGCTGAGTTGAAAGGGGAACTAATTTTGCCTCCTGCCAATCTGGGGTGAAGATATGGAAGATATGGATCCTGGCACGGGCACAAAGTACAATTAAAACACTTCTGTCGGCACAGTATGTGACATACATATCCTCTATCCAGAAAACAGTTGGTAAATTGACAAGCTAAATTGATAGTCTCCCAAGACAAGTAAGCCCCTGTTATCACATTAATGGGCTTTGTCAGTCAGTCCGTTGTGACTTTTGAATTTGTTGGATTGCTCCAGCTGGATGTTAACATGAAGGAATATTAGAAATACTAAATTCTCGCAAGTTTCCCAAAAGGGATGGATGCTTGAGATCTAAAGAAAATTCTGGAGTGCGAGTGCAGCTATGTTACTACACACCACAGAATTCATACAAAAACAGAATACTGTGAGTTCATCAGCCTCTTCAAAAGCTTTGATGAATGTTCATAACATCAAAAAGAGGAAATTCAATCATGATGCATATGGCTATGTGGAAATCAGATTTCATAAATTTCACTGCTCACAGAGCAATTTGACAAGGGATGCCCTATGACATGAGGGAAGATAACGGTGGCGTGTGGAAGGCCGTATGTGAACAAGCTTCTTCACAGTGGTGTGTTTCTGGTTTTTTAAATTTTCCTAGAGTTTTCCCATGGCTGAAGGTTTGGAAAGCCATTTGTTTTATAGATTATTACGTATGATTGCATGCTTGACTCTCAAAGACTAATGAAAAAGTCTTTCAAATTCTACTCTTGCAAACAACTTATTTAAGAAATATCTCCACAGGCAAGTTCAAGGTAACTGCATTTGAGCGCAGTGGCTCCTCATAGACAAAGAAGAACTCTAGAATGGTGGCTCTTTGAAAATATATTTCAGTGGACCACTGTTCAGCATTGGATTGCCTGGAGGTTTGTGTCCATCAGAAACTGCTGTGCCTTGAGTTTCTTTCAACAGTAGGTGGTCCTGTTCCTAAAATCTTTCCTGGGTTTCTGCACTGCGCACTGTCAGAAAGAAGATGTGTTGCAGAAGAACCTACAGGATGGTATTTATCTTCAGATTCAAACACCTAATTATAACTCTATATGTGAATTATGTTTTTAAGCTCTTATTATACCCAGGAAGATCTAGGGCTCATCTCAGTTGCCCACAGGTTCTGTGACATAACTGCAAGGCCACAACACACGTCTCACAGATATTCTAAGATGCTTCATATTTCACTTACCCACTCCATGTGAGCTACCGAGCTGGGGCCCTGGTTGATTTAGTGAGTCAGAGAAGGCTTTTTCTTAGCTTACAGTAGACACTTGTATTTCGTTAGCAAACCCTCTTGCTCATCTCCGACCCTACTGGGAGCTCAGCTATATGGCTTATATGTGAACTGTAAATGGACTGATTCAAACAGCATTTTACCATTTAAGACATTCCAGAGAACGAGAGAGATCTACACAGAAATTACGTGAGACCTACTAGAGGGTCTCCCTCCTTTGCAGCACAGGCAGGGGACAGGGAGGACACATCTCTGCACAGACTCTGAGCTCCTCTGCTGCCTTGGCTTCAACTTCAGGCATCTGAATGGGGGGCCAAGTTCCACCTCCTTACATACATGTATCTGTATACGTACATTTATATATAGCATATATTTATACAGAGCACAGATTTCAAGCTGCTGTATCAAGGGCAAAAACATTAACTGTTCCCTCAGAGGCTGCTCTAGGCAGAAGAGATACTGGTTTGTTTATACTGCTCCTTTAATGCTTATAAATTTGTTAACTTCCTAAGTCAAATTGCATCGCCAAATGTACAAATAATTGATAATGGGGATTTCTAGACCTTAGAAGACAAGACTCCCTCAATCAAAAAAGGTTCTGTTTGTTGAACTTCTTGGTCTTAACAGATTTATACTGCTGGCCTCAGAGCTGATCCTTAACCTGTTTTCAGGCACTGAAAGACTATTAAAATCTTTAGATGAAACTATCTTTGCAGCTGATGAGTTGTCAGGAGGTGAAAGCAGGTAGGTTTGGCAAAAAGGATGCCAGGCATGGAGGCTTGTGATGACCGTACAGGACTACTGACTGTAGAAGGCAGGGATTTTGGACATTTTATTTTTTAATTTGTATGCTGTCCCTATTCTAATCGTAAATTTGGGTAAGTGCTGTAAAGTGCGGCTCAAAAAACATAAAAAGATGGGAAAATAAATCAGTGTAGAAAATGTGACTTCTTGAGGAGAAATCTAACTTTTACTCAAGCCTTATTTTTTAATTAACTTTCTAAAGATTTTGAGGTGTGGGTTTTTTTCTAAAGGGTTTGATTTATTCTAGATTTTCAAATATTTTTGCTAATCTGCACTCATCTCCCCATAGTAGGAAGGTACGTTCATTTCTACCACAAGCTTAAAACAAGAAATATGAAAAGGCCAGCAATTAATGACAGAAAAGTACTTAATCTTTCTGAATCTGTAACACTTCAAGTTTAGGTAGAAGTTTGATTTACCAGTCATCTTTAAACTAAATCTATATTTGTCATCACCAAAATTTTCTGGATTTCTGCAAACTGCTAAACCAGAGGATTAGATTCATAGCTGGAGAAAGTCATCCTCAATAATGCTTCCTTCCAGGAATCTATCTGTAAGGAGCCGCTAGTGAGAGGTTTTTTTTATGTTGCCAATAAAAAATGGCTCATCATTTTGTACAGGTCAAGAAACTGTCATGCTTCCCTATATCTTGGCATTCGTCTTTTGCTACTGCTTCACCCTTAGCATATTATGATTTAGCATTTTTTACAAGGTGATGGGTGCATATTGTAGAACACATTGCCTACCTCAATATTGAAATTGCTTGCAGCTCTGTTTGATGGCACAGGCATACCAGCTTCTGGAGTATTTCTTTAGTAATTGTCACAGGTTTTTCTACTCATCCACCCACCTTAGCTCTGATGCATATAAACACAGACAGTTTGGGTTTATTGCCAAGACATAATGACATTTACGCGCAGCTTTTTTTGAACTTGAAAACAGCCAGCAACCCTCTAAAAATCCAACAGTACTTCTGTAAATTCTTATCTCCATCTCATATGCAATTAGTCAGCTCCACCTTTATGGTGCACCTGTGCTACATGTTGTTTTCATGTGCCCAAATGGTTATATGAAAGACTGAATATGTGGATAAGCTACTATATCTATTTCATCCATAAAATGAAATATCCCTTACACAGCCTCTCCAATTCATCCGCCTATCAATATATCAGAAAATTGTAACTAATCAGTTGCCACTGGGAAAAGAATACTCAGCTACCCACTCAGGCAGCTAACAGTGGGAAGAAAAAACTTTTTGCCCTCAGGTTCCACTTCAAGAATGTGTACTTCAAGCCCGACAAAGTATCTCTGCAATGCCTCCTCCATACTCATTATTAGCTAGACTGTCATTAATCAGAACATTCAAAAAAGACATTTAGATCATAAACTTCTGTGGGAGACATCTTCAAAACAAAATGATGCTTGAATCTCAACAAAGAATAACCCACAGGAGATTTTGACTGTTATTTTGCAAAGTTACTGGAGAAAGAGGTTTAGATAAGAAAACCACCAGGCATCAGGCAGTGCTCATAAGATCTTTCCTTCTGCCCCCTCTTGATCAATATAACTCCCAGTTCAGTAACTAGGGGAAAATTTGGAAGAGCATAAAAAATGTCAGGTTTAACATTTATGTAAAGTCCGTTGCAGGCATACTGGGCCTACAACCTGTACACATTCCCTGGTCTTCTCCATGATGGCCCACTGTTACCAGGAGGAAGTACAACCCTGATGCAGGAGCTTTCCCACATACACCATTGGGCTGTGTGGCAATGTAGGACTGGGAAAATGATATCCCATGAGCCTTGGAAAGAAAACAATGGACCAAAGCTGCCTAAATGCTCTGCACGCATGAAGGGAGACTGAGACTGAAGTTGGATTATGAGTGCAGCTCCAAAGAAGAGCACTGGCTTCCTCTCAGGACCCTGGGACTCCTCAAAGGGCAATTTCAAGAAGTCCAAAGATACTAAGAGACATAAAAAGAACAGAGCGGGTGATGCGGCTGCATGTAGGGAATTTCCTAGGAGACAGGAGCTCTGTCAGGCCTGATAGGAGCGCTGTCAGAAGAGGAGCATCTATGCTGCCAGTATTTCAAGAATGGAAAACGACTCTTCAGGCTCTGTGCTACTTTCATGCTGTTTCCTGACTTTTTCACTTTCAGACTTTTTGTCTGTTTCTGGGAATGCTGCCAGACTGAAGGCACTTTGTCTGCAAAGCTGTCCAGCCTTGTTGTCCGTATCCCTTCCCAGATAGCTTAGGTACGAGTGCCTGAATATCCACAGAGAAGCCTCTTCCACTGGCCTAGAAACTATGCTGCACAACATCCTTGACACTTCTTCACACAGGACCATTTCCTCATCCTGGCTGTTCTCTTACAGTCTTTCATTCTCTCCAAAACTACATAGCAACACTGATTAAAAAAAAAAAAAAAAAAATCAGATGTTGAGACACATTTTGGCATAAGACCAGTCACTGTTTTTTCTGCTGAGAATTGCATCAGTAGATTCAAGTGAAGGACAACTTGTATTGTTGTCCTTTTCTACCTTCCCACACTTCAAATAATTATCAATCAGATACATGTGTTGAGATTTATAACTTTAGCCTTTGACAGTAATACAATGCCCATTCTCTCCCTACCTCCCAAAAAGTCACACGATAGCAAGCTTTTCTACTACCTTTTCCATCACCTGATAACCCTTCCTGTCCAAGAGTTCACAATGGCTGCTAGCACACTGAACAGCACATAAATACCAGAGCATTCCTGAATTCACATCTAGCTTGCAAGATATCAGAGCTGTCATCTTCTTACACGTGGCTTCTCAACTCACCCATCACTTCCAGATGCCATTCCTTATAACAGCACAAAACCACAGATTGCTGTGGTTACCCCCTCCCTACACAAAACTTTCCTCTCTGTCCTTTCACTTCTTTCCCTACAGATAAAGGCTAGAACATACCATATCTAAAGTCTACCATGACCAGAGACAATACTAAAGGGGTCCCCACATATTGATGAGGAAGAGTTGCTCACAGTCTGTCTAGAGAAAATGGTAACCTCAATGCTGAATCTTTCAGTCCTTCAGAAATGTCTCTATATTTAAAGTTTCAGAGATTTGGCTTTTTGTCTCTTCTAATAAATATTTTTTCCCAAATATTTAGACAGCAGATTGAACTCACCCTTTCTTGGGCCTTTGAGAAATTGCCAGGAAAATCCATGAAACCCAACAAAAAAAAGTTGTATATGCCAGGGACTTGCATTTTTAGAGGCCAACACATTAACAAGCTGAAGCCTGGCTTCCTGGCTTGACTTTGGCAGAGTAAGTAGAGGCAGGGCTTTTGCATGTAGTAGTTTATGATGTGACTTTACTGCTTGTCCTGGGAGAGCAGAAGGGTTCTGAGTGTTGCAGCATGTGGGTATAGTTTATTTTCAGCTTCCTACTTCCAGCATTATGCCAGCGATTTCTACTTTTCTCTGCATGTGAGCCAGGCACATATCACAGTGATCACATCCCTCCCTGTCCCAAAGTTCTCCTTCCTCTAGCCATTCCCTTGTATTTGCAAATGCCAGTCTGGCATTAGCTCAGTAATTTTTTCACACATCGGCAGAAATCTATCCCTAGAGCACCCACCCCTTAAAAATACCCTCAAGTATCCCAAGACTGACGTGTAATAGTGAACAGAAGGCATAAAGGCACAGCCATGCGCTGTTTTTTGCTAATCAGGCAATGCTGTAAACACTGCAGTCAGGTTTCCAAGCCCTAAAGCAAGTCTGTCAGCTAATACAATGCTACACGGATTCAAGTCTACTAACTGAGATTTACTTATGTGATTTGCAGCACCCTTAGAAGGCAGCTACACCTCTGCTTCAGTCTTCCCTGAATATATGTGAATATCTAGATGGTCAATCACCCAGCTAATGATCAATGCCTGGGTTCCTTCAGCAGTAGAGCACACTATAATTTAGATAAAGGTATTAATTTTTTTATGCTACCTAACCCCCAGCCCATCTGGGGATGCTGCATGCAATTTAACAAGACAAAAATGTTTTCTACAGATACTAAATTTAAAAGAACAACTTTTTTTCCTCCCTCTTAATTTGGCATTCAGCTATCCATCAGGGTAAGCAACAAGTGACTTGGCAGAGAATTCAGGACATATGGCTTTGAAGAATGGTAATTTAAAAGTACTTGGACAAGTTTCCTCAACTCATTCACATTAATTTGTGCTATTCTCTTTTACTTGTGCTCTAGCAGCTGGTACAGCTGAAAAAGTATAGAAAATATAATGAATATAATGCAAGTGACAAAAAAACCCCTTTTCCAGAGTTGGATTAATGTACAGTGCAAAAACCTCACTCAAAAACTGAGTAGTTTGAACAGAAGTTCAAAGACAATTCAAAACTGTTAAACGTACATGCCTCATCTGTAGTCACCAGGTGGCACCAGATGTATCCATATACTGATAATTAGGTTAAAACCATTGGAACCTATGTGGTCTTTGAAATGCTGAGCACATCATGTATGGCTATTAGGTAGAGCCCTGCAACTGACCGATCAGTAGACTAGAGAGTTTAGATCTAACTTTAACAAGATCTGAACATTGTTTTATAGTTTGCAGTTTGGGGACTGGNTAGGAGAAAGTGTAAATTAAGATTCAGTGTCATCTCCTAATTTGGAGATGTTGGTTACAAAACTTTTCCAAAAATGCAAAAACGTATTACTTTAACTATATGCACTGATTCTTCGTCAGAATTAACATATTTCTACATTTTCCCCCTTGTCTTTTGCAACATTTAAATGTTTAAAGAATTAAATTTTGGAGGACAACCAGTTCTTTTAAGCTATACATTTCAGCAGTCCTGAAGAATTGTAGGTTTCTGTTGATACAAGAGGACATTTTCTTCTAGCTTTCTGACATTGACAATGAGCACTTGACTTACATAAGAAATTCTATACTTAAAAATTATTTCGTTTTACAAATATAGCTACATTATTGTATGAGGCAAAGCTGAAATTAGCTATGCATCATATATAGGATATTATCTCATGAATATAAAGAAATAATGAGAGCTAATTCATTTACTTATGAATCATATCAGTTTTTTCCCAGAATCTGAGTGTTCATAACTTTTATCACTAATGAAATATTTGGGAAACTGTTTCTTGTGCTTGAAAGTATTTAGCAAAGTGTTTTTATTATTATCTGTCTCCTATAGAAATAAAACTTTTCAGCAGGGACAAAAAAAAACCCCAGCAAAAGGGTGAAATCTTGACCTCCCTGAATCGATGGTAAAACTCCGACTAACTCCAAGGGGCCAGGATTTCACCACACATGACCAGATTTATACAAAGAAGGAAAACCAAACAACCAAAGATATCGTGTCATTAAAAGCACAGAGTCTGAAAACGAATCATTGTCTAAACAATATGTCAAATATTTACAAATACCAGTAATCAAAAAAGTATAGTTTTAGTTTGAAATAGTTTCAAAAGAAACTTGAAGGGGAAAAAAAACTTGAAGGAGGAAAAAAGTATATAATAAAAGTATATTAAAAAGTATATAATTCTGAGTATCCAGATTTTATATCTTTAGCCCATTGGAATGATTTTTCAGCCAGAAGGTACTTTTTTATTATATTAAATTCATTGTGGCATAACTGCAAAAATGCCATTGGTATTTACATTCTCTTCAGCATGCCATGTTCCTAAAAATGAACCAGTGTGATTATCAGTGTATTATTACACACATAACACCCATAGAAGCTAAATTGTTGTTGGGATCCCCAGCGCATACAACAGAGGACGCATGTAAGCAATCTGTTCGTTGAAAGGCCATTTTTGTAAGCGCTGGCTTGCAAGCAGTGCTTGCAGTGGCTATGGGCAAACCTAGCCTCATACAGACACAAAAGGAGATGTCTCTTCACGTTATTCATGATTATTCTCCACACTTTGCAGCAAGACCCCCAGCAAGTGCAACCAGGAAAACCAAGAAAGAGAAGGAGGAGCAGCACTCTTCACACCAGCCCGCAGTGGAGTCTGGCACTGAAACAACATGCTTAACCTTCAGCACAGACAACTAACCTCTGGATTGGAGCAAAGCAGCTTGTGGACAATTTAATATGGCAGTATTCACACAAAAAGTAAGCCTATCTTTTGTCTGCTATAACATGAAGCTCACCTAATACAAGTTTTACTGTTTGTATTCAAGCGTTTTCATTACAGCAGCTGTGGCACATATGAAAAAGTAGTCTTGAAGGTCTGAAACACAGTCTGAATTTTAGGCAGCTATTGCAAGGTGAATTTGTATACTCTTAAGGCCAAAAAGTGGTTTATGCTGTCTTAAAACAAGTAATTGAGAAAGACAGCAGGAGGTGCTCTCCAGGGATCTCCATTTTTGTCCATTGCTAAGGGGAACCCAGGAAGCCAGGCCAGAGACAAGACACACCGCTGGATGGCTGCCATCAAGTGGCATGAACCCTGCCCTGCAAATGGCAACTTCCACTACAGAGGCTGGATAATGGACACACAGATGATTTAACTGGTTTGGGATGGGGCTGTGCACTGATCCTTCAGGATCTTGGTACACTGCATTGAGAAATTCCTATACATTGTATTCTTATCTGCACTATTAGTTGAGGAATATGAACTGAAACAAACATGTGAACCTAGTTTTCTTCTCTTTCTCTGATATAAATGTGTTGTTATTTTACAGGAGCTCTGCTTTTACTGTCTAGAAGAGAAGGCAGGCACGCACATTTATAGAAAGACCTAGTATAATTCTTTCTTTCCATAACAAAGAAGCATAGAATTCATGTTATTTTATCAGCAAAAATTATTCTTTTTACCTATTATCTGCAATTCTATCTATGGCAAGTACATTATACTGTAATTAAAGTATATTGTATGCATTATCTGTAAAAGGGCTGTAATCATTTCAACACACTATTCATTGAAATACATTAATAGAGTACCTATAACACATAAAATTTGAAATTGATGAAAATAGAATACAATATTATAACTACTTTCAAGGTTTTTATTCCTAGAAGAGTCCTAGGAAGATCAGAATTTATGGGCTATGTTATCCTGTCTCCACTATTTTCTTAAAATGAGAAAGATTTGCAAGAGGCTAGATACCTCCTAGAGATGTCTCAAGGCAGTTCAAGGGAAGCAGAGTAGGTATCAGATCACGAATAAGACTGTATGTAATGATTTTTTCCTTTGAGAGAAGGCAGGGAGAAAGGGAGAGGAGTTTGCACCTTTTTAGTTGTACTTGATAAGATGGATGACTAATTGAGACAGGACTGAAGTTCTCATCAACTGGGTCATGTCTGCCAGTTGTACCTTGCATATGATGACCTCCACATGGATGGGTTAAAACGTTCATTGACTTTTATGGGAGCTTCATAATTAATTCACATGGACTACATATTAACACTACTATCCTCTTTTGAATTACTTGCTTCTTTGAATGATTAAAGATTTCCCAGTAATATCTGCAGGAATAATGTTAACATTATACAGAGGGGGCTTATGGGAAAGATGAAGAGAGACTTTTAACCAAGGCCTGTAGTGACAGGAAAAGAGGCAACAGTTTTAAACTGAAAGAGGGTAGGTTTAGAATGGACAGAAGAAGACATTTGTTACAAATAGGGTGGTGAGACACAGGATCAGGTTGCCCAGAGAAGTTCTGGGTGTCCTACCCTGGAAGTGTTCAAGGTCCGGTTGGATGGGGCTCAGAGCAACCTTGTTTAAGGAAAGATATCTCTGCCCATGGCAGGATGTTGGAACTAGATGATACTTAAAGGTCCTTCTGACTCAAAACAATTTCTGACTCTATGATGTGTAAACACAGATGAATACAATGCATACAGCATCAAAGCAATTGATTTTCTGATTTTAAGTACTGTGTGCAAGGATGACGGTTGGTTTAGCTTTTCTTTTGCTGATTCCCTTTGTACAATTCTTCTCTTTACGTTAGACCAGACTACAAACCCAGAAAATCCTGCACATACCTGCTTCTCTCCACTGGGCTTCTTGTGATTTAACAGCAGCTCCACGGCCCCAACCACCTCCTTCCGTATGGCATGCAACAGAGCATCTCCCACATACACGTTAAAACTTAAGAGCAACTCAATGAGCTCGAGGTTCTCATTTTCAATTGCAATAAGGAGTGCAGTTCTTCCCAGGGGATCGATGCAGTTAATATTTATCTTGAAATAAATTTCTGCTTCCTCCAAAGCTTTCTTTACACTGGCGTAATCTCCTTTCTCCACGGCGTTCAGATAGGCTTTCTCTGAATGAGACAGTTCGGATTCTGCCCGTACAATGCGAAGAGGGATACGATCTCTGTAGGGAGCATTTACACTTCTTTTGTAGTAGAACTGGGCCATATTTTATGCCATTCTAATACTTTGTCTCTGCAACATGAAAACAAAGATCAAATCAGTAACTGGTTTTGGGGGTACGGTGCACCAAATTAATATTTGCAATATATAAGTATTTAAAACTCATACTAAAATGTAATGTTGAAACATGTACAAAATGTTGTTTACCAATAGAACTTGCAAGCAAAAGTGGAAGCCAAAACAGTGCTTGTTTGTAACTTACCAAGTCAAAGCATATGTGTCAGAATACCACTTGCTTGTATGCATTTTTTAAATCTTTGGCAAACATGAAATGATATGATACAACATAGTTTGCACCAAAATTGTAGCTCTGCTTCATCCTTAATTTCTTCATTCAGTTCTGCAAGGAACTTAAAGAGTAGACTTGCCTGCCTCAAACACTGTAAAGTCCACAGAAAGACTTTGCCATAGGAAAAAGCACGGAAGGGAGTGACAGAATGGCGACAGCCCCAGGTCTGACAGAGGTGACACCTGGTTGGCACATCCTGATCAGTGCATCTGGACAAAAAATTCCCACTACAGCAAACTGTGTAGAGAAGCAGCTGCTCACACACATATCACTGGTCAAACAAAGATCACCCCAAGTTATGGGACAGATGGCATCTGTGACCACCAACAACCACCAAAGCCTCCCTCTATCCCCCAAATACACCTCTGTGGGTGTGTTGGACTGTAAGATAAACCACTACAGCAGGGACTTGAGATAAGTTAAAGGTGGTACTATTGTCCAAGTGTTGTCTCAGACCTAGGGGGAGGTTAACAAAGCCTGGGGAGAAGAATGGATTGCTGATAATGGACACAAAGAATGTAGAACTTATGGGCCACAAGAAAAGGCAGTTCAAAAACTGTGCTGAAATCAACTCCGACTGGGTAAAAGGTAATTCCAATGGAGACATCATCTCTGACACCCTACAACAACCCATGTGTTGCTTGAGGATTGTGTGTGGACAACTAAATGCAGCTTTTACATCTTCCTAGTGCTGCTCAAATACCCTGACTATCTGTGGCAGGCACAGATTGAACAGTTCAGTGGTGAGCTTCCCTACTAAGATTTTGATTCAATCTCATATGCTATTAGGAAAACATTCACATAAAAGGTTTTTCCAACCAGAACTTCCTAACTTATAAATTAAAATTTAGAACCTAAAAGCAAAACCCAAATCCATAGGAGATAAATTCCCAGGGACTGGTAGATAATAGACACAGTTTTGATTCTGAACTACTCAGTTCTAAACTAGAATTAATACTGAAACAGAAGCTACAAAACAACTCTCAAGTCTTACATATAGCAAAGCACATAATGTCTGTGCTTTTATTCCGTATGCTTATTCAAGGACTTTGCAAAAAAAAATTCCTTCTAACAGAAAGAACTATGAGAAAAATAAATCTTCTGCCTAGAAGAAAAAAAGAAGAGAAAAAGGGGAAAGAGGAAAGAGAAAAAATTGACCTCAAAGAACAAGGTACACAAAAAATATTTCCCTCTGCTGTTCAGTTAGAGGTTGAACACCTTATTAGAGAAAGAACTGTAGCTTCTTGTAATTTTCTCAGCTGATAATGCAAGCTGCATTAACCCACTGCCTTTTCCTCCACTTTCTTCAGTCATTAAAACAAAATCTCTGTTGAGATTCTATAGCAAGCTATAATATATATTATTATTATTGTGAGGTTTTGATTCATCGAAAAAAGAAGTCACTAAACACTGTGAGGAACATAGTAATTAATCTCCTTCACTTTTCTTAAGCAGTGCAATGAGAGATATGTACAAAGGCTGTTACTGAGCTGTTTTCTTTGTTTTCCAGAGCAGATCAACAGGGCTTGATGCAGGCAGGAAAAAGGAAAGAAGACACATGAGAAAGAAATCTCCTCCAGATCCATATAGAGGAATATGGATTCATATGAGGAATCGCAATCCTTTGCAAGAAGTTTCCCAGTTCTCCCTACAAGACGGTATCAGTCTACAGCCTGGGCTAGTAGAGGTTGCACGGTCTGTGGATTATGTTCTGTTAATTCCACTCTAAGTGAAATAAGTTCATATCCATTGCACAGCTTTATACCCCTGGAACAGATATCACATTCATAATGCACTGCATTTTATCAGTTTGCTTTTCATTCTTTCATTTCAAAACTGCAAGTTCAGTTCAAGAAGGAAAAAAGTTTTATGTTCAGACTCAAATTAACAGACATAAATGTAGAAAGTTCACAAGGAGGTATCTACAAGAAAGGTGGACTGCCATATTCCATGGACAGCCACAGGTACTTAAGAGTTTCATTCCCCTGTTCCCAAACTGAGCAGATTGGGCACTGGATGTGGAAGGGCATCGTGTCTGACTCCAGCTGCCACCTGACAATGACTCAGGTCTCTCCATTTCACATCTGTCAGGCAGATGTCAAGGTTAACCCATAACAATGTACACACATTATTCAGTTTCTTACTATCTACAGAGTTCTCTGAGATCCCTGGAGAAAACTGAGGGACTGCAGCTGGGAGGTTAATGCTAAAAACTCCTCTCTCCTGAAAGCACATGAATAAATAGATCATTGTCTCCCTGTTTATTGTGAGACAAACCAGGAATCAACTTGTATCAATGAAATTGGGCATCAGAGATGTTTATTGTAGAAGAAGAGTACAGTGACCTACAGATGGGATCTATCACAATTTCATGGATGATGAATGATTTGGGGGCTTCGTGTTTCTTTGTTTTTATGTTAAGTCTGATGAAGATCTTTTACTGCTTCACTGTAAGCCATAAGGCAAATACTTGTTGGAACCTTTTTTGTTTACCTTTTCATGATTCTTGAAAAGTAGATCTAAGTTTAGTTTGTCTCTTTTTAGAAGAGACATATTAAACACACATTTTCGTTCTACTAAATAGCTGTCCTCTGCTAATCGCTATTTCTTGCCTGCACTAATTCCTGAAAATAATTATCCATAAATAAAGTTTTGTCATAACTAAAAGTCTATGTTTGCATGCAATTAGAAACTAGAGATTGATTGCTGATAAAGTACACTCCTGGAAGGTGATATAAACATCAAAGATATGGTTCCATGTGTGTTTACAAAAATAAAACATTTATTTTGATTTTATCTACGGGTAGATAGTGCTGTGTAACAACTGTTACTGTGCTGTCACATGTAAATGCATGCATACAACAGATTTTCATGAAGGTGTAAGAGCCAGAAACAGCCAGCAGCAGTACAAAAGTCTCCAATTGCTTTGATTGTCTCTGCAGGAAGAAGTCTAAAGAAACAGAGGTCAGATACATTGGGCCAGTGTGAGGGGAATGAAAGAAAAAAAATTACAGTGCAAACTTATAAAAAGTGTAATTATAGTTTCTACAGAGTCCATATACCTGACACATAATAAAAATACTTCAGAGAAGAAATAAAAACAAATAACTCTATACAGTGCTTCCCACCTTGTCATGGAAATAGCAGCACCTGAGCAGGAGAAATAGATAAAAAAAGGAAATCATAATACTTTGACAGAAAAGTGATTTCACATGAGAAAATACTTTTTTCTTAACAGGAAGTTTTGTTTACACCTGCTACAGACCACTATTTCAAACTGTATGGGACTGTTTCTTTCATATGTTGTTTTTCAGAGAGGAATGGTAACATTCCACCTTCTTTCCAAACCTTTAGCACTTCCACTCTATCATTATGTAATAATTTCATATTTCTTAGGAAAAGGTGATGTCATTAATTTTAATAATCCTAAATAAATTATTGGATTTTTTTTTTCTGCTGCTGTATCATTGTGTATATGTACATATACATGCATATTATAATCACAGGCACACAGATGTTTCAAGAAAAACTGCAATCAGATTTCCCTGGCATTTATTCAACCATATTTGCTTCTGCTACATATATGATCATATCCTCCATATTTTGCCAGGGCACCCTGAATTGCATTTCCCTTGCTTGCTGTCCCCCTACCCCAAAAGAGTCATAGCCAGGTACAAGAGGAGTATTGGAGTGAGGGACCAGCAGGCACCAAGGGCCTCTGTGATGAGCCACTTGTATTACTGCTTACAGATGTCCTGCAAACCTCTCAGAGACCAAAAGAGACCCCAGTGACAACACCTCTCCTTCAGCAGATGGGCAGTGGGAGGGATATGGACATGCTTCTTAGTATCCACATATTCTGAAATCCTCTCTGGTGCTACCCTTCTAAAGATACTTTATTTCCACTGTTAGACTTACTATACGATTATACTATATACAGATAGACAAATATAGCTTCTTCTATGATATCATCAAAAGCACACTTCTGATTTTGCTCATGAGTTTGTTTTTCAGACTACTTGCATGAAAAAAAAAAAAAAAGTGAAACTTCACAAGCAACTATGGCATCACCCTGCTCAGGAAACCAGAACATTTATGACAAGCGAATAATGTGCTGATTTCTCTGTGATCTTCTGAAAAAAAAAATATATATATGCACTTTTCATGGCAAAGGAAAGTTTCTGACATTTGCTAGGTTCATGAAAGTATGAAATTTTCTTTCTAAAATAGATCTGCGACATACCAGCTTTACTCTGACACAGAACCCTATCTGATACACAGTAAAAATGATGTTCAAAGAGAATTTTGGAAAGCAAGACTAGCTCTTATAAATCCCAGTCCAAACGAAGCATAACGTTCCTTCACTGTCAATCAGCAGAACAGACTGTTTCAATTCAAGAAAAACAAAAGAAATGCAGATAAGCCTTTGATTTCTGAACCTAGCATCAGTCCAGATACTGCCTTATAACCAAATGTCTAGACAGTAACTTTAACATGCTCTAGCACCAGGGTCAACTAGATAGGCTGTGTCCATACTGTTAAACATACTTTGCCCAAAAACAGGACAGCTGAATAAGAACTGTCTTCTGAGAATAATTTGGGGTCCATGCTAACTCCTAAAGTGTGCCTGGAAAGGGCCTAGGAAGATGTTAAGTGTATTGAGCCAGCAATTGGCTTGATTCCAGGGACTGCTTAAACAACTTTAGCTGCAGGTGATGGGAGTTTCACTGACCATGCCTGTCTTCTTGTTTATTTTACAATTGTTATAGCTAGCAATACAGTATGTGGGGTGCTCATCTGAAAGTAATTTTTCATTGTTAAATGAAACTGTTTCATCAGTTTCAGATTTGAAAGCTAACAACAGCGAAAGCAATTTGGACTTTAACACTGAGTCATGCATACAGGAGATAAACTGAGTAACTCAGTATGGTGTATGTTCCCTATAAGGCTGTTAATTTGGAAAAGAGCTAAACCCCTTGGTTTTGCTCTGGTTTAAAATGCCCTACAATCAAAGTTTCAGTAAAGCAAAGAACATGACCTAATATACAGCTGTAGTGGATGATGGGAAGCAGGCTGTCATGTTGTCTGCTTACACTTGTTCTGGCTTCTCGGTCAGCAAGACAGGACATCAGCTAGAAAGAACAACTTTCATGATCCAAGTTACAGTGGTTATATGGTAGATTAAATTCCATCACATTTTATATCAGCATCTTAAGAGATCAAGACCTAGGAAAATCCGAGTCTGGGACACTGAATGTGGTAAACCTTTGATGAGGTGACACATTACTTGCTTTAATGATTTTTTTGTAAAAGACAGGATGCAATTTCATAGCATTTTTGGGGGGGTTAAAGCATGGTGTTTCATATATAGCACAAAGATGGTCTGTAAGTTTACTTAATGCCAAGTGGGAGGAAACTTTTACCTTCTAGGACTGATGTTACACCAAATCTTAGTTGAGAATGACAGGTTCTTATAACAGTGACCTTTAAAGTCAGGACTACTATCAGCCTGAGGTTTGAGAGACATCAAAATATAAATAAAAAACGTTGAGAGACATTAGAAATTATTAACAGATCTTAGAGGGGTAGGATGATTTGGGGTCAAGCATGCAGTATTGCAAATGCACATATTTTTGAAAATAAGAGGTATTCAAGAACTTGCCTCTTCAAACACACCTAAAACTGATCCTAATTTCATTTTTACCTTATGGGCAAAAAATTCGATAGATCACCTGTGAGAAAAAAAAAAGATCATCACTAGGTCACAGAAGTATCATCCAATGACAATATTAAATCAGTTAATCTTCCCAGTTCTACTTAAACTAGAAAGAGGCACTTTTCAGAAAAATACAAGATGCATGGTTACCTCTTGCTGATGGGTAGCAGTATGGAAATGTCCTCGGGAATCTGTGGAAATGACCTTGAAGCCTGAGCTATTTGTTCTTGCTCAGAGGGAAATAATGACATGTTTAGACCTGCTACCAGAGCAAAGGAGAGAAAGACTGCTTTTCACTGACTAACATGAACCTGTTCTTTGAAATATTGGAGCATGAGTGATGTGAGTCCAGCCTACACGCAGTAGGCAGCCAGTTTAGGGTGGGAAGGACAGGGAAGGCAATAACACAGATAACGATCTTAATGAGTGACTGCAACATCCAGTTGAGTCGACCTTCCTGTCTCCTTGGCTGGTGTTATTCTCCTGGGCAAATTCAAGGAGCTCTCCAAAATAGTTCTCAAGATAAAAGTACTTCAGAGTCATCTGGCTACACAGAAGGCTGTCTTCCAGCATTTCCAACAGTAGCACTGACCTAATGCTCTATGGATGTGATCCTGCAGCAGCCACACAGCACGGCAACATTTCGCAGGGGATGCGGGGAGTGGGCCGTCCCTGCTCATGGGGAGGGTGGGTGGTCTTTCTCCAGATGAGAAAAGGATGGGAGAAGAAACCTGTACACAATTTCTGTTGAGAAAGGGGTTGGGCAGAAAGGGTCTGACTGTGCAAGTCCATTTGAGAAGGAAAGGAGAGAGGATGCAGATTAGGTTGGGAAATACAGGACAGGAGCATTACTTGTGAGAATTCTGCCACAAGGAGCGGTGACTTTTCTAAGTTTCAGGGTTATGTTTTCACACAGAACCACACATCTTCCCATGTTTCCTGTGATGAAGCACAAGGCAGCATGCAGTTTGGCCAGAAAAGGGAGCATTTGGGCAGACCGCCCAAATACTTTTAGTAAAGATTTGCTAATAAAAACACTCCACTGTGGGTCCATTTTCAGATGTACAAGCTAAGCCACCCTGAGGACAAATTAAAACACTTTTCAAGTATTTAGGGCCAAGAGAGAACCAGCTGTGAAGAGATTTGTGTACAAACATATATCCTCACATAAGCATTTTAGTACTCGCTGCTGCCCTCAGAGTGGTATGTGTATTTTGTGGGGAGCCTCGAAAGAGGCTGAACTTAAAAAAACCCCCAAAACTTCCAATAAATAAAGGCTAATTAGGGAAAACTGTTCAAGTTTTGGAATTTATTGGCCTGTTTCCACCCTTAGTGGTTCTGCCCTCAAACTGCTTAGAGACACTTGAGTTGGCGCATATTTTTTTTTTTTTACTAAAAGACTTCACAAAAAAAAATATTAGGAAAATTTATTACCTAAGCTCACCTACCAGTAATAATCCACAAACTTAAGTAAAAAGAATTATAATGATCAATCAAATCAAAATGAAATTGATATCAAAGCAAACAATTTAAACCAACAGTAAAGAATGTTCCACAATTTAATTAGTTAGATAACACAAAATATACAAGTCTATAAGAAGATTATCACCCATTGGTGATAAACACCACAAAAAAAAATTGAGTGAAAGCAGTCAAATGTGTAATTAAGTTGGTTAAATTGTTTAACAGTGAAACCTATTTACAATCTGGACCAGAGCCTGACAAAAATAATGGTATTTTTTTTTCTCAACAAATTGTTCACTTATGTGATGACTAACCCCTTCCTGCCCTTGTAACTTGTAACAATAAAGACTGTATTGAATAGAACAGAAAACAAGAAGTTTGACAAGCCCTATTTTCCAGAAGTCATAAAATGACAGTTTCATGTCACTCAGGACCTTTAAATGTATAGCACAGAACATGCCCTAATGAATAGCTTGAGAAGGTATTATAAAAGGCTTCTTAAATCCAGAAGAACAGTTCTTTCCAGAAATTTGCCTGCATGGCCAAATTGTCATTTATACATACACCCAAATAAAAATTCAGGATTAAAAGTTTCCTGCTAAATTACAACAGGAGTGAAAAATATAAATAGTAACAATAAGAGAATTCTCATTGGTAGGGAGTGATGGCATCAGAAAGCTGTCATGTGGATTCCCTGGCTGACAAAGGCATGTCGATTATAGTGCTCCATAGATCTGTGACCCAGCAGCAATTATGTGAGATTGGTAATAGCTCAGATACTTGGAACACCCTTCAGGAAGTTTGTATTTTCTTGTGTGGGAGAACGTCAGAAGAAGGTACATCGCTGTATTACAACACAAAAACTTTAAATACAGATCACCTGAAAATCTGAACAACAAATCTATCTCCTCAACACTTCCTTATGAACTGCTTTCTGAAGCATTATATAAAGTCTCTTCTCCTAAATAATGAATCCTCTCCCAAACGTATAATTATTTCAGCATCTTATTCATAGAAAAAATATATTTGACAGATAAGAAAATAGGAAATAATTGATACAGAAAACTTTCACTGTGAAAAGTGCATCTTGTCAATATTTCCAACTGGCAGAAGATTAATTCTGCGCTCTTTTAGCCCTGGTTTTTACTCATCTAGTTTAAAAAGTAATCATCCAGATTTACTCTGGAAATAGTGAGTAAACAACTTCATTTTGAAGCACCTGTGTTATGCTTTCTTCATCTTAAGCCAGAGGGTACAAGTTCATGTAAACAGAAGCCAGCCTGATTCAGATTCTCAGTGTAGGAATACCTCCTTGGCAAGACAAACAAAAAAAAGCTGAAGAGAACAGCAAGTAACATTAACATTTCAGGAAAATGACAGTTGATTATCAGAAACTCTTTGAAACAATATTTTAGTTATCAAGAAGTTCAGATGTTATGATAGATTCACAAACTTAAGGATTACTATAAATACCTCATCTGAACTCTGACATAAGGCATCTTGAGAGAAAATCAACATGGCTTCCTGGTCCTGAAAAACCTGAACTGGAAAAGGCTTCCTGAGCCACCAAATCCAGCCTCTCACACAGGCAACTTCCTCCAGCAATCGGACTCTGTAAAGATCAGACTCCCTCTCAGAAGTAGCTGGGATCCCCCTGACCCACTGCTTCTGTGAGTGGTGGTGTCATTCCTCCAGCACGACACTTTCCTCGGCCCTAAATTATGTTCAGCTGTTGAGGATTACTGACAGGATTATCCTTCTTCCAGCATAGCTGGAGAAAAAGCTATTCCCCTGTTAGACTTCTTTGTGTCAGGCTGCACAAATATGTCTCCTTTACAGCTCCAGCCTATTCCTTGTACATTGGTGCCACCTGAAACACCCCAGGATGCCCTGTCTGTCCCCAGTTGCTCTCGTGAAGAGGCACAGGTCCCCTCTAGCTCTTATTTCACACCCCAAACCCCTGGTAACCTCAGGCATTCAACAAGTAATAGATGTCTACAAGTGGCCAGCTGAATTGAACCTTCAGACTCTTTCCGTGTTTGCACTTTTCCTCTGCCCTACCACTTTTTCTGAGTGACCAAAGTGAACATGTTACTCCAAGACACACCTTCCTGACTTATATGATTTCAATAATTCTCTATCTCATGCTTGGATATTTTACTTGATAAAGTTCTAGACCTTGTTCAAGACTTCATCATAATCATCAACCTTTAATCTGCTGATAACCTATGTTCTTTTCCTCCTCACCTGCTTTCAGTCAATAAACTTCTGGTAAAAAAAAAAAAAATCCTTTTTTAAATTATTCTGTAAATGCTCATGTAATTTGCACTTTTAGGTAGATTAGACTAACCTTTTGTAGTCTGCTTCCCGCAATAGTGGAATAACTGGTCTCAAGGGCAAAGCAAAAGAAAGCTCATAATGCACGTACCTAATTCTGCAATTATGCATACATATAAGAACTTCTATTCTTCCAGTAATCATCTTCCTCCCCAGAGCTTGAGTCTTAGTCAGTTTTCTCTTTACTTAGATATATCACACAGGTCTCTGCCTCTGTTTGTTAGTAGTCAGTAAGTCTTTGACTCCATGACCTCTTGTAGTTAAGAATGTCAAATGTTCCCTGTGAACATCATGAACTTTATACTTGAAGACTTTGTTCTAAATATAACCACCACCATTTTATTGAGTAAGATAGGTGGAATATAAATATGAGATTATCTTTTTCTTTCTTTCCTTTTTTTTTTCTTTCTTTCTATTTCATTTTATTTTATTGATCATATTTGCCAGTAAGGTAAAACAAAGGCAATTATCAACTGGCTAAAAAGAGAAGCTTTTATTGTTTACTTTTTTTTCCAAGTGAGTTGAATGATACCCACCCATGCCTCTTACTAATGAATATTAGAGGCAAACACTGTAGATATTAACCAAATTCAGTAGTGCCATACCTCGATGCAACCTATCTAAATTTAGACAGCCTGCTAAGGTTTCTAAGCTGGAATGTATTTATCTTGGTCTCCTTCTAGAGCTAGAAGAAAAAGAGAAAGAAAATCCTGCTGCAACCAATTCAATCAAATCTCCATTTCTTTCTTTTGACTGGCACAGGTGGGTATGAATCTAGGCCTGAGTATCTGCATTTGAAGAAGTCTCTGAACCAAAGGTGCTCAGGAAATTCATTCTGAAAAGCAGAAATCTGCAAATAAGAAATTGCATTTGGTCAAAACCAAATGAATACAAATATACAAGGAAAGACACCCTACCATGATTAGAAATATCAGGAATATGTCCTGATATGCAGGTACCTGTCACTATTGTAAACCAGATACAATAATGCTGGCTATGCTTGCAGTAAGGCAGGTTATGAGACAAATTTATTTTGGAAAGATTTCCCCTTGCAGGAAATTTATTTCTTACTCTAATTCCCTTCTAAATAAGAATACATATACCAGCACATAAGGGATTGCACCATGAGTTGTGGCACATGTTCCCTTTCAGAAGCTGTGCTAAACTGACATATCAAACCATTGCTGGCCACTAAAATCTCATGAAATGTCCTGAGATGTTAAAGATCACCGATATTCAAGGGGTATATATGTACAATTCCCTATAACTGGCAAGGGAAGTAATACCTACTTTTCCTTAAAATTGGTTTTCTAAGAGATGAAACTGACCCCAAGCCACATAAAGAAATTGACCTTCAAATAGATGTGTGGAAGGTGTTAACATTATTCCTCATTGTGCAGGTGTATCCTAAACTCTCTGTAGTTCCCTCCACACTGACACTGCAGTTATATAATCAATGTAGGAACTTCTTTCAAACTCAGCTGCTAGTGATGGAGTCTCCATTTGCAAATTTGTTTTTTCTTCTAAAGATGAGAGTATATACAAAGCTGAGCATAACCCAAAGGTGAAACCAGCTGTTAGTAACAAGGCTATGTACTTCTACTAACTAATGTTCGTGCTCTATCTTGAAAGTAATTATTTTATTGACTCCATGCATCTACTAGAGTATCATTGCAAAACACACTACTTAAAATACTAATTCTCAGTCTAAAATTACTCATAGGAGATACTCTAGCAGATGCATGGAATCAAAAACAATGGTGGAAATCTAATGATGACTCTGTTAGAAATTCCATGCACAGGAGATGCATTAACTAAATGAGCAACAGGTTATTCTGGCCTGAAGGTAACATCTTCCCTGAAAACACAGACTAGCATGTTTCCTTACAATGCCCTCCAGCCATTGCTTCCCTGCCACTGAAGTGGTGTCCTCAGCAGGGACCTCCACTGGTCCCTGTGGGCTGGGCTGCCTCCCAGGGCTCACATTACCTGCCAGGCCATCCACAGCCAGCTGTGCTGGACACTGCTCCCTGCTGAAGTGGGTTAGTGCCCTGATGTTTTGGGCACTACAAACACCAGTGGTTTCTATTCAAGGAAATCTAAAATTATGGCATTCTTTCCATTGAGAGCTACAGCCTCAGACATGCAATAACCCTTAACAAATAATCACAAACTGTTAACATAATGCCATCTGTCATAAAAAGAGTTGATACTATTTTACCAGTGCTCTAAGGAGAAAAATCAGACAAACAAATTAAAACAATCCCATGGAAAATTAATGTTTGTGAATAGAAAGAAGACTCCTTTTAGGAATGACTAAGAATCAAAATATTCAAAATGATTTTTTTTTACTGCAGCAAAAACTTCAGACTGTCAGATATCAGGGATGGCATGTTACTGAAACATGGATCCTTCAGTTCTTTACACTCGCTGCTTGGAACAAGGGGGAAAATTAAATTGCCATTGGTACATACTGTGCTTGAGTGCTCACTTACCGCTGGTTGTGTAAGGAGATGCTAACTGAGGTTTTAATGTTGCTCACAGTAACAATTCACACGGTAAAATGAGCAATTTGTTTTCCAGAGGTAGAACTGTTTCTAGACTAATCACACTCATTTGCTTAAATAGTAAGACAAATGGGACTAATTCAAGGGTAGTATAATTTAGACATTGCCTTTACAGAGTATTTCCAAAGCTCATTGCACAGTGGCATGTCAGTGAGAACTTAATCAAGCTAATTGTCTCAAAACACAAGGTCAACCTCAAGGTAGAAATACCAGCTGTTAATAAAACTCCTCTTGTCAGAAACAATTACTCAGTTTGACTGAAAAAGAGTATCTCGATCCTGCATTTTACATATATCAGTAGGAGTAAAAAATGTCCACCATTTTTAGTAGTGGCTTAGCAAGTGAGGGGACCAGGCCAGAAAAGAAATTGTAACAACATAAAAACAAAAAGAAATGGGCAGTGGATCATGCAACAGAATGTGTCCATTGGAATATGGTAAATAACACAGAACTGAGAATTACATCCAGTGGTAGTGGACCCCCTAAAAGTATACTCCCATTTATTTCTGAAAAGCAACCAACTGTTTGGATGAGAGCTGTGTCAAAGTGCTGCATATATTTGACAATCATTTACTGGCAACTTTTTGGCATTTTGCTTCAGGCAATATCATGTCCTTAGACTACTTCTTTTGGGAAAATAAAACTGTGGGTGGGATTCAGTTCAGGGTTAAGACACCTACGTTAAATGTCTAAATGTAGACATCAACATTTGAGATAAGTCCCCAAACTCCCTCTGTTGTCAGTGGATAACCAGGATGGGATCAGATTTTCTAAACAAAGAATGACCTTTAAGATATCCTACATGCCTGAGACATCCTTAGGAACTGGCCAAATAGAATATACCCTTCTTTGTCCACAGGCAGAATCCAAGAAGGATGCCATTTCAGATGTTACTAGACACATACCTTTTAGCCAACTTTATCACAGCTTTAGCAGCACCTGCAAAGTGATTCAACTTGCCTTAGGGATCAACACACCAGTCAGCACCAACAGGTAACAGACTGCGTTCTCACCTAGCACACTTAAGGACACCTGCATGAACACCCTGTGTGGGCCTGGATGCAAATCTCACATGGCGAGCAGAATTCAGTCACCTGAATATTGGTGTGTAGGGCCACAAGATGAACCATGGAGGTTTCAGATATGAACTGGGTCAGGTGGAAGTCATGACAGGCAGGGAATGGGCTGCCTCTAGGGCAGGTATCATCTGCCAAGTTACGCACTAGGAAGAGCACAGGAGCACACTGAATTTAGATGTCTCCTGGGGAAGGAAGAATGCAGACCATCTGCTTTAAGGCAGCTGCAACACCAAGGGGGTGACTGTCAAACTGCTCCCTGGCTGTGCAGTCTACAGAAAAGCCAGGCACGGGGGCAAAGATATGGAAAAGAGCACATCTCTTCTCCCCGTGGTGTCAGAGGGTCAGCAAAGACTGAGATTTCAAGGCTGCTGGCAACATACTGCAATGGATGAGAGATGCCTGTGCAGCTTCACCTCACTGCACGGGCGAAGTTTGCCATGCACTTGTTGTTACTAATAGTAAAATCAAGAATGTCTCCCATTAAATCACTATCTGATGAGAAAATGAAGATATAATACATTAGCAGCCATCATTTGGCACAGATGGGGCTGTTGAAGGCACTGCTCCACTTTTGGGACAATCAAAGTTTTGCCTTGACACAAAGTGCTAACAGGCAACCAGGTGTTATCATCCCACAGCCTGATACCCTGTTACTCCACATTCGAGCAAACGTCAGAGCCCTTCTGGGCTGCCATCTGGTTATTTCTGATCTATGATATCTGGCTCACTGCTTGCCCCACTAGAGATATATACTGCTAGGATTAAATCAGAGGTGCCAAGATTTCCCAATAATTTTCATAGATACATGATTATCATATCACATTAGAAAGGCAAAACAGCACAGAATATAAATGATGAACACATATGCATGTATTTCAACACTAGGAGAGAATGTTTCACAGTCCAACACACTTCACTATTCAAAATGCTTTCCAGATATTTCGCTGGTATTTCACTTTGCTATCTCACACCCCATTACTTCTAATTATACTCAACCCTGACCTATTTAAGCAAATTCTGCTAACAGCCTGCTTATTGACAACCACTCATCCAAGTTGTTTTCATCTATGACATCTATCAACTAGAAAGATTTGGGTTGAACTGGGTATATGTTTGCCTTTTCCAAGGGGACAATGGGCAAAGCTTTTTACTGCTTTCCCAATTTCTTGCTGTCATATTTTCAGGGGTGACAGCATAAGATGGCTTCAATATCATGTGTCACTCCTGAAGCAAAACTTAATCCTTACCTTTTCCTTCACATTCTTCAATCAACTTATTTTATCCACACCTCTGCTCCAAAAAAATCTCCAAAAAACCAAACTCCCCTGTCCTTCCCAAACACCTAACCACACCCAAACCAGACTAAACCAAATATAGGAAGTAAAAAGGAAATTAAGCTAGCTTTCTTGAGAACACTGTTAGCAGCCTATCTGCAAAACTTCAATTTGTGTCAGGTGAGGAGGTAGAAGCGAAGAATTGAATTGGCTGGCAACCAGCTCTACTTCTATAAGTCCAGTCTGATTTGATGAGAGCAGATGAGCGACTGCTAAAATAGCTAATCTCTGCCGCATTGCTTTTAACTGTGCAAAGCAAGGCTGATCAAGAGCAACCATCAAAGAGGAAGCAGGAGCAGGTGTACCTGTGCCTGTGTGACATGAGCCCTGCTGTCTCAGCTATATTCGGAAAACCACCTGCTACCACACAGATCTGCATGTGACAGAACCAAGGCATAAGGAAGGCACCAGTCTGCTCATTGAGACTTGCTCAGTGCTCCTCAAAAGCATGTGCAAAACTTGAGTGGGTCATGACAGTGCTCTGGAGCTTGAGCATTATTTTTTCATGCTGCCATTCCTAGAGGAATAGATACCCTAAGACTGCATCTGCCTCAGCAAATATCACAGTGCAATAGAAGCAGACCTCCTTGCTGAGAGCCCTGTATTTCAGGTGATTTACCTCAGATGAGCTCTAGCCTGGCCCTGCAAGCTGAGCATTAGCAGCTGGAGTGTGGCAGGAACACAGCTGGAATCAATGATCTGTCTTTGGATGTGTAGAGGAATCTAGTCCACAGGCTCCAGGCTTCTCTGTGGTGCCAAACAAAGTGTGGCAGGAGGGAGAAAAGCAGGAGGGAAAATCACTTAAGAGAGTACTTTGATGTTATGATACTAGACTAATGTAAATGCATCTACAATAATTCAGTCTCTCGTCTTCAGTTTAGAAACTCTAGTGCTGACATAAATTGCTCTGATCATTAAACACCTAAGAAAGTTCTCCCTGGTCCATTGGTATTTGAGAGTATTGCAGTTATCTCCATGGGTTCTGGTGGCTGGTACATGAAGCTAATTTTTTTTTAAGAAGCACCTAACTTAATGAAGGGAAGGGTTCAGCTACCTACATGACAGCATCATCTTTTAGTGCATGAGTAAGTTCTTACTCTCTTACTCTCTGTGTTGAGTCCCTCCCAACCCAAACTGTTCTATGATTCTATGATTTGAACTTCACTTCTTTGTGAAAAGACTGTTGCCCCCAACCCACCACCCACCCCCCCTCCCTTTCTTCACAGATCTGGAGAAAATTGTTCCGCTTCAAGTAAGATACACGTATTTCTCTTGAAAGTAAAAATATTATAATCCATTTTTCAGGAAAATTATCTCAGATCACTGCTTTCAAACCAGAAAGACACGTTATTCTTGATGTTTACAAAACGGTTCAGAGCACTTGGTCAAATCTTGAACGAAGCATTCTGAGGTGGTTTACACACATATATTCTAATCACAATGTTGTTCTGAAGCATAATATTTTTCAGTATTCCTTCTGAATTTTGCCGCTGAAAAAGAAATTCAGAATTGACGACGAGAGGGAGAAGGGTCAAGAACGTCCCAAATGCCGAAGACTAGTGCTTAGAGCACTTGCCTGAAAGAGCCAGTGCTCAGTTCTGTGTTCAGGACGGGCTAGAAATAAAGGCTCAGGAGATAAAATAGAAACCTTCCGGTAAGCCTTTTACCAAACACAAACTTAGAATCATAACAGGACTGTAATCAGAGTATGCTCAAATTTATTACATGGTCTACAAATTGAGAATATGAACTGAAAATTATAATGTAATTTTTAACCTATAAAATTTTGGTTATCATTTGCCATAGCAAAATGTTGTTCTGCCAGTGCGTAATGTTAATTTTGAACATGCACTGAAAAGAACTTGGACATATGCTTTCTATGCATTCTATAGTACAGATCAAGTAAGCAGAATATAATAATTAAAAAAAGAAAAGTCATTCTATTTTGGATGCCACTACAGACTTTAAAAATTATAGGTCTTAAACTCTCTCCATGTTTTGTAGTAACCTCAACAAGTCAAGAATGATTTGTCTCCAGCTACTTCTTTTTTTTTCCTTCTTGATTGAAAACAAACCTCTGCAGTTGTTTTTCTAATTTTGTGACAGTTATATATAGTGGACCAACAAGAATAGAATACTATGGGCTTTTTAATTTTTCTTCATAAATTCTGCAAGTCAACCTTGGTAGTGAAATATTGCTTCAGATGATAGGACAAAACAAAACTATTTTATACTTACAAATATATCTGGAGAAGACTCCTAAGAACAATAATTGAGGGATTTCCAATTGCATATGTTCATTTGCAAGTCAGAACCACCTCTGTCATCCAGGAAATTGTGAGAGTTCCTGAATTAATTACCATGTGGCCTTTTTAGAAGCAAATCTGCTTAACTGTTACCACTATGCTGAGTGTGAATAAAGATGCTTTGTATATTCTTTTTCTTAAGACAATGTTCTCCACACACCACCCACAAATTCCTAAATAGAGATACACTGTATTTGGATACTATTTCTGATTATTACTAAAAGAAATCTAAAAAAAGCCCCTCACATGGGAGAGAGCTTCAAGATTCTCAAATCTTTGCTTCAGGAGACATGGCAATATTCTAAATTGCAGGGATCATTTGGACCAAATACATCTTCATCATGGATATTTCCTCTGAAAATACATTCATATGACTTGAATCTTCTACTTTCATATTTTACAAAATGCAGCTGGAGGATAGAGACAAAGATGTCAAGTAAAGGGGATCCGAGATATTTCCTGCTGCTTAAACAACCTTCAAAGTGAATCCAGTTGTGACTTTTTTAAATGGTTGGACTTTTGCGGAATAATCACACTCCAAGGACTATTTCATCACACTTGAAATACAGAGTTAAAGGGAAAAGGCTGTCAAGTTGCATCAACTTAAAGCACTACAAATAATTAATAATTACCACTCCTAGAACACCATCACTCTCTATCTCAAAAAAATCAGTTGCCAAGTGCAAAGTTCTAAGCTTTTGTCAGCCAACTGGTAAATAGTTCTAACTCCTCCACCCCAAGCTTATAAATCAAGAAAAAATGTAGCTAAAATAAGATGTTCTGAGTTAAACTTCCACCATGGTCTATTCAACAAATAAAACATACCTCCTTATTTATATAATTGATTCTGTTGGAATACCTAGAAGATAACACCCGAAACATAAAGCAACCATGGTGGCTGTTGTACAAGTTACTTTGCAGTATCATAGAAGATGTATGGAAAAGGAAACAGAACTAGGCACCCTGTATCACATGCTCTACCAGACACACACTTGGAAAAAAGCTGAGACTTTTTTCTGTACTCTTCCTGCTCTCTGGCCATTAATTCACAGTCCAAGTGTACGCAGGGCTTCCCAGTTTAAGAGCATAACCAACTTATTGGTTAACATATTTCAACCCGAGTGAGAGGACACAGGCAAAGAAAAAACCTAATCCTGAAAAGATGACAGTGCAACAAGTATCAGTAACTTTGAAAGTGAAATGCATGAGGAACATGTTGGAGTGACTAATGCATGTAGCTTCTCAAGACAGACACAAAATGGGGCAATTGTGAAAGCTTCCCATGTCCTGATACTATGTCTTCACTCTCACCAAGACAAACAGACACTTTCATCTTTGCCCGCGACAGTAAGATCATCATTTCTAACTGGCATGTAAACTGTTGTGGAGGAATTCCTCCCACCTAAGTTTAGTTGTCTAAATTTAGGTGTCCACAGTAGTCTTAGTTAAATTTAGTTGATTAACTAAGGGGAGTCCTCCTTTACAGTGAGTGTAGTGAAACAGGCTGCTACAGATTCCTCATATATATATCTTAGATACTTTCTTGAGGATCAGATTAATTCCTCCTGGAGACCTTGTGAGCTACAAGGGAGGCTGACACTGATTTGTTTGGATTTAGAAATGCCTAAATGAAAGACTTTTAGTATGTCATCCAGAAAATGGATTTAGCCTACAAATTCTTTCCATGTGGGACACATGAGTTATGAAAGGCAGCAGGAGACAGTTTTAATCATGTATTAAAACTGTGTTTGGATAGATGGTAATTTAGATCTGTAGTACATATTTTTATAGATTTAGAGGGTTTTTGCACAGTGGAATTAATATTAACCTTTATAACAATTTCAACAATTATATTTGTAAAAAACTGACATGCCCAGTTTTTACACTTGAGAAATTATTTGTAACTTAAAACTTAATGAAAATAGGTCTTAATTTAATTCATCTTTTTAAGTAGTTACTCTGAAGCTTGACACATTTTATCAGCTATTGTGAGATTGTAATATAGTTTCTTCAAGGAAAATTTCCTTTTATTTTCATCTATTATAAAATGAATTCATATTAATAGCTTTGACTGAAAACCCTGTAGCCATTTACATACTCTTTATACAAAAGGCATTATGACTCTGGAAAACTTATTTTTCCCCTTTCTTGTTAGGTGAACATAGTGTCCCTGGTACAACATGTAACTTAAAATTACAGCATCACCATATGACAATGCCAGACACATTGGAGAACTCAGTTCTAAAATGGTACAATTCTTTAAATCTTTCATTCATGCCACTGTGAAGGTCAGATGTTGATGTTTTGAGTTGGTTAAGGACCGTGGAATGTTTTGCTTCTCAGCTTAGAATATTCTTCCCAAGAAGCTGCAGGGTTTGTTCCTGGGCCTAAATCAAGACTCAAAACATTCCACGACCCTTTGCCTTGTAAACTGAAACATCAATGTCTGCCCCACATACCACCCCTCGAGAAAGAGGGCACATGGGATGAAATATCATCACAAGTATTCTTACACGTTATTTAGGAAGAGCCACCTTCAACTACCACAGGACTTGTAAATAATTAATTAGAGTTTAAAACCCATACTTTTATTAATAAGGTTTGTTTTCAGCTGGTATAGCTTAGAGAAAATTCCAGATGTCAGGTTCTGCAAATTTAGCTTTTATTTTTGCAAATAATTTGGCCATGAGAGCAGCCAGAGAGCAGGATTCTCCAGACTTTCTGCTGCAATGAAGTGTACACTACAGCTTTTAAAACCTGGTAGAGGGAAACTTTAATTAAAAACCTTTAGTTTCACATTATTTCATACAGTTTCTCCAAGACACTTACCTTACTGGAGACAGAAGAAATAAGCTGTTACTAGAAACAAATATTTCAGTAGTACTTCTAGCACCATTTCCTATTTTTAACAATTATATTTATCATCAGGTTTTGTACTTCAGATCGTTGCTTATGTTCAGAACTACTTCTTTTCTATTTTTGGATCTGATCCTTCAGCACTAAACATTTCATTCCCACACAACTGCCTTAAAGAGACAGTGAGAACACATAGGAAACCACAAAAATAAATGTTTAGAAACAGCTAACCTTGCAGCATGTACACAAAACGTAGCTGCCATGTAACAGAACCTCAACACCTCTAAGATATTACAGTTTCTTCCTTGTGGATCCAAAAAAAGATCATGGTCAACCACATGACATGTGCACCCTGACAATAAACTGCGAAAACAGTTGCGTAGTACTTAATGCACTGTGTATTTCCTGTTTGGTTTTAAGCATAGAAAGCTCTTCCACAGACAGCCAATTCATTGTGAGAAGCATCCACCGCTGTTAAAACAGGAGGCAACACCACCATTGATTTTATGATGAAATTCTCCTGAACAGCTAGGTTAAATTACAAGATAGTCAGTAATGGATTGAGATCATTGATCAACAATAAGGATGAGTTCAGACTGAGACAAAGGAAATGTGCTCATGCAGGAAGCTGCCACTAATTCAGGACTGCAAGGGGTCAGAGAGTGATCCAGGAGACCTTCAGAGAGGGGAATCATGTGATCCACTACAATGGCTTGGGAAGTTCAGATACCAGCAGCCAGGAAAACCAGCTGCAGGAAGTTGGCAGAAAAAGGGTGCAAACCACTGCAGACTGGAGAAAGTGTGGAGAAAGAAAATCTTCACTACCAGGAAGGAAGAAGACCATGGTTTAGGAGTAGAGCATCAGAACCATCACCAATTCCCTTCAGAAGACTGCACCCTGGACAAAATATGCTTCATAAAGAATGGGATGTGGTATAAGTCTCATGTATCATGGGACTCTTCATCCAAAATAATTCCAGTAACCCCCCCCTCCATGATGTAATCTCTGCCAACAAAAGCACTTGTCTGTTGCCATAGCATTTCTTAAAGTATACTGAGTTTTCTGGTGATTATGGCCTTTCTCATCCAGATAAATGATATGAGAGGAAAATATTTGAAAGACATCTCTCCAAAGCTAAGCAAGAAGTGTGCAGAATGACTGAAGGCTTCTAATGATTTAAAGGTTTTTCTTCCCTCTCTGGATCATGTCAAAATTCTTTATTTCTAATCTTTGAGATTGTTGTGGGGCTTCTTAAATGAATCAGTGACATTTACTCACTAACTGCACATTGTACACCATCTCCAAATGCTCCAGTTCTTATATACCACCTCTACTTCAACAGAAGAGCAACAGAGGTTGGTAAAGTTAGAGGGAAAACAGTAACCTGAAAGCTAGACGGTGTAGAAATAGCTAATGAAAGTTGGAGCAACAATTTCTGCTTTGCTGATTTTCTTTGTATGAAAGAAGAGAAACCCAGCAATTATAATCCAAAATAAATACCGTTCCCTGTAGCCTTTCTGAATGAAAACACTGAAGCTGTGCTGGTAGGCTAAGAGTCAATTCAGTCCTTCATTAATGTCAGGAAGCACCTATTGCCCCTGTGTTGGGTGGTGGGAATGCCAGCACACGGATGTACAGCTCTTTCCCAGGGATCCTACCAGTGCCTATGTAGTGTATGTAGATGTCATGTGAACGGTGTGTGGACACACATCTTCTCTCCTCTGTATTTTGGTCAGACTTATGTTTGCTGCTGGATTTATTTGCTGTCATTGAATCGAACGTGATCTCCAGCTTGCGATATGAATATGTAGCTCCTCGTGGTGCAGTGCAGGAACCAGCTGAGCTTGAACAGAAATAGTGGAAATAAAGGCTGGTTATCAACACAATTCCAGCTTGTGGAACCCATAGCTGAGACATGGTGTTGTCAAATCTGCCAATAAAAATAAACTTCTTTCTTGGTATCTTTTTTCTCTCTTTTTCCTTCTTGGGCTTTGAAGACGGTGACGGGCCTTGAGGGGAAGCTGAATGAGGAGTGGCTGAGGTCACTCGGTCTGTTCAGCCTGGACGAGACTGAGGGGAGACCTCACTCCAGTTACGGCTTCCTCGTGAGGGGAAGAGGAGGGGCAGGCACCGATTTCTTCTCTGTGGTGACAGAACTCGAGGGATTGGCCTGAAGTTGTGTCAGGGGAGGTTTAGGTTGTGTATCAGAAAAAGGTTCTTCACCCTGAGGGTGGCTGGGCACTGGAACAGGCTCCCCAGGAAAGTGGTCACAGCACCAAGCCTGGACAGATTTAAGAAGTGTTTGGATAATGCTCTTGGGCATACGAGGGCAGAGGACTCTTGGGGATGTTCCTGTGCAGGGCCAGAATCTGGACTTTGATGATCCCAGCAGGACCCTTCCAACTCAGAATATTCTGTGATTCAGTGATTCTTCATATTATTTCAAAGTTAAATTTTCATTAGATAATTTGTTCTTACATTTCCCAGTGTAGCTACTTGTTCCACCTTGGAGTAGCTCCAGGCAGGGAATATTGCTGCAAACAGAGCTCCAGGAACTATTTAATTTAACCTCTCTCAGAGAAGAGAGAGCGTGTAACAGATAAATTGTACTGGCTAATCTCTGCTATCTTATCCAGCACAGAAACAACCCAAGGAAATGTTCAGGAAAATAAAGCTAATGTGAAGAGACTGCTGCCTGGGTACTTACTTTCTCTCCTCCTCTCGGTACAGAAAACCTTCAACTCAGAGGCACAGAGCTCTGGGTATTCCATTTCTTTGATAACTCATGCAAATTTAGAGCAATTTGCATTCAGTTTGACTCTCACTACTCTGTTTATCTTTTCTATTACTTATCACAAAGTAATTTTGCAGGAAAATTTAATAACATGGAAAGACTGTGCCAGAGGTGGCAACTTTGCTCCAGCTGCCCAGAAAGCCAGCCTGAAATACACAATACTTGTAATAGCTGGTTAGTCTGAGTGTATTACTTGGCTCATCTCTTCTTTGCAGACTTCCACACTTAACATGTTTTATGTCAATAATTCATAACTCAAATTACATTAAAAAATTGTCATCATATCAACAGTTCAAGCAGCTAATGAATGTGCTAATCATCTCTGACTAGATAAAGACTATAAACAATGTGCTGCCAAAAAAAAAGGATGAAATCTGTATGCTGAAATACTAACAAAGTCTTTTAGTTTGGGGTCATTATTTAATGACAGACTGAGGCTTTGCAAAGGATCAAAATGCCATTTTACAATGGATTTCAAAATTTCAAAACTGAACTGAGTTCCAAATGAGACTATTTCAATATTACTCAAGAAGATGAAATGCTGAAAGATGGAAGTGTAGGAAGAGAATACATTGATGAATCAAAAATTTAAAAAATTACAATTTTGAATCTAATAGTGCATTTAAATAATTTTAAAATTTAAAAAAAAATCAAGTAACTAAAACTTTCTGAGACATTGTTCCAAATCTATCTAAACTGATTATTTCAACATTCTGAAATAATAATCTCCCCCTGAATACGTAATCCAAAATAAAATTCTGATATCAATTTTTCTGCTAAATGCTGGATGGCAATTTTGTCTTATTTTTACTATCTCTTGGTTTTACTGACTTTGATTTACACTGAATGACAACTCATGAATCTCTTTAGCAGAATGAATTATGTTCATTATTTTTTACTTCAGATTTCAGATGCAGTGAGGCAAGCTTTTTTAACTCTTCATTTCTAAGTGCACAGTACCAAATCTGTGGACACAGAACAAACTGTAACATGAAATACCGAAAAAAATGTGATTACTGAAGATGCTCCTACTATATAACAGGTCTGCATTCCTACTGGAGTGTTTATTTTTTTTTATATTTATATTTGAATACTTATAAATATATTTATATATATATTATGCAAAGTGATGCTATTTCTGTTACGGATTACACATTTAATGACAAAAAACAATAGTAATTATTTTATAAAACATTGTAATAGAGACACTAAACAAATTTTTGGATCAGAATGTAAGGTTACAAATATAGTGTGTGATTTCATTAAAAGCACTCACATAGTTATTAAGTCCCATAGATACCAAATTATATTAAAAGAAATTTCTGTCCCTCATATATTTCCCCACTAGCTCTTGCAAGGAAGAATTTCATATTTGTTTGATGAAGTCAGAGAAATGCCACACAGAGATCAGGGTTCTTTATATGAAATATGCAAATAGCAGCTATAAAAGATTCAAATGATCTCCATAAAGCACCCTCAGGCAAAGTTCTTTACATCTTAATGGAACCAGATTTTTTTTTTAAAAAATCCCACGTGCCCATGTTTAGCTTCTTGAAGTAAACCAAGAGCCAAACCATGCAATGCTGATTCATTTCCTCAGTAGCTCTTTTGCTCATGTGAAGACCCTCACACAGAAGACAGAATTAGCAAGATGCACTGCAAAAGGCACCACAGCAGCATCAGTAAATGCTCTCCCTAGCACAAGAACTGTTGGTTCAGGCCTTATTGAGGATTTTACTGAATCTTACTGCATCCTAACTGTGCAGGTCTGCCACCGTCCTTGCTGCCTGTGAACATCTTCCAACCATCCTGTGTTGCTCACTGCAAAATGCTTTCACAGGTGATGCTGCACCCTCTTATGGGAAGTGAGAGCCTCCAACCCATTGAGGCCAGAGGATGCCCTCATGCTTTGAGAGAATTTAGCCAGGGCTGGACCATCCCATTCACACATGCTGAGAGGCTGGAGTGAAACCATTCGCAACCTCCTCCTGAGTCCTGGGCTCCAGGCACAGAAACAAAGACAGAACTGGGGACCATATTGCCCACCTTTAGCCAGACATTGTTTGTGTCCAGCTGCATTTCTGCTTGCCCAGTAGTTCTATACAGAGGAATTGCATGACTTGTCCTTCCTGGGTATCTTGACCTCCACAATACAAACGAGGCTTTGATCTTCCTTGGTGTCTTGTTTCTTGTCTACAGAGGTGGGAAAAAAAGTATGTTTCAGCTGTATTCAACCGTGTACTGAGGTAAGACAGCCATAAGATTTATATATTTTCCCTATCTTTGCTTTTGGGAAAAGAGATGCAACCACTGGGACAGGTAGATAATAGAATTGAAGAGAATAGAATGGAATGGAATGGAATAGAATAGAATAGAATAGAATAGAATAGAATAGAATAGAATAGAATAGAATAGAACAGAACAAAACAGGAGTATTTCACTTGAAAGGGACCTACAACAATCACCTAGTCCAACTATCTGAACACTCCAGGGCTGACCAAAAGTTAAACTATTGTTATTAAGGGCATTGTGCAAATGCCTCTAAACATTCCCCACCAGAGGGAATGCACAGCATAAATTGCCAAGCATAGTGAACTGAGAACAGTGTTTTCACACAGTTTTTGCTGAAAGCTGGGTGTGAAAATTACTTTTTGTTTAGTTGTGTGGTTTTGATTTGCTTGGTAAAAATTTACCTCAGTTGTACTTTGGTTTTCATTGCCTGAAGGGTAGATGAGGCTGCAGGACAATGCGAATTGAAAATCAGCTAAATGAAAGCAGGAATAATAAACAGTTTCAGTAAATTCAAAAGTCTTTTCACAGAGAACATGTCAGCAAGAGACAGAAGTTTTCTCTTGCAGTTATTGTGAAGAATATAACATTTAAATATTATTTAACTGTAAAAGTTAATTAGGAATGACTCAGTTTTATATTACATATTGAGGATTAATCACAGAGAAGAGCGAGAAGGGCAAATCAAGAAATATTCAATAAAACTTGCTACATTTTGCTTAATTTACTCCAATATTGCAGCTCAAATAAAGGTAAGATTCCAGTATTTTTAAACTCACGATACACTTATTGGAACACTTTGCTCTAACAGGTGACATTGGAAGAGGCACAAGCTAGATGCTTGAAAGGGAAAACCTGTAGCATTCATTTTAATTTCATTCCTATTCTTTTGATTGACAGGAAATTACTTTCCTGTTTGTGATATATGGCAGTGACACTCATATGCACACTGAAGTTACGTGACAGTGATGACTTCAAAGTACACTCATTGCAGGATATACATCCAGGGAGGTTCTACAGTCTGCTGTTACTACTCATGAAAACATGATAAATAATGGAAGAATTACAGTACTTTGTTTTCTAGCAGGTACAATTCTGGACTTCACAGCCCCTGTGGGAAGTCTTAAAAAACAGCTGTAAATAGAAACAAGAAACATGCTTATTTTCCAGTCTGTCTTCAAGTGTATGGCACTGTGTCTCTGCCAGAACAGTGCCAATGGGACATCGCACCCTCCCCAGAGAGGCATAGCACTGACAGCAAACCTCACCTGAAATTGTCTCCTGAATGAGAGATTCTCTCTCTTTTACAGATTAAGTCTGAGGCTGAATTTGTATTGACTTGCACAGTGGCACCAAGGCAGCTGATGGTTCAGGGAGTAGGACTGAAGTCCTGTCTCTGCTGTCTAAGTGCAAATGTGAAAGGGAAGATTAGCTTTTATTTGACTGAATGTGTTGGCTGCCACGCAGATGAAGAGTCACGCATGGATTTGCTGCGTGGAGAAGGGGAGGACAAGGAAAGCTGTCAGAGTCATGCAGCTGCTCATCAACAGCACCCTCTGAGACCCCATGCTTCTTTTTATACCATGAAGGGGGCCATATCCTTCTCTTCCTCCCTCACCCACATGGAATCTCACAAATCACATCTCCACAAGGAATCATGGCCCTTTTGGCTCCCTTCACCCTTGAAGCCTACAAGATATTGATGAAGCTATTTTGCTGTATTTGGTTGCATTTAAGATCTACAGACCCTTGGGGATACAGTGACAGGAAAAACAATTTAGTAGCAGCAGCAACAGCAAAGGAAAGTAACTATTACCCGGGAAGACCTGTTTCTCCAATTGTAAAGAAGACCAAATTATATTTTATTACAAGACTGCACCAGCCACATTAGATGAAATTTGCCAAACACATCATCATCTTACAAGAGGTAGCAATTCTATGGCAGTCACTAAACAAGGTTATGTAGTCCAGACAGTGCTAATGCAGCTTCAGAAAGAGAACATAAAAGCAGAATTCTCCAGACTTACCAGTTATGGAAGAATTTAAAATTGCATATTTCAGACCTGTGCTTGGAATAAATATCCACCAATATTTATTCCAATATGGAACACGATTTTATTAATTTTCATTATGTCTGTGCTGATGTGTCAGAATGAGCTTGGGAACCATCCCAGGCTATCTCGGAGGGGACACCCTAACTGTGATGTACAGGGGAAAATGGTCCTCATGGCTGTGTGTGCTGCAGAGAGGAGCAGATGTGCTTGGGAGACAATGTCAGTGGGGGACACCAAGCACCATGGACCAGCACATATTTTTTTTCCTGATAAAGGAACATGGAAGACTACCAACTCAGATGGTAAAAGCTTTTACTCATCATACTCAGTCAGGCTCGCATCTCTTCAAGTTTCCATGACCACAGTGCCCACGACAATTTAGCAAACAGCCACAGCACTGCCCAGAGACAAATTCTGCCAATGATCTGTAGTGAAGGGACTGAGTTTCAGATAGCTGGATCACGATGCAGGGAAGCAGTGAAAGACTGAACAAGTCATGAAAAGCTCTCCAATCATGGACTTCCCTAGGACTCCTCAAAAGTAATTGTGCTGCTACGTGAACAACATTTGATCCTACCCTAACTAGAATTTCATCCATAAAACCCAAATGGCACCCTAGGAGATTGTCCTACCAAGCATGATTTCCTCAGCTGCTAAGAACACTGACTGGAGAAAGCAACAAAAGGAAATGCCCTCCCAGCAGGGAAACATTCCTTCCTCCACTTCTCCCAGAAAGGAAAAAAAAAAAAAAACAGGTCCTTTTTCGGGCCAGTAAGCCTAATGTTTGCCTGGGTAGTTCCATGTTTCCTATTTTATCTAAACTATGTCTGTCAAAGTGAAGGACAGGTTTCAAACAGGGGCATGGCACGAACAGCCAGAGCCTTCTACTGCCTGTATCCTTGAGGTAAGGATGGCACACACATGCCAGTTGCCTTTCTGAGATTTTCACACAAGCAGGAGATCTTTGGCCCAAGTGAGTTATCTCAGTGCAATCTTGTGGGGCAGTGTATGAGACTTTGGGGAGAAGTGCCAAGGGACAGTGGAACTGAAGCATTGCTGGGGACACAGCAGAAAACATACACTCTTACTTTGTTCTTTGCCATCTCTTCATTTGCTCGCACATGGCTGCTATGAGTAGGGCCACTGATTTTTTTTGTCTAAAATGGCACCTGTGATGAATTAAATTTAGAGGAGGGACATCAGTATGACTATAAATAGTAAATGTATTTTCACAAAAACAGTCCTACAGAGCTAGAAGACTGTCCTTGATTCAGCAAGAACTCTAGCACTTACTTAAATCTCAGTGGGGTTTAATGGGGTTTAAAAGTTTTCTGAAGGCTTTGCCATACACAGTATTCTAAGTGATGTTGTGAATGCACAGGGCATATAAAAGATTGAATGTATTTGGCTTATGAAAGGCTTATCATCTTTCCTGGAGCGGTACCATTTTACATGAAGAAAACCTCTAAGGAGATCATTATTTCAGGTCATTTTGTTGGCTACATTTACTTACAAACTTTCTGTTTCACTTCTACATCACTCCCTGCCCACCACATCCTGAAAAGCAAAAATCCAAGACAGAAAGGAAACTACACAAAGATCTCAGTTAGACTGAATAATACATTCCAGAATTTAGCTACAAAATAATCTATAAAATGTCAAGAAATGTGCCACATTTTCAGATCCTTGAATGCTACGTGATATAAAGTATTCAGAGGAGAATTTCTTCCTGCACGTGTGGAGATTTCTTATTTTTGTAAGCCGCCATATAAAAGCAACTTCTAATATAAATAAAAAGCTAATTTCATCTGAAATGCAAGCACTGAGGACAATTAAAAGGAAATAATTGCGTAGTCAGTGAATCTAACTTTGGCCTCTTTAAAAAAACTCTTGTGGAATTGTTGAACTTACAGATCACATTACAACATCTAATTTTTTTCCTTGTCCTTAAGACATTCATCCTGAACTATTAAAAGTAAAGGAGCCTCTGAGATCACTGTGTACATAAGCTAACTCCTAAGCACCTGTTTAGGAATGACAAATATGTTTTATTTCCAGAAGAATTACTTGTATCCCCATCATTTCCATTCAAAGGGCCAAAAAGCCACAGATATTGCAAAACTGAGTAAGAGAACTCCTGCAAGCAGCTCCACATTGCAGAACTATATATACACTCCTATATAGTCACAGCTGTTCTTGTGCTGGTGAGAACATGCTTATGTAACATGCTTAGGAGGGACTCTTAGGAAGGGGAACAAAAGATTTCAGAATAGCTGTACTTCAGTTACCTGGTGAGCCAAGCATTGAGCTGGAACTCAAGATACCATTGGGTGACACGGGGTGAGTCACATTGCCAGTGACTCACAGAATTAGGATTGTGAAACCGATTTTACCTGGGACAAGAGCGGCATACAGAGAAGATGTTACTCTCATTCTGGCTTGGGGAAAAAATGCCCAATACTGCCCTTGCCGAATGTAGTGAAGAAACTGCAGACTGACCTGATGCAAAATTGAAATGGAAGATAACATTCACAAATTAGAAAGCTTTTAGGATGAAGCCATTGGACCTACTCATATACACATCCAAAACGCACGCAGACATCCTGGTCTGGATCAAAAATACTTGTGCTAACTATTAAAAAGTTAAGAGCTGTATAAATCATATCTACTGTTAGTTATGAAAACTCGAAGCTTCTGTTCAACTATGAATGTTTGTGTTCATATGAGACCACCCACTGCGGCCACTTCATAAGGCAGAATTTTGCTTTGAAACACCCCATACACATGTACAGTGTATGGTACTTGTACACGCCTCACAATTTTGGGGTAATCCTGGGCTTTACCAAAAGAGGCATGACCAGCAGGATGAGGGAGGCGGTTCTGCCCCTTTGCTTTGCTCTCCTGAAACCGCACCTTGAGTGCCGCATCCAGATCTGGGGTCCCCAGCACAGGAAAGGCATGGATCTGCTCGAGCAGGTCCAGAGACAGGCCATTAACATGATTAGAGGGGTGGAGCTTTCTTCTATAAAGAGAGGCTGAGAGAGTTGGGATTGTTCAGCCTGGAGAAGAGAAGGCTCTGGGGAGACCTCTTTGCAGCCTTCCAGTACTTAAAGTATAAAAAAGCTGGAGAGTGATTTTTCACATGGGCAGATAGCCTCAGGACAAGAAGTAATGGCTTTAAACTGAAGGAGAGTAGATTTAGATTAGATATTAGGAAGAAATTCTTCATTATGAGGTTGTGAGGAACAGGTTGCTCAGAGAAGCTGTGGATGCCCCACCCCTGGATGTGTTCAAGGCCAGGCTTTGATCAACCTGGTCTAGTGGAAGGTGTTCCTCCCCATGGCAGGGGCGTTGGAACTGGATGATCTTCAAGGTCCCTGACATCCCAAACCATTCTGTGGTTCTACCATTATATGAACTAAACAGAAAACACACAGAGATTTTCCAAATTACAGAACAGATGCTCTTATGAAATGTTTGAAACAATTTTGAATATCAAGCTAAAACGCTCAGAGATAAACAGATATTGGGAGGTAACTCTACGCAAGAAAAATGCTGGCCTTCTGTAACAATTGTTAATGAAAGGAAGTTCTACGCAAAATTAATCTCTTCTCCCAGACTACTTGGATGGTATTAATTTCACGAGCCAGCACTTCCCTTGGGAAAAAAACTTCAATTAAAAAAGAATTTTTTTTTTTTTTTAGGAAAAATTAGGAGGTGTGTTCTGGTACTTAGTATCACCTATGTGAACAGCACAGAACTGATTATTTTCAAATAAAGCTGTATAAATTTTTAAACTTTTTCTCATTGCAAGCAATCTTTTTTCTGCATATTTAAATATGCCTTGGGCCAAAAGATCTAGAAATTTTGTCCATAAAAGGTAATTGTTGAATGTTAGATTCTTTAGCTATAAACAACAAGCAATCTAGTACCATTTCTAAAAGTTGGCTTCTTGGTTACACTACAACAACTATTTTGCAACTTTAAGTATTCTTTCTTAAGCAAAAGTGAATAGTATTTATTGCCTATAAATGGCACAAGTAGCACCACCCACATACTACAGTGCTTCTTATACAGTTCACTGATGTAAGTCTGCTACAGTCTCTGTTTTGGAAGTAACTCCTGGCAGTATTTTTTCTATATATTGTCTTTCAGTTCTTATCTTTTCTGACCACATACCAAAAGTACTACAAAAAATCCAAATTATAGACACATGGAAGATGAGCTCACTGAGTCCCACCATTAACTCAGCATGGGTTATGACTCTTCCTTTTGGTATTTTTTGTTACAGCCAGCTACATGAAATGTGCAGTCCAACCATACTCATCTGCAGTTTTTATGTCCCTTTATAAAGCATGATAATTTTTTCCAAGGCCGTAGTTATTATTTACACCTTGCAAATGCATAGTCTGATGATGAGGATGAGATACAGGCTCATCTCCAGTAACATTAGCAATCCATTTCAGGAAGAATTACTTACTCCATGTTCTGCCACTATTATGACTCCTGCTGGTTTTCCTGCCCTCTTCTTCCCTTTTCTCCTCTAGTCATAGCATTAACATTTATGATGAGTATAAACAGACCATACTTGGCAATTGCAAGATCTAGATGCCTTCCTTGGGAATTTATATCCAGTGTCTGCCTTTGTGGTTTGTTCCTTCATTAGATACGCTTCCAGCAATGCTCATGGAGCAGAGAGGTCTATCTTGTCTAGCTGATAGGAATTCTCTCTTCCCCTGTTTCTTTGACTCACTCTTGATTCTCACGCACAAGCTAATTATTTCTACTGATAATCCAAAATATGTGCGTAAATACTTTTTCATCCCAAGCAGCCTTAAAATGAAAAAATGCTTACTTTTAATTTTACACCAATGAATAACTAAAATTTTGGATGTCTATTTCTTTATTCATGTTCATAAAACTAGGTAAGATGTAACTAATCACTGACTGATCCCTCTGTTATAATGTGCTTTTATTAATAATAACTATGCCATTAGAAAATGTGATTCTTCAGGGTAAACAACATCTGCTTTGGACCATTGCAGGTAAGTACAATGACATCAAGAAGAAAAGGACGAAACTGGTTAATCAGAAGTGAGACCTTTTAATTGGAGAGACATTAAAATGCAATGTAAGAAGTGCTGGTTTTGAACCAGTATAATGAGTTTAGGGGAGCTAAGCCTTGGGCTGTAGTAGGTTTGCTTGACAAGGTTTTCATGGGGGTAGGGGGAAATTGCAGGGGTGGCTTCTGTGAGAAGCTGCTAGAAGCCTCCCTCATGCCCAACAGAGCCAGTGCCAGCCAGTCCCAAGGTGGACCCACTGCTGGCCGAAGCCCAGCCCATCAGTGACAGTGGTAGCGTCTCTGTGAGTACATATTTAGGAAGGGGAAGAATTGCTGCGCCACAGCAGCTGGGGAGAGGAGTGAGAGGCACAGCCACGCAGACACCAAGGTCAGTGGAGAGGAGGGGGAGGAGGTGCTCCAGGTGCTGGATCAGAGATTCCGCTACAGCCGGTGATGCAGACAATGGTGAAGCAGCTGTGCTCCACAGCCCTGGGAGGTCCATGAGGGTGCAAGAGACCCACCTGCAGTCTGTGGAGCAGACTGGGGCAGGTGGATGTGCCCAAAGGAGGCTGTGACCCTGGGGGAAGCCTGCACTGGACCAGGCTCTTGGAAGGACCTGCCGTCCCATGAAGAGAGGAGACCACATGGGAGCAGGTTTGCTGGCAGGACTTGTGACCCCATGAGGGACCCACATTGGAGCAGCCTTTTCTTGTAGGACTGCCCCCCATGGAAAGGACCTATGCTGGAGTAGTACATGAAGGACTGCAGCCTGTGGTAAGGACCCAAATGAACCAATGCAGGCTGAGTCTTTTTCTTTCTGAAAGAGTAATGGAAATGTGTGAGATCCCAAGGGTTTGCATAGTTGTCAAAGGGTGTGATCTATGTCATTAAGATCAAGATGCTGAGCACTGCTGGATTTAAGTGAATATTTCAATCCCGTATCAAAACATATCAAAAGTAGAATAAGCTTTGCAGTGCAGTTGCTGAGCAAAGAACTCAGCAACACGACAAAATGAAAAACATGAAGCGGTGCTGTATTCAGATTAAATAGTGACATGAATTAAAGACTTTGTGGCATGTCTGAACTACCAGATTATCATCTCTAATGCTCTGTCACAGAGAAGCATGACAGAATAAAGCTATTTTTGTAATGCTTGTAATTAAAAATCCATTATAATACAGTGAAATACGTTCAAGTTTAATAGTTCCTCAAAGTTTGGAAATGTATCAACCATGGGCTTTCTGCCTACTCAGGCTTCCCTCTACTTTGGCTGTTCATATACAATAACAAAGATAACACCTTTCAGTGCTAAGGAATTGACATCACTCTTTGGCATGTGCAGAGCTTTCAAATATTACTCTGGTAAAAATCCTAATTTCTCTAGTCTGTGGGTTATGTTTCTGTCTCTGCCAACTGAGGGGAACTTGATTACAAATGCATCTCAACAGTCCTGTAATATAAATTTTAAATTTTTCAGGTAAATGTGAGAAAAATGAGATTGAATTATGACTCCTTTTCCCAACAGACAAAACGGAAAAACAGCTGAACTGTTAACCTTTTGTTAAAGGATCTCTGATTTATTTTCTTTGGATGTCTTGAAGAGAAACGCATACACTTAAATGATAAACTTCAAGTCTCAAAAAAAAGAGGGATTTTAACTTTGTGATATGTGTATTTAGAGTGCGAAAGAAAAGAACAGTGGATTCTGCATGGCTCAGTGAGTAGTCTCCCAACTCTTATTTTCAGTATTATATGACTCAGTAAATTCCTATTCTCTTAAACTCTACAGTTCCACAGCCTGACTGAGATACGTTTTTAACAAACTCAGAATGACAAGTTGAGCTGGGCAGAGACTGAAAATTCAAGTGAATAACAAAACTTCTTCTACAATTTCCATTAGATCCATATGCTACAGTGAGTAATAAGCAGAATTTTAACACATGTACAGGAACTAAAAGGACTGATCACTAGCATTAGCAGCATTTCTACAAGAGAATGATTCAGGTTTTGCAGCACTGTTTGATCTTTATTTTAATTAGCAGAATAAAAGTTATGCTCCCAGCATTGAAATAGACTGACATAAACAAAGCACAAGACATTTTATAAATCTTCCTTTCTCACATGTGTAAATGAGTTGTGACCAGTTACATGCCTCAGCTACCTCTGCCAAGCTGGCTTCAGGAAAAGCAAAGAAGTACTCTGTAACTCTTCTTTTATAAAAAGGGACAAGGCGAACAATTTGGAGTCATGGCTCCCAAAAGCTGAGATGAATTCTCTCTAATTACTATGTCCATTTCCTGTCAAACAGAATTTGCTTCACTCATACTAATGCAAATGTGTATGTGTCTGTAGTTTCAGAGGGGCATGCAGGACTGAACACGCATCTCTAGGCTCCTTGTCTCAAAAAATGGAGGCAGTAGCACCAGAAAATCTTCAGGCAAGGGCATCAGAATGATTAAATATCCAGAAGACCTTCCAGAAGCAGAATGACTAAATAAGGTACAAACCTTCACTCTGTGAAAGAAGGACAGATGGAAGGTGTAATGGAGGTCTGTCTAATTACGGGTGTCAAGAAAAGGACAGACATGGATTAATTGTTCATTGGCTTTTCAGGTATGAGATCCAGAGGCAATCAAACAGGCAGTAAGAGGTTCAAGAAAAAGAAAGAGCTGATGAGACTTCAAGCAATTACTTGAGGAACTCATTGCTGAAGGATTGTGAAGATGCTAAAATTTTCTGTGGGATTCATAGAAGAATGGATGACTTTATGAAACAGAAACCCACAGAGGATTACAAAACACAGGGAAACTGTATCTGGCAAAGAAAGACCCTGCTGAGTGCTCCAGCAAGTGAAGGTACTCTGTTACTGTACTCCTATCTATAGATACACTTTTTTTGCCACTGTTAAACACATGCTACTAGGCTAAAAACATCTAGATGCAGGCAGTAAGACTGTGACTGTATTCAAATCAGTTGAAAAATTTCCAGTAACATCAACACAGCTTATTTTCTTCATTTAAGTTATTATCCTCCAGACTGTAATCCACTAGAGTCTGCAAGTTCATTGTGTTACTTCGCACAAGTAATGAGATTTATATATCCGATACTCAGGAAATCAACACTTTTTTCTAGGGAAAGTACCAATACAATTTTTACAGAAAAAGACACAAATTATCAAGATCACTTGACACTTCAAATGGTAGTCTTTCACTTTCAATTGATTTTATTTGGGGAAAAAAAAAAAAAAGGATTGTTTTCATTGCCTAGCTTCATCTATCTGTTCCAGTACAGTGTATTCATTTTCAGGGATCTGTTCCAACTCTTTCTTTGTTTGGAGTCTCTCCTACTTGACTGCCAAGACACGGTGTAGCTCTTGGTCTGTGTTGCTTCTTATTCAACAGCTACAGAAAATTAAATACGCTTAAGAATCTTATACCACCCAAACACATGATTCATTTGATTCTCAAAAGCTGCCAGGACTGCTACAGTTCAGCAATTACATCCACAATACTACATAGCTGACTTTTGGTGTCACTCAGATAGTGTTATTTAAGGCTCCAGTGGTATTATCATATCTTGTTTTCTCTGTGCTTTCCCAGGAAATTTTAAGCACATTCTCATGTCCCCTTTGATTTCTTTCATGTGAAGTCTCCAAAATGGTATATGGTAAAATGTTCCATCCTCTACTGCCAACACTCCAGTAAGCCCGTTTGTCCCACCATTCATAGTGCCTCTCAATCTTGACTGCTGCTAAAATATCAAAGGCATTACAACTACTCAGTAGTTTAAGTAATATCACAGCTGAAGTCAGTGGCAAACTTTGACTTAGCTAGGTAGGCTGGGGTTAAGGAAATGATAAATAAATTAATTACTGTTTAAATGTGCCAGATAGTGTAAGTCAGAAAGCAATGAAGAGTTAACGTGTGTGAATACAACAGTACTGCTACACTACCAGTGCAGCTCAATAGCTCTACTTACTGTATAGCCCAAAAACCACTGTTTCTCAAATTACTAGTACCTCTTTCACTCATTGGCACCAGGAAATGACAGAAAGTGATTTTTGTACCTTTTTGACTCACTGTGATATAGCTTTACTGTATCATTCAATCTTAAATCTTATACTTGGAGTGATCCCTTTCCCCTTCAGCAAACCATGGTTTTATCTACTCCTAAAATCTCTTGGAAATCTGTTCAGTATTTGTCTATTCCCCAGTGTGCTTCCTCCTAGCCTGTGTGTTTTACTTGAACAGTTTCTTAATCTTTTAGAATTAAACAGCTGTTAAACCTTCTTTCAAACAGGTGTTAATTACTATTGCTTTCTGATCTCATCCCTACAGTTTATACCTTTAATCCTGTAGCAACTTCTTTCCTTTTTTTATTTTTTTTTTGTAGTAAAACTCGAAATAGACACTTTGGATATGTTCTCTCCTTGGTTTTAGCATTATAGGAAACTTGCAGTCATGCTTCTGACCACTACTGAAACCCCATAAGGCAGCAGAGGAAAATGGGAGAGATGAGGGTTTCAGTTATTATACTTTTTGAAACTTCAGCCCTCTGATTAGGAACAGATTCATTGTAAGCAGTCCAGAGATAGCAAGGTATGATGACTTAGGGTCTTGTGCTTAATAAAGGACTTTCAGAGGTTGTTACAGCTTCTTGTATACTTGAATAAAGTTATTTACCTGAAGAGGACTATTCAGCTTCTCTGTATTGGCATTCAAGGCTTAGACATCTGGAGAAGGAACCCAAATACCCTCAGGTTTGTCTGTCATCCAGCACTAGGACAGACTTTGTATAGTTTGGGGGGTTTTGCATGACACAGTAAAATAATTATGATTATTAAAAACGGAATATAAGATTTTAAGACAACAAGGAGATAAGCACTAGGCTATTAAAGGAAAGAACCATGAACATATGTCTGTGAAAATCGATCCCTCAATAAATGAAGAAAAGAGCCCGCTTTATGGACCTCAGCAAACATGAGTCTGGACTTAATCTGTTCTCCAGAGCAGCTGCTACTGAATTCACTGAAGCTGGCAAACCTACTTTGTGTGCAGCTTTTGGCCATCTTCATTTCTGACCTGGCAGCCCAAGTCAAATCCTTGCATTTCATTAATTTTGTCTTGGTAGCACTTAGCACTTATCCTTGTTTGATCAAGGAATTTACCAGTTCCACTGCATAAGTTACGGGCTAGCACTGAAAGGAACTGGATAAATCAGCTCACAGACTTCTACTGCTGCAATGATGCCTTGTGAAACATCCAACAGGATCCTGGGGGATCATATCACAGAATCACAGAAAGGTTTGGGTTGGAAGGGACATCAAAGGTTATCTAGTTCCAACCCCTCCATCATGGAGAGAGGATGACACTCACTAGAACAGGTTGCTCAAAGCCCCATCCAACCTGAACACTTCCAGAGATGGGGCATGCACAGCTTCTCTGGACTACATTTTCATTTTATATTATGTACACTTTGGTCTTTACACTCAAAAGCAGGTTTCTGAGGAGGTTTTGAAACCATGTAGCACAAGAGTATCCTGCCTCCTTTCAGATGCTTTACCTGGCAGCTGCCATGTGCAGTTCACCTGAAGATCAAACAGTTAAAAATTATACTGTTAGATGTACATGAATCTGATTCATAGACTGCTGTGCTTTTAATTGCATGAGTTATAACTTCTACATTAAAGTCTATGAAAAGAATTCCTTCTGGATAATAAACAAAGTGAAAGATAATAGATTAGTCCTAGTCAACCTGTATTTGCTACTAGACTTGAGAAAAAAAATACCTTTGTTGCAGCTGTGTCTAAGTTTGCATGATGTCAGGGCTGTCAGCTCCATGGACAGAAGTTGCTGGCTTTTAAGAAGCCTCCACCTCCTGGGAGTCTCTAAACTCACCAGAAAAGTAACTGCCTCTTAATTTTCCATGTCCTGGTAGGTTGCCATTAAGTTAAGTTCGCAGCTCTGCTCTGTTTGAGGTGGCAAAGAAACCATACTTGGCCAAAAGCTGGACTCAGTCACTTCGTTTTTAATTCTTATAAACAAGTGCAGAGAGATAAATATTCCCAGCCAACGAGATACTGATATAACTCCGTGTGTGCTCACAAAAGATAGACACTTTAATAGGCTGTCTTCCTGAGCTCTGGGTAGCTCTTCTCTTTCACTTACCAGAGCAAATATTAACCTTTCACATGTGCCAGTTACATAGTGCACATAAATATTTCTCTCTACATGTAAATATACATGTGCTCTTCTCTTACCCGTGTGTATAAAGCTTTATATGTATATGCACACAAAACTGTAAGGATCTATAAAGACGAATATTTTGGCACAGAATACAACTGGGGCATCCATAAACCTGGAAATTGCTCCATCATAATACAACTCCTGGTTTCACAGTTGACATAAGTAGATAAAATGTTAAATCCATGTTACCTTATGTTCAGTGAAGTTTATGGGATTTACTGGAAGTATTAATAACTGCTTGAACATACTCAATATGTAATAGGACACTAGAGTTCTGCTTATAGTAGAGATTTCCAAGATTGATTTTTTTTTCATTTGATATGCTATAACCTTGAAATGGAAATCAGGTTTTTGGAAATTCTATAAAATTCTGTTCAGAATGGTCCCTGAATGTTTTACAAACTATTAAAAAAGAGGTTTGGTTTAAAAACTGTACGTGTCATTCCCTACTTGATTTTCATTCTTAAAGGCAATTTCCCAGCAATGGAAAGAAGCAGAAATTCTTATAATGAGATGCAGTGAGATTTTAGACCTTGTCAACTATAGCAGTATATTTAAAACAAAGGTTCACTACTTCCCTCCGTGAAGATTCAATATATATGAGTCTGTAAACTGCAAGAAAAAGGTATTTAGACAGAGAATGGAAAAAACTTCACATTACACAGGACAGATGCTGGCCGCAGCCATGGCAATAATTGCAAACAGAAGAATGTTTCAGGACTACCTATTTTTCTAAAATACTCAACAACAAAAAGATTTTGGATTAGATTCTCCACAACTTGTAATTGCATTGACTGCATTAGAGTGGAAAAATAAACACAATATATTTTTCATAAACTGCTAAATTATTGAGAAGAAACAAGAAGCTGACAGAGCACTATAATTCTCTTGAAACTAAGGGGACAAATTTTCTAAAGTTACATCATCTATACGTATGTATGATTGATGAGAAGGCACAATTGTTTTATTTTGTATTTTGTAAAATTTCACATAAGGGTGGTGTAATTTCAAGTTACTTTGACCATTATCATAATTTGAAATTCACTTGTTACCTTAAAATTTCCCTAAGACCAAAGAGAACACATAGTTGCAACGTATGACAAATAAATACACAAATAAATGAAAAAGCAGAAAGCTTTTGGGATTTTAGGAACCTCTATGATATGCAAAAGTGGCTGAAAGAGTTCTTGATCATGGCATCTTTGGCTACAAAATGGCCTTCTTAAATGACAGCTACTTATACAACAAAAGCATGTAATAAAAGTTTTCCCAAGCAGTTGTGGTAAAGGAATGGGGGAAATTTTGAACAATGAGTTGAATATCTGAACCAAAGTCACACTTCCAAGGGAGAATGCAAACATGCATAGCACGAACATCTTAAGTGTATTTCTAATGCCTGAGAAATTGCTAAAGAGATGTTAGATTGTGTATTATTGGTATTTTTTTTGTTGTCATATATAAAATGTTCACCTAAACTTTCAAATTATACTCCTTAAACCTGGATTAAGGAAAATGTGAAAATGTCTCATACTGAGAAGAGGAATGAAGCCAATGCTTAAGCCACCTTCTGAAGCTGCTTTCAGTAAAACACAAAACTTCTTTATGCTTGAATACTTTTTTGAATTAAGGTTAAATTAGAAGGAAGCATCTCATTTCTGAAAATGAGTTCCATCATGTGCTGGCCATGAAGCTTTGCTATCATGAGTGGTGGATTGGTTTAGGTAATTTTTATTGTAGGCTTTGTTTTCCAGCAATGGGTTTAAGTAAGGAGTGTTAAAAACATCAGCAAGTAGGCAATTTGGCAAGAAAATACTAATGAAGTAAGATGACTAAAGTGTCATGTTGCCCCAGTACACGTGTCAGCCAACCCATTATGCTTCCAGAAGGAAATCAAGCCCTTAAAGACGTCTATTATCTTATTGTCACTGGGAGTATCATGGGGAAGACGAGCATGAGCTGACCTACTTGAGTGTGATAATGTCTCTCAAGAGTCATGGTCTTCATTGTCCTTTATTTCCTTGATTGCTCTGAAACGACAACACTTACTGTTTTGTCCACTTTTGTTTTGAAATGTCAACTTATTTCTATCCTCCTCAAAGTCCCACTCACGCCCTTGCTATCTTGCCCAAATTCAGCAAATCCTGGTTTTAAGAGGTTAGTTGTAGTTTATCACTGACAAGAACCACTAATCAGCAATGATTCTTTCTGAAAATAAGGACCCTGACATGTGGGGTTTGGGTATTGCAAGATACAGTGTCCTAAATAACTTGTTTCTTGGGTGTTAGTAGCAATGTCCTGAAGAATTTCAAAGGCTTTGAGGATTAACCAGATGATGACCTTAAACATGTCTTATCACACAGACCTACAGACCCACACACAGGTTCTGCTGGCCCAAACCTCTCCTCAGGGATAGCTGATTGTTTCTTTCCCACAGAATTTGGTGCCACTAAAGCCAAATGAAATCCTCTTCAGTCTGAACAAGAGCTCACCTACAACTTCTGGATTTAATGTACTGAGCGAGTGGGAAATCCGAAGCTAATAAGGGACAGGGGTGAATGTACAGGAGCACATCAGTTAAGGAGACATTGGTAAAACCCTTCACTAAGGGTGCTAAGCAAGGAAATACCCTGATATGAGAATAACGTTTCTTTAACAAAATAAAATGACAGAACAGATTGAAGATGTACATCCAGATCCTATGCACTGGAGAATCTTTTTAATTATAAAAACCTATAAAGCTAGATCCTGTCTGCAGTTAACCCAAAGGAATTCTTCGCACGGAAGAAAGTTCCAACCTGGCTTAAAGCCAGCAGAAGCAGTAGCAAAAGAAGGCTGGCGTCTAGGAAGTGAGTGCACAGGAAGCACGGTGGGGATGAATGAGAAATCCTTCTTTGATCCTAACCCATCCTTATAAAACCCAGCTTGTACAGTCAAGCTAGTTCAGTCAATCAGTGCAGCTCTGAGATGGACTAGTGCCCAAGGACTGAAATGCAACCCAGCTCACTGAGCATCCCCTGCTTCCCTCCTCTGTGGGCAAAGTTACACTAAAAAGAAGGGACTTTCAAACCCCTGCTCAGTCTGCTTGGTTTAAGTATAGTGAAAAAAGCAAATTTTAAATTAAAAAAAAGAAAACCAAAAAGAGTTATGTGGAAGTTTAGTTTTACAAAAAGACACTGCAGCAAAATAAATGTTATCATCTCAAATCACATCAGTATTTGGTACAACTGGCCCCAGTGCATAAATTAAGCTCAAAGTTAATATCACTAAGTTAAACAATCATGAATAAAATATTTTAATATAAGTGGACAGACAAAAATATTATTTTGCAATTGCTCTGTATGAAGCATGATGCCTTTTATGAGAAAATACAAGAGTAGTTACAGACTAGTAGTTAGTGCAAATATCTGCCTATGTCATCAACTCGAAATACATGATCTCTGTGCCGTAGGTACCAGGTTCCTTAACAGTTTAAGAAAATTAGTACAGCACATCCTTCATATTAGACTTAGGAAACCTTATTAATCATTATGTGACACAATAAAGTAGTTCAATTTAAAACATGTGAAAAATAAAGGTGAGACACATATTCACTAAGCCAGGAATCCAAAACACTGACATCCAAGGCTGGTTTGTCATCCCAATTTTCCTTCATTACAAATGGGAAGAAATGCACTCCCTGCAAAGGGCAATTAATTTCCTTCAAGATATGTCATATGAATCACCCTATGAAGTTACCAAGTTCTTTCTAAAGGCTGTACAGACGCAGAGGTCCGATATTAGGGTGTCTAGATGAATTCAAAGACAAACAGTTAGCTACTGCCTTTGGAATGACATTTTTGTAGCTAAGAGGCTGAAGGCAAATTAGACAACTGTTCTGTAGGCAACTTGGATTTGGTTTTATTCATGGCCAAAATTCCTGCTGTAGGGTATCTGCTAGCTAGGGGAAAGCCACTATAGGGAAAGCACATGTGGTGCTGCGGGTATAAATGTAGTATGGAGCACACCAAATTTGAAAAACAAACTCACTATGCCAGCATAAACAAATAAAAGGGATTGACTGCAGCTCTCATAACTTTAAATCATTACCATCAGAAATGAATGGCCAGTATCTCTCCCAATCTAAAAGAATAAAAATGTTGTCAGTATAACCAAAACACAAATGGGATACTTTAGCTATTTTTCAGTGGAAGACAGGCAGGATCCATTCAGCAGTCAGTGCTGAAGTGCAGCAGAAGGATTCCTTTTGAAGTGTTTAATAATAATGAGCATTTCCATATGAACATCAGTTAAAACTATTCCATCACTGAGAGATCATTTCTGTATTCAGTGGACTAAGGCACACTGTGGCACTGGCAATGCTGAGCACATTTGAAGAGAGACTCTGTGCTTGCTTTCCTTGCTCCCCAGATACAATGTGTTCTCTCTGGAAAAGAGACACCTTCCGCTTGGAGGAGGCAGGATATGAGCACCCAGAACTGTGTGTTCTTTTGCGAGTCCGGCTGACACTCCCATTTCCCCTGGCACAACTAGAAGCTGTATTTCAGCTATCCAATCCATTCACAAACTCCTAAAAATTCTGAGAAAACACAACAGGATATTTAAATTATGTTGCAGACATTGTTATGATGTCTGCATCAGTATCAGGAAAGTCAACAGGACCTTAAGACACCTTAGAAGAAAACCAATGTCTATTTATTTTCTCCTCTGAAAATGTTTATTTTGGTTGTTTGGGGGAATTTATTGACACCACGAGGGTAAGGTTCATCTTGCCTTACTTCAGCCGTGTGAAATCAAACAACAATCAGCAAGAATAAATATCTTATTCCTTCCACTCTATGTCAGGTATAAATTGGATGGATTAGTTGGTTCATTGGAGGTTTCTGTCTCTCTCCAGTGACTGTAAAAGTAATGTAGGTGGTTGGTGTTTACAACTACAATCAAATTTGTGGGTCCTAGGTGAAAAAAACCACAGGCCTTCACTGCCAAAATCCCTTTTTAGAGCTTTTCAAAAAATTTCATTAGACTTTAATTGAAATTAGTATATAGAAATGTACTAGGAATAATATTAAGGGACACAATATGACCCTTCAGCTTCTGCTATAATCCTATTTTTCATTCCTTTACTCAAAAGAATAAAGGTTCTGGTTTACTTTTTATAATGAAATGATGGTAGGTAATCAATGCACAGAATACAATATTTTTTTGGGAAAGATAAAATGAATTTAAAGTATATCAATTTTTAGAAGAAAAAAATATAGAAGAAAATATCATTTTTACTGGATGTAAATTTGGTGCTCTATCTTCTTAGTCCAGTACTCTCTGGCCTGACATCAAACTGCTAATCTGTTAAAAACATCTGTATGCTAGGGAGTAGTACAGATTTCGTCTTCAAATCTTTGATATTCTTCCCCTGACTTAGGGCACTACAGAAGGAACACAGTTAAAAGTTTATCCATTAATTCAAAAACACCAGGACAGCATTGATTCTACTAGAACTGCTAACCCAGTACCCTGATGTGAGTGGTTACTTTAATTAAATGGTGGTTAGGGGGTGAAATTTGAATTCTCAGTGAATCTCACAGAGAGTCTACTGCAGGAAGGTCTTTACTGGCAGAATGCCTACATCTCTCTAGGAGATGTGAGATGTAAGGAGTAGTGAGGCTCTCAGGCCAGGCCAACTTCTCACCATATATTTTGGGTTGGATATAGAGCTGTATTAATGCTCCTCTCATGCTTTATGACCTGGGTTAATAATCACCCCCACTACTTAGCCATCACTGAGAAAACTGCTGGGTTCTTTGGCAGCAGCTGCCTCTCTCTGACAGACATGAGAAGCAGACACCTGAGCTGAAAAGTGACAAAACTTTTAAGTAGTTATTGATAGTTTGCATAAGACTCTATGTTTGGAAGAATTCTGTGAAAGGAAACTGGATTGCAGAGGTGGCAGCTGGCAAACTCCCAAAGTGTACATCCAACAGGCAGTTCTGAGTTCATTCTATTTACAGATTTTTTAAAAGTTAGCACAGCAACTAGGAGCATGTGCATGTGTATGCATGTTTTGGGGTTTTTTAAATGTACATTTTAGGCTGATAATATCAACCATTTATCCTGTATGTACTGCCCTCTGTGCTTATTCAACCTTTATGATGTACTATCACAGCCTGCTCTGCACAGCTGGGATTCAGCAAATCTGTCTTAAGAAGGAAGGTTCCTTGTCTTGGCTTTTGCTGCATGGTTAGCAAAGAGAGACAGTCACCTGTGGAGGATGCTTGTTCTGTTATAAAGGAGATGACACAATACAGAGATGGTTTACTCTCTGCTTCAGCCCTTCTCTTTCCAGGAAAGGAAGCGAGACACTGCAGGTTCACTGTGATAGCTGGCAAATAGGTATTTCATGTGAATTCAGGATTATCAAATGGAGCCACAAAAGGTTAGCCTGCATGCTACAAGATCTACAGGAGGCTGGAGTCCTCCTAGGTGCCAGCTCTAAATCAACTGATGCATGCTTTGCCTGACTAGCTGGCACAAGGACATGAGGAGCCCAGGACCTCTTCTGCCAGCAGGCTTTTAGGTGTGAATGCAGGTAGCATTAGCTTTCTGATTCTCTGAGCCAAGGAAGGATGTACTTGTGGTCCTTAACACTGGTATCAGAATCGCTCTAAAAAACCAAAACCAAACAAAAAGATCTCGTGTATCCAGGAAAACCAGCATGGGCTGAGCTAGGACTGGAAGAGCTTAAGGGCACCACCCCATGGCTTGGCTGCTCAGGGGCTGTCCATGCACCGGTGGTGGGATGGAGGCCTTTACCTCCTGGGGAAAAGCTGCTTGCTCCTCAGAAGCTTTCAATGGTATGTGGAAAGCATCTCCAGAAGAATCTTTTTCTCCAAAAAGCCCAGTGAAAAATCTTTCTCCATTAACTGTTACCCTTTCTACCCACTGCATAATATACCAGATAATATTATTATAACATTCCAATTGTTCATCTGATATGCACAAGTATGTGCATATCATATATGCAATGAGCACAGACTCAGTGACCAAGAAATTGCAGAAACTGTCACAGACTTCAGAGATTACGTTTGACTGGTTCATAATCTTAGACAAACATAAAATTCACTCAAATTGAAGGAAATTTTCCTGTCCTGCTTCAGCCCACATTTGCTGAAAAATAACTTCGTTGTAAAAAAACCATAATTTTCATCCAAGGTTCTTTTCAGTTTTTGTCTCACATCAGTCAGTATCTAAACTAGAAATATGGTTGTAAAAGAGTGGAAGAAGTACTTTGAGAATTTAAACCAAAACAGAAGTTTGAAGGGAGAAGAAAAACCTCAAGTGAAACCAAAACAGCCCAAAACTCCAAGAAGAACTTGATATAATAGCCAAGTCATTTATTTGTTACTTTAGTCTTTGTGGCACACTAAAAGCCTTTTAATTCCTTTGAAAACTTCACTGTGCAAAGAAATTGTCTTATTTTCAGTTGTTCCTCTTTTGACAGTCTCAAATTTCATTTGACTGAAAGGTAATGCCCCTTTGAAGGACTTCTGCATGCATATCTGTTACAGAAAGATTTAATTTGCTCAGCCTTCCCCTGTATTCACTACATAAAACTATATTAATTAATATGTATTCAGTCAGGAGATTTTCTTTTTTCAGCAACAAATCACAGTGGACATGAGGATCCTGGCGCCATTGCTGCTGGTGTTACGCTAAGACTAAGCTACACTACTCAAAGCAGTGTCAGTGGAATAAAGCAAGGGCAAGTTTGGCTTATCTTTCTCAATGATTCAGGACTTGTAAAACAGATGGTTTCTGGAATTCTGTTTTGACACAAAACATGGTGATGGAAGATTGATTTACACACAAAGTTTTACCTTCAACCTTCTTTCAGTAATTAAAAAAAATGTATTTGAGAAAGTAACAAGAATATAACCCAACACAACTTAAAACTGAACAGAAAAAGTAATGATAAATCTGACACTCCTAAAGTCATTAAGTGTCTGAATAGAACAATTCTTCATCTATTTTTATCTGCTGTTTCTTTAAACAGGTTATAACAGAGTCTTTTCTTTCTGCTTCTATGCTGCCTTTCCGTAAGATAAGTTATGGTGACTTAGTCATCATTTTCAGAATTAATTCAGTCCCTTTTAACACTGAGTACCAGCACCACCAGAGGCAAGCAGAGACGCCACACAGGATTTTCCCTGTTGATTTTGCCACCTCACTCCAGTGAATCAAATCCCAGAAAAAGCTGACAGGTTAAACAGTATACTGGTATGGAGACAGGTCTCAGGTCCTGGGAGGAACAGTAATGCACATATTTCCTTGTCATTTAAGTAAACACACACACACAAAGGTCAAAGCTAATCCCTTAACAGCTTTCTCTATGTGTGCCCTTCAATATATACTTGTTGGTCTCTCCATACTGAAAAAATGCAAGCCCACTGTCACCAAGAGCAGAGCCACAATGGTCAGGACCCAACATTTTCAGCAGATGAGCAAAGATATCTCAAAAAGATAATCAAAATCATACCAGATCTGTATGACCTCAATTTCACTTAAATTTCAGCTAGCAGTATTTGGCTCTAAATAGCATGAGATAAGAAGAAATGGAATTTTTTTCTGGAGCTATTTTGAGGGCAATGACTACTATACATAGAGTCAGAGTAAGTGGCTGAAGTTAAATTTAAAAGACAGACATATTTTTGTTTTCCTGTTTCCAAATAGAGTCTCATCTGTTCCTAAGTCTGAACAACAGAAGAAAAAAGAGAAAAAAACAAAGTAAAGAATGCCATCCCTCTGCAAACAAAACCTTCAATGTAGAAGGCAACACCAAAGGAAAACCAAACTGTGCTTGGTTTCAGCTGTTTTGATATTGAAGGACAAAGCTTATTTCTGAGTCTTGTCTAAAAAATGGGTGTAAATTCAGGTCTTTCAGAATTTCAGCTATTCTAAAACAGGTCTAAAGTACTCTCACTGGTGCCTGCTAACTGTACACAAAACTATTGCTTAAGTGAATGAGGTTAATTTATGGAAAATTCAGTATGCTTGCACAGAAAACCTTGCTAAGCTATCCAGGTGTGGGTTTTGTAGCAAGTAACAAACACGGAAACGTTCCATGTCACTGTAGTACAATTAAATTTGGAAATTCAAGCAAACTGGACTTAAAGGTGCTGTAATGTTGGTATTTATAGAGTGTAGAACTTGAACTACTTCCCATTCTGTCTATTCTGCATTCCATAGAAAATCTGTGTGCACTGTTTCTCAGAAATATTTATTTCTCAGGTGAAACCAACATGAAATCTCTGTTACCTATTTTTTTCTTTTTTTGTTTGTGGAGTACCCATTCTCTCTAACAAAAACACACACTGGAAGGTGTTTTTATTTACTTCCACCTGGAAGGTGTTGTAATGTTGGAAGAGCCATCTCGCAAGTCATGCGTAGAGAAATCTAAAATTCGGTTGCCATGCTAACAGGAAGTCACTCAACTAAGTCCAGTAAAAGAAAAGTGCATAAATGACATTTTCTGGTAAAAACTGGGAAATAATAGATTAACAAGTCTGTAGGTTTTGACAACTGTAGCCACAACTACAGTTGTGTCCCTCGGTAGAGTGCTGAACTTCTGTCAGTATTTAAACCTCCAGAGCATCAGCTGCTTCTTCCTAACAGGACCATAGCTTCTCTCCCATCACCTCAGGAGTCAGGGCCTTGCCCGTGTAAACCCCACGCGGGGATGAATCCACCAGCCCCTTCCTGTGCTGCAGGAACCGTCCTACGGCCCACTTCACCCTGCTCTGCTCCTGCCATCTGCATCTCGCCCTTCTCCAGGTCCCTCCGGTGGGGTTTCCTCACAGGACGCCCGCGTTCCCTGGAGGGTCCCTGCGGACTGCGCCTGCGGGGACACCGCAGCTGCGGCCGTCACTACCGTGGGGACCAAGGGCAGCCCGCGGCGCTGCTCCCGCACCCGCCCGTGTGCGTGACATGCGAACTGCCGCTCTGGCGCTGCCGGGGGCCGCGCTGCTCTCAGCGCCGGCAGGAGCCGCGGGGGCGAGGGCGGGCCGGCGGGGTCCCCAGCTGCGCGGGGGGCAGATGCGGAGCCTCCTCCTGCCCCGCGCAGCGGCCCCCGCCCGCTCCCTCCGGCCCCCTGGGCGCTCCGCTGGGCTGCAGGTGTCACCCAGCGACCGAAGGATGCCGCTTCCCACGGCAGCGGCTGCCAGGGAAAAATACGTTTATTACATACAAGAGGAAGGAAGAGATCCTAATACTCCTCTGGACTATCATCAAGGGCCAAAGGCGTGCACGATGTCGCTTTATGCTGCTTGCGTCAGCGCAAAAAGTTACCTTAGACAGTCCTAGAGACTTCCTTTTATTTTTTTCTTTCTCTTTTTCTTTTNAAAAAGGTAATCAAAGGCTCAGAAAGAAAACAGATCAAAGTTGATGAGAACTTACTTGGTTTAGGTGCTTGCGTTGACAGCCGGCATCTTCCGACAGCAGTCTTAACAGGTCACATTTTCCCATGGAAGTTGTACTCTTTCCAATCCCGATTGTACATTAAATCCCTTTAGAAGGTGTTTGTTTTATTTCACTGGCTGCCGTCCATCTCAGGCACTATCCACATTTTTTACTTTATTTTCTCCATGTTTGCCACACATGCAGGCAACTCTCGGACGCACGCCCACGAGTCAGCGGGAGCCCATCACCTCCGGCCGGGGGACCGCGCCTGCCGCCGGGCTCCGCTGCAACAGATGAGAAGGAGGTTCTTCCCCGGCTGCTTAGTGCGGCGTCTCCTTGTTCCCTCGGGAAGCCTCATGCCGGCTGCAAAAAGTACCAGCTCCTCCCGACGCGGCGGTCCCCTCCGGAGCGCTGGCTGCGCGGCGCGGGGAGGGAGGAAAGACACCCCAACAGCGGCAGAAGGAGCGCGGAGGGGCACNCCCGGGGACGGGGAGGAGCGAGAAGGCGCCCGCCGAGCGCCGGAGCGGAGCTCGTCGGCGAGCCGAGAACGCGCACTGCTCGGGACCGCTCGGAGGCAGACGCACCAAGGAGCAGCCTCGAATCCGGAGAAAGTTCGCTGTTACATCCCTCCGCATCTGGGAAAGCCCTACCCCGCTCCATGCAGCCGCGGTGGGGCTCTGTGAGTCCGCCTCCGCGGGGGCCTCGCCCGGCGCGCTTCGAGCCCGCAGCCGAGGTTTGTTCCAGGTAGCTCGCCCGACGCTCCTTCCCGAGGCGCAGCAAAAGCCTCTGCCCTGGGTGCGCCACTCGACGCAGCCTCCAGCCGGGTGGTCCCTGCCCCTGCGCCGCCCCAGCCTCTCCCGGTGCCCCTGACTCAGCCCGGCCTGGACGTTAACGGGGCCGAGCCGCAGCCAAGATTAGTAACAGAGGAGCAGAGGGAATGAGGCTGCTAGACACCCAATTCCTCACTTTACTTTTCCTTTCCCTAAAAAAATTATGAGAGAACTTAAGTACACGAGCTTAGAAATGGTAGGAAAAAGATGCAACGTGCAGAGGCAGAGATGCGTAACACAACATCCAGGTCTTTGCTGAGTTTTGGTTGGTTGGTTGGGGGATAATAATAATAATAATAATAGTAATAGTAACAACAACAATAATAATAATAATAATAATAATAAAGATTTGAGGTCTATTTGGACTCAGCCCCTCGTTGGGGTCTGGACATGATGCGGGCAGGGGGCCACCTGCCACCATGTGCAGAGCGTGCCGTGCCCGGGCGAGCATCCCTCAACTACGGCCCACTCCTGCATCCCCTCCCTGCCGGGAGGCTGGCACCGCCAGGCAGCATGCCACCACTTTCGCATTTTGCCCGTCTCTTTGGGTGAATAGCTTCCACCTGGGGGCTCCGGGAGAGAAGGGGGTGAAATAAGCCCAGGGCAGCACTGGGAAGGGCCGAGTCTCAGCGGGGCGTGCAGTGTCACACAGGCAGCCCAGCCACCAACAGCGCCTTTGCTTCCTGCACCACCGGGGCAGGAGTGTCCCTCGAGCAGGTTTTCACCTGCCTCCCTGGAGCACACCAAGGAGTAAAGCGCTTGCCAAAGCAGGAGAGCCTGAAAATGTCACTACAGCAAATGTGAAGGAAGTGCCCACCACAGCACACTGGAAGGCAACTGTGAGAACAGGCACCAGACCTCCACGGGCAGCAGAGGTGATGCAATTAATCTGCATTAAGCCGTACAGTGAAAAATGCCGGATGGATTCTGCTCCGAGACTTCCACGGTTGCATCATCAAGTCTCTACATCAGACTCCTGTGTGAACCATTGGCATATGTATTTAAGATGTGCCCCAAATTAGGCACTGCTGAGATTTCAGTGGAAACGTACTGCCTTTGGGGACCTGCTCAGAAAGCAGCCTCACACCACTGAGCAGCGTGCGGTGCAGGCAGTCTGTAACAGGTCTCTGAGGGTCTCTTCCTAAAAGATGCCAATTGAACGCGTGGGATCAACTCGTGTCAGTTCAAATACAGATCAAATGCCAAAAGTAGCTGCTTGGAAAGCTGAGCCAGCCATTCCAGTAAGCACACATACAAATGTTATTGTATAAACTCATAGACCCAGACATACATATCCACGCAAAGGTAAGGAGAGAGAGTTGGATAAGTAGAGACACACTAGAGGGCCAGAGACCCTGCAGTGAAGGCTATGGCTGCTCCATCAGATTGCATTGGAATTGTCAGTATGAGCACACGGAACTATTATTGGAGCATTTGCACCTCTTGTGCAGGCTATCAACAGCACTGGTATTGCTCTGTGTTGCTGCAGGTTGGAAGTGTAATCACAGCTTACTTTCAGAGGCACTTCCCAGAGCAGAGTGGTTTTTTTCCCCCATGTATTTCCTTATTAGATCATGAGAAGCCGACTTCTGGCTTGAGTGCAATATTTAATTTTGCATGAGCAAATACCTCTATAATTAACAGTATTTCCTATGTCTTTTCATGCATATTGTGACATTTCTCCTCTGCAGGGGTGAACGCAACATGGCACTATCAATGTGTTTTATGTTTTCTGGCATTTTACGTATGATAACCCATTAGCAGTCTCCCGTGGGTCTTCCAAACGCTAATAATTCCTTATTAAACTAATGTTCAGATAAAATCTCTGTGGTATTACTCAGATGAGAATTGAGTAAACAGAATTCTACCTCTGGTTCAGGACAGCGCAGTCGGGATCCTTGCAACATTTTGAGTGTATGCTAGTATGTTTTATTCCTAACACGTATCGAGCTGCCAAATGTTTCTCAGCAGTGAGTATTGTGGCCAGGAGAGAGAAGTAAAGGGGAAAAATTAAACATTCTGTGAAACCCGTATCACATGTTGAGGTTTTAAGGGTGATAAACAACATGACTGGGCCTTCTTTTAATCTGCTCATAGTGTCACACCAAAATAAGTTCCCCTTAGGACCTTCTCCATTTCTACCTCCCATATTACATCCTCCTCCTCAGAACACCTACTAACACGTGCCCAGGTGCTGACCATTTTCAATTCAGCCAAATCTTATATATCCAAAAAACCAAGCAGACTGGGATTTTCTCTTCTCTCTGCAGTTTGTGCAAATATCACTAGGATATATCCCTTGGTTTTATTTCATGAACAGAAAAACACAGGATTAAAGACAGCTTGAAAAATAAGATAGAGTTGGAGCATTTAGGAAATACTAATTGATTTCACCTTCTAATATTAATGGGTACAGGTAAGAACAGCTGCAGCAGCTGTGATTCAGTATAACTTCACCCAAATCAGGTAAGCTGACTTGCCTCATTATCTTTAATGAAGAAAGGAAAAAGCAATGCAGAAATTTTAACCATATTTGCTCAGTTAGTACCAGGTAAAAGGTGCCATAATGTTTTTATGTCTCTGCTTCTTTTCTTTATATGTTAATGACAGCTTTTCTTACTAGCATGAACATGTAAGAGATTATGACATTTTCTCCAAGACGGAGATTTATAGGCATAAGAAAGAAACTTATACTAGTACTTTAAAATAATTTTATTCAATTTATTAAAACATTATTTGTATTAGTTTTTATTGGTTTGGGATAATGGAGGAAGATTTTCTCAGATTTCTTATTATTCTCATGTAATTTTAAATATACTTCTACCAATCTGTTGCTCGTTAGCAATGATATAAAATCAAACAGTACAATTGTATCTCTTGTTGCAGTTTAGATTTTTTTTCTATGTTTGTTTTGGAGACTACACTTGTACACAGAATAAGGCTCATAATTTTTTTCTCTGTATTAGTCTAATTCATGAAATCTGTAACAAGTTAGTTTCATTAATTCTATTGTTACAGACCGTGCAGTTCTCCCAGAGAGAACTCTGCAAGCAGCAAATGGTTCTTGCCAGCCCACACCAAGCATTCCGTAATATTAAGTCTTTCCTTCCACATAACTCAGTGTATTGCCATTTATGTACTTAAATACCATTAGAGAAAACTCAAGTTTCTGAGACTCGAGAAAAAAAGATTCCTTTTATTGACTGATTGAAGAATGTGGATTCTGTGAAAGAAGGTGGGGAACCCCAGCAGAAATCTTTCATTTTCTATGAAACATTTGTTGGCAGAGATACCATTCTTGTGAAGGTTTAGTGGGGCAAAAGGGTTGTGAGTGAAGAGAGAGACAGGAACATGGGAGGCAAAGGAGAAGTAGAGGAAAAGATTGACCCAGGGATGTGAATAAATAGTAACACTTTCTTTAAAACAAGCAAGTACTGACCTAAGCTATAGGACTCTTTCACTCAGGTTGTTTTTTCTATGCCAGGCTAGAATCTTGAACTATATTTCTTTTGAATTTTGTTTTTGGTTGGGTTTTTTTTTTTTGTTAAAAAGTAAAATAAAAAAAATAGAACAGGTCAAACAAGTGAACTACTAGAAAAAATCTACAATACCAATATTTGTTATTTGCTTAACCTTAATTTCAGGTCATGAAAAACAAGTTCTTGTCTGGATTTTTCTCAAGAATTCCAGGTTATTCAGGTAAGAAGATATTTGGGGTCTCTATTTTAATAGAGGGAAGAAAGTCACTTAGCTTTATTGACAGTTCATTTGCTATTTAATTTTATTATTTCAGTTTACATTACAAGTATGCAGAATTCTATGTAGATTCCCATTTTATTACTACTTAAATCTCAACAATTCATATTTTTGGTGGACAGCAAGCAATTAATCTTCTTTTATCTGCCTACATTTGTCAGTTCCACAGAAGTCGCATCTGTTCTTTTTACTGACGTGCTATGAGCTCTTTCTCCTTTCTTCTCCTAACCAGAATTTTTGAATGATTTAAGCTTGTTTTTCTTTCATCAGAGGGTGGAACTTGGTGCAGTAAGGTTCACTGCTTTCTTCTGCAATTTTTTAATGAGTAGTAGAATAACATCACTAAAGTTTTTGGCATTTTACAAAGTTGTTTAATTTTTGTCCTCCATGATTATTTTCATCTGTCTGTGCTTCCCAGTAAGCACTTACTTTCTGTCAGAATACTCAGCTGTTACATTTTGAGGTTTTTCTGGCGCAGTCTTTCAGTGTAGGGGTTTTAGGAAGGCAAGGTCTAATGAATCAAACCCTGTGCTGGAGTGGGATGTGGCTCCAGACTAGTGACATCTAAATTTAGGTATACACATTTGAACTCCTAAGTGTCCTAAGCTCCCTGTAGAGCCAATGGAAATTTATTCAATAAAATGATGGGATCTTAGAGAAAAGTTCAGCTTTGAATATGCATTTTGACTTCTGGGTGAGGTACATCCTGTCTAAGCACTCTGCTGAAGGAGGCAAACCCCAAAGCAGAGGTGCCTTGTGCGGTTTGAGGTTCCTAAGACTATCCAAAAAAAGTGAACAGATGGTTTTTGACCTGCCTTGCATTGCCTTGCCAAGGAAATTGCCTTATAGGTGACCTTTACATTTCTGTATGTTAGAGCAAATATTCTGTGAAATTTCATAGGCTTTGGACACCTATGCACAGCCACCCGAATGCACACTACATCCCTTTTGGCTCTAATAAGAGATCAAATCTCGCATGCAAACACCAGTACTATAAATACACAGAATCAGACGTTTGACTCTCCATCCTTAGAATAACACAGCCGAAGCCTTAAGACAGCAAAGTTTGTTGAAGAAGAGTAGAAAGTAAACCTAAGGAATGATCCCTTTCTCATTTTTCTGAGAGAGCTGAAGCCTTTACCTGTGTTTATAAGGGTGGTATCCCGGTAAAGGACCTGAAATCTTGGAAACAAGTGGCGTATTTCAATTGGGAGACAAAAGAAAACAAGAGGCAGGATTCCAGGGCAACAAGCCAGACTTTTTAGGTATCTTTTAGTATGTGGAATAAACAGAAAGAACAAAATGTCTTGCTACACAAACAAAGCTGTAACTTAATCAGAAAGACAGAGAGTTTGTAGGATAAATCAAAGGATTGGAGTGTTGATAGAGAAGGGTACAGGCTGTTCAGGAAAGACAGGCTGGGAAAAGGGGAAGGCAAAACTGTGTTACCAAGAATGTGTTTATGATTTGCTAAAAGAGAAGGCAGATACATCAAAAGTCTCTAAGGGATCTAAAAACAAGTTTTCAAAAGATTGGTCTTCCTCAAATCGATGTGGGAGAAGAGGTGACTGAACATCTTAAACACACAGAGAAAGGAGACATTTCTTGGAGTTGTGGAGCTGTTGTATTACATCCTTAAGTGGTACAGTGTATACCTAGATTTTATTCTCTCTTAATGGTGTGAAACAGCTGAGAAATGTAAAGATGGAGGCCTCTAAGATCTGCTTGAAGTGAATTTGAAATAATAGGATTGAGAGTAGCAGAGAACAGCACTTCAAAAAAAGAAGCTGGTGACACACTTAGATGACTGGTAAAGCAATATTGGCAAGAAAGCTGGTGGACATTCAGAAAGTATTACCAGGAGTGCAATGTGTGGGAAAATGTTGTTTTGCTCTAGGTGACCAGAAGTTTACATCAACTTCAAACCTCATGTTTGACAGTGGTGTAAAAAGAACCTCCTGCAAGGAGCCTGGAGATCAGCATCATGGATAATGAGGTAATGTGATCTTTCAGGAATATTTCAGCTGGGCTTGTTCTGCCTAAGAAAAGATACCTTTAAGTTATGTCGTATAGTTTATAGTTGTGAAAAAGAGAGTACTAAAGAGACAGCGAACATATTCATCAGAAGAAGAAGTAGTAATCAATTTTTCCTCTTAGTGAGGAAGACCTAAACTCTACTTAAGTAGGATGTTCCTAACTATAAAAAGAGTCAAATACTGGGAGATTTCACATGAGAAAGTTGTGGAATCCATATCTTTGAAACATATGAACCTTTTTCTAAGACTAGGGTTTTTTCCTACTTGAGGATTCTCTAAGTGTCTGTAATGAGACATTTTTTTTCCAAAACTTAGTGTGCCCCTTTTTATCGATGTTATTTTGGGAAAACGAGTTTTCATGCTGTAAAGAAAGACGTGCCGCCAATCTGTTTGCACTCTCAGATGCCATTTAAACAGCCTGATTCAACTTTGGAAGCATATGCATCTTAAGAGACCAAATACAGTTTCTGTCCTGGCCTTTATATCTAAGAAAGGGTGAATTCTTCCCTTTGGACAGAGTCCTATAAAAGCTAGGAGGGTGCCACTGCATTCAAGTGCAGGAACTTGGCTTGTGTCCATTGTGGTTTAAAACACTGGACTTTAAATGAAGAATTCAACTGCCTAAGCATAGACACCCTTTTAGATTCCTTAGGGTACCCCAAAGGTCCATGTAGGCTTAACCCCAGCCTAACAGCAGTTCCACACCCACCCAAAATGCAGGAGGGATATTACACTGTCCAGGAGCTCCACAGAGCCTTAAATGGCACCAGGGAACTGACTCCTGTCCTGGAGGTGCTTTTTGGTAGTTTTATCGCTTCCTTTTTTTTTTTCAGCTAGCATTGTGATAAAGCATACATAAATTCTTCCCTTAACCTCTGTTTGGAAGTCTGTTTTAAATTCAAATCACAGGCTAATTACCCAAGCTTTTAGAAAAACGCAATTATTCTTCTCTCTCCACCAGACAAATACATCAGTAATGCTTTTAACATCTGAGAAAGGGAGAAGTTTTTTAAATTGTGTGGCTTTTACAGTATATTAGTGATCTGGCTCATAAAATGTCAGAATGACAACAGTTCAGCTTGGTGGTGGGTTGTGTTGAAAGTGTGTAGAACCTGAGAGTGTATAAAATTCACTCATTTTGCAGACAGACACTAGAACAAGTAGGGGATGGCAGATATTCAGGCTTGAGTCATCACTTCTCTTCCTGCTTTGTAAATACTTCTTTTGTGCTGTTCCTGAGACTCAGTTTTCTTACTTATGGCATCCCTCTTTCTTTATCACTCCATTATGACTGTGTGCTCAGTATCCAGGAAGATATCATAAATACCTCTAAAAACATTACAGACCCTGTAAATAGGAACAACAGTTACCATAAGAGGTGGGCCTAGAATGGATGCTGCACTGATTCTGCATTTTGGATTAAAATAGTTAATCTCATTTTTTAAATTGTTTTCATGAATGTAAAGTGCAGGAAGTGGATTATTTCTATATATAAAAGATTGCTTGTATTAAGACTTGCTGTGCATATTGGGAGTCACTAATAGGAATAATGGTCATGTATATTTGTTAGGGCAGGTCATATTGATGACATTGAGAGAACAAAGGGTATCAAGAAGATATCAAAGGATGTTTCAAGATTGAAGCTGCTTTCCTTTAACAGTTGAAAATATTTTCTTTTGCCATACCTTTTATGTTTTTATCTAGCTAGGTAAAAATAAAGACAATTGACTCATGTTTTTATTGTTATCATTTTAGAGTGCTCTGGTAGCTTTCTGATTTTTTTTTTCTTTTGTCTGTGTGACAGCACAGTATGAAATTGGCTTCCTGGATTTCAAAGTGCTTAATGCAGTCTTTAGCTACATTTTTGTTATTACGTTCTCCAAGTGATGTTAAACTCTGACAGAAACTTTGATTATGTGTAAAAGAAATGCGAGATAATTTGTTGAATAGATTTCCAGAACATTGCTTAATGATTAATTCTGAGAGACCGAGCTTCTATTTATCCTAAAATAAATAGATGACCATTCTATTCCCCCGTTATTCCAGTGTGCTGTGCCCATAGTTATTGGCTGAAGAGAAGTGGCAGAAGCTGGGCAGGGCAGGGGGAAGAGCAAGCACACTGAGGATATGGCCATGTTGACTTCAGCCCTAAGGTGTGGAGTTTTGGGGCGCAGGTTTTCTGCGGTGTTTTCCAGCCAAGGAAAGGCCACTGGATGGTGCTGTGGAGACAATTTGCAGTCATGGCACAGACCTGCAAGGTGCACAGCCTCACAGGCTTTTGCATGAGGCCTGAGAGAGGCTCACACAAAGAATTATATTTACCCTTTCCTTTCTTTTATTTCTTTTCTCACACACTTTATAGGATTCCATGGCAAATTCAAGTCAACAAATAAAAATCAGCTGCAATCTTATTACATACAAAACATGCATCCTAATCTTTGTGTATGAACTTTTTATTGAAGGAAACTGGTCAAGACTTTATGTTGGTTCAGTATCTTTTTCTGGGACTGCACTCACAATAACATAGCCATAAAGCTGTTTGATTTATTTGCTGGAAGCTTAGTACAGCATGTCGCCTCTCTGGGCATTTTATGCAGGTATGTGTTTGTGCAGAGAGCTTTAGCCTTTTTATTGCTGGATGACTGACTCCATGGAAGTGAGGGGAAACAGCTTTGCTCTCTGTGCCCTGCCTCTGGTCACTGCTGCCCTTGCTGTGGGCAGGGTGATTGATCTACACAGAAAGAGTTTCCTTTCCATCAGTGCTATGGTGGAACCACTATGGAGGATCAAGAAAGTTGAGCTCTATCATAGTCAGGCCCCAAAGCCTCTGTACCTCAGGATAGTTCAGCACTTGGTGCTCAGATCCTGCTTCCATGGGTGCCTCCTGTGTGGGCCCTAAGAACTCCAGTGAGATCCACGTCAGCAGGTGTCAAACACTACGGTACAAATGCGTGTATGAGACACTTTCTTACATATTGCCACACTGCAATGGATGTAGACAAAATGCTTAGGCACAATGTGTTCACAGATGGGATGCATCTTGCTGTAGGAAGGCCATTTTGTCCTCAGTTACTACCAAGACTGAACATGGCACTTTGCATTCTGTAAACATCTGTAGAGAATCTCATCCTCACAGCCCACAGAGGCACAACTGGCCATGGCCAGTCCTTTCAGAGAAAGGACATCTAAGCAGTATTGCAAGTTGGAAGGAGGAATTTACAAACATTATGTCCATAAGTGTATGAAACAAACTGGCTTACATGGTCTCAGCTGCATCCTTGAATTCAAGTTTGCTGGATAAGCTGATTTCTTTCATTTTCTAAGTGTCACACTCCCTATTGCTCAGAGGCAGAGCTGAGAAAAATACTGAAAAATATTGAAATAGTTATTTCATTTCTTTGAAATTAATTGTTTGTTCAAGATCAGTTCCTTAGTGTTTCTGTACAATAATTCCATTCCAGATCACTCTTGAGTATTTAGATTTTGCAAATACTCTGCTGCATTCTCTTAAATTCACTAAATCTCTGAAAATTTATGACTATGAATACAATAAATTGAATGATCATGCAGATAAACACACAACAGGAGAATACATTTTTGTTATCAGAAGAGAGATAATGGGGATATATTTCTAATAGTCATTCAACTTTACTCATGATGTTTCTCTAGAGGACAGAATATTTGGAACAGCTGGTCAGATACTATAAAGTAGAGCTTAAAGATTATTAGCAATGCTCCTCAAGTTATACATAATGTTGCTGTAAAAGAATGGTGATAAATAAGTGCTTTTAGTGATATTAGGATATTTAGTGCAATAGAATTGTGTGTGCTTGTGTAAACAAGCACAACACTCTTGACAATAATGACTTATAAAACCTTACAATGATTTTGCCCAGTAGGGTTTAATGGAAAAGAACTTACAGACATGGGAAAATATGAATATGAAAATCCAAAAGCTTGATCAATAACTGCCTTCTGGAGATCGGTTGACAACATATTCATTTTAAAATACAATCTAATGCTGCTATTTTCACTTAGATTATACACTTTTCACCACTGCTACCCAATGACTTTGCCTAAATACAAAATGTAGTATTTAATGACTTGCTAGAAGTCTTTTTTCCCCCCGCTCTCTTAGATAATTCTGTGGGTGGAAATACTTCTCTGTGTCATTGTATTATTTGTGCAAGTGACTGTCAACATTTTCCAGAATTTTTAGGTTTATTATACATGTTAAAATTTATGAATAGTTTTCCAAAACTAACGAGGTTGCTTGAAAAAATCAGATTTTCTAATCACTGAGATCCTGTGACTGTTAGGTCATTTTCTTCCATGAAGTGACTTCTGTAATAATTTTATGTCTATAGAGACCTTTCTCTCTGCTAAAATATTTGTATTTGTCATCATTTAATTTTAATGTTAAATCACTTTATAATTAATCAACCATTTCATCTGTCACTCCTATGCTTTCTTACTTCACACATGAATAAAGAAGATTTTTCACGCTTTGTCTCCTAAACAGTGCTTGCCAAACCAGTCAATATCGACAATCTAAAATGTTAAATTTGAAAGTAATTTTTAAAAAATAATTATAATGATGCTTTAACATCTTGTTTCTATCTAGAAAAAATGCTGAGGTCTGATGTCTCATGAAATTAATATATTTAATTTAGAGGAAGTAAATCTTTAAAAAGTAGCCTTCTGCATGATTAGTCTTAAAAAATTACTGTTAGTGAAAAGAAATAACCTGTGTGGAGTAAAAGGGAAGACATAACACCATTATCTTTAAATAAACAAATAGATTTAGTGAAGAATATATGATTAGATTATTCTTGGCTTTTGGAGAAATCCTGCAGGAGGGGAATGGTGTAGAAATTCTCTTCATGGAGCACAGCCCTACATCTCCCACTTCTACGTCCCACTATCTCTGCCCCATGAGAAGACAGCGCTGGTGCCAGATAGCGCAGATTTTGATCTGTGATATTAGACAGGAAACAAGAGCACACTGATGATTAAAAAGTGTCCTTAATTATTTTCCTGATTTGGCAGACACCACTGGCTTCATTACTCTTTTTCAGCCGTAACCAAGGTCTGCTGGAGCCAGGAGGTGTGCGACAGCCCCAAGCAGCACAGCGATGCTGGAGGAGCTGAGAGATGCACCTGGATTTGTTTCCAACTTCATCAGGCAGGGTCTTAAAAAGAAAAACACAGCTACTGGAAAATTATGCAAACAGACTGTAAAAATGGGAGGATACTTAGTCTTGGACTCTGTGTTAGGACCTCTGAAAGTCCTGAAGCACATGTCAGGGGTGGAGACTGCAGTGCTGCACTGGAGAGGAGATTCCTGGAGCTGAGAAAAGAGCTGTGTTGGGGAACCTTGTGCACCCTAAGGCAGAACTGGCTACCACTGAACCACGCTTGTGCAGCTCTACACTGTTTTTGAGCTGGAAGTATCAGAGTCATGCCACGTATATCAGTTTAGTGCTCAACTCCCAGTGTTGGTAGAAAGCTTCTCCTCAAGTCTAGACTAATTTGTCTTCTTGTAATCCCACAAACTATTGTATAAACTTAATTCACCTGTAAATAAAGTGATTTTTCGGGGAAGTCGTGTCCCTAAGGAGAAAGAGAGGAAGGAGAGCTCCAGTGGGTGACAAAAACCTGAGGGGAGGTTAGGAGTGAGGGTAGGTAAGGGCTAGAAGGGACTCATTACCATAATGTGTCGCCTTACCCAAACCGAACAATTTACTAGCCTTGCTTAGGTGGATGGAACGCCTTACTTAATCCCAAAAGGAACATATAGATTATATCTGTTCAATAAATAAACCACATCATCCATATCCAAGCGGAAAGATCTTATTCAATTCATTTTTGCTGCTCTCATGTGCAGAAAGACTGCTTTCTTTTTTCTTCTCACTTTCATTTTCTCTAAAATGCCCAGGACAAATACTGTGAGTCATTTATCCATATTAATGACCACTTCTATACAAATAAATATTCTTCATTGTTATCTGACCAAGTTATACACTTCCATTAATATATGCCACTTAAAGTATTTACTTGTATCTTCTTAAGGTTGGGGTTTCTTTCGGGTAACAAATGTTTCTTGTCTTGATGTGCAGGCAGCCTGAGATGTTCAAGAGAATTCTCCTTTGTCTCCTTTTTATCTCATGTTCAGACAGATTTTACATCAGCTTAATGGCACAGATAGTTGTAGCTCTGCTCCCCTGAAGCATGCTAAAACATTGCCAGTTATCATCCAAGCACCAGGAAGTGACAGTCAAACAGCTGAATGAATCTAAAATATTTTCCAGACCCCTTGGGATTCCTGTATGGCAGCCCATACCCTCAGAGGCCATGCCAGCTCAGCAGGGTAGGCTTCTCCATCCACAACCCCCAACCTAGCTGGCAGCAGGTGCCTGTCACTTTGGGGCCCAGAGGGCGGGCATGGGCACAGGGACCTGCTGCTTGGGTCGTTCCCTCCCTCTCCAGCATTCCCAGACAGCTCTCAGCTGCCTGCTCAGTGTGGGGCTCCCACACAGACCAGCATCCAAGCTACATCGTCCTACCAACTATAGCAGAGAAAATATCTTCTATGTATAGAATTCATCCAAATTTCTCTCTTTTTCTGTCTCCTAATTCTAAAAAAACCTCATGCACTGTGGGCAGTGTATGCCATACTGTAGTTGTTTTTCTATCAAAAGCAGATAGAAAGAAACTATTTTAGAAGCCCAAAATGTTTTATTAATAACCCTGTTAGGAGCACTAAATCATGCGACATGCCTCATCTTCTCTGGATTTTTAATTCTGGATTCAAACATTATTTGGAGAACTATTATTTTTAAGGAATTATTCATTTTTTATTTGCAGTCATATCTTCTCTCACAATTTATCTGGCTTGTAATAAAAGTTTAAAAGCTGTTTAGATGAGGAAATTTTTCAGCAGAAGCAGAACCAGTAATTCTGAAAGTCAAACTCAGCTGACCTTCCTAGGTATGCTCCAAAAATGCTCTTTAATTTTGCTTTGTTTGACATGTTGCTTTGAAGTATTTTCTCAGATATATTTTCAGAAATGTTTTTCAAAGCTACTGAAGCTCACATGAAGGTTTGGAGGAAGTCAGCTTAATACAGAATTGCCTACCATGGAAAGTTAACCCTATATTGTGCATGGATTTTTAAATTTTTTTATTTCTTGGCAAAAAATGGTCTCAGTCACCATCTGCTGCACCTTGCTGGTTTCATCTGAGAAATAAATCTTCTGTATAGCAGGACATGATTGGAAATTTTCTGTCTATTGCCTGTAAAATCATGTGGCTAATAAAATATAAATCCATCTCAGGAAATGACAGAAGCTGAAGAAAGAATATATAGTCTTCCTTCCTGTGATTAATGACTCAACATAATAATGAGACAGTGTTTCAATTGTAGCATTTTCTCTAACGTCTTGGTGTCTCATATGAAACATTCCAGTTAAAGCTATAAATGAATGTGCTTGCTTTTCTACTTTCTTTCTTTTTCTCATTAATCTTCATTAGGGAACCTCCAACCCATGATTTAGAAAGACCCAGACAGCAACAAATGTGTTTCCCAGAGCAGTACCCAATCTGCTTGAAGACATGGGTGACATCAAACTATTTACAGCAGTCTTGCTCACAAATAGCCTTGTCTTTACAATGGAGTTTGGTAAGGGTTCACCTTGTGTCATTAAGGATACACAGAGTGCATCTGCATTTTTAAATAGAGGACACAATCACAGCGTCTGTGTGAATACTGGAAACCTAAACTATGGTGGTCGGGTTTTTACTTGTTTGGGGTTTGGTTTCATTCTGAGGTTTTGGATATTTTTTTTCTTATTTCTCATCCTCCCCCTCCATCTTCCATACAAAGCATCCAAAATATTCTGAGGACTGTGCCACAGTACTATTTCTTTATGACAAGAAACAGAGGTGTAGGATGAATGCCCAGGGGTGTGACATGAAGTCATGGGTGAGTGCTTGAAGACCAATCTCCCAGACCTTTCTGGGACAGCGTCAATGAGGGGGTGAGGGAGCCAGGACAGGTGTCACCACACCTGCCCTGCTATGCTGAGTTTTGTTGTGGGAGGAACATGCAGAAAAGAAACTCCAGCATAAAATAACTTTAATGCTATATGTAAAATATGTGGAGAAAGACCCTGGAGTGCAATAAAGAGCCAAAAATTTTTGACCGTGCAAAAATAGCCAGAGCTTCAGGGCTGCCATGTAAAAGCTGCTATGTCAAAGCTGCTATGTCTTTTCCTTCTATTGTTTTTAAAACCATATAACCGTGGTGAAATATATACTAAATTAGAAAAATCAAGGAATGAGCCTGAACACTGGACATCAACTGTTCACACAGTTTAGGGCTTTTTTTCCAGATCCCTCTAGTTTAGAGGCGAAACAAACAAGACCAAACACCACTGAGAGTTTACTGACCCTCTTACCTTCATGTTGAATTTTGTATTCTTCACAGGGAAGTGCCTATTGTAAGAAGGCTATATATATGTTGATCTATTGCATCAATGTGAGATGAATAAATGAATTTTCTTAGTGTGAAGGAGTATAGTTTGGCTATAATAACAATGTTTATGTGCTCTACAGTGTATATTTACTGATATTCATTTCCTCACAATCATTTGCTCTTGTTCTTTTTTGGACTTGATTATTACCGAAATTTCGTGATTCAGAGTATATTTTAGTTGTCTATTGTGCTCTTTATTGAAATTCAGAACAACTACATTGGTTGTTTATTTCTCAATAGATTTTTTTTTTTATTTCCGGGGGGATAATTCTACTAGTCACTTGAGAAATATGCTCAAAAATAAAGCCATGAAAATGCCTCATTTTCCTGAAAATAGATGTTATAATACTTTAGAGAGCCAACAGTAAACTTTATTTATTTCATGTTGGAGTCAACAATATCCACTGCAAGCTATTTGTATAGATCTATTTTTGCATAAGTAATCTTTATCCGCATGAAAGTAATTACAAACATTTAAAAGCACATTTTGGTCTATGATGAACTGTTCTTTTATATCCTACTTTGTGTAGCTTAATGTTCAAATTTTGTACATTTAAAATCTTTGATTTATTTTTAAATTATTTTAAGATTAAAGTGATTCAGATCAGACTTTATGTGTCGTGTTCATATATTGTTAGGTGGTGATTTTAAGTATTTACACAGAATTGTGTTAAATTATTAATTATTTATAAAGCTATCTATCATATTCATTATAGTTTTGTAAGAGAGGCCTAGGGCCACCACAGAAGCCCTGTGAACTCCTGCAGACCCTCTGGTCTCATCATATGTGAATTTGGGGATTAAGGCCAGTTTAAAAATACCAATGAAAGACAGGAGAATAAAATAAACTGGGAAGACTGTGCAGCACTCAGCCTGTCCGCAGCAGGGTGAAATAAGAGCCTTACTGAGGAAAGTGAGAAGGCTGATGGAATATCTCCTGACTACAAATACTATTATATGCTCTACATAGAGGTAAGTGAGGCCTTTCACTCAAATGTGGTAGAGAACATAATCCAGTAGCTCTTAATAATTTATTTAGCTCAGCACAATCAGAGAGCAAACATTATGACAGAAACTTGGAAAGAATAAGTGATCATCATCTAGCCCCAGGCAAGTTGTGTGGAACACAACAGGGCTGTCTGGCAGACAATATCAGCCCCAAGGCTGTTTCAGGGAAACAGTGAAAACTGCAGCAAATAACATATTGAGAAAGAGAAAAAGAAAAGAAACAACCAGTGATACCATACAAAACCAAGAATGGATAAAAACTTTACAGTTTCTGGTCAATGATTAAACAGGACTACATACCAAAATAATGAAACTTCTAAAAGGTATTTCTTTAAAAAATGAAGATTTCTAATGAAATAGAAATAAATTCACTCTCAGATGAGAGAGGTAGGCAGGTAGGCAGCTTGCTTGAGGATGAAACAGTAATCAGCACTGTGAGAAAGACTAAATGTTATAGCTGAGATGCTCTCAGGAGCAAAATTTGTTTTGTTTTCTAGTCAATTTTTTGAAGTGAAATAATTTGTAGTTTTTTAGAGTGGTATAGTTGAGTTCTATTTCCTTCTAACACTCATCTTTTCAAAACTTTGTAGAGACGAAGATTTGGAGCACTGGTAGCAGTAATAAGAGAGGCCTTGCCTCCGTGTGTGAAAGATTGTTAACTACGGGGCTGAGATGAGATCTGGGTGCTGTTTTTTAAGAAGCTCATTCACAGAAAGGAATCTTCTTGTACAAAGATTTTTACATACAAATGGTCATCACCCATAAACTTGAGCCTGTGTGCAGTTGTGAGACAGCATCACGGTTAACTCTATACATATTTAGAATGAAAATTTTGAAGGCAATCAACCAAACCTGAAGGGGACATCACAGTGAACATTGTTTCTCTCCAGGTAACTCATGCCCAGAGTTTAGTGTTCACCAACAGTCTCTTGTGCAATACAAGACACATGGGACTGACCTGCCCTCATGGGACTGGCCTGCCCTTTGTGGATCAGGTTGTTTCCTAATGAATGTATTTTTGCAATTGACCCAAGCATGAGTCACACCAGTATGTTAACTCTGTTTCTAGGCTGGTGACTGGTGAAACACGGTGCTTTTCATTCTGGTACAGGCAGGGTGCTGCAATGAACTATACCCCTAAAGACTGCTGGTGAAAATCATATTTAAATAATCTCCATGGCCATTTTACTAAAGATTTCTGGAAATGCATTGTATTTTTCAAAATGCTGGGGCTACGTGTTTTGCTATTGCCAAGGGCAAGGATCTCTGCAGAAACTAATTTCTGGTTCAGTACCTCTGAATAAAAAAAAAAAAATCTTCTTAATGCATCTATGGCTGTAGCTGGTTTTTTGGCCTTCTGCCCCTTTAGTCTAAAACAAATATGGAAATAATGAATTAAGGAAAACACATTCATTTCTTAACCATGATTTACATCTTTCATTTTGAAAGCATTTGCTTATCACCTTTCTGTTTATTTAAAGTAGAGAAGTTACTGAACACTGAGGTCTTTTTTATTATTTTTATTTTATATTTGGTGAAAAGTTCCAGAAAAAAATATAACAATGTTAGTTAAAGAATAAGAAATCCTTCATTTATAAGGGGGGGAAAAAAGCAAAACAAAGCAACACAATACTCTGTTTTATCTTTCATAAAAAAATTATTGCTTTCACATGTTAATGAAATTCATGCTTCTGGACAAGAATTCACTGAGAAAAAACCATTTCTTACCAATAAAATAGAGATGTCTGTATTAAAAACAGGCGCTAGAAGCAGTCGTTAAATAGAACATAACAGTAATATGCAACTGAGTAAGGCAAGAAGAATCTCACACTCAACTGAACCTCAAAGATATTTGTGGTATGCCAAATGCAATTATCCAACACAATTTCCCACCAAGAATCAGGTCTATCATTCCACTGCTATGAAAAATTCCACTGATGGAAGTTTTTACAACAGTGCATCCTGCATCTGGTTGTTTTTCGAACAATGGTGCTTTCTCTCCGTAAACCAGCAGGAATCGATCTTCATATTTGCATGATGTGAGGGTCCTTTTCCCATCTCTGATACCCCAAAGCATCCAATGAGCTGTGGAGGGGCCTGTTGCAAGATGAAATAAGTTGTGCGGCCATGGTAGAAAAACCTAAATCTCTACTTGTGAAGGTAATTATGAGTCATCCAGAAAAAAAAATTGCAGTGATCCAGGAACCGCTGATGGTGCTCCTCATCCAAGAGAATGGTGAAGGCAAAGTCTGCTTTATTCACCCCACTGGAAAGTTTTCCTGAATTGTGGTAGTGTTACACAGTCCCAAAGATAAAGGGAATTCATATGACAGTCAGAAATTAGGGTATTCAAATTTTCACAAAATAGGTTCTTTGATAGTGATGGAAGACACAGAAGCCAATGGATTAAGATTCCATTGCAACAAAAATTGTCTCCAAATTTGTTCATCTGAGTTTCTGAAGGAAAAGTAGGACCATATCCAAGGGAAAAAAGACAGATCACATGTGCAGCCTCAAAATACTGGAATAACTGGAATTCCATGCTTCTCTTTCCAGCACTAATGAAACCAATGGAAAATGCATGTGAACTGGCAGAAATTGGTTCCCATCCAAGGTTTTTAAAACTTCAGTAGTCATGAACAGAGTGGTGTGACAATCATTAAGTGGCTTCCTAAACTTCATGTAAGATTTTTCTTTTGTTCCTCAGACTCACTCTGAGAGTTTTGGCTTCATAAAACTCTTAACAGTCAAAGGAAAAGGTAGGGTAATATTTTATGTTCCCATGTAAAACTACAGAGCTTTGTAAGGTTTCCAGTGGAAACCACAATGCCTCCCCAGCATATCCTCCTCTGGTATCAGCAGGTGTCATGTTTTGTGGATTATTTAAATCACGTTGGAGGGTTATAGTTAGGAGCCAGCATGAGTACAGAGAAAAGGAACAAAAGAGTTTCAATAACTTATCAAAACTGCTATTTCAATTAAACACAGAAAAGAAAAAAAACCCAAACTCCTGAAGTCTCTCAGTAACTCTTGGCAAGTCAATGCACTTTAATAGAGATCAACAAAGCACACCTTGTTATATGCTGTCACTTACTAACAGAGAAGTTCTTGCTATGCTGGTAATAATTATTATGACTTCATCTTACTGACTGTGGTGGATAACATTAAATATTCTATTCCTAAATTTGCAGTCAAATGACAGGAGAACATATTTGAATTGGTTATAAAAGTATATCCCCATATCACAGATAATGACTTAGAAATCTAATTCTTTCCTAATAGTCATGATTTAAAAAAAAAAAAAATCACTCAGGACTTCTCTGTCATTCAGTCTTGGTTCTGTTTGGTCTGTGAAAGGCTGAAGTGTCAAATTCTTCCCTGCTCCTGTGTTCCCCTCTGCTGTTGACAAAACAGCAGGAAAGGAAAAGACTAATGAAACAACAAATCCTAAATCACTGCAATGGTTATTTTATTTCTTATTATGAAATTAGGTGTGGTCCTCATTTCATTCTGAGGACTGTGAATATGGAATACAAATGTTCCTCAGATCTCCAAGAAGAATGTTTACCTACTAGGAGAGAGACAGAATAAATAATCATAATACTGTGAAGTGTATCTATTTTGCATTTAATTAGTCTCAAACTCAAGTCAAAATTATGTTCTTTTTCCTGCCCATGTTATGTCTTATCAGGAGCAACACCAGTTACCTAGCTGATTACATTAGTATGAATCAACATAAGTAATTTGACATTTAGGTCATTAGATGGGAAAAAAAGTTTGATGTTGACGCTCAATACATATATAGCAATTAAAATGGAGGACTAGGGAGATCTGGAAGAGGCTCTGCAATTCATCTTATATTGTAAGAGAGAATTATGTATATACTACACATGATGCCCTTCAAAATATTTGCTTGATTAGTTCTTGAAAATCTGGTTTTATTTGAGTTTCCTGACCCTGTGATAGAGTTTGTTTAAGTGCTTTAGCTAACCTCAAGTCAGAAAGATTTTTGCACTAATTTTAATAATATTTCTTCTGAATCAGATTTTCTGTGAAGTAAGTTGGTACAGCTCATCCTGACCATAAGAAACACAACAGATGGAATAACCCATCAGCATTTTCTCTTCAAAGACATGTTCGTGTCTTCTGGTTGTTTTTCCAAGTCACACAAAATTACAACCCATCTATGCTTTGCTCAGGTATCGTGCTTTCTTATCTATTACACTTTTCTTTTTCTGTCTCTTGTTTGTCTTCCTTACCAAGAGACCTATGCCTTTCTTAATGTATTTTTGCGCACCTTTTAATTTTATAGAACTCTTTGTGTATTTCATTATGTACTTCATTTTTTCTTGATTTTCTCACAACAGGATTTTCTGTGCAACCTTAGGACTCTTTTAATAGATTGACACCAAAATTGAAAAAACTGGCAATACAACAACAAAGAATGGGGATGCTGTTGGTGTGTGACCCAGAAGATGTTTTGTCAAACCACCCTTGGATATGCTGGGCTGTTCAGTGGGGTCCCCATAACAGGGCACTGGTTGGGTGTAATGGTCTTGACTTCCCTGGGGGCACTGAAAGATTGATCAAATATCAAATATAAAGAGTTCAAGGAAACTCCCTCCTTTCACATGACACTTCCCTTCGAAATGTGTTTGCTCACCTGAACCGTGTTGTTCTTTGGAGCACCACCTCAGGAGCTCTCACCATTTTCTTGGGCTTTTGGAATATTGCTGTTTGGGGGGCTCTTTCTCCTTGTTTACAATCACAAACAGTTATGTTGGAACTTCTTTCATATGAATTGCTTTCAATCTTCATATTCTTAATCACTTCCTCAGAATCAGGTCTAAACCAGCAAAAGCCTGGTTCATTTTCCCAGCTTCTGTATGAAGTGTCTTGTCCAGCCCTTTTGAGAAGGTTTTGGCTCATTCTGTTGCAGGTGTTGATGTCCATGAGTATTTTAGCCCCCTCTCTTTCAGATACAATCAACTAATATCCTATCCTGAAATAAAAAGAATGTATTTACAAAGTTTTTGAGTAAAAGAATTTTATCAAAATAAGATGGTTTTTTCTATTACTTTTGTGCTAGGAAACTCTACAATACCATGTAGAGTCTGATACAAAGAGCACAGAGATTAACAGACTTTTTACTGACACAAATGTTCTTGAAGTAGATCCAGAATTACATTACAGACTGGCTTTTGCACTACTCTGTAAAAATGCACTAACTAATATGGAATTTGGTGTTCTATAGGTCAGAGGAATAAGCAACAGTGGTAAGAATTGCAGTTAGAAAAGCAGGGGAATAATACATTTTTCGAACTCATCACTTAAATATGTCTGAATTCCATAATATTGGCTTGTAATTAGCAATATGATATTTTCAAATTATTGACAAAACAGTGTGAAAATGTGTTCTTAATTGTTTCCTTAAATCAATAGAACAATGAAAATCATACAGTTTGAGTCTAAAAATACCTTCCTTAAATTAAATTGTTTCAAAGTTAATTTTATAATGTCTTTTTAATTTTTTTTTTTTTGTGGAAGTAGAAATCATTGATATGGAACAGCTCTTGCAGGTCTTTTAAAATAAGTATTTGGAGTTTTAATCATTCTGATTACTTAAAAGCTATGACCATAAGACCTGCAAGGTCCTGTCTCTCAGAATAGTGAAAAAGCTAAAGAAGGGATTTCATGCCCTGTAAGATTTGTGGGAGCACACTGAGGATGAATAATGTATTGGAAATAAGTTGCCATGGAAAGGGGATTCAGGTAAGTGAGAAAAAGAATGGTTTATGCTTGTTCTGCCTCTGCAAAAGTACCCTGTAGAGTTCAGCAGATTTCAAACCAATTCCGCCCTGTTTTCTCCTTGAATTCTACATCTACATTTTGTAGTTGAAAAACAAACCAGAACAACCAAACCCTATATCTTCCTAGTGGAAATTGAGTTTTGATTACGTGTATTTTTCTTAAAACCAGAGACGCTTCCATGAAAAGTTTTAATTAACAAACTGGAGATCTACACACAGGAATCTCGTGTAAACTCACTGAAAGCATATATTTCCATTTAGAAAGCTTCATGGTAGTTTTAGTGTGATTTTCTGCTATCACTTCTTTCTCCTTCTGGTCGCATTCTCCAGTCAGACTCAGCCTTCAATGATTCACTAAAGATAGAAGTCCCAGGAGCAGGAGGCAATAGTGCATTACAGAAAAATGTATTCTAGCCAGGGAATCTGTCATATGGAGGATAGCAATAACAGAAAGCATGTGAACTGCTTTACTATCAGTCTGGGGTAAAAGCTGGCACAGTCTTTCTGTATAAAAAAGTCTGTTTTCAAATTTTAAAGAATTTTCATCACTTGATTTTCCAATTAAACGTAAACAGTTATGAGGGGGAACAAAAGCCATCATCAATATCTGATGAAACAAAATATCTATGTTTGAATGTTTTATCCATGCAGGAATGAATGAAGCCCAAATATATAGCAGCTATTGTAAGCCAGCTCTCATGACACTTTTCAGAAGGCATGGGAATAATTTTTAGGTTAGCATGTCATTGTCATCCAGGTTGAAATCCAGGCATTACAAAGAAGAATGTGGAAGCAGATATTTCTGAAGGTACCTGAGAGGTGATTTTTCCATTTGAATTAGTCCTTCATATTGATAGCCATGAGATTTAGGAGAAGTATAATGTTTAACTTTCCAAACTGTGCAACAGCTCCCATAAACAAAAATTACAGCCCAAATGCAATGCCAAGAGCTTCTGAATGACCCTATGAAGCCAGTATGTTTGCCTATTTATAATAACACTGTGAAATATGCACCTAAAATGTATCTGATTAAATTGGGTTGAAAACATGGTAGAATTCCATTACATTTAGAGGGGATTTGTGAATATACTCTTAACTGAGGAGCTGTCTCTAAGCCTGATTTTAGAAACCTTCTAAAAAACGGGCCATAGCAAAATTATTGGTGGAAAAGGATAGCCAAGACAAAAAGTCCCTCTTGGACCCAGAATGTGAAATAGGAGTGTCGTGTTCTGGCTTTCTTTCCTTTGATGGGGAACACTCTAAGTTTCTAGCACATTAAGTAACACTTCAGCACTTCAGTTATAAACCAAATATCTGTTTTATTTGTTGACCTCCCCAAAAGAGAATAATAATGATGAAGAACAGCTCACAGCAAAGAAAGAGCCTTTTCATTTAAAATTGGTGGTACAGGATCCTTAACTACATGTCTGAAAAGTATAAGCAGCAAGGAAGCAGGAAAAGGCCAGATATCTCTGTATCTGCTTTGCTTTTTATATGTCTGCAGACTATGCAATTTGCATGTTATCAAGGCCATTGTTAGAATAGAAGCAAAACAAATAATGTATTTTATTTCCAATACGGCTTAAACAGATGCCATCCAGAAATTTCTCTGTCAGAGACAACTCTAGGGGTTTATGAAACTGCTGTCAGGAGACTATAATAAAATTAAAAGCTTACTGATAATTTCCCTCCAGTCTGATAGCACTGCCCTGGTGCCCTTGGAGTGGATTGACATTACTACCTTTCTTGATTTCTTGTTAGATTGTGGGTTTGAGATTTTAAATATCTTCATGTGCTTCTTAGTAGTAGCAGTGACACCACTAGTAGTAGTAGTATTGTGATTCCTGGAGGTCAAAACTAGATTCCCTACTGATGTCTAAGGAATTGATTACCTCTGTCTTGAAGACTGACTCAGAGATTTTATTTACAGTGGAGCAAAACATATGATTATGTTTCATTTTGTCATAACAATGTCCACCTAAATGCAACTAGCACTCAAAACAATAGCAATTATGATGTTCGCTATTGATTTCAGCATATGCTATGCTCCTAGAGAGTTCACTGATGTCTGTGCCGTCATGCCTGTATTAAAGTTAACTGGAGTATGGCTTCCTGAATCAAATTAATATGGAGACTACAAGAATGAATAAATACTAACTCATCAGTATGATGAAAATTGTTCCAGAAAACCTGTTAACTAGATTTTCTCATTTTGGCAGAGAGTATTTTGGGGAGGGATCTAGGAAGGATAATAAAGCAGTGTGATTGCATGCAGCTGGATTTGTTATTCAGACTTTCTTTTTTTGGACTGTGACACTCTGCAGGAGCCCTGTATACACCAATATGTAAAAAAAAACAAAAAACAAAAACAAAAAACCAAAAAAAAACCCCAAAAAAAAACCCCCCAAAAAACCTATAGAAAAGCTTAAATAATTGAGTATGGAAAAATCACTTTTTTTAACAGTGACGTTTCAAATTATATCTAAAGCAAAATATGTTTTTCTGCCTGTTATTGACACAAGGAGTCAGTCCTCTCAATGAGACATTCACTCTTGCAAGGAGAAAAACAGGAAAACATACACAATGCTTTAAAATCTTATTCTGGGCATACAATAGAAGTGAATGTATATTTCATTGGCAGAAGACAAGTGTAATGATTCATTATCCCTTGCCGTTTCTGAGAAGTACAAATAAAAGTCTGATCTCATCAGCTGTATCTCTGGATCAAACATATTGCTATAGCCTCTTGATTTTTCTTTCTCTACATTCAGTTTCTTCTGAAGCAGATTTATGTTCTTTATTTCTACAATTCAATCAGGCTATGCAAAAAGAAATTCCTTCTCAAAATGCTTACAAATTTAGGCTGACCTTCAGCAATAATCCATTGCAGGAGTTACTCTTTCCATATCATGATACTTTGTTCTCCTAATATTGTAGCTTTTCTGTGTTTTCCCCTTGAAACTGTTGAGCAGCCTATTGGAAATTTATCACATCTCCCATATGCAGTGAAAAATAAATTTGAGCATGAAGTTGAGCCTCTCTTTTAGTTGTAGCAGGTGTTGGCTCACTAGCACTTTTAAATTTAGTCCCTCCTGACTATGAGAACAAAATGTTTCAAACTGGCCTGGTTCTGACTTTAAAAGCACTGTTTACATCTGAGTTGGGAGATAAAACCAAGGGGTTTTTCAACTTTAAAATTAAAGGAATGGCCTTAAAAGGTTTCAGGAAGATATTTTCTAAGACAATACTCATACATCAATGGACCTGTGCTGGGCAAATTATTGAACACAGACAGTTGTATTTTTCAGCGCATTAAAACTTTCAAGACTTCAAAAACATTCTCATTTCTCATCCAGTTAAAAAAAAAAAAAAAAAAAAAATCTCCAAATTTTCCAGAAAGAAGTAGATACAAACTGAGTACTAAGTGGTCAAACCTCTGTGGTTGTGGATTTCTGCATCCCACATAATTGCCTTTACCATTAGATTTGTTGGTGTTCAGGGCTTGGTGTTCCTTCATTCCTTTCTTCTATCTCCTCCTCCCCTACAGCTTTAAACAGTCACCCCAAACCTGATGGATACAGCTTTTGTTCAATCACTGTTTTTTCACCAGAAATCTTAGAACTGAAAACACCGAAGGAAATTCCTGAGTGTATGTACATGGTAAAGCAAGCAGGGCTGGAGAATGGGTTTGCACATTGTCTCCAGGTCACCTTATGGGGCAGGAGTCAGCCTTCTCCCTGCTTTCACAGCATCCCATACCAGTTGACGCTAGCTCAGTCTCATTTAATTTTTCCTGACAACCCTGGACAACAAAGATTTAGTCAGGGCAGTCTCCCGCTGACAGGGTTCACATAGGAGCTGACCAATCAGCAAAGCTGAAAGTCCCAGCAAAACAGGTTGGAGGGAAATGTAAGGAAACGTCATGTAAAAGCAGGACAGCTGCTCCACATGGATGCACTTGAACATCAACAGAGGTTAAGTTAGGTCACACAGCTTGTCATAATTTTTTTGCAACATACGGGCTCATCTTTTTCAATGTCAATCCAGTTAAAAAGGTAACCAACCATGTCCCATTAAGTTTAGTTCAGTTTCTTGATTGCCAACCTATCTGTTAACACATGGGGAAGGAAGGGGAAGGAAGATTTAGTGATACACATACCCAGCACATGTGTATTGGTACCCACCTGTTTCAAGGAGAAGCCATTGAGAGAAATTCCCTTCAGAGGAGGGGGCTGAGACTGTAGTAGTAAAGTGATGTCTCATTTCAGCCTCTGGTTAGAAAACTTCCTAAGAAAGTTGACTTAATGAAGAAAATCTGCTGAAAGAAGCACTTGGAGGATGAAATGGGTGCAGTACCAGGTATAAGTACCAATAGTAGCTGCCAGGAATGGGTCGAATTTGGGCCTTCCTCTCTCTGCCACTGCACATCCCCACTTCTTCTTATTTCTGCCACCATCTGTAAAGAAGGGCAGCCACTTTCCTACAAATGATGAGAAATGTTTCACTTAGCTCTCAGAAGGGCAAAAGCTCAACAGCTGGTGTGTAGGCTGGAATGGTGCTTGTAAGAGACAAGCTGTGATGTGGGCAAAACACTTCTAGTCTTTTCTTCTTTCTCTGGAGTTTTTTTTTCAGAGCTTTAAAGAAATTTATAGCCTTGTTTAGATCCATTCTCCAAACAGTGTGCTGTGTTATCATGGTTAGATATACTATTACTATGATACTGTTCTATACTGTGAACTGCATTGTATAGCATGGGAGCTCTGAATCCAGTGCATTCAGTAGTCTTAATTCTGAATTTCACTGATTCATATGCTTTCCTATCTTTGGGAAGTTGGTGTCATCCGGATTCAATGCTGAATTTGTCTTGAAAGCTGGTTTTATGTTAGAACATTAAGCTCTGCCACAAGGAAATTGAGTATCTCCTGCTAGTCACGTAGATTGCTCTTGTACATACTGACTGATGCACATGGCAACATACCCTGGAGTTGTGGTCTGTGACTACAGTAAATAATGGGATGGCTCCTCCTCGGAGACTGAGATATGAGATGTTATCACAGCATGCACATCAAAATTAGGAAAAGCTCTCACTTCTATTACACAGCCGTGATTTAAAAGCCCCAGTATTTGCAATCTCTTGCATAGCTTGAACATAGCTTCTAGCTGGATTTATCTGTATTTCCATTTGCACTTAATTTCCTTTTCAGATAGCTATAATACTCTCATTTTAAATGTTAATACAAGGCATCGAAATGATGACTAAAAATATAATATAGGGTACAGAATGTCAAAAACAAATATATGGATGGAAAAATGCACTGTTTTCATATTAAACAGCAATACAGACAAATGCACAATTAGATAATAATGCTCTGCAAAATGTAAACGAATGCTTTCAGCCAGGCTAAACGGTTCAGTCTTGGAAGAGTCCCTTATAATAAATAGATTAACATGAGGAAGGTTAGCAGAATGGAGCCCTTAATCAAGTTAGACAACACCAGACATAATAATGTTAAAAAAACCTTCTGAAAAAGTGTGGTTTTTTCTCCTTTATGGACATTTGAAGGAAGTCAGTATTTTAAGACTATAATTCCAGCATATAACTATTTTGTTTTCAAATGTAATTATTAACCCTTCAAATCCATTTTCATGCATCCGTGATATCATGCAATCTGATTTCAGAGGTTGACCTATTTTTGTACGACAGTTACATTTAGTTTAGTTAAAACATGATGACTTCTTATATTTTACAGTACAGTAACATTAGAAATATTTTTTCTCTCAAAATGAGTCTTTTCAATAACTTTTTACTGCTGATTTCAATGGCAAACTCTTTATGTTCTGGAATAAAAATGATCCATGCTTCTAAAAGGAATATAAATATTTCCTTTTCACTGTGCAAATAAATCAATTTCTCTAAGTTTAATAGTTTTCCAAATATGCAAATAATTCAAATTGTTCATGGTTAGATCAGATTTATTTTCTCACTTCCTGGCAGAACAGACGAAGAAGCAGAACAGTTGTTTATCGTTGTGAATAAATTTAACATCAGAAAATAATTAATCAGATTTTTTGATCTTCAGTTATACATGAGGGATTAAAAAAGACTGGTTCAGAATACAGTTTATTCTTAAACAGTGTAAAATCAAAGACTGTAGTTTAGATGTATGGCAGATTGTCTTCATGTCTGAAAATGAGTAATGTGGGAACAACTATTTTCTAGAAAATTATAATTCATATCAGATTTAGTTATTAATCAGCACTTTTGAATGCATTGTAACACTGAATATTTAAAATTAGAGGTAAAAAATGGTGAATAGTACTACATCAGCTTAGCCCAATGTATTGATTATTTATTGAGTTGCATAAATGTCGTTTTGATGCATGTATAGGTAATGTTCAGTATTTATGTCCACCGAAACTTTCAAAGAAGAGATTTTTTTTATTAGACTAACTGATGCAGTCAGAAAAACAAACAAGATTTTTTGGCACAAAGCCCCATCTTAGAGTTTGAAATGAAAAAAAACAAACCAAACCAAACTAAAACACACAAACAACAACAATAAAAACCAGGAAACTAAGCCAAAAAAACAACCAAACAATTAAAACTGCCCCGAACTCCTTAAATTAATGAAATATTGTCTCTTTAGAACAGATGTGCTGCAATCAGAAAGCCTTCATGTCTGTCACAGCTTTCTACAATGTACAAAGTCTGAAGCTAGGCAAGGTGTTCTGTGAGCTTTATTCACAGGGTAATGTTCACAATGTTACATGGTTTCCTACCATATTTATCAAAAGCAAAAACATTTCTACCAGTATGATACTGTTCTGGTTCACCTCACAGTGTCCCTTTACTGTATAGTATTATTCCTGAAAAAGAAAAGGGGAAAACCAGAGATTATTCACTTTGACCATAAAAAACATATTTCCTGATGGCTCTACAGTGGCTGAAATGCATTTAATCTTCGACTGTCTTCTCCTTCCAACAAATTTAGCTAGATGACAGAGTAGATTTGGAGCAAAGTTAATCCATTATATTTAGGAAAAGAAAGCCTTTTCAGACTAAAAATAAATCCTTTCTCATGTTACAGTGAATTTATTTGGCTCCTGGAGAGGTCTAGTGAAGATGAGGAATAGGGCAATGAAAGGAAGATGACCACCTCCCATAAAATATGCCGAGTTAGAGCCATAATAGGCCTTGAAATAGTTGTGTGTGCTAATGGCCATTCATCAGCTTAGCCAAACTGTGAGCCTATGAGCAAAACAATCTGGGAAGAGTGGTAGATGTTTAAAAATCAGTTTACCATTTTAAGCAAACCAGAATCAACTTCTTTTAAATTTTATTTTAAAGGCCCAGAGGTTGAGGTTTGTTTTGAGAAATACCAGTTGTAACGTTATCCTCAATGCAAAAATGGTGTTGGCTTCCTTACAGCACCAATCTTCGAGTGGACAGTCCCTCATGTTTGCTTTCTGAAGGCTTTTACTCCCCCAGCTCAAGGAATGACATAGGAAACAGAACAAATTATTGCCTTTCCTTACGTATCCTCGCATGTATTCTGAAAAATAGGTTGCCAAAATGCCTAAACTCCCCCCTACATTTGTTGAAGTAAGATCTACTTCAAAATCTAAGACTTGATTTAGTTTGTACCTTTCTGTGAGAATAGAAGAGTTACAATTACTCATAGGAACTTGTAAAACTGATGAGTACTGATTTGAGTCTGGTGTGAAAATCATATCTTCTGGGATTGGGTTTGTTTTTTTCTCATTAGAAACGTGTCTGTCCTTTACACCTGTAAGATTTAGGTTTTACCAGAGGCAGAATAGCCGAAAAGGAATGGAGGTAAGAAAATTAGCCTTGTAAAGAACATCTTGGAAGAGGGAGCAATAGTGAAGATCACTTGATCACTTCTGCAGCTCGAATTTTCAGTGTCATAATGGCATCTAAAGTGATGGCTCTGCAGCAATCCAGACTGGAAACACAAAGCCTCAGAGAATCAGCAAATGTAACTCATTTGCAACTGGACCAGTTTTCCTTAATTTCTGGTGGTGTCTTATCTCATAGACCTATAGAATAAATGCTGAATGCCACTTTTGACATCCAGTGGTGTGCTGTGTCCCTTGCACACCCACATTAACCTTATGTAGCCTTTTTGTTTCCCCTTTGATAGTGACCAAGGAAAGAAACATTGGCTTTTTTCCTTCGTTTACTATTGTTTGCTGCTTAGGGCAGTATGATCACTTTTACACAAGAAATGCCAGGTTTTTCTGGCATTAACAAATTGCCTTTGGCTAGAGTAGATGATGACTCTAAAGGGTAATGGATTATAGCCTGCAAACCTAATTCTTTTGGTATATTTAACCACTTTATTTGAGTCTACACATACTCAAGAAACACTAGCATTTTAAATTATAGCCTTGCTGTTACCTTTAAACTGAATATTTTAAGAGTAAGAAAACTCAAAATATAGATTCTGAAAGTCTTCTCAATGAAAATAAAAAACACTCCATCCAGGAAGGCATGGAAGTGCAGGAATGAGCTCAATCCACTCTCATATCTTGCAGATCTTTAAGCTAAGAGAGATTCTTTGACTTTTAACGTCACTTGAGACTCTTTCAGTAGGAGGCAAAACAGCTTCATACACAGCTCTATATAACCATATGTTTTGCTCATTTTTTCTAGTTCTATCATTTTTCAGCAGGTAATACTCAGGAACAAGGTCAAGGGAAAATTTTTAGGGATTCATGTAGTGGCCTGCCCCTGTATGAATATTACAAACAGTATTTGTTATTCTGGCAACCACCATGTCTTTTTGTCATAACGATGTCATTTACTGGTATCTTTAGCAAAAACTTAGTAAGTACCTATTGTTAGTAGGTTAATGGCATGAAGCTGGGTCAGAGGAGGTTTGGGTTGGATGTCTGGAAAAGGTTCTTCACCCAGAGGGTGGTTCAACATTGGAACAGGCTCCCCAGGGAAGTGGTCACAGCACCAGTCTGACAGAGTTCAAGAAGAGATTGGACAATGCTCTCTGGCACATGGTATGACACTTGGGGTGTCCTGTGCAGGGCCAGGAGTTGGACTCAATGGTCGTGATGGTTCCCTTCCAAGTCAGCATATTCCGTGGTTCTATGATTCTACTTTTGTCAGTTTGTTGGGATATGGACCAAGAATTACACTCAATAATTTTTTTTTTGTTTGGGAAAAGAGGAAATACACCTTATATACAAAATCAAAAGTTAATTGTTAGTATATTTAAAATTATTACGTTTTATTACAGTCTTATTCAAGAATCATTGCCAATCAACGAATATTTGGTGCAGAAAGGAGAAGAATACACCTATGCAGAAAGAGTTCCAGTAATTATAATAATTCAGTTAAACTCATTATTTAAGAAGAAACAAGAAAACTCTTCTTATTTTCTATGCCTTTTCCTGATTTTCTGCTCATTCTTCCTGTGGTCCTCAGGGTCATAAACTCATTGGTCTCACCCTGGTTTGGCAGTGAGGATGTTACAGGAAATTTGCAGCATCTAGAGTCCTTGATGGGCAGAATAGGATGCCCAGGTTGACGGTTTCTTCTTCCTCACTCTAGGATATGTACAGGATCATTTTTTTATGTTTGGTAATACACTTTTACACCATGGTCTTTCTTGCCTAGTTGACAGCTCTGTGCCTCACCCGAATTTATTAGCTTCTACTTCTTTGTTCTCTGTGTAACACGCTTTACTTGAAATCCAGTCCTATGTTTCTGTAAGTGACCACTGGCGGGGTGTTTATGGCCGTAAGGTCTCCAGTGCCAGTCATGGCCCCATCTCTTACCGTGCCATTCCCATACCCCCTGACACATCCTGCATCTCCACAACTCAAGGCCTCTGCTGTGGTATTGGGCCCTTATTTCTCTACACTGCAGGATAAAATTCCTGGGAAAACCCCAGCTATTGATCACTACTGAAACACTGACAAGTGTTTTAAGTCTAATACTTACCTTGGAACAACCCTGAGGCAGCGCTGGCCTGTGGTGACAAGAGGCAGTAGCAGTAGGTCTCCGCAACTTTTATATCCCCAGATGTTTCTTTGGTTAAAGGGAAGGGATGGGGAGGAGGGGAACTGTCTTCAGAAATCGGAATTACAGGCAGCAACCCCTGCCTCCTCTTTGACTGCTGCCACAAGTCAGGTGATGTTGGCAGAGCATGGAGCTGAGGACTGGGGTAGATCATATGGGAAGAAGATGCCACAGAAACAGCAGGATGCCTTGGACTGAAATTTTGCTGTTTTCACACCATGGAATTCAGGGAAAGTTACTCCTTAAAGATTAAAGAATAGGCAGAGATCCTAAAGGCTCTCAGTTTTGCATGCCTTTATACCTTGGAGAGGACAGAAGAGATAAAGAAGACATCATGGAGTGCTGAAAAATGAAAAAGCAAAAAACTTCTTTTTCTGGAAGATTTTAAAGAGCCAGTTATTGTGTACAGAGGACACAATATGCTGTGAGCTACTGACAAGCTTGTGAGCCTGATTTTTGTCATGAAGCACTTGTATTTCAAAGAAAAAAAGTTAGAGCACAGCAAGCACACAAATACCCAGAGTACTTCAGTGAAGAAACATTTTGCTAACATTTATTGCAGGCAGTTATGTAGGGGTGATGGATTACTAGGAAAAGCACCAGATTCATTTTGAAGGTGTTTGGGAGGTTAATATAAATTGATATTTTGACACCTTTTTCTTCATTTCAGATCATTCTGTAGAAAGCATCTTTGAGAAGGGTGAAAAACTTTGGTTTGTTCCACCAGGTATAGCAGCAAAAATAAAGACTGTGTAATCTTCTGGAAAGAGTTGCTGGAAATTTCTATTTATTGTCTGTCCTTCCCTTTTGATCTTCTTTTCACTGTCTTCTTTCTGTCCTTGTTACCAAAGGATCTTTCTTCTCTGGCAGCAATTTGAAGAAGACAACATTCACCTTGAGTCACTGGATGGTGGGAGCCAAGAATTCTGATAGATTCAGACTGGTAGAGTGTTTTTTAGAAAATAATTTGATGTCAGAAAGTTTAAGTGCTGGAGGGGAGGAGGGGGAGGGCAGGAGGGGGAAGTTCTGTCAGCCCAAAGTGGGGACTTTTATTTTTTCCATCAGAATTTTGATTCATAAGTCATGATGGTTTCTTTAGTCTTGTTCTAGTGCAGAGAAGGCTAAAAAAAAAAAAAAGCCAACTGATAATTTCCCATGAGGCAGGAATACGGTTCTCTCCCATTTCTTCCTTAGGTTCAAATTATACTGGTCTAAAAACCAGCAAATCATCACCTTGGAAGAAGTAGCATTTTTCATTCAATAGGTCTTTTTATTTTTCCAGACACCTATAAATATGGTAGTTATTTTGTTTCTGACATTCTCACTCCTTCTGGTTTCATTATTTGTATTGTGTTGTATTTCTGATGGCTTTTTTAGTTAATTAAATTTCTAGAACCATCCGAGCAAAACCAAAAAGATTGTGTTGCAGCCTAAAGAGATTTTTAACTCCACAGGAATGCCATTTAAAAAAATAATTTTATTTGAAATTCCATTATAAATGCTTCCATGATTCCTAAACATTCTCAAGCTTTCTACTCTCTTTAATTTAAAACTGATATCATAGAAGTTACAACCCGGGCTGTTTCTAAAGAGTACAGAAGAACTTTGCACAAAATATGTGTTTTATTTTCAGAAATTCAAAATCCTCTCCTTTTCTCTCTCTATTTAAGTTGTCTGGTAATGGAGATGTTGTAATGACTATATTTTTCATTGTAATCTAGATGAATGTTCTTTACTAAAACAACACAAAATTTGGGAAGAGGGTTTCAACATTATCTGTCAATAAATTTCAAATTTGAATGGCATTTAAACTATAAATATGTTTTACTTTTAAATTTTTTTTAGCAAAAATTAATTTTTAGTTTTTGTAGTCAAAGAGTCTCAAATTCATATTTCAAAATGGGACATTATTTTAGAAAATTACTTAACATGCAGCTAGAAAATGCAATGGGAAATATCCTAAACAACATTTGGATGTGTAAGTTTGGGGTTTGTTATTTTTTTTTACTGGAACAAACCACTGTTTTGGTGAGGGATACTGAAAATATGGCCAGTTGGTGTGTGTCTGTGTGTTACACTCTGCTGGTGGGCAGAGTACATGAGGTTTGCCTCCTTGGGCAGCATCTACAGCTGTTCCAGTACAAAGAAAAGTCTTGGAAACCTGCCTCCAAATTTGATTACCACTCTGTGCATATTACCCTGTCCAGAGGGTCACTCTTCGTTGGCTTGACAGATGTTGGAAAGCTAATGTCTCCTTCTGGGGTGCCGAGCTGCCAGGCAGTGGGGGCACAGCATCGGCATGGCCTTCCATGGCATAATAGCTGTCACACGGAAGAGCAATGTCACAGAGAAAAATTGCTGTGAAGACCAAGAACCAGGCTGGTGCCTGGAGTACAGGCTCTGTCCAGGCTGGTGCCTGGGCTGCCTGCTGCAACCACATGGGCAGCCAAATAAGCCAGCATTTTCTGGAGGAAAAAAATCACATTGAAAAAAAGCATTTTAAGAAAGTTTATGTCCCTTTGTACTGGAAAATACCTTTGTGGCAGTCCTTGGTATGGCATGTCAGAAATGGAAGCTTTCTTTGAAATGTTTGTTTCCATTTGTGTTTAATTTTAGATTTGTTAGCGGAGTTCAGCTGTCATCCAGTGCAACAGTAACAGCAGAGTTCAAACATAAAAATCCTCCTTGACACAATTTTAAACAATCAGAACTTATAAACTCTTTGTCAACTGATATTTTAATTATAAATCAATGTTTCTTAAAGGACATAAAATATCAAGGCCCAGAAAATTACACTTTGTGTGTAGCAATAATTTAAAAAGAATTGAAGTCCTCTGGGAGTACCAATCTGGGGATGCAAACATCAGAATAACATACTTTCTGTATTACTTATCTTCATTTTTCCTGGTATTCCAGTCAACATGACCTGTTGTTGTGAAAGCCAGTAATAAGATCAGTGTACTAATGCATGTAAAAAGTTAACTAGGAAAAGAGAAACTTGCACATATCGAGCCTGGGTTTTAAGGAAGAGGTCACCATCATACACATTATCTGCTAGATTTTTCTTGTCCAAGTGTTCAAATTTGTAACACCTTTTGTCCCCTTGTACACATAGGAAACTTCTCTTATACTCTCAGGTACAAAAACTTTCCAATTTTTTTTTTCAAGAAGTGACTTATTTTGTACATGAGAACAATATACAATGATAAAACAGCTTAAGGTTACTTTGATAATTTGAGACTGTTCTGAGACACGAATATATAAACTTTTGGCTTCTAAAAAATCTAGAGATTCCACTTTTCTGAGTTCCTTTCTTAAACTTGTATTTTCACAAGGAATTGAGTTAACCATTTAGGCAGTGTCAGGTGGTCCAGTTAAAAGTTATAACTAATAGATCTCTGCTGGATAAACCATTTCCAGACCAAACAAAAAATCTCAAATGCTGACATAAAAATGTCACTGAGACATAGGAGGATGTAAGTCAGTGGAAAGGAGACCATTGCCAGGCACAACCTTTGTCAGCTTAAAATACAAAGGGGACCCAAGTCATGATTGCATTACTTTGCAATGGGTGATTGAACTAAGGCAAATGGCACTTTCAGAATACTGTTAAAATAACCTGGGAATAAAAATCTGCTATGAGTGCTGTAGTTGTTAAAATAATCCGGGAATAAAAACCTGGTCTGTAACAATATAAAGATACGGAAGAGTTTCAATGAGAATATGGAATCTAGATATGCCAGTGCAGAAGTGCAGTGGTCTGGCTAAGACCACTCCAGGTCTGGCTCCTGAAGAGCGGTGGTTGCTGACAATGGAGCATCTGAACAACGTTACTTCTCAGGTCCCCTTGCTGCCTTAAGTATGCATATTGGCTCTTGTGATATGTCTCTTTAAATGCCACAGTGTGGAGGGTGTAGTTTCAAAATTCATGCTGTTTAGCTTTAAAAATGTACTTTAAAATCCCCTGTCAGAGGAACAGTTTCAGTGGCAATCATCTGTCTTCACTGGGGTGGCAGAAAGGTCAGGTTACAAACCCAGAGTAAGTTGTCCTTGCTGCTGTGTCAGACCTGTTCACATGTATCTTACAAGTTAGGGAGTCATCATTTTGCACTGCTATTTTTGTACACAGCACATGATATGGCTGACTCTCTTCTAATCTTCTGGAAGTGCATTCAGGCTTTAGATCATGTACAGTATACAGTAACATGAAAAATTGTCTTCGTTAGGAGATTTGGCACACAGGGAGGCTGCTTTGAAGTCTGGTTCTGTAACAAATCTTGCATAAACTCTGTTGCTCAGATGTTGAATACTTATTAGTGAGCATTTTGCTATAATAGAGACGCATATTATTCCAGTTTGGATAATGCGTTACCATAAGGACGATATTTAAACCACAAACACCGTTAGCTGCATGTCACAGACTTCTCAGACATAGCAGAAAAAACCAAAAACAAAACAAAAAACCCCCCACAACATTTCAAGGTAAACAGATGTAATTGACCAAAATACAAGAATTTTAAAAACTGCAAGAGATTTATTGTCTCAGCTATTCAAATCTTATTCCAAATATCTACTTACAAGTTATATATTTTCCCCTGAAACAGATATCCCAAGAAATTGATTGTCCTGCAGAAATGCTCCTAGCTGACATATCAGTGTTGTGAATTTATTCAATGTTTATGACTTGAAAAGTTAGAGACAGTAGGGAAAGAAAAACCCAACTAAATTTGTTTTGACAGAAAATCCTCATCCTTTGAGCCTGAAATGTTTACTTTCTAGCATGTCAGGTTGGAAGTATTTTTATCTGGATCCTTAATGAACTGCCCTATAAAAAAAGTTCGTGTTTTCAGTGTTTCTAGATCTGTGTTAAGCAATTTGGCACGTTTGCTTTGGAAATGAAAATTAATTGCTTTAAAACTGTGGAATCAGAATGTTCCTGAACCTATAATAGTCTGACAGAATGACAGGGTTTTGACACTGGGATAGCTACAGATTATTCCAGGACTGACAGCTTTAAAATACTGAGGCATGGAGAAAAACACATCTGAGTGAGGGGTAAGCCCCAGCCCCAGCTGACTTCAGAGCCTCCAAGTGCAAGGGATCCTGGAACTGCTTCAAACTTGGTTTCCCAGAGAAAATGACACTACTTTTTTTTCTTTTATTTCAGTGCTGCTGCTCTCAGCTGTGAAAGGTGTTCAGTGGATGTGGGCCCAGGAGGTAGCTGTTCATTAGGAGTGGAGGCAAAGGCACATGCACTATACAGTACTTCTGTTAGTCTATTTCTTACCTGGAAAAACAAGACACCACCAAATAAACCCCCAAAACATCTTCCATGATAGCAATATTCAATCTCCTTACCCAGTACTACTTGTCAGGATAGAAATATCTGTGAAAAGACAAAATAGCTACTATTTCACATAGCATGCTGTGCTTCCTAAAATGTGATTATAAAGAGGTCCTCCTGGGCAAAAGAGGGGCTGGCACAATCTTCGGATCACACAGCTCACAGAATGTTAAAGGTGATGGTTCTGGATGCAAAGTCTCTGCCCCTGGTTGACCTGAGTATTTTTGGAACATTTGAAAGCATTCCTTTGACTAATACACTTAAGAAGAAACATCCCTGATAAGCAGAATGGACTGATATGAACTCTGCTATGGGGTGTTCACAATCTGTCTCCTGCACTGCAAGTAATGCTCCCATATCCCAAAGAGTTTTATATCTCCGTAATGCTTCTGCAATGTAATAGCTTAGATTGAAGATAAAATAAATGAAGCCAGTAGGTTTTGATTATGCTGTGCTAGATTAAAATATCAAAAAACAAGCCCTAAATTATGACAGCCCTCCTGACCACAAGAAAAAATTACTCAGTGGATTGGGTCTGGGAAGGAGAAAAATAAGGACCTTTCTTTTGCATACTACCCATCCTAATGAGCCAGTTTTGTTTTGCAGTCTGGCTGACACATGAATTCTCATGTCTCCAGCTTCCTTGTCAGGAAGCCTGTGGATGAATGGTTCTGATGTGAACCCACTTTCATGGGGAAGGAAACACCCATGCTAACAAATACCTGGGATGTTTTGAGGTAGTGTTTTAAAGTGCTGAGCAATTATGTTGGCACCACATGAAGAAAGACACTGAGTAACCCTTTCTTGCTAGGTTACTGCATACCTAACATAGATTTCAGCCACCTACACCTTTATCAGGGCACCAGATGAGAATTTTTAATATGCCTGAAAAACATGTTACTGTCCCACTCTTCTCTTTTACCACTGTCTTTTCTTTCTTAACTATCACTTGTTAGGAAGTTAGAAAAAACCCCTCAACACCTAGAATAGATGACTTAAGCTTTCTTTCAAGTTTTCATTCAGGTTAAATTAGGAAAAATGGCTCATTTTTAAACAAATTAAAAGACTAAAGCTGAGGTAAAAAAAAGTGCCAGAAAGATCCTGTGAAATGCATGATTTTATTTGGGCAGATAGATAATTAGGGTGTATGAGACCTTATTTTTTGAGCATCTGAAGTGTAGGTGGACTTGAGGAAACAAAGCATTAAAGCTCAATTCTACATTTGTTTTATTGTCTTTGCACACTTGTCTCATTTCCTGTGGTGCCAGCCATCTGTCCAAGCCCATGTGTTTGATAGGGCACGTCATGGTATGCCACAAGGATCTTGGGTACCATTCTGTTTAGTCCAAATCTCAGACTCTGGGTTCTACATGCAATTCTCTTTTATTTTATATTTTTCATAGGCCTGGGTGTGAGTTCAAGTCAAATATAAAACATGAAGATATGCTGTCCTTCAAGGCATGACAATCTTTTATATTTAAAATAAAGAGATAGTGCCAAGAACACAGCTAAAAAAAAAAAGAAGTATATATAAAAGATAAAGAATGTTTCTCTGTGAGGTTTCATGGGCCACTTTGGAGTCTGAAGTGTTGCCTGTTGCTATAACAGGAAAATTTTTGCACAAAAACATTTAGGTAGACTCTGTACGGCACGAAATAGGATAGCCTGCATGGCAAGATGTCTTAGGCAGTCTATAACAAAAATTAGAGCTATAAAGCATGCAAACTAAAGGTTTTGAAGTTATGTAATGAATTAAATTTCAAGTAATAACTTCCACAACTCAATTGAGTTAACCGTATCATGCATAGCACCCAATGTGGATTGAAGTCTGTTTTATCAGCTTAAAAGTGATTTGAAAATTAATCAGAAACAAAAGCTTTTGTATTTCTGTTGCTTGCTTTCAAAACGCATCATTTTCGGAATGGGGACACTCTTGAATTAGAATGAGCCCCAAACGGTGACAAAGAGTATATTGAGAGCACTGCAGATCACAAGTTAGCCTCTGATTCTGCTTCACACGTTCTGTGTGACCTTGGATAAGTGACTGAGCATTGGATGCTAAGAAGATTTTGAAACATTTTCAAGAATAAATGTATCTGCATCCATTGGCTGACTTCATTGATTCACTGCTGTTTAAAAAGCTCAACTAAGAATTCCTAGAATTAAACAATGAGTGTTTATAACATCATCCAGGATATTTCACAAGATTTTTAGTTGACTTTCACTTTTGAAAATGAGTATCACTCTCTAGTTTTAAGCATTCAATGAAGCTATTGTAAATTCTCCTCAGTGAGTAACTAGGTTGAAAGCTGTAAAGCTACACCTTTATTTTACCCTTCATTTGTCTAATCCAGTTTTCAGTATGGATTGGATGTAGTTATAACTTTGGCAAAGGGATTGAAGTACCCATTATCCATATTTTACTCTCAATATAGCTACTTAAGGGAAGTCTTTATCACTCTAGAGTTTTTGATATTCTAAATAGCTTCAGCTTCCAGGATGCCATTACAAGGCATGACTTTTGATTTCTCAGTTTCCAGATTGTCGAACAGCCCTCATAAATTGTGACCAGCTTATGTGGATATAGTGACAGTTACAGCTCTGCCAGTACAAAGGAAATGTAGCCACGCAAATCCTACTTGGTATTGTATATTGGTCTTACAGATATCCTGTAAGAGCTTCAGCTGTTGCCCCTCCATCCCTCCAGAGTCCTCTCAAGGGACTGTTGTGGTCTCCATTGCCAACCAGCAGAAGGTATCCTATTCTCTCAATAACATTTATTTTCCAGATATTTAACTTCCACTGATGGAATAAAAAAGCTTGTTGTCTGCTTCCACTCAGCACATGAAGCAATCAATTTTTTTATTGGGAACTTATCCTCTCCTTTATACTTATTATTTTTCAAAAATACCTGCCATGAACAAACTTGATCAGTTTGCTTTGTTTGGCTTTATTCTATGTTGTTGAAAGGAACTGCATGTTTCATAAAGCTAAGAATCAACTCCTGTGGATCCTTTGGTCCCTAAGAAATGCACTGGCTGATTCTCATTAGTTTTGAGATATGCAATCACTATTTTTAATACAATCTTGGTGCATCATATTAATATCATATCACTTTAGTTCTGAATCAAAATGTCAAGCAATATTGAGTCACGATCATTGCAGAAGCGACGGATTGCTTCACCACCATCCATTACCTTTATTAACCAAACTGAGATCATTAACAGAACAAAATACTTGGAAAAAAGATCTAACGGGTGCTTCTTTCCTGAAGCATTAATCATTTTCTTAATTGTTCATTAGCAGACTGTCAGTCATTCCCGTACTTACTGATGCTGGTCAAATTGGTCTATTTTTAATTACTTTGTTTGAGAAACACTGTGAGAGCATCATTACCCCTTTTCAGTCTTTAGTCCCCTTTCTGACATTGCAAGAATTATTAAAAAGTAGTATTCATTAACTAGAGAACTCCTTAGTCAACTCTTTTAAAACTTACAGGTGGACATTTAAAATATTTTTACCAGTTGCTGTCTTACATTGTATTGAGGTGCAGTTGGTATTTTTAGAAATTTTCTAGAAATGTAGAAGTTTTTTTTTCAAAGAAGATTACTGGAAAAGTTAGTCCTCCTTTATCAGCTGAAGGAAAGACCAAGCAGTGCAGGGAGATGGGTAATGTTCATTACAGTTCATTACAATTTGTCTCTGCCACTGCTTTGTCCTCGGAAGGAGGACTCCTTTCACTCTTCCCTTGCTCCAGTGTAAGGTCCCTCCCACAGAAAAGAGTCTTCCATGAACTTCTCCAGTGTGAGTCCTTTCCATGGGCTGCAGTTCTTCACAAACTGATCCAGCGTGGGTCTGTTCCATGGGGAACAAACTGCTGCAGCATGGGTCACAAGTCCTGTCAGCAAACATTCTCCAGCAAATCTGTTCACTCTCCAGCTGGAGCCTAGGGTATTTCTTCCCTCTCCACTTAAATAAGTGAACACCACCATCTCTGATGGACTGATTGGCCAGCATCAGGTCTGTCTTGGACACCTCTGTCACTGGCTCTGTGGACATGAAGGAAGCTTCTGGCATCTTCTCTCAGAAGCCACAGGCGTGACACCCCACACTACCAAAATCTTTTCAGGCAAACCCAATACAAACACGAATGCAATTATGAAATTGCAGTACTACAAAGAACTGAGTCCTGTTGAGACACAGGCTGGGGTTCTCATAGCATAACTTCAGTTATGTAAAATTCAAACATATCTTCCAAAATAGCCATTTATGCCTTGGTTATAATTATTCACAAGGCATGATTAGAGTACAATTCATCCCACAGGTGCTGAAGAGTTGAGGCTGGCTCAGCTGTCTTTTGTGAGTGCCCATCTGTCTCCAAGCAATCCAAGGAAATTAGGTTAAACTAGATGACTAACACTCATCTGGCTAAAGACAGTTGAAATAAACTCCATCCAACATGGCTGATCCAAGGAAACCTGCAGTACAAAAGAAATTTTTTAACATTCCTCACATCCTGTAGAAAAATATAATCATTACCCAATTCTTTTCAATTAAGATCAGAGTTTACTGAAGTAGAATAAAAGTGTCAGTTTAAATGTAGCCTGGATTCCACATTTAGGTTTTTTTAATTGGCTTTTCATAGAAAACAACCCTTAGAGAAATGCCAATTATTGTACAGTGCTTCTAATAAGAACAAATCATCCCTCCTAAATCAAATGGGGATATATTTACAATCATTGTATGGCTATTTGATTGTATGACAGTGTGTCAGGGTTTTTATTAAAAGGAAGTCAGTCTTCATTTGAAATTATTAACTGAACATACTAGTTTACATTTAAGCCTGTATGTGTTAAGTCAGAGATTGTCCCGCAGGAAAAAGGCCCCCATCCTTCAAAACTAGAGTCTTGACTCTGTTTCTCCTTATTCTATGAAAGTGCAGTCCTGCTTCCCAAAAGAAAGCAAGTTCCCTTGCTTTTTTAATTTCTCTCCCTCATCACACCAAGAACACTGTCTAGCACTCTGAGACAGGAGAAAACAGTGAGACTGAGCCCAATTCACTCCCAGTAAAGAGGAGAAGGGAACTGACATACTTGATTAATCATTGCCATCTCCCTGCTGCTATCAACACAATAGAGCACCTGTGGCAAGGAGCCGAGTACCCCTTTATGCTTCTCACTTGATGCACACACTCATTGCATTCACATATTCAGAATGTGATCTTTCATGAGTAAGGAGTTATGTTCAGTAATGAGACATGTCCAGTAACGAGGAATGATTTTTTCCTTAGCCAAAATGTTATCTGTTTAAAAAAAAAAAAAAATTCTTTCTGGCAGAGAAGAAATTGCAGATCTTTAAATACTGCAGTGCTATTAAAAATCTTAGACCTTAGCAAATGATTGACAATATTTCAACAACAGGGAAATGGTGACTGGGAACTTGTCTGTGAAAACACATGGTGCTTGACACTTCTCTGGAAGAACCTGTCAACCCTTTAGAACACCAGGTCATCTAGACTGAAGTATAAAAAGAGAATATTCTTGTCCTAAAATGCTTAGTGTGTAACTTTAAAAAAGAATTTGTGTATTAATTGCCATGGGAAGACTCCAGCCTACAGAAGGTGTGAGCGGTGCAGCAGTCTGGAGAGAGCCTTGTTCTGGACTCAGCTGGCACTTTGCTGGATGCAGAGGGTTGGTGTGTTTGTGTAAAGGAAGCTGTGCACACATGCAGCTACACATGCACAAACATGCTTATCTCCTTTGACTGTGGGTGACAGACATGCACGTGTGCATATTTGTGTGCATGTATGCACAGAGAAACACACCAACATAGGTACTTCAGCAAAGGAGGCAAGGACTAACCTGGCTTGTCCTTTTGGTGCTGGTTTGGATGTCCTCTTTGGTTTAAGATACCTTGAAGATTACAGGTATTTACAGGCAGCTTGCAGCTTTCTCCAGCTTCAGGTGGAAGATGTCAGGCTCCCCCTACAGTAGACACATGTGTTATGTGGCTGAATCCCACCCCACATGCTGTAGTGTGGAATGTAAACTGTTATCTTCTGCTTTATGTATTCACCTTGTGATATATGTAATGATGAACAAAAATAAGAAAATTGAGGCTTTTGTCTGTTCTTCAGTTTTTACCAGTTTTACTTCATTACTGAGATGGGTTTCTTTCTCATTAGTTTCATCTGGTCAAAGTGTGCTTCAGCTTGCTGCTTTTGCTAATGAGTCACCCTGTTTCCACTGTGGCTTGCTCACTCACTGAAGTGTGGGAAGAGATGTGCTACATGAAATAAATTCAGCTGGCTTCGTACACCAGCTTTAGTGTCCAAGACTGTGAATGAAAGAACCTCAAGTTTATTTTTGCTTTTGCTTTGCACTTTTACAAAGGGAAATGACTGACAATGGGAAGTGACTAAAAAGTTCTTAATTAAAAACCACTATAAAACCAGACCTGACACCCCTAAGAGAAAAAAAACCCTTAATCTATATAGAAAATGTACACACCTAACTAAAGAAACCCAGAAACTAACTGCCCAGTGACAGATTTTCTCCAACAATTCACTCTAAAGTATCCTTGTAAGCACGTTCTTTATGCTTTGAAAACAAACTATTTTTATGTTGTGGTCCATATTATCACTTTGATTTGCAGAGGCGAGTATGCATTATGTCTCTACCTGCAACCCTTTTTTTCTATTTTTCTTTTTTTTTCTTTTTTTTTTCCCTTTTCAATAGCAATAGTTTGTTGGCAAACTTGCCATGGGATTTTTTATAGGATCATATTATTAGTCTACATTTCTAGGAGTGACTCTCTGTTTGGCAATATCCCTGCCAGTCTACAGCTAAGCAATGAAAGAGTAGAGCATGGGAATGTTCCTAGAGTTCAGGGACAGGCTTGATCCATTTTGTGGCTTAAAATTTGGGATGAGAACCAGGCATGTACTGTATGTTTCTTATGCCTTGCTTTCTCTAAGTTCTCAATTCTGACTATATTATTTGAAGTTTCCTTTGACCCACTTCAACAGTAGATCTAACTTGTGATTGTATCTTGAGAAAAGCATTTCCACATTTGTCCCTGTCAGAATTCAATACTCTCTGACCAGGAGGAGGGTTCAGAGTTTATTATGAAATTACTAATTTGGTGTATTTGTGATTTTGATTTAACAGAATGCTGCAGCAACGTGCTGAAATCGTAATAGAAAAATAATATAGCACTTGCATAGTGGTTGAATCACAGAACAAGCCTGTTTCTCATTACTGAGCTCTGTGTGCTCACTGTCAGGATGCTGAGCATCCCCAGCCCCTAGGAAAGCATGCATGGATTAAAGCCAGATCAAGCTGTCTTCCAATTTTGTTCTAGTAGTTGATCAGATTTCATACTTCATGTTGGGCTGAGGCATGTGCATGTCCTCCCAGCCATGGCACACTGGTCTGGGTAGCTCAGGAAGACATAATTGTGTGTTAATTATCTCAGGGAACCTGGTGATCCAACGGTGCAGCTGTCTTATCTAAAAACATCACCCTTCATTCTCCCTGGTGTTGAGATAAGCTTAGCTTTCTTTGTGATACATTTTTTCCTGAGCTCAGTGGGGGTTTTGCCTCATCTCTGAACATTCCTCCACTGTGGAGGTGTGCTGGTCAATCACAGCCACACAACAGCTGCTTTCTCCCGCGTATAAATTTTCAATACATTTTCCCAAAAAATGCATTGCATACAGTAAAAATATTACGCCTCAGGATTTTCTTCTGTAATGACACCATGCAAACTGCAGAACACAACAGCTACTTTTACCTGCTGACCCCTTTTAATTATGACTATAGCAAGTTGTTAGTCACACTTTACCTTCTGCAAAATCTTCTGAAAAGTTATTTTTTTCAATCTTTTAAGGGTTATATTCTGATTTAAAACAGAAAAATCTAATTACTGTGAAATAGTAGATACCTCAGAACCCGTCATTAGCACTGAAGGAAGACAGGGCTTCAATACAGATAGCTGGCTTGGAAATCTGCAGGAACTGATGCTTTTCTACAGCTGAGTCATATAGTACAGAAAATCATGTAGAGAGGTCATTGCTCATGTGAATCAAATGACTAAGAGTATGAAAATTACAACTCCTCTCTTTTACCCCTCAGAACAGAATTTTTACTCTTTCTTTTTTAAGAAGTGGGTGAAGAGTATACAGAAAGTGTTATTCTTTTAGTCCTTTTTCCCCTAAAAATTCCTTTACAAAGGAAACATGCAGTATGATGTTTTACATTTTACATTTACCAGGTAGAACAGCATTATTCTAAATTGGCCACTTCCACCTTTTTTTATTTTTAAGTTAGTCATGTAATAATGGATAGGTTATGAAATAATTTACAAATTTATTTCAGTGATCACTAGATTTATCCAAAGTATGTGTCCAGGTTTGCCTTTATGTAAAGGTATATGTATGAAGCAACATCTCTGCAGTTTCTGAGCAAGGCACTGACATACAAAAAATGAGGTACAGAGAATGAAGGGACTCACCCAGATACAGTCACAGGTTACATCCACAGGAGTAAATTAAATATGCTTGAGAATATTTCAATGCAAACCAATAATTATTAAAGTTGATTCAGTCACAGATGGACAGTAGAGTTGGATGAATAAGAGTTTTCTGTAGACGTTGGGTCTTATTCTGGAACTGTACTTCATATTGCTGAGCCTCTGTTTTGACTCTAGGTCTAAACTCCTTGGCTGTCCACCTTCTCCAACTTTTGGAATGCCTTTATGGAAGTGCCTTCATGGATGAATAAGGTGATATCCTGCAAGTATCTATCCTTCCTAATCTCTTTCCAAGCACTTCTACAGGTGGTTTTCAGGCAGTTCAGGGGAAATTAAGGATCATTTTATAGGATCTGAGTCTGAACCATTAAATCATCTTCCACCTCCTCACTGTCTGCTGATGAGTGACTGCTAGTGGTGTGATGCTTATTTTGGTTCTGGGTCATTACTGGTGAGTCTTTAAAAGCCATGAAACTGACCTGTTGCCACCAGAAAGCCAAGAAGAATTGGACTGATAATAGCAATGAAGAGAATTTTGCGCAGACTTTCCTTTCCTTAGCTGGAGAAATGGGGTTATTCATCATGCTGCTTTAGTTTATTCAAAATTCATGTTTCTATATTCATTTTCTTAATTTGCAGCCCAAAAAGGAGGCAGTGTGATACTTGTATGCGAGAACTGACAATGATTGATACATCTTGGAGAGAGCTGTAATTTTTCAGTGATTCTCTGATCTTTTCTTAATTTCCGTAATTTACAAAACTGTAAGGGAAGTCAGGTTTATTCTAGTTGGCTGGTCTTACGATGGTTTATTTTCTCCTTTTAAGTTAGGGAAAATTTTGACCTACTTCTTTGATTAGATAAACTAAGTTCTTTGCTTCTCTTTAATTATGGATAACTAGAGAATCTCCTAGATTTATTTTTCAATAAGTTAAACTAGGGAGGTAGAGTCTTCTATGTATCTGATGTGCTGATGGTATAGGGATGTCTTCAGATAGTATTTTATAGCCATATTATATGTAACATGCCAACTCAGATTGTTAGGCTTCAGAGAAATATCTATAATTCCTATATCATACTGTGAGTATGATATACAGTAGTGTGTGAAAACCATGATCTATTCCTCCTATTTTAGTTGCAGAGATCTACACGTGGGCCAATCCCCTCATCAATATCCCACACTTAAGAAAAATGGGCACTTCCTAGAAGTGATTCCCCTGGCCTATTTCAAATGTCTGCTTTAGGAAGAGGTTAATAATGCCCGGCTAGGACTTATTTCTCTCTACTGCCAACATGACTGTATTACTACAGAGATAGACATCAGCATTATATCAGACTCCTACTTCAGATTATTCCTCATCTGGAAGTGGAATGGAACACCTCATCATAAGTGTTGTACAAGCCTGGGGTACCCTTTGTCTCCAAAGTGGCGCTGGGCTTGGGGCTTTGTGCCGTGACTGTGCCAGCAAAGATCAAGAATATGAGTGACTCCAAATAGACCAAATCCCCAGATTGCATGTGGGCCTAGTGACTGCCTTGTGTCTATTTTGCAGTCTTTTGTCTCTTTGTTGCTGCAGGCTCTCTTAAATACACTCTAAACTTGAGTGTTTCTTAACTCCATATCCTCAATTTCAAAGGGTCTAATTATGAGCCTTGTGAGCTTTTGCACAAAAAAATGAGTCTACAAAGTGGGAATACATATTCTGCAAGACAGATAAAAGCTTTAATTGTAATTTTTCAGTTCAGCCTACATAAGCTATACCTCAAGCACAGGATAGCACAAGGTGCAGATCTGTTGCATTAAGCAACACTTTATTTACAGATTTTTCTGATCAATGAATAAAGAGCCTGAGAAGGACTTTTTTTGTGAACAATTCATCACATTCTCATATGCTGTGAACTGAAAGCTACATTATTTTACCTTACGGAGTGCATAACCATATAATTAACTCCATCATTATCTAGACTATTTTTTTGATCCAGATTTCTTTTTTTTTTTTCAGGATATACTCAAGACAGCGTAAGTGTGAATTACAATAAAACTCTTTCGCTCAACTGCCCCAAGAATTGTAAGTTCTTTGCTATGAAAAGCTGTAGCTCAGGGGTTTAATACTTAAAGCTGACTTCATCATGTTGGGCCTTTCTAAACATGGGTTTGATGAAGAAAAAAAACACTGATTATCTTTTTTAGAACTAAAAGAAGGCACAAGAACAAAATAAAATGTTTCATTCAATGAACAGTCACTTGAAAATGCTGGGTTAGCAGTTGTACTTGATGATCTTAAAGGTTTTTTCCAATGTAAAGGATTCTATGATGCTATGGTATATAATGTTCAGCACATCATCTTCCTTTTCCTTGCTTTTCTTTTTCTTTTCTTTTTTTAATGAGCATTTCTGTTTGAAACCTTCTGTATCCCACAGTCTTCTAATTATTCTCACTCACATTTTCAGCAAAATTAGCTTCTATCAAAAATAGAAAGATTAAACAGTTTATTAGAGAAGATCCTTTGGACCCTGGTATTTTTCTTAGTGTCCACATTACTTGAGTTTATGCAATATATTTTTATTCTGAGGAAAAAGCATGACATTTTTTGTATTGAAAATAACAGTAGGAGAGGCCAGAGTCATGGGAGAGGGCCATACCATAAACTTATACTCTTCTGGTGAATGTGATCATCCTTAGAAAATTAGAGACAGAAGTGAACATGGCTCATGAGACAAAAGAAAAACTTGTAACTCTTAATGTATTTCAGTATAATCTTTCTTAGTATGACGGATTAGTGAAAAAGGAATAAACAGCATCCTGACACCTCAAATACATCATGGAAGAAAATTCTTCCTCTCCAGTACTACATGCAAATGTATACTTGGAAATTTCATATTCTTTGTGTAAGAACCATTTAAGTTTCCACACGTATTTAAACAGTGAAGATGACTGGATGATGGACAGCAACCTCTTTCTTTTTTACATCAGGCTCCCTTGTGAGCACTGATATCATGTGGGTGCTGAAATTTAATTAAAATGCCTGTTAAGAAGATATCTCTAGAAATATCTAGTCTTCAGTGGGTAGATATTTAATTTATTTTTAAAATGTTGGTTTAACTGTGCGAAGAAGAGCTGTCTTCTTTAGAAAGATGAATATGAATGAAATCCTCTCCTTTTGTTTTCTAGAGAAAGCGTACTGCTGATAATGCTTTTAACTCAGATTTTTTCATTAGCCTGTCGCCATCGGCAGAAATTTCACAGCAACTTCTGAGTCACCAAGTTCAACCCTGTGTCATAGACAAACTGAACAAACTACTATAAATGTATGCTATTCTGCTTTAAACAACCTGCATTAAGTGCTTTGCATTACACTTGAGGAAAAGAAGGTTTAGAGCCTCACTTTTGGACTACTAAAAGACGCCTTTTTCTAAATTAATGTGTAAACTTGCTGATGGTCCCCAAACATGTTGCATATTTTAAAGCTATTCTTTGCCTTGGTTCACCTTGCACATCCAGATGTGCAGCAAGCACTGATGTGACTGAATTGCACTTACGTGGCAAGGTTTTGGTGGGTGGTGCTGCAGGGGTGGCTCATGTGAGAAGACACCAGAGGCTCCAAGATGGACTCACTGCTGGCCAGGGCTGAGTCCGTCAGCGATGTTGGCAGAACCTTGTATGTGATAATGCTCTTAAGAAAAGATGAAAAATTCTGGAAGAGAGGAGCTAGAAAATGTGAAAAAAACCAACTCCACAGAAGGAGAAGGAGGACATGCATCAGGCACCAGAGCAGAGACTCCCCTGCAGACCGTGGCGAAGACTATGGTGAGGCAGCTGTGCCTCTGCCATCCATGGAAGATCCCTTACCAGTGCATGTGGATCTGTCTTAAAAGAAACTGCAGCTTGTGAGAGCCTGCACTAGAGAAGGCTCCTGGCAGGACCTGTTGACCAGCGGAGGGAGGAGTCCATGCTGGAGCAGCTGTTCCCGAAGGACTGTGCCCTGTGGAAGGGACCCATGCTGGAGCAGTTAATGAAGAACCGTGTCCCATGGGAAGGACTCACACTGGAGTAGTTCATAGGATTGTCTCCCATGAAATCAGGGGAAGAGTGGGAGGAGGAAGAAACAGCAGACACAAAGTGTTACAAACTGACCACAATCCCCATTATCCATCCCCCTGCACCTCTCACATGGAAAAGGTAGAAGATTTGGGAATGAAGTTAAACCTGGGACAAAGAGAGCAGAGGAGAGAAGATGTTTTACAATTATTCTTGTTTCTCATTATCCTATTCTGTTTGATTGGCAATCAACTCAATTAATTTCTCTAAGTTGAGTCTGTTTTGCCCATGATGGTAATTGTTGAGTGACGTCCCTGTCCCTATCTTGACCCATGAGCTTTTGGGTCTTATTTTCCCCCCTATCCTGTTGATGGAAGGGGAGTGACAGACCACCTTGATGAGCTCTTGCCAAGGTCAACCCACCACAGCTCTTTGTGTTGCACAATAGGAAACTCTTTGGAATTGAATATAAGAATAGTAATTGGGAAAGGTAATGGGCAAAACATGGACTGAACAATCCTAGAGGGCAAAATTATTGTTACAAATTTTATTTGCAGCTGTGGTGAAGGGATTAGGAGTGGAGTGTGTGTAAATTGTCTGTATTTGTTAGTGTTAAAACGAGGCTTTAATTTTTTTGGTTGTGTTTGTAAGAAATTGAGGTCTTTAAAGAATGTATGATTGCATCTAAATTTCATTAATTGTTAGCAGTGAACAGCCAGTAGGCAACAGGTGCTGAAGTACCTTTGCCAGTCCATGAAGAAAGATAAGCAATTCCAAAATGCCCTCCTGTTTTAGGCCTTTTTTAGGCACCTAGCCTAGTGTAATTTTCTTTGCAGGCCTTTTGCTCCAACCCTTTTAGGCTTTTATTTACCTTTATATCTCTTTTTGAGATACTGCCTTCTACAGGATCTGCTCTGCAACATATATATACATCTTTCCTTCAAGTTCTCAGGAGGCACTTTCAGCTGGAAGCAGTGTTATAGAAACGATATTGTTGTATGCAAGTTGTCTCTTTGTTATAAATGAAAACTTGATTTTATACCTTAAAAAACAATCATTTTTAGATCCACAGGTAACCATAATGTTGATCTTTATTATTGAAAATGTATGTTTCTTTTAGTTGAGCAAGTTTTGGGGTCTTGACTATGAAAAAGAGATTTTTTTTTAAATAAAGCTAATTTATTTAAATATCAGAAGTTCACTCCATCAGGTTTTGATCAGCTGTAATTTATGATCCCTTCAAAATGTAGCTCAAAGTGTAGGCTCAAAATTTAATTTAAAATGTAGTGTCCTCTTCTTTGAAAAATCTCTTTCTTTCCTAAGGTGTGCCTGCATCCTGGAGTTTTTTGCTTACTACCATGAATGACTGTAGATTTATCAGCCCCATATTTTGTTTAACATTGTAAGTACTTTTTCTTCAGCAAAAGCTGAAAGTTTGCACTACTAACTACACTTGAAGGTACATTTGTTATTTCTCCAGCACATCATTTTTCATCCCACACATTAGTGTTTAATTGAAGAAATGATTGGAAATCAGAGTACATTAAGAAAATTCAACCTCTATGTCCTAATACATTAAAGTTCAAGACAAGTTCTCTGCAACAGTGCATACATACTGCAGAATAATAAAAGACTTTAAAAGCCCACAAAATATTTTCCAATGATCAAGTTAAAAGCCCGTATGTGATTTTGGACTTGTTATTTCCTCAAAAAAAAAAAATTACCAAAGTTACAGAGACTGATTGGAATTTTGGCCACGCCAAATATCCTGCTGGAACTATTTTTTCACAGGTGACTTTAGTGGGGCCTTTTTTTTCAAATTTCCCTCACTGGAAAGAGCTGTCTATATTCTCTTTTGATCTCTCACTGACATTTTTTTTTTACCCTGAGCTTGGTCCCAACACTCCCGCTGCACCTACAGTGCTAGTACTTGATTGTCATGCAGAATTCCAGCTAAATTACTGGAGTCCTGCATTGAAGCAGACCCGTTCTTACGAAGCCCTCTCAACCCTCTCAGACAATACCTGGGAATAGCCAGGAGTTAGAGCAGATGAGGAACAACTTCTAAGAGGCAGTTAACTATATTTTTTTAGTACTGGAATCTGCTTTGACTACGTTTAATTTGTTGTGTACGCATATCCTTAATATCTCATGGCATGGTCTCCACTTGTGAATTACCTGAAAGTTGAGAGCTGCCTTGGAATCAGTAGTAATCCAGGGGCTTCAGGAGCCGTATGACACAAACGTCCTGCTTGCGTTAGCACTGAGCAAGGGTGTGGGTGAGATCTGTGCTAACTGGGTGCTGCCTTCTTGTCTTGGCTGCTTGCTCTCTGCAGTGTATTACCACTGATAGCTGCAGGTGACTTGTCTTCCAGAAACATTCATATCACAGCACTCGAGATAGACAGGACAGAAATAGTTCAGTGCTTCCAGCCCAGCTAGCTCCTTAGGTACTAAGAGAAGCAAAAAGGAGGTGATGTCTTCCTATTTCATAAGCAGCAGCTACAATAAAGAAAACCTTCCTTTGCATTTTTCTCACAAAGGTGTGAACCCAGTAACATGAAGAAAACCTTTCAGTACCTGAAAGTAAAATCTGCATATTTGTCCATGCTCCAGGTCATGTCCATCATCCCTCCTTTCTACTCAATGTGTCTCCTAACATCATCAGCTACCATTCCATCAGCTCCTACCATCACTCGTTCCTGATCCCTTTTCTAGTTTTCCTGGGAAGAGGACCTCCCAACAGCCATCCTCTGCCTTGATTTCCCTGTAACGTGATGTGGTAACTTCACCAGAAAGCAAAATATGGACTGTTCCAACCAGCCTGCAAAGACTCTCTTAGACGATGAAAAAGTGCATCGGGAAACTAAGAATCTTTATGAGGTTATGCCATATATGTTAAATGAGCTGAACAGGAATGTGAGAATAGAGCCCCAAAGGAAAAGCAGCGCTATAACTGACTGTGCTGTATTTGCAAAAGCATTTCACTCACTGGGAATGCAGAAATGCTTTCCTTCTTAATATATCTAGAGAAATGACATTGTGATGATGAAAATCTAAACAAAGATAAATAGAGATGTTTTATACAAACTTATATTTCAGTGGTAATACTAGCCTTGCAATTACTGGAATTTTCAGCTGAAAACTAAGGACACTGATTTTTCAGCATAGCATATTTTAGCGGATATCCCGCATTAGAAATAGAAAGGAAAATCTGTAAAAACATATTTTCAGCATCTAGTTGCACCAATTAGGAACAGTATTTAGTCCTGTAATTATGATTTTACAGGTGACATTATCTGCTTCTTCGTATTCACTTCCAACATAAATGCTGACAGATTGTAAAAGCAAGTGCCTGTCATTTCCCTGACTATTTTGTTCTTCATGGAAAGTTTCTTCCTAAGTTTTGTGTAAAGATGAACTGACAGTAAAAGAAGAAAAACAATTTTCAGATATTATTTTAAACAAAGAATTCAAAATAAAACTACTCAACTAAATCTTACATTTTCATTGAGGTCATTGAGTGAAATCTTGTTTTATTCATAACAAGACAAGAAAAATAATTAGGATTTTATCATCTTACTTTTATCATTTGACTTTAAAAAGTACTGAGATTCTACATGCTGGTTTTTTTAAGTACCTAAAGCAACTCATTCCTTTTTCATTTTCATAATCCTGAATGCACAAATGCATTCAGGAAGCTTTTAAAAAGAAGAAAAGCTAAAAAAGCAGTGAAGCTTGACCCTATTGCTTAACCTGCGTTTCTTTTTTCAGTAAGCCTATGCAATTATTTTTCACCACTCTTGCCTTTTTAAAAAAGAATTTGGTTCCAAAATTTTTAGAGTTGCTAAAAGATAAGTGCAGTGACAAGAAATTTTGATTGTATGTTCTTAAGTGAAGTAGAACAAATGAGAAGAAAAGGTAGGTGGCATGTAAGGTGTCTAGTTTGAGAGCAGAGTACAGAGCAAGACAGGATCCAGTAGTTTAGGAGAAGAGGGAGAAAGAGGTTCAGGGTGCTTCATGGGAGGATGGAGGAAAACCCTGGGATTCTCTCTCACTACAATATTTCTGGGTTTTCCACTGCATAACCCATGCACATCTTCTATTTCCATTCTTGTAAGGTGTTGGGGGCAAGGCTTTGGTAGCAGATGGGGAAAATGCACATGCAAGGAGTCGCCAGGGACTGCCACTTGATGGATATGGCTGAGTGCAGATGTCTCCTAAAAAGACCCACTTCAAGACACAGCTGAACCTGCCAGCCAGGCTGGTGGTGTCTCTGGAAAACTGTATTTTAGAAAGGGCAAATGCCAGACAGCACTTATTTTGTAACAATGCATCTGCTTCCTTTTATCTCATAGATTGTCCTACCTAACAGATTACTTATGCTGAGGTTGCAATGTAAATATTTTTAAAAAACTATAAAGCCTACCAAAAAAGAAAGCAAAGCATTACATTATATCCTAGGAGTGCTTTGGGAAATAGCAGTATGAACTAGGCACAGAGATGTCTTCCTTGAAATTTTCCCTTCCTTCAGAGAGAGTAACAGTTCCTCTTTTAAAATCAGTCCTGGCAGAACACTGTTCATGGGTGTGGAAAAAGGCTGAGACACACTGTTGTTACGGAGGCTACCACTGTCCCAGAGATGGAAAAGGCTCTCAGGTAAACTGAGGTATAGAAAGTGAAAACTTGTTCCCTTTGGCCTCTGTGACTACAGCTCTCTTGGCATATATGATGTCACTGGGGTCTGTACTCTCTGCTCCAGTGCAGTTCAGTGGTGTCCTATGCTGCACACCTGGATGTGAGAATGTGTGTGTCTCTCCCTGTGTCACCAAGTGGGCACAGCAGTGGCATTTCTTCCAGAGAACACCATACATTTCATGGGTTTCATTTGTATCCTATTTGCAAGTGGTGCTGTGAGGCTCACATCCAAAGACGCCCATGAATCCAAATTGATTTGCAGAGATGAGCTTTTCTGCCTGTGTGACCCCTGATGCCAGGCTTGCGCAACTCTTCCACAATGGGACACCAGCAGAAACTCCCTTTCTTTGGCAGCCTGTTCCCACAAGACATATTCTTGAGAACATTTTCTGTTGTACTTGGTTGAAACATATTTCTCATGACTTTAAATTTAGATAGCCTTTGATTATAAAGGATCTGGTTTCTGGAATAAAGAAGAAAGGGAAACTTAGAATCACAGAACCTGCATCACAGAGAAAAAAAGCTAGGTCTTTAGCCACTGGACCTAGGAGGGCTGGGGCTCTGGCAGGTTTGTAACTTCAAGTTAAAATACCTCATATCTGCAAAGGTGTGAACTAGATCAAAGCCTTTCCTGCAGCTGGAGTCATCACGACTTTTCTGTTTCAAGAATAACATTGGGTTTTTCACCCTGCTGCTCTTACAGTCCCACAGATAATATATAAGAGAAAAAATAAACTCTTCCTTCTGGTTCTGAGTCTTCCAAATTTAAGTTTTTTTGATTTATTTCATAGCTTTATGTCACTTGCCAATCTTCCATCACCTGCCTTCTTATGCAAACTGTGGATGATAAACAGGCAGAATTCTCACATTGTGACAGGAATGGATTTTGATTCTCCTCCATCAGCCAAGCTTCTCATATCAAGTATAACATTTTTCGTTGCAGAAACTGAGAACACTTCAAAAAGATGGATGATGCAAGCAGTTCATGAAAAGCTGCTGGACATGTTCCTGAAATTATAGGTAACAATCTAAAATAATTTCATACAGGTATTGATAAAATTATTATGTGTGCTAGATATGCTTCACTGTAGTGCAGAAGCTTCCAGTAGGATGATTTTCACTCTGTGTGCATTCCCATGTTTGTGAAATTGAGGTGAGAAGGTGAGGTTAAGTCGGGTGACATGAAGAGCAAACCTATCTGTAACAGCAGAGACTTTGGAGCAGAGCATTTGGCTTATGTGGCAGGTTTTGGTAGCCGGGGGATTGCAGAGGTGGCCCCTGTGAGAATAGACCAGGGCCCCTGCCGGTCACAGCCAGTGACTCCATCTGATCCACCACCGGACACGACTGAGGTGGCCAGTGCTGTTGGTGGCACTGCTGCAAGAACATATTTAAGACAGGGTAAAAACCCTGCACAGCATCTGTGAGAGAGGAGTGAGAAAAATATGAGAGAAAGAACCCTGCAGATACTAAGGTCAGAGAAGGAAGAGGAGCAGGTGTTCCAGGCACCAGAGCAGACATTACCCCACAGCCTTTGGAGGACAATGTTGGAGGAGATGTCCACACTCCAGTCCATGGAGGACCACATGCTGCAGCAGGTGGATATGCCCTGAAAAATGGTGCATCTCATGAAGACAGCATGCAGGAACATGGAGAGGAGTCCACAAAGAAACGGGTTTTCTGTCATGATCTATGGCCCATGGGGAACCCACACTACAGCAATATGTGAAGGAATGTCTCCAGTGGGAAGGACCTCACACTGGAGCAGAGGAAAAATATGAGAAGAAAAGAACAGCAGAGGAGATGCTGGGACTGCATCTCCCCCTTCCTCACCCCACTGTGCCACTCTGCATGGTGCCTGGAAGAGTTAAGGAGCAAAGGAGTGAAGTTGAGCCTGGGAAAAAGTGGGGGTTAGGGGGAAGATTTTTGAGTTTTGTATTTGCTTTTTGCTATCCTACACTGTTTTTAATTGGCAAGAAATTAAATTAATCTTCCCCAAGTTAAGTTTGTTTTGCCCATGATGGTAATTATTAAGTAATCTCTATGTCTTTGTCTCAACTCACAAGATTTTTTAATCTTGTTTTCTCCCCTCCATCCTATTGAGCAGAGAGAGGGATATAGTAACTGGATGGGTGTCTGGCAGCAATTCAAGGCCAAGTCCAGCACACAGAGACAATCATGAGTTAGTGAAATAAATAAGTTTTGGTCACTTCCTCCTCCTCAGGAAACATTGCCATAATTCAGTCGCTGCCATCTCACTGTTCAGACCTGTGCATCTACAGAGACAGAGTGTAGCATATTTAGGAAATGCTGAGGGTTTCCAAAAGGAGAGAAAGTTTCCCAACACTGTGATCCCTTGAAAACAGGTGTCTTAACTGTGACCTATGTCAAGGACGCTTGGATCACTACTTAAGGACAACTTACAGTGGTACAGAAAATAAGGTAGCTGTATAGTCATTATATCTGAATTAGTGGTTATATGCCAGTGGGAGGGAAGTCAAATCCTCCTAGTAAAACCAGCTGGGTGCAGTTTTGAAATGTGTTCTCAAACAGAAGTGCTGACATAAGGCAAATTTCACAAGTAGAACTAACTGTAGGACTAACTCTCACTCATGGTGGATGTAATCTCAAAGGAAAAAACACTAAAGAAATAGATAGAAATGGAGATTAAAATCAAGACAACAAATTATCTTTTATTCTATAGCTCTTATTGTATTGTCCCAGAAGAGATGTGAGAAACCTTACATCTTACATGTGCAAACACTGATACACTTTCAGGAATCTTGATAGGAAGATATGTCTGCACTTTTCTAAACATAACCAAAGCTGCTGTTATTCTTAGCTTTTTCCTTCTTATCACCTAATTCCCAGTTGGTTTTGTCTCCTGTCTGCTCTGACTGCTGCAATCCTTACAGTTTTAGCACAAGAAGAGTCATACTTCCCTCTGCTTCATAAGGGTGGACAAAAGCTTGTCAACAGCCCGTAAAAACTAAATTAAAGTGAATCAAACTTTTAAACTAACATTTCCACAGATTTCGTACGCATTTAAGTGTTTCCAAATGCAAAAGTATTTGAGAATGAAAAATATCCGACTGAAATATGCCCGACTCTAGGTTTTTATTTCTGTTGGCATGCAGTGAAAATGAGTCCTTGCAGGAGGAAGGACAACTGCAAGCATCCCCAGGTCTTTCTCTGCAAAGTTGCTTCTCATGAGATGGACCCCAGTCTGCTTTGTTGCATGCAGTTATTATAAAAGGTACTTAAGTAACAAAGCTCTGTCTGTTACTTTTTTATTATGAGGTTGATCAAACACTGGCACAGGTTGCCCAGAGATGTTTTGGAGTCTTCCTCCTTGGAGATATTTAGAAACCATCTAGACATGGTCCTGGGCCAAGTGGCCCTGTTTGAGCAGGTGTATTGGACCAGATGACCTCCAGAGGCCCCTTCCAACCTCATCCATTCTGAGGTTCTGTGAACTGCTCAGAGCTTGAGAGATTTGATCTGCTGGATAGGGTCTATTTCTGTATCAGTGGCATGTGATTACTGAAAAAAATGTAAGTAACCTCATATTTGTGTGGCAAGATTATTCTTTGTTAAGAGAGAGATACTTGATCACCAGGCTCTGAGCCATGTGCTTCTGTGTAGCTTTCATTCTGCTCATCTACACTTTCAGGACATTTTTCAAGATGAATAAATTGATTTTTGTATAAAAGCAGCTTCATATTTACCCGCACTTCAATGCAAATACTCTTTAGGTCCCTGAAAATTCAAATCTCAAATGAATTGAAAATCATGTGAAGAAAATCATCATGAGGTAGTCAAACATTTTTCTCATTTTTGTTTCCATTTCAGCCACAGTAACATGTCTTTCTTTCTCAGTCAGAACTGTAGATTGGCTTTGTTCGAGAAAAACACTTCCCCATTACCATTACAGGATTTGTTTTTACTGCTTGCTAATCATGTTCTAACAAAAACTGTGCATAACTAATCATAATTTTAGATAACTATAATTTACCTCTAACCAGGGGAGTTCTGAAACACCTGTTTTAATGTTCCCGAGTTATAATTTTTTAATCAACACATTCCAGTTTTATAGTGGAAATGAAGTTTTATTTTGGAGGTGCCCACAAAAACTAAAAATCACGTTTTTTAGATGAGTAGAATGACCATTTCTGTTAATTCATGAAAAAAAGAAATTTTGGGATAAACCACTAAAGAAACACAGGGGAATTTATCCATGCATTAGAAATCATTGTACCATTGCAAAAAGAGCATTTAATTTTCATTGTTTATAAATTCCAGCCAGATTCCAAACCTATGAGTTCACAACTGTGGGAAACTGCATTTTTGGGACCTCTCAGGTCACCAGGGGTTAGAAAGAGCAGCATTGCTATGATTTCACAGTGTTGACTAATTAGAAATCAATGACTAACTGAATAAAAGTCTCGCCCATCAGACTCAGACTGAGTCAGCGTAGTTGGCTGAGTGATTTTTGAAGGCAGAGATGGCAACAGCTTTCCCAGGAATCTTCCTGGCCTTTATGGTAGGTGTGTGACCCCTAACCTGGCTGACCAGTGCTTGCTATGCTGCCACTTCTCCACAGGCTTGCTCTGAGTACACTGGTCATACATGATATCTTTTTCTGGAAAGTATCCTTCAGCAGGACAAGAGGGTTCTTTATACAGACAGCATGGGATTTACAACTGAAGTCAGTGGGGGAGGTTTGAAATAGTGGAAAACAGCAACAAAAAATATTTAAGCAGAGCTGTGTATCTTTTTCATCACACTTTGCTTTATTCTGGTATTTAACCTTTGGTCACTCTGATGAGCCTTACTTGGTCCCTGTATCCATCACACTGTCAGACAGAGAACACCACCAGCAGTATAATGATGTTCCTGGTGCCATCTCAAATCTGAGTGTTCCCTGTCTTTTTATTGTGTTAGTCACATGATTCATTATTTAGTATTGCACATCTAATTCTATGGACTTGATTTAAAGGGAAGTAGGAATGGAAATACAGGGGAAAAACACAGGTATCTCAGCTCTCTCTTTAGAACTGAATCTAGCCCTTTCTCTCCTAAAGGTAACATCTCACTGCAATGCAGTGTGGGTCAGGATTCTCTACTTACAACTGTCCAGAGAAGCTGGGATTTGCTTTCAACAAACCCTTTTTTTCTTTCTTCTTGGAAATTTTTGATTCATTTCTGTGACAGGTTTTTACTGGATTGTTACAGTTCCTCCTGATATCTTATGAGAACTTTATCGTTTGGGGTGTTATAACAGAAAAGTGAGTCAGATCCTGCCCTGTGATTAGTTCGTGTGTGCAGGCTGTGGAACAGCAAGACTTCTGCTGAGCAGGCAGAGAGATGCTGAACATGTGGATGAACTTAATTATTTCCATCATGATGTGGTCAGTATTTTGGTATCTGGAAAATTACTAAAGAATAACAATATTCTACTATTGCAACCTTAACTACATTTTTAATAGGAAAGGTAAAAGTTGGGCTTTCAGTTCATTTCCAGCTGCTGCTTCCTATTTTGCCATCAGTATAATCCCTAAGCTCATAAAACTCTCCATATGAGTCATTAATTTATGCACCTCCTTTTTATTTGGCCAAACCCACAAGATGTTTACTGAGGGCCTCAAAGACTGAGTCAGAAAGGGGCTACAACAGTGTACACACCCAGAGTTCATACATTGCAAATAATGTACAAGAATGGCTTAAGAATCTGTGTTCCTATTATACTAACATGTGTCCTGAACACACTGGATTGACATATAAAATTTTGTCTATTTCACATAGGAAATTGTTGCTTGCCTTCCATGTTTGATTTATTTCTGATAAATAATTTGAGCAATTAGTTTTGAATCTTTACACCCTTGGTATGAGAACATTGACTAAGTTACAAGGTGAACAGTTTGTGTGGAATGTAGGCTGAAATGATTAAGAGAAGTGCCAGTAAAGTAAAATATCTGAATGCTGTGAGGGACTGGAAAGATTGCTGTCTCAAAACATTTCGGGTTCGTGTGGGGAAAAGGGCAGGTCAGGCCTTGTCTTTGGTGTATCCCAGCCCTGCCGTGGCCACCAGTCCCTGGTGCACCAGAGGCAATGCTCTACACCTGCCTCTGGAACCCCATTCTAGCCCCAGAATGGCCAGATGGCTGAGAGTCTCACCTGGCAGGGGCCCAGGAAAGCCAAAAGTTATTTAACACAGGACATGAGGTGAGCACGTCTTGACCCTACCTCCTCTTGGAATTTCTATCATCTGAACAGTGCTGGAACCAGACTCGTTCTTTTCTGTATATTTTCTGTCTTTCATTCTCTTTCTTCTTCTTCTAATTCCCTCTTCTCAGAGTTTTGAGTAGCCTAAAATTGGATGGGCTTGGAGTCTACTAATTTGAATGGGCAAAATTAATGGTTTGAGAAGTGTTTTATGTGTCTTTTGCCAAAGTCCTCTGATTTTCTGAAGTTGCCAGGAAAGTTTTATGTTGTTTTGACGTCTTGAGAATATCTTGTCAGAATTTCTCCCTTGCATCTCACTCAGAGTACATGAACAACCCCAACCCCTTTTTAAGAGTCTCATTGAGTGAGTTTTCTTACAAATGCATCCATGCATATCTGATGAGAAGACCATGAAGGTCAGATAATGAACAGATAAGTGTCAGTCCTTGTGGGAGACTGGAAATGTCATCAGATTAGTTATGTGATTTTGCATATATAAGCTCAGCTCAAAATAGACGCATTTGAAATATCACTGGGACCCTTGAGAAAGATTCTTCCAGCATGTGGTTTTTAACAATACATATAATTTTCACTGTTCTTAGGAAGTTTTTGTATACTAGCTAGGCAGATGTGCTAAAACCTTTTGAAGAGTCACCACGTGCATTTCCAAACAGATCATATCTCTCTCTGTCTCCTTCTCATCTATCTCTTCAAAATACCTGAGCATGAGAATGAGGGAATTGGATATGGCAGCTACAGGAGTTACTTGGTTGTTTGCTTTGTGCACAAATGATTACAGGCACAGGCAGGCAGCAGGGCTAACGGAATAAAGGAGATTACTCTCAATGCTATGATTTTGGAAAATCAATCTCAGACACTAAATGCTTCAGACCTTCAGTAGGATATCAGTCTAAATGAAAAACAGCAGTTCTGATTTCTCCATAGTCATTTCACCCATGTGGATCTCAGCCCTCCAAGCGCACACCTGCACTTAGGAGCTCTGCACAGAGGTCTACAGGCATCATCAGGAGTTTCCTTAGCAACAGGAGCCATGTGTAGGCTATCCAAACTGCTCTTCCTGCACCAGGTTTCCTTGGCAGCAAGGATAATGTTTAGAAAGGAAAAAAAAGAGGCAGACTAATTCCAATACAGGAGTGAATTTCAGCAGTTTGTCTGTGCAGCCCAAGCTGCAAAAAGAAAGACTGTGCTTATTGAAATATTTTTTTTTCTAAACATCTGTGTGGACCGGAGCTTTCCTCTGCTGAGACTGACAGAAGGCACAGGGATGGCAGTGTGTGCCTGGCCCAGAAGAATGTCACACTTTCACAGCTGGCTGTGCACCACAGCGTGGTCCCAAGAGATTTGCATACCTGCAAATGCAGCATATTCCCCTGCAGGTCCAGTGGACACGGTGGCCCTGGGCAAGCAGCTTGCGCGAGGACTGAGGAGTTGTGTGAAGGGTAGGGCTTAAACCAGCAAAGTTTCTCTGAGGAGCAGAGGCTGACCTTCACTACCAACGTCATGAACCATTTTGTCACAAACCAACCCGTGCTCACCAATGCTTGTAAGATTAGGGAAGAAACAGGACAGGGCTGCTGCTCATTTTACTGGCTATAAACTTATCCACAGTGCAAGTTGCTAGGGTATATCCATCCATCATGTAAATAAAAAGGTACATCCAGCTCCTTGACAAGGCAGATTAACCCCTGGATTGTTGTATGGTATGGAGAATCAGGAGTAAACATACCAGGCCAACTAGCCTAAAACATGTGGATATTTCTCCAGAAGACTTCATCTGAACTGTAAACTGTTTCAGAGGTATTTGAATTTAATTAAAATCTAAAATACACGCATTGCTTCATCTAGCTATCAGATAATGAGATTTTATCATTTATTTCTCAAGTAAAACACAAAATAGAAAATGTATCCTTGGTATTATTTGTATGTTTTTATTTGACTTAGGGCAGCAATACTGTCTGAAATGTCAAGTAATGAGACACCCTAGAAGAAGGGATAATGGAAGAAAGCTTGATGACTAAGGATACAAAGGAGTTTTCTGGAAGCAGGTTCTTGCGTTTGTGCAGCAGCTCAATGGCTTAAGGGGCAGATTTTCATTTTTATAAACGAAAGAAAATGGATTAGATATAAAATGTATATGTTTATACATATATATATAAACACAAAATTCTCAAATTATCATTTATATTAGAAAAAAAAATGTTAACTTGAAAACAAAGCAAGATCAGAAGACTATGTAAACCAATTCATATATTCCAAAAAAGATGAAATAATTCTTACTGTTTTTTTTAGAAACCACAAAAGTTTAGTAGGAAGTCTTACCAATGTTTTTTCTATGAACTTGGGTCTGCTCCCACTGAATTCACTGGACATAGATGAGTTCATTAATTTCTTCAGAGTTTCACAAAGACTTCTTTGGTAGCCATTCTAGATTTTCCATTTGCCCCTTAATAATGAACTTCTGTTCCATTCTGTTGCAACCCTCTTCCTAATCACTAAAGCTTGCTCAAACCTCCAGGAATACTTCCAATGTTTGAACAGGTGCCTGAACCATGCCGTTGCTGCGTCTCATTGCTGACCAGACATGACAGCACGTATCTACTACAACTGAAGTCCTAGTTCAGTCAATCAGTACAGCTGCTGGAACAAGATGGGTGCCACAGTCCCAAAAAAGCTCATGGTCTTCATTAGATCCACTCAATAATTTGCTCTTCTAAACAATTTCTTGTAAGTGCATATACTGTCTCTTGAAATTCACCTTTTTGTCTCCATTTTTGTTGATCTGAATAGTTGAACAATATTAATAATGGCTTCTGTATGCATCTGTGGGGGTTGATGTATTTTGGGGTCCTGTCAAAATCCTGGTTTTATCAGACAGGTGTATTGGGACACCTATTCAAAGGAAAGCTTTTAAAATCCTTTCACAGTCTCCCATAAAAATGTACTAAGGAGAAAAGCAAATGCATTTACTTACTATACTAAATGTCTCCTGCTTAGATGTCTCTAGCATTATTTATTTTAATGTTTTGTCTTTTTGAAAACTAATACAAAGGCAGCATAAGGGAATTGTATAGATATTTGTCTTCAGGGTTCTATGATCCCAAGAACATATTTTATATGCACCCTGATGCGTAAGGGTTGTTTAAATCACCAGGAGAATTAATGAGTAGGTCTTTGAATGTCCTGTCACTCAGCCTAAACTTTAATATTGGAAAATAGTGACATAATTTATGTGGCACATAAGAATGCTAAAGAGGAACTAAAGGGCAAGACTTCTTTTACTTCTAACTGCAGTATAGTTATGATGTCTGAAAACATCCCTTTAGTCCAGAACATCCTTATTTACCATGTAGAATCAGCTATTTACCTCTTTTGGGCTATTTTACAGTACTGCAAAAGCTATTTGTACAGCCTTGGACTAATTTTGGAAGAAGTATGTGATAATGCCTAAGCCCACTGAGTGCAATTTTTTAAATATATGTTAATGTTCCAAAGTGTGAAAATGGCATTATGGAGATAAGTATGAATAAAGAACAAAATCCTTTAGACATAGCCTTTTAAAAAGGCATTCATACATGTGCAGTCAGCAGTCAAAATCTAACCATATTTTGAATATAAAATTTTTATTGTAGTGCTTTACTTTGTTATTTGTTTGTTTGAATTCACAAGGTTTGGGGTAAAACCAAGAGTATCACTGCAAGGAACAACTGGGAGACGTGACCAGTCACACTCCTTTGGAATCAAAGTGTTACAGAGCTGATTCTGATCACTGACCATTTTATCTTTGCAGGATGTTAAATTAATGATTGTGGTGTTTCCTTATCTAGCAGCTGAAGTTTGTTCAACAAGCTTCATTTCCTCTTGAGGTAAGGTTTTCCCAGGAAACCTCAAACTTTTAATGATTTTGTTGAAATTTTCTACTCCCTGTATTACAATGTTACATGCTGGTTAGCAGCTTTGCAATATGGTTTTATTCTAGGCAGTAACAGTAAAATAAACAGAGATTTACTGAAGGAGTGAGGTAATAATCTATGGCACTTCAATTTAAGATTGATCACTATTCCTGTAGTCCTACTCAAATGCCCTGCTTGGGAATTTTGGCCATTACACTGCTGCACAAATGGAATCATAATACTGCACTGACTACTGTGTTTCTAAGCAGTCTTCTTGAGGTTTTCTTGTGTGAAGAACACCCCACTAGCAGGACAGGTTTTCAGAGACAAGGTTTTCTCTATGAATTTATCACTGAAAGCAATGTACAAGGCATCAGAAAACCTAGTGCGTATTTCCTCTTTCTGTATCTGTCTGCTGCAGCAGTGGAAAATCTATCTGATTTACTGTGGGTCAGGTATCTGAATACCTTTGTTACACACAGACACTCAGGGGTTTTTTATCTATTTATCTGTTCTTAACATTGGCTATCCTGCAATTCTCAATACTCAATGCTGTCCTTATACATATAAATAAGGCACATGCTGTGGCACACTCACCAGCCTCCTGAGATACTTCATCAAATTCAAGCTGGGCAGGCACATCCTTAATCAGGCAGAGAACAGACATTGGCCTCTGCCCTTCTGTGCAGATCAGGATGAGTCTCCCTGGCAGCAACCAGCCACTCTCACAATTGCTGCTTCCCTTTTCTATCAGCTCAATTGCGTGGTCTTCCCTGTTTATGGCAACAGGTTTTCTCTCATTCTGCAGAGATGGAGAAATTTCTACGTGTCTTCTGTATTTTATGACTGATGAATACATGCTTCTTCCCTTAATAGATGCTGCTGCTGAAAGTTATCAGTGAGACAGCAAAGGTAGCTTTAAGCAAGCTAGCCGGGGTGGTTCATAACAAGGGTGTTTGAGCACTGGAACAGGCTACCCAGGGAAGTAGACACCTCACCAAGCCTGACAGAGTTCAAGACATTTTTAGAGAATGCCCTCAGGCTCATGGTGTGATTTTTGGGGTTGCCCTGTGCAGGGCCAGGAGCTGGACTTCAATGATCCTTGTGGGTCTCTTCCAACTCAGAATATTCACTAATTCTATTTCAAGTGCGTCAAAGTCTCAGAAACATTAAACAAAATATTGTAACCAATTATAGTCATAACAGATATAAAAAGCAGCCTTTATTGCCTAAACCACACCTAACCATAACAGTCCCAGCTGTCCTAAAATATCTTATTGCTAGCTCACAGTCTGGCAGATTTGTGGGGCTTGAGTAGTCTGCAGAAAAGTCATCATGGTGGGGGTGGGAAGACATAGCAAGCATCTTAGTGGATGCTCGGTATGTTGCTGTTGGATTGTTATTTGTTTTCAAGCAAACAAATGACTGACAGGAAAAATATGAACTTATCCCTCTGCTCATTTCTGGTAGCTCTGCTGCTGCACTTTAACTTACTCCAGGTTGTCTCCAGAGAGGCTGCTGCCGTCTTTAGTCTGTCCCTGTGGTGAAGTACTGGGTTCTGCTGCACAAGGTGGGCAGAACAAAGAACGTGCCTGTGAGAGGCTGTAGCTCTGATCCTTGGCTAATATTGCCCCATACCCCCCTGCTATGGGTCTGGCAGCAGAGGAGGGCTCTACAGCCCTCAGTGATAGTCTCTGCCATGTCCAGAGCAATGCTGTATGATCTAAAAGCAACAAAAACGTGATGGACATGCCATGGCTCAGCTCCAGTATAGGGATGTTTCTGGGGCAATAAAGAAGGGATGTTTTAGTAAGACTGAAATGCATCCCAGTGTCTATTGTCTGTTTCAAAGGGAATAATTAGTATATGGATGTCTGCTTTTCAGGGCTCACAAACGTGCAAATACAGAGAGAGAAGGTGAAGCACAGAATGAGCTAAAGGATCTTCTGGAAGCTTTGCATTAATTTAATACAGGCTCTGCAGAGACCCACAAGAAAGAATGTGTAACAAGGAAGTTTAGTATTTCTTGAGTTAAATCAAAGCCCTAGATAAAAAAAAGCAGAAAACTCGGTTTTCAGTACTCAAAGTCTTTCTAGGTGGTGCAGGAGGATGACAGGAGAGTGACAGGAGAGCAACAAAGACTTCAGGAGAAGTAGAGAATATTTGGATTTAAAATATTTGTTCTAATTATAGCATGAAATAAGGAATGTGGGAGGCATTCACAGCTCCTGGTAGAAGCAGGTGGGCAGAGAAGGAGATTTTTTTTATTTTCATAAGTCTGTGAAATGGTGACTTAAAACAGGAACTGGGGTGGGCAAGCACTGGTGGAGATTTAAGAAAAGAGCAGTTTATTGAAGGGCAGCTTTAAAATACGATCACCATCTTCAAAGTATACTGGAGTAGGGAACTCATCAAAAGAGAACAAATTACTTAACTCAAACTTCCTGCTTTATTTTAAATGCAAAATTCATTTTAAGGTAAAGTAACTGGTCAGTGAAGCTGCCTCAGACTGCTGAGCACTCCCTATTAATTTTGCTAATTGAGTACACTCACAATTGTTATGTGATAGACATTAGAGAAGGAGTCTTTTTCTAAAGTTTCTTGAGCACTATCACAGAATTTATCTTACAGAAATGGATAATTTGGGGCATATGGTAAGCCCAGGGGCCACCAAGAAAATGCTAGCTGATAATAGACATTTACAAAACATCTTCCTGAATAATTTTGCTGCTTTTTTATGGGTTTAGCTTTGTTATTGAGGGGTGTTTTTTCCTTCCAGGTTTTCCATCTGTTGATTTTGGTAAGAGTCCTCATGCAGTAACAGCATACTTGTATAAAGTAATATGGAACTCAGACGTATGAGAATTTTCAAAAGAGAAGGCTTTTCATAGAAACCTTAGGAAAAAGGTTTCTGGTTAGCTGAATTGGGATCTCTCTCACAGTGAGCCTTTCACTGCATTGTCTCTTGTTAAGTGGTGACTTGCGAGTGTGTGGAAGGAAGGATTGAAACATGTGAGGCAGAGCTTTGAAGGAAGAACTGGGGAAAACATCGAGTGCGAATGCTGGTTACAGTTGTTATGATTCTCTCCGTACTGCTCGTAATCAGCTTTCTTCATAAAGATGTGCTCAGATTTATAGTCTTGGGTCTTTCTTTGCTTCTTGAAAGTCAGTATGTGGCATAAACAAAGAAACCCAGAGTGTAAGAAAACAAAATACTGGGAAACACTTCACTTGTTTCAAAAAAATGGTAACATCAGGGAAGACATGTAAGATATAAAGACTCATTAATTCTGAGATATTAGATTTCTGTGTGGCTAATTAGCTGACATTGACTCAAAATGAATACGTTTTTATATAATTTCTCCTGCAGCATGATCAGGCTTAAAACGGAAATGTTTTTGCATTCCACCTCAGATGTCTGGGAATCTTTTGCTGGTATGAGGTTAGCTCCAAGAAGAAAAACAGTGTGTAAAATTCTACATGGAAAATTTTAATGGATGGAATATGACCAAAGAAATATGCCTTATCTCCCCAGCAGAATGTTTCTCTTCAGAGAACAGACAGTATATTTATAACATATCGTCAATACCTTCTCCTGAATGTTTAGATTTGACAGATCCCCTGACAAAGGATTGACTTGCCTCTGCTGAAGAATATATTCACTATGAATAATGACAAAATCCTAGGAAAATGCGTCATCTAATTTGTTTAATCAGCAGGCTTGATACAGTGCAGTTTACAGATACTGAGAGGGTTCGTTTGCATACATTTTGTGTTTCCTTTTGTTCTGGTTCTATATGCTAAAATAAAGAGAAGTTTTTTTCTTGATGGTTTCCATCTAGCTTTTCTTTTTTTATGCTTCAGCAGATCCATTAAGAAACTACGTGCTGTACAAGGAAACTTTTCAGAGATGCTGAAAAATTTCTCAGGCCTGAATCCTTGGTAGCACTTAGATCTGTCAGAGCTCAGCATGAGTTATGTACTTAGTGTCTGAGACAGTCTGGGCCTCAGCACTTTCTGGGATAAAATTTTCCAGTGCTGTAGCAAATAGTAATAATCACAAAAAAATTGATAGTGGTGGCAGAACAGAGAGAAAAGTGAACTAGTCAGTAGGCAGGCATTGGTCTTAGCTGTAATGGTAGCAACTTTTATATGTTTTCATGCCTATCTAATATAGACAGTGGTGAGTGCTAGCTTTTCATCTATTTTTACCAAGGCATAAATGAAAATATTGTGAAAACAAGTATTTCTAGACCACTTTCACTTCTATGTTTTGAAGTATTGGCACAGCACTTACATATTTCAGAGAAATTTCAGTTTCTCCTCCAGACAGTTCCTTTCAGAAGAACAAATTCCAGCAGATGCAAACCTGGAACATCCATCTGGAAGATGCATATATATTTTTGTCAGGTGTACAAACAAAGAAATGTTCAGCTTAACAAATTCTGTGAAATTAAATTTATCCTCTCTGAATGCTCAAGAATATCTCATAATTCTGTGAAACTGCAGTGTTGAAAAGCTTGTCATATCTGGACTTAATTAAAGGAACCTAGCTATGAAGTTACAGAAGCCAATACTCTACAAATATTTCTTATAATATTTTCAACTATACCCGTATGGGTATATATACCTATATATACCTATATATACACCTTTATTTCAACTATATATATTTTATACTGTAATGAAATAATTCGTGCCATGATTTCAGTTTGCCGTGAATACGAAAACTAAGTCAAAAGGGTTAAAAAAAGAAACTAAGAACTTGTATATAATTTTTCAATGTACACAGTTGAAATATTGTATTAAATGATTATACCTGTAATGTCCTTATGTAAAGCTTGTATTGTCTCTGTCTTTTCCTCTCAAAGAGTGTTTGAATGTCCCAAGCACCCTTTTTTCTTCAGATATATTATCATCATCATCATCATCATCATCATCATCATCATCATCCTTGTTAATGACAATTAACAAAGATGTTTTGATCTGGCTTTGATTGGATGTCTCCAGTCGACTGGAAATTAGCAAATGTAGTGTCCATCTACAAGAAGGGTCAGAAGGATGATTGGGGGAAATACAAGCCTGTCAGCCTGACCTCAGTACCACGGAAAGGTCATGGAGCACATCATCCTAAGTGCCATCACATGGCATGAGCAGGACAACCAGGGGCTCGGGCCCAGTCAGCACAGGAGTGAAAGGCAAGTCTTACTTGACCAACCTGATCTCCTTCTAAGACAGGGTGATCCACTTAGTGGATGAGGGACAGGCTATGGATGTTGTCTACCTAGACTTCAGTAAAGCTTTTGACATTGTCTCACACAGCATTGTGAGACAGCTTAGACATGTGCACTCTTCACTGGGCAAAAACCAATCTGGATGCCCAGGCCCAGAGAGTGGTGGTGAGTGGAGTTACATCCAGTTTGCAGCTTGTGGCTCCAGAGCTCAGTACTGAGGCCAGTCCAGTTCAACAACTTTGTGGATGATTTGGATGAGTGGATCAAATTCACCTTCAGTCATTTTGTAGAGGACACCAAGTTGGCTGTGAGAGTTGCTCTGCTAGAAGGCAGGCTCTACCAAGAGATTTTGACAAACTGCATCACTGGGCTGAGGCCAATTGTATGAGGTTCAACAAGGCCAAGTTCCAGGTCCTGCACTTGGGTCACAGCAACCCCAGGCAGTGTTGCAGGCTGGGGGAAGAGGGGCTGGAAAGCTGCCCAGCAGAAAAGGACCTGAGGGTGCTGGTCAACAGCAGCTGAACATGATCCAGCACGCGCTCAGGTGGCCAAGAAGGCCAATGGCATCCTGGCCTATATCAGGAATAATGTGACCAGCAAGACCAGGGCAGTGATTTTTCTCCCATACTTGGCACTGGTGAGGCCACACCTTGAATCCTGTGTTCCGTCTTGTGCCCTTCACTACAAGAAGGACGTTGAGGTGCAGGAATGTGTCCACAGAAGGGTAACAGAGCTGGTGAAGGGTCTGAAGCACAAGTCCTGTAAGGAGCAGCTGAGGAAGCTGGGAGACTTTTACCTGGAGAAAAGAAGGCTCAGCAGGGACCTTATTGCTCTCTACCTGAAAGGAAGTAAATATCAATGTATTAACAAGGATAAATCAGAAGCAAAAAGAGGTGAAATAACTGACAGATATTGGCAGTTCTTTGTTCTTGCTGAATTCCAGACTTTGCACAGGATTCTCCTTCCCTCTAATGTAGTATTCAAGTATTGAGAGCTGCTAACCTGAAAACCTGCATTAAAGTGGTTTAAGCACTTTAGATATGCATATCCCTTATTTTGCTGTCATGGAATCTGAAGTCTTATGGAGTTAGGACAAGTCCCCTAGACTTCCTGTGATTTTATTTTTTTTCATTAAATTAATGAGAATAGCTCAACAGCAAGACAATGTTCTTTACTGCATGACATCTATTTACATTTAACATCAAGAGTTGGGCTCCTTGATCAACATCTCTCTACTACCCCAAATTATTCAACTCTCTGCTCTTTGAAAATTGTTTCTTTTCATTCCATACAAACAGGAACTGGGGTTTGTGGGATGGTGCATAACCTATACCAAATTGCAGAGAGATTATGTAAAAGCTTATTCTTTCACTGCAGATTGTATGTGCTATAACATCTCTTTGCCCTGTGCAGACTCATATTACTTTAAAGTTGTGGTTGGTTTGAAACTCTTGCAGAGGGCTTACCTAGGTATAAATAGGATGAAGAAAAATCTCTCTGAGGGCACATTTTCAGTATGAGAGTAGAAGTAATCATTCTGATCCTGTTAACATCTAACAGGGTTGTTTATAAAACCATTCCCCTATCTACCACTTGCTTTAAAAGTGCCTAGAGGACTGCCCTTAAATATCATGAGACTTAATCCTACTCCCAGACAAAAGAAGCAGGATCTTAGCCATAGCTCGTAAGCAGAACTGAATGCAGCTCATGGAGGTGAGGTAACTGCAGGCATGGGGAAATATTTGGCTGCATTTTAAAAATAAATCTAAATGCGTAAATCCTTGATATTGCTATCACTTGAACTCACATGGTGAACTGATAAGGAGAACCAGCCAGTGGGGTTTCATCAGGACTAAACTTAGAGATTTTATTTTAGGATTAGTAAATACATTTTTTTACCATGTCTATGTGTTAAGGGTAGGATATAGCCACCAAGCTAGGGTGCCACAGTCGAGTGCCCTTTATAGCATTCATTTCAGAGCTTACTGAACAGTGCCCTCACATTACTCTTCTTCTGTTTCTGCTCATTTTTTGTTTGTTTAGATTTTTGAATTCTTTTGCACATTTACACAGAGTAGCTCAAGATAAAATTTCACCCAATAGATGTTTAGACAGCTTTGAAACACAGTAAAATGAGACTCATTTGCCCTCTTCTGTTGCGTACTACACCAGTATGTTGCATTTAATCTTTCAAAGTAATTATTTTGGAAAGAACATTTTAGGATGCTTGTTTATCTGGTGTGGTGGGTTGACCCTAGCTGGATGGCAGGTGCCCACCAAAGCCCCTGAATCACTTCTCCTCAAATGTACGGAACAGAGAAATTATAAGAAAATGCTCATGGGTCAAGATAAGGGGAGGGAGAGATCACTCAAAGATTACTTTCACAGGAAAACCAAAATTGACTTGGGGAAATAAGTTTAATTTATTGCCAATCAGATTAAAGCCACGTAATAAGAAATAGCATAAAATTAAAAAAAAGTCCTCCCTGCCACCCGTCCCTTCTTCCCTGGCTCAGTTTTGCTCCTGGATTCTCTACCTCCTCCTCACCAGTAACTCAGGAGAACAGGGAATGGGTACTGCAGCCAGTTCTTCACACATTGTCTTTGCAGCTCCTTCCTCCTCAGCGGAAGACTCCCCACACTCTTCCCCTGCTCTAGGGTCTGGTCCTTCCCGTGGGAAACAGTCCTCCATGAACTCCTCCAATACGAGTCCTTCCCATGGGCTGCCATTTTTTGTGAACTGCTCCAGCTTGGATTCCCCATGCAGTCACAAGTCCTGCCAGCAAACCTGCTCCAGCATGAGTTTCCCATGGGGTCACAGCCTCCTTCAGGCATCCGCACACTCCAGTGTGGGGTCCCTACCACAGGCTGCAGGTAGATACCTGCTCCACCACGGACCTCCAAGGTGGTACCCATATCCTCATTGCTTTTGACTACAGCTACCCTCCTAATTACACAACATTTTGGAAAAGTGCACAGTGTTTCTGACATTCGTTCTGTAACTGCTCTTTGAATGCATCTCATGAGGTTTTGTCATTCTTGACCCCCTACTGTTAGAAAGCATTAACAGCTGCTAGGCACCCTCAAAGCTGATCTAATATAAATTTTTCTTCCTTTGATAAGATCAAGGATTGTGCAAGCTCCTTGGTATGTATAGGAGGAACCTTTTTCCAACTTGTCGCTCAAGGCTATATGGTATGAGGAAAGATTCCATAATCCGTATGCTGAATTTTAGTGATTTATATGCAACTACTCTTGTGAGTAGTCCCAAATAGTTCAACAGATGTATATGTCTGAGTAAATGGTGTAAGGATTAAATAGTCTGGATGAAAATATCTCTTCTTACATGCATATGATTGAAAGTTATTTAATAATGTCATATTCCCTGAAAAGTTTATATTCAACTTTTACTCTCTATTTAAAAATTCAACTCTGAAAGTTTACAAAGTATTTTTCATTTCACTCTGAGATTAACAGGTTGCCTTTTAAATCATGACCTAAATATTTCCTCCATATCCCAAGATCATGTCCCCACTGACTGTTCTGTGATGGGAGCTCCTTAGGTGTGAGAGCAAATTCTTCCTCCAACCCCAGCTAGAGGTTTGAGTTCAGGCTACTCAGCACTGCTCAGAATTGAGACCACACGTAAGTTAAATTGCTAATTCTTTTGGTTCAGTGGCAAACACCTTCTTCAAGACATTTTAAAAATAAGGTGATGAAAGCAACAAAATCTGTTGCTCACAAATTTAGATCACTTGGAGTGTTCACAAGTACCCAGAATCCCGTTCAAAGCCTCAAGACACTTTTTCCTTTCTAATACACATAGTCCTTAAGAAATACTGACATCTGCTGTCAATATGGAACTGGAATCAGCCTGGTAGGAGCTTTTGTCTAGCTTACTACATCCTGCGCCTCAGATGACCCCAAGTTTCTCTGTGCTTCAGAGTATATTATTTCTCCTAAAATAAAACATGCCCCCTGTTAGTAGAAATGAGTACAACTTGGGGAATAATTTGAAAACAATATGGAACAATTTCCTTTGTTGTAATTGACCCGGGACTACCTGAGAATTGGAAATGATCAGATGGAGTTTTATGTTGATTCCTAGTTAATGGCTCATATAAAGAGCCGTTTGGATTTTGCAGTCTCTTTTTAGAGATTTTTACACTCTTTTAAGTGTAAAAATCTCTGAAAAGATGTTTTACACTCTTTTTTTTTACACTCTTTTAACAGTTCACCCAATCACATCAGTGACGGGAGGTTATCACTAATAAACAAGAAGAGAATCAACATGCAGATTTCTCTAGGTTTTATAAGTTAAAATAAATGAATGGATGAATGGATAAACATAAAATAAATAAAGACAATAAGTCAAATAAAAGTTCAGGATATTGTCAGGGCTCTGTTTTGAAAGCCTCTATTTCTGCTGATCAAAAATATATACTGTAAATTGCACACATATAAGTAAGAATCTTCCTATACAGTGTCACTGTTCTTATTTGCTCACTAAGCTTTATGTGGGATTTAGTTTTGGGCAGTTTGGTTAAGCATCTAGCCAAAGATCATCTGGGATTTCCTGACAATGGAGTAAGATAGACTGCTTCAGCAAGCAGCTCAAGATGTCTATGAAAGAGTCAAGAATCTCTTGCTGGATATGCCCAGGGTTTTCTCATTTACATCTGCTGTGATGCCTAAAACTAAGTGAAATGACTTTTGAATGAAAACTGTCACTGTGGCCTGGCAGTCTGAACACGTAACACTATCCAGACGTTGGAACGGGCTTGCTCTTTAGGTCTTGGTGGCTGAGTGTGTCATAAAGACAAATAATTATGTTTGGTTACTGGGTTACTTATCATTAAAATATTATATATTGCTTGTACTAAAACATATTCGTGAAAAGGTTTGTTTTTGCAAACAACAAATATTTCCAAGTAATTTGTCAACTGTTCGCATACTCCTTAACACGTGCCTTGACACATGTCCTAAGTGAAATATATTTCATTCTAGAAGACAATCATGTAAGAGAAGATTTGGGTGCATTGGCAGTAGGAAGGCCACTAATTTGTCTTATAAAATAAATATTCAAAATAACTTTGCTAAGGTCATAGAAAGGCATCACAGATTTCAAATACATGTGTGATAGTTGTTCAGGTGTTTTAAGGATCATGAAATTATGAACATCTATCTGATTTGCTTTCATTTTTCCTACTGTTTAAAATATTCCATACCTTTTAAATTTGTCATGGCTTTTAGTTATAAGAAGTCCAGGTTCATCCTACATTTAAAAAAAAAAAAAAAAGCAAGAATAATGCAGGCTTTGAAGGTACAGAAGGTACAGAACAAAAATATATAGTCACTGAGTTTTATTAATCCCTCAATCCATTCTTCAAACAATAATTACAATAAATCTTTTAAATTTTATTTAAATTGTAGTTTATGTTACATTATTTTTCTTGACAGAAGGACAAACTATCCTGAAAAATAAGTAAATCAATAAATCAGAGGTGATTGAAACATTTTTAACATGTAGAGGGGAGTGAAAAAAAAGTCACACATTCATTTTTAGTTTAAAAAGCCAGTGATCTACCTTTATTATTCATGATATATCACAAAATATTCCCTCTCAAATGAAACCTTGATAGATGTTGGCAATAGAAAATCTCCTCTTTCTGATGTTCTGTTTTGCCCATTCTCTGCTTATTGCATGCCTCCATGTGCAAAGTTTAGTTCTGGCCCATTAGGTTCCACCTGAAGACAAAGGTGTCCATGTGTGCTCCCAGCCCAGGAGGCTAAACACATCCTAGGCTGCATCCAAAGCAGTGTGGGCAGCAGGTCAAGGGAAGGGATTCTGCCCCTCAGCTCGGCACCACACCTGCAGAACTGTGTCCACTTACGGGTTTCCCAGTACATGAAAGACATGGACCTGTTGGAGTGGGTCCAGAGGAGGGACACAAAAGTATTCAGAAGGCTGAAACACCTCTCCTGTGAGGAAAAGTTGGAGAGTTGGGGTTGTTCAACCTGCATAAGTGAAGGCTCTGAGGTACCATATTGCAGCCTTCCAGTACCTGAAGGAGGTCTGTAAGAAAGATAGGAACAAACCTTCTAGCAGGCCTGCAACTGACAGGACAAAGGGCAATGGTTTTAAACTGGAAGAGGGTAGTTTTATATTGGACATACGGAAGAAATTTTTACAGTGAGGATAGTGCAACACAGAAACAGGTTGCCTGGAGAAGCTGTGGATGCCCCATGCTTGAAAGTGTTAAAAGTGTTAAAAGTGAGGTTGGATGGGGCTTTGGTGTAACCTGGTCTAGTGAAAGATGTCTGTATCCATGGCAGGGGGTTGGTCTAGGTGATCCTTAAGGATCCTTTACAACCCAAATCATTTCATGGTTCTGTGGATATCTTAATGTGAAAATGAAGGAAAATAGACTGGGGAGATAATTTTGTCATTGTGAAAAGAGCCACAACAGTGTTACCTGGAGTTGTGGGCAGAACTCTACACAGCTGTAGAATGTTTGGCATGACCTTAGTGAAGAAGATTATAATGTTCCATAAGAGACTTGTTTCATTGTCTGAGGAAGGTCTTCTCCATTAGATTTTTCTCCATTCCTTGTGAAGCCTTTATCTTCTATGGTGCAGACAGCTAGAGTAATTCTGTAACACTTCTAATATTAATTTTCTCAATTATGCATCTCAGATGCTGAGTACTGAGATAAAGAAATGGCCAGTAATGTCAAAGACAAGTATTGAAAGGATGAAAATGGAAGAACAACCTCTTTTCTGTAGGCTGCAGGAAAATGTGATAGAAGTGAGGAAATGGATCATAAATATGTGGGAGTACAGTAACAGTTGCACACGGCTGAAATGAGTGGATTGACAAGAATGTGAAGAAACAGAATTATACTAAGAATACTGCAGGGGAAAAAAAAGATTAGTATTAGGGAACAGAGGAGTGAAGGCATTGAGCATTTGTAGAAGAACAGGAAGAAATAGATTGATGTTTATATAGAAAAGTTGGTGGTAAAAGAGGAAAATACAGGTTGCAAATGGGTGATTGTCACAGCTAGACTATCCACAGGTCTTCTGTGGTTGCACCTCTAGTAGTAAATTAAACAGTGTCTAGAAACTTTCCGGGGTGCTAGTAATACTACTATATACTTTAGAATTATTTGAATGATCCTTGAAAGAGCTTTCATGCATTTCCAAGTCCAGCAAGTTACCATACATCAAGCATGGTTCCCAGTAGGCTGTCCGCATCCACACACCCTGTTTTGGAGATAAAAATATTTCATCAAGTCTGTATGAAGTGCTTTGTTCCAGATTGTGGTCCTGAGCACATTTCTTTTACCAGTATAGATATAACCAATCCATCTTGTTCTGAAGAGTAGCAGCGGCTAAAAGTCATTGTTTTTCTTCCAAACCCTGAAACAATTAGATTTAGTCACAGGTAGACACATAGGAAAGGGTCCAGGAGAGAAGTTCCCTGAGAAAAACACAAATAGCCATGGCATATACCCAGCAATCTGCTTTGCCAAATGGCGTAAAAAAAATTTTCCATTTCCCAAATGTCAGAGAGAAAAGATGCAACTGCTCTGGTGTAAAGGCTGTGCTGCTGTTTAGGCAGTTGCACTAGATGATGGCTGTAGGTCCCTTCCAAGTGAACATTGTATTGTAATGGACACTGGAGAGGCAGCCCTACAGTCATGCAAAATTTTCTTCCACCCTAAGCAAATAAAATGTGGTTATTTTTCCTCCTTATTCCAGAACTCAATTTCTTTCAAACCTTCAATTTTATGACTGTGGGTAGTCTCACATGCTGTGTGTACACTTACAAGGACCCTAGGAATAGAGGAATGTGCATGAAACCACTTTTTGCTTTCTTCTTTTCTACGTAACTTCACCTGCAGTTTTCAGCAGCTCTTTCACGTAGGCATAAAGGAAGGTTGAGTCAAAGAATTAAATGCATTTTATCCTTCGCAGCATGTAAAGCATGTGATTAGAAAGAAAGGGCCTATTTGAGGTCACAGATTGCAAAGGAAAACAGCATTTACTCTCAGCCCACAAAAGGTCTTGATTTTGATTGACTTAATTTGAACCCCTGAGGTTCTGGGGGAGAAGGAGAGTTCAGTTTCCTTTGTTTTGTTTTGGGGGGTTTTAAAGAGCTGGTTCCCACAGAGTCATTTTGAATATTACAGAGAAAAAGTTTAAAAGCCTTTTTCAAATACTCTATTTGTTCCATAATGAAAATATCTGAGCATTCAAAGCTCAATTAGCTCTACACTTTAAAAGTATTTTCTAAAAGTACAATTTACAAGAGGTAAAGAAGCACTCTTTTCCTCTTTTTGCAGCAGGATTGTCATATTCACTTCAAGGAATTTACAGACTAGGTATGTAGAAATATAAATGAGAGGAGAATTTAAGCTGTTTACGCTAGATTATAAAATCCTGTGTTGCGCAGACTCCTAGATCTCCCCATTTCCATAAGACAGGATAAGTAGGCACATCCTTAAAATGTTCCATAGTGCTCAAAAAAAGTTTGGCAAGGATCCCCATATACTTAGAATCCTAAAAAGGTTTAGGTTGCAAAAGACCTTCTAGATCATCAAATGCAACTGTTAACCCAGCACTGCTGAGTCCACCACTAAACCACGTCCATCAGTGCCACATCTACATGTCTTTTATATTCCTCCAGGGATGGTGACTCTACCACTTCCCTGGGCTGCCTTTTCCAATGCTTGATAAACCTCTCCATGATGAAACTTTTCCTGATAAAGTCTAAACCATCCCTGTTGAAACTTGAGGCCATTTCTGCGTGTCCTATCACTTGATACTTGGGAGAAGAGACAAACATCCACTTTGCTACAACCTCCTTTCAAGTAGTTGTAGAAAGCAATAAGGTCTCCTCTGCAATTCCTTTTCTCCAGAGTAAACGCTCCCAGCTCACTCAGACACTCCTCATAAGATTTGTGCTCCAGACTCTTCCCCAGCTCCATTGCCCTCCTTGGACTCACTCCAGCACCTCAGTGTCCTTCTTGTAGTGAGGGCCCTAGAACGGAACACAGGATTTGAGGTGTGGCCTCACCAGTGCCAAGTACAGGGGGGCAATCCCTGCCCTGGTCCTGCTGGCCACACTACTGCTGATACAGGCCAGGATGCCATTGGCCTTCTTGGCCACCTGGGCACATTCTGGCTCATGCTCAGTTTGCTGTTGACCCACAGCTCTGAGTCCTTTTCTGCTGGGCAGCTTTCCAGCCCCTCTTCATCCAGCCTGTAGAGCTGCATGGGGTTGTTATTATGAATATACTTGTTACCCTGTATGCGCAGAATTAAATGCATCAACTCAAAACATTTAACACTGAAATATTGGACAAGTCTGGTAGGGAGCAAATGAAGAAAAAACAGCTTTGCTCACAAACCTCAAGACTTTTCAGTCATCTTCTCTCTTAGGGTCACATTTCCTGTTATTCAGCAATGTAGACTCTTAGGACACCTATTAAATTTATCCATTAAATTAATTTATTTAGGCGATATAGTGATCACTAAGTGCTGAAAGATTGAAAATCAGATTATATTATGCACTGGAGCATAGCCCACCCTCAGGATCTCACTGCCTTTTAAAACACAATCACCCTGCACAAACAGCACCACACTGCATTCCGCAGTCTTGTTGGTTTATTCCTCCAATCACTGAAACCTCTCTGCAGGCCCAATGGTTAGTTTACAGATTGGGGTTACACGGTCAGATTGTGCATCTTCCCTCTTCTCCCCTCAAGATCTCCCCAACCATCCTCGGACTTCTAGACTGCTGGGTTCAGGAATACACCTCACAAGGCTTCATAGCAAATGTTTCTATTCAATCTGTGAGACTCGTGATAAAGTCTGTACTAAGATGCCTTTTACTATTTATTTATTATATCCCCAAAATATATTAAATTCTGTAATCAAAGAGAGGAGGAGAGGTCTCTTGAAAGCATAATTTTAGAAAAGAAGCAGAAAAACCAACCTAGGAGATTGAATTGTTGTATCTTTTTTAGTGTGCCATTGGAAGTTTTCTCTATAAAATAAATTCAATTTATCTGAATCTGAGGAATAGACATTTTAAGTATATTTCTCTTGTTTAGAACTATTGCATTAATGGAAATCATATTCTGTTGTTCATGCTTTCCAGTTCCTGGAACAGCTAAGGACATACTGTAATAAAAGATTTCATGCTACATATTTCTCAACAGGTGTCAGCGGGGCAATTTACAATCTAAGGAAAGCATAAACAGGGCAAGGGCTTTTATGCCATGACTAAATGAATTTCTAGACAAAGTGTTTTAAAAGCATGAGGGCAGCTGAGTGCTGAGTAAATTTGCATTTGAAAATGTACCCATTTATTCTCTTCTTTCAGTTCTTCAGATACAATGAGTCAGGCCAAATGCTGACGTAAATGGAATCCAGGCTACTCAATTCAGAACATCCCACAGGTGATGGCTGTGCTAAGCCAACAGTGCTGGGAAGTTAATTAGAAGCTGGATCCAGCAAGTACTTAGTCATAATTTCTCCAGGAAAATTGTGGATTGGAGGACTCAAAATAGCATGGACAGATGCTGTCTTCTGGATCAAGCAGTGTGATTTTGGCCTATTCCAACTGCTCTTTATTTATCACCTTTTGGAGATTTCCTGTTCTGTAGCGTTTCTGATCTCAAGGGCTGCATGGAATTGGTTTCTAATGTGCACCAGGCATGCCTAAAACGGGAAAGGGAACATTAAAATGGCACTGAAGCCAAGGTTTTATTTTCCCTCCCTAGGTCTGCCAGGTAACTTCACACATTTTTAAAAATGCATGTATATATATATTTATATATAGTGAATAGTTTTCAATTGTGCAAGGGAACAAAACAATGGGGGAAGTCCTGAGGTAGTTTGCAATCATGACCTTAAAAATACAACTTTCTCATACATGTGTTCTCATTTGAAAAGTACTGAGAAGGGATTAACAAAAAAGCCACCCATCAAATGAGTATCTCAACATGATAATTATCATTGACAGGACAAGCTGTTTGACACTGAAGTACACCAAAATAATGACTTGTTTTCATTTTAGAATCTTCCTTTTGGGAAAGAAAGAAAGAAAAAAAATCCCTTCATTCACTCGAAAGAAATTTCCTTTTATAAAGGTTTTAAATCACAAAAGTGTAATCGTAACTATACATCCTGAAAACAAAAATAGTGATTTAGGGCAGCTTCTTTCTCACTGGAAATGCACCATCATTTATATGTAAAGTTGATAATTAAAGAGATTCTTTTGAAGAGTCTGGGGCTCAGAAGATTGTCTAGTGATGCCCTAGAGTCAGAAAATTATTAATATATTTTATTGAAAATCAAATTTCACTATACTGTGTCCATATCACTTTAAAACATAGACATCAGTCTTGGTGTAAAACAGTATGGAAATTGTGGTAATACAGGCATGTTATCTCTTAGAAAGAAAGATTATTCTTATTTGCAGTGCAAAATGCCCTATTTAGTAGGCACTGGTTATTGGGATAATTGGAACAGTGTAGTGAGAGAGAAGTATTAAATTTCTTTACCAAAGGAATCATTAATAGACCTTGTACACAATTTTTTGTATAAATACAATATTCTTATATCTTTTGGGGTAGAAGGAGAAGAAAGGAAAGAAAAGAAATATTACCACATTTCTAAGAGGGTTTTAAAGTATAAAACTTTTAAGGTATCTACTAATGATCTGACTAATAGAAAACAATATCTGTCATAATATCTTGCCCATCCATTAACAAATAGACATAGAATAATTATTTCAATTTTAGACCAAGGTTTGAAAGGGTATTTGGGTTTTAAACTAACACTTCATTTAAAGAAAAATACGGTTTTTTCAACTTACACTACTCAAAAGTAATTTCAGGACTCACACAATCACAGACCTAAGTGGTCATTGCAGGTAATATTTCCATGAATTGGCAATACCTCACTGAAAGGGAGTAACCCCTTCACTGAGCATCCTGTGCAAGGCATTGGCAACTCCTAGAGTAGGGAAGACTTTCAATTAACTTTACAGCTCTGAAGGTTGGGGGAAAAAACCCACTTAAATCCTTGTTTCTTACAGTCTACTGTAATGCAGAAGCCAGAGTACAAAAGCAATGACAGAAACGTTTTCCACATTCTTGAGATAGAATGTCTTAGTTTTGTTTCCATATGTATGATGAAAGACTTTCTGAAATTTATACATGGCCTAATGTTTTGAAAGGTGAATCTGCATACAAGTTAGATGCTCTAGTTATCAACAAGATCATCCAGGCAATCTGAATGGGAACGCAGAATGAATTGAGACAGAGTATCACAAGTTCTTCTCAGTCAAAAAACCTTTTCTGTCAGTGTACATGCCAGAAAGTTGGTGTCACAATAATGAGAATTACTTCACTGGAACATATTTATATTATTCAAACTCTGTTAATTTACATTTGAAATACTCAGCATTTCTACAAAAAGGGTTGAGCAATGCCCATATCAGAAGCCCTAGTTATCACCAACTTTTTCACTACCCAGTAACATCTGAGCAGTAAAAAGGCAGAATTAATAAGATACGTACCTTAGTCGATGCTTCCAAAACTGCATGTGTACAATTACAGATCTCTTTCAATATTCCACTAACTCACTACAGGTGACTTACTTTTAGAAATGTGGAGTGAATTGTTACTATTAATTAAATGAAATCCAAACTACTTATTTGGTTATTAGAGATTGGTAGTGAAATTTATGTCAATTTTGAACATGGGATGGATTTATTTTAAGAGATGTTCAGCATCTGACGTTCTTTAGTGTCTATAAGAACTGCATTAATGATAGCTGCCTACTCAAACAAGTGTTGGAAGACTGTGAACCAGTACTTATATTTAGGTTTCAACTTTCAGCAGAAATATGTGTGTGACACAAAGGAAAAGATGTTCTAAAGATATCATAGAACAAGTATAGATTGTCTGGTGAGCTTGGAGAGTCTAGATCACTTTGGTTTAGATGGAATTCTGTCAGAAATGGTTTAGGTATATTCTGATGGGTTGGATGGGATTACCTGTAGTACTTCTATTTCCAGCAGCTTTATAATTCTACAAATAGGAGAATAAATACTTGTGGTTGGGATAAGAGGAAAATTGTCCAGTTTCCTCAGCAAGATCAAGTTAAGGACCACAAATAGAATAGTTTTCTAATATTTAATGGTTTAGTTTGGAAATAGTGACATTTCATCCCAGTGTACTGAAAGGTCTGGCTGATGTTATTGCGAGACCTCTCTCAGTTATTTGTTACCCGTCTTGGGAATATGCAGAGGCTCCAGACGACTGGAAGCTAGCAGATGTTATTTGAATCTTCAGGAGGGCAAGAAAGAAGACCATGGTAATTAAAAGCCTGTCAGTCTCACTTCAGTGCCTAGTAAAATTATGGAGAAGATTATTTTGGGAGTTATTGAAAAACACTTGAAAGACAATGCAGTAATCACTCAAAGTTAGCATAGGTTTATAAAGGCAAAATCATGCTTTACTAACTTAATTTCCTTTTATGAGAGCGTTACCTGACTAATGGATAAAGAGAAGGCACCAGACATGCGGCTTTTATTTATTTTAGAAAGGCTTCAGTTCTCTCTCTTACAGTATCCTTCTATACAACTTGTCCAGCACACATCCAGTCATGTACACAATGCAACGTGGGACCAATTGGCTGAAGAGTTGGACCCAAAAAGTGTTGGGAGAGATGGGTTAAAAAGCAGAGGTTGGTGAAGAGATTGGCAGTTGCTCAAATGACCTTACAATTGGGAATAACTCTTGATTGGCCTGTGAGAACAGCAGGACAGGAATCTGCTAGCATGGACCACGTTTAACAGTGACTGTGTCTTTACTTGTGAGATTCTGTCCAGGGGCTGCTTTACCTAGTTAACAAGATAATGAAAATAAATTTACTCTTTCCATTCTAGCCACAAGTTTGTGGTTGTCCCAACTGCCTGCCTGTGTTGACTCACACACAAAGTTGCACTAAATGGGGCAATTTTTGGTTGGTGCCCAGTCACTGGTGGTGTTCTCCAGGGCTCAATTTTATGGCAAGTTTTCATCAATGTTTTTATCAGACCTGGATGCTGGAATTTAATGCACACTAAGCTTGCCAACTAAGCTAAATTAGGAGGAGTTGTTGACTTCCTTGAGGACAGAGATGCCCTTACATAGAGATCTTCATGGATTGAAGGGCTGGGCAGTCACCAACTACATGAATTTTAACAAGGGAAAATGCCAGATCCTCCATGTGGGATGGTGTAATCCTGGAGGAAGGTATACACTGGGGGCAAAAGACTGGAATGAAACCCAGCAGAAAGAGGTGTTCTGGTTGATGGCAAGTCAACAATGTGCCCTGATAGCCAAAAGGGCGGACTGTATCCTGGGGAACATTAGGCCCAGTACAGCTAACCGGCTGGAAGAAGTGATGTTCACACTGTAATCAGCATTGTTGCTGCCTCACCTCCAGTACTGTGTGCATTTTGATTTCCAAAATATAGGATGTATATAAAAATATTAGAATGTACCCAATTTTTCAAGTTGCCCTGTGGGGAGTAAATGATCCTTGTGGGTCCTTTCAGGATATTCTATGATTCTATGGATCCTGGAAACTGGGGTAGGACAGAAAACATTTGTCGAGGAAACGTAAAAGAAGAATTAATTCTTTTAAATGGCAATATCTAGTTCAATTTTGAAACAAATAGCATGGTTTATTGCCTGAATTTTTCACTATGCATTTTTTAAGAATTTCAAATGTATGTATGTTCAGAAAAATGCATTTATCAAAAGCTTAAGTACACTAATTAGGCATCTCTTCCAGCCCAACGTTGTGAGAATGATATGAACTACTTCTATGCATCTGGAATGGAAATTTGATCAAAAATTAAAAGGAAAAAAAACCCACTACATAAAGCCACACCCAACTTGGTTTCTATGAACAGTAAGTTAAATATACATATCTGTCTTAGAACAGATTTTGCTTTATTCTTTACTGTTTGAATTTTTTATACAAAGACTTCAAGCAGATCTTATTCTTCATTTATTTATTTATTGCATTTGTTCTCAGAATTTTTTTTATTACATTCACCTAGATACAATTTAGGTTTGTGATTTACTGTCAAATTCATTATTTAGTATTTTGTGCTTTATAATGTAATGGTGTAGAGTTTATATCAAAACATTTATTGTGTTGGCTGCACTGTATTTTCCTCAGTATTATGTATTTCTATCTATTTTTTAAGTGTGCACGAATATATTTAAAACTTTTAGAAATTTTCTTTTTTACTTTCTTATTTGACAAGTGTTTCTTATGAAGTATTCCATTTAGGTGATTGAAAGAGATTTTAAGGAAGAAGTGATTTATTTATACTCGTAAAAAAGTAACATTTTTTTCCAATTAATTATGTTTTCTAGTCCACCCACTTTGGGGATAAGAAAAAAGACTTTTTCTTACTTCTTTTTTTTTTTATATATATATTTAATTTTAATTTTGGGCTATCTCACTGAGTTCTGGTTATAGTGTAGCAAGTATTGTCTAAGACATTGTCTAAACCATGTGAATAAATAATACCTCAAACTAAACTGTCATAGTTGATTAAAAAGAACTTACTATATGACTTGTATGTCATAGTGGACTAGTCAAATTTGGAACCACCATTGTGTTTGCTTTTATCTAAAGATGCAGAATATGGTTTTTAATTAAACTCTATTAGGATAGATTTAGCATTAACAACCTGTTGAGGCAGTTACCCTGGGATATATCGCAGAAGTGAGCAAAGATATTGCTTTATATGAAAAAAGATGTTCTAGAGAACATTGCAGTGGGAAAGCTGAAGGATTAATGCCTACCATTAAGATATACCCATCATCTGTTTATAGTCCATCTTTCTTCTAGCAGACCTTGAAGACCTATTCAACCCACCTGAGCATATTCTCAAACAAATCTGTTTGTAACATGAAGATAATACATTTCCAGGCAACAGCAACAGAACAGATTGCCTAGCAGAGAGCAGGAGATAATTCAGCAGCCTTTTCCTTAGACAAATGAACCAACTTGCCAGCTTAGAAATGTTTTACTGCTTTATCTCATTGGCAGAGTCTTCTGTTTGTGCCACAGACTTTATTTGCCCACATACACCTCAGATCTGGCTAGGCTAATGAAAGCTCCAAACCCCTTAAAATATACAAAGCCCTTACATTATGTCTCAACTTACTTTACAGTGTAAAAAATAAAACTCAATTTTATGTCAATGTAAAACTAGAAGCATGGATACTTGGATAAACAGCAGCTCTCTTAGTGAAAATCCCAGTTCTATCTCCTCTTTTTCACAACGAATATTACAGAATCATGAAATAGTTTGGGTTGGAAGGGATAGTTCCAACCCCTCCACCATGAGGATGGACACCTTCCACTAGGCCAGGTTGCTCAAAACCCCATCCAAGCTGACCTTGAACACTTATAGGGAAGAGACATCCTTATCTTCTCTGGTCAACCCGTTCCAGTGGAACATTATGATTCTCAGACAGTGTGTGATCGAAAGAAAACAATTCTTTCCCTCTCCCCAGAAAATCACTGTGTTACTGCAGTCAGGGAATTCCAAAAAACAAGTGCCTAGGTATCAAAAACTAGTTTAGTCATTTTATCTCTCCCTTGCTATGTAGCCTGGGAGGTAAAAAGTGAATGAAACTGAGCCCAGCAGAGCACAAGACTCAGTAAGGATAAGGAAACTCCCTTTGCAATAATTATGCAGGTACAACAGAGGCCTGCAAGAAGACACCTGGGAATTACAGCTTGCTGATGACCATCTATCAAACACTGAAAAAGCACAGCCACGTGATATGGGAGAAAAAATGCATCCGCTTTTTTAAAAAAAAGCAGTAGTAACAAAGCAATGGAAATAACATTCCACAGTGAAAAATCATTAGGGATGATGAAATAAATAAAAGTAATAAAATAAAATGTATTTGTTATATAATTATATTATTTATTAACATGGAATTAGAATCTATGAAATATAATTATTGTGCCGTATCATTATATAATTAGAACACAATGGTATGTTGTTATATTATGTATTACATTGTCTTATGTGATATATATAATTATATTTAAAGTGGTATTATTCAAGTTATAAATAAACCAGTCCACATTTGAATGAGGCATCAATTGTGACCTGTGAGAATTATTCCCTCTCCTCCTGCCCTAGATATTGTGCCTCACATATTTTTGGGTGGAGGCCAAAGGCTAGGAACACTCCAGAAAGTCAAATATTGTACAAAGGAACAAGACCCCAAATTTAAGAGGGTGAGAGGAGCTGGGCAGCCACACGCACATTTAATGACTTCAATTCTGTCTTCTCTTATTGATATGCTTGTGAACCTGATCACATTGACCTCAGGAACAAAGGGCTATAGCATCAGTACTGAGAGTAATCTTGGAGTAGCCCCGAGGCATTTCAGGATTTGATTGGTAAGGGCTGACTGCTTTGATTTCATGGCAATAATGAGTGAAAAATGAATCAGAACCATTACCATAGGGTGAGTTGTTAAGGAATTTCAATCTTGCAAATGTTTATTTCAGAGTTCAAATCTACTTTGATCTATCTGTCTTCTAATAATTCCAATCACAGAATATTCAAATTCTTCAGCTGGTACACACAGGCAGACACATATATATACATGCATATCCATGATGTCCACAAACTAGAGTCAGAATTAAGTCTTTCAATGTTCTAACTCAATGAACTGTAGAGAGCTGGGCATATTTGACCACAGAACTCTAAGTCCATCTTATCTTTAAAAATATGAGCCCAGGAAAACTAATCATTTAATTATAATGCTTCCCTCAGACATTCTCATGTGTGGCAAACTGGGACTTAGAATCACAGAATCACTAAGAATTGCCGGGGTTGGAAATGACCTTTAAGATCATTAAGTCCAACCATCAATCTAGCACCACCACCATGTTCACCATTAAACCGTGTCCTCAAGTGCTGTATCCACACATTTTGAACACTTCCAGAAATGGTGACTCCACCAGTTCACTGGACAGCCTGTTCCAATGCTTTACAACACTTCCCATGAAAAGAATTTTCACAATACCAAATCTAAACTTCCCCTGGAGCAACTTGAGGCCATTTTTTCTCATCCTGTTGCTTGTTACCTGGGAGAAGAGACAGACCCCTGTCTTGCTACACCCTCCTTTTAGGTAGTAATAGGGAGTGATAAAGCCTCCCCTCTTTTTCTCCAGACATGAGAAAAAGTAATGGGAAACTGCCTAACAAACTCTTTTACTTGAGTGTATTTTCATTTTATCTGTACAGGGATCTTCATTCTCTATTTGTGAACTAGTACTCTGAATTACACAATTATTTTTCTGTATGAAAAAGAAATAATTGCTTTAGAAAAAATGCATTATAATTTTGTCTTTTTTTGCATAAATTTTCATGCCATGCTCATATAGAACATTTATGTTTTGTATTATGAGACATTCTGTAAAGATTTTATTTAATATTGCTTAGATTTGCAACAAAACTTCATTAGTACTCAGAAATACATTCATCTCATTGGCTTCCCGGCATACCAGTCCACCACCAGGAAATCTGCACTTCAGAGGTAATTCAAATATTACAATAGCATTCTTCATACATATCTGTCATCATCTATTGCCACCTCTGCATCTGTAGTGCTTTGTGAAATGCCCTTTGCCATTCCAGAGATTTGCTAGACTGAATGCTTTATGAACTGCATTAAAAATACTTTTGTAGTTGATTTACTGCAATATTCACATAAAGTGGCAACAGAGGGGAGGAAGAAAGGGAATGAAGTGATTAATTATATGCAATTCAGAGGTGAAAGCTCTTATTTTCTCCAGCTAATTGTTGCTTCCACAAAGTTCAAAAACGGCTCTTAAACTGGATTAACACAAAGACACATTTCTGACTAAGTAAAGCTTTGGTCTTTCAGACATTTTATACTTTTCTGTCGTGGCAAGCAGTCCAGTGTTCATGGATGGGCCATGCCCAGGTTGGGATTTGGACATCTCTCTTGTATGACTGCAAAACTGTTTTTTTAAAATATCTGTGATGAAGACATTGAAGTCTTGGCTAGTCTTTCTAAATTTCCTGAATTCCCTGTGTAGCAACAGAAGATTCAGTAATTTTGTTTCAAATTAAGGGTTTAAAATAAGTCTTCATGAGACTTTTTCTGCATCAGAAGCATTATGTTGATTAAACTGGGTACTATGCTGTAAGTGATTTTTTCCAAATGTAGGTGAGTTGTAGAAGCTGGAGAGGGCTCCATGAATGCAGGGACACAAAAGAGTGAGAAAAAGCACCTTGAAATCAGGCTTATTTGTTTCTGATATATCTTTTGTTGTGACAAGAAATCATTTTGAAGTCATCTGGCATGCAGCTTTGATTGCCAAGGACTAAAGAACAAAACTTCAATAAAGGTATAATAAAAAGGCTAATTTCTGCATATTTCTGCCTGTGTGTATTTCCTCAGGAAATACTTCAGCCATCTTGTACACATTCACTGATACCCCTGAAGATTGTTAGGCACTGGAAGAATTGGCAGCCTGAATAAAAGTCCTCAAAAAACGGCACATCAAATTTCTTGCTCTTCTGTTATGATTAAAATCCAACAGAAACAGAATGTTCTTTGAGGTGTCATTGTGACTAAGGGAGAAAAAATGCCGTTGAGAAAAAGGTTGTCATGAAACAGCACCGTGCTTTTACAGGTTCTGTTGAAGGACAGACCTGACGTGAGCCAAGACAAAACTCCAAATCAGCAATGGCCACTAGATGCTAGATGAAAAAGGAGTAAAAAACTGAAATGCAGATCTTTTGAATGACAAAAAAACCCGATGGTTTTTAAGCACTAAAGGAGGATCTTGCACCCATATGGGCAATAGGGTGCTCTCTACAGTTGATCAGATCTGACTGACTCGGAACTGGCGGGTGGGCCACCAATTTTCCCGCCCAATATGTGATAGTCAGGACAGCGAGGAAATATTTTATTTGCCTAGGTATTCACACCCTTTCTTGTGGAGCTTAAAATGCATTCCTTTCCTTTGCAAATGAATCAAAGGTTGCTCTTTTAAAACCTGATCTGAAATGTTGCGGCTGCCTTTTCCACAGTAGCTCGGGTGTTACAGCACTTAGAGTAAATGGGCGGAGAAGCATTGATTCCCTCTGTTCTCTGAGATATTTCCAGGTCACTTTTGTTTCCTCCTCATTGGCTGATCTCCTCACCAGGCCACCTAGCCCAGGAGCATTTTCTTCACTTTCCTCTGAAACTGAGACACTCCTTATAAATATTACTATGGGCAGAGAAGAGATCATGATATAAGAAGGACATGGACCTGCTGGAGTGAGTCCCAAGGATCAGATCCACAGGGAGGATCAGAGGGATGTAACATCTCTCCTATGTAGACAGGCTGAGAGAATTGTTCAGCCTGGAGAAGGCTCTTGGAAGACCTTATAGCATCCTTCGAGTACCTAAAGGGGGCCTGCAAGAGAGCTGCACAGTAACTTTCTACAAGGGCATGTAGCGATAGGAAAAGGAATGGCTTTAAATGAACAGAGGGTGGGTATAGATTAAATATGAGGAAGATATTTTTTACTATGAGGGTGGTGAGGCACTGGCAGAGGTTGCCCAGAGAAATTGTGGATGCCGCATCCCTGGAAGTATTCCAGGCCAGGTTGGACGGGGCTTTGAGCAACCTGGTACAGTGGAAGGTGTCCCTGGGATATCAGGGAAGGTTGGAACTAGGTGATCTTGAAGGTTCCTTCCAAGCCAAACCATAAACTCTATGATTTTATAATCCTATAGGGAACTCTGATTCAGCTGCTACCCAGTCAGCAGTCACAGTTTTTTCCTATCTTGAAGGGTTCAAAGACATTTTATGATCAGACACCATGTACTATGCGTGAGTTAAGGACTCGACGGCACAACCACTATGTCAAATTGGGGCAGATCTGGGCACATATAGAACCAGGCCATGGTATCTGGTGACATGCAGTGTTCAAAAATAGACAATAATATAGCTTTTTAGCCATCTCTGGATTTAAACAGATGCAGCTTAGCAGTTCTCAGGATCACTAGTGCACTAAATTCTTCCAAGTCTTTCTCTAGGCACATAAGTCCTTTTTCGGATCTGGCCCTTAGCTTCATCCAGATTTCTTTCAAAATCCATTTATTTATAGCTGCCCATTATGGCATATGACATAGTGCATAAACATCAATTTGCTCAGATGGACATATGCGACATATTTCCCACTTTGACTTGGGGGGCAGAGAGTGGCACAGAGTGTACCAGAAGTTTATAAAAGTTGCAGACAAAGTAACATTTATGTGATGTGCAGGTAAAACTCCCGTTGGTTTGTTTCTTCCATACACTTCAAGAGTCTAATTTGAGAGAATTAATCTATTGCCTAGATCTTGGAAATTCTTCCTATAAATTAAGTTTTGAATGTTAAACAAATTAGTTTTATATAAATTTGAAGACTAGTGAGCTTAAAAATAGTCACAGTTATATATTCCGGTCTGTAATATGGAACAATAGGTTACTGTTACTTTTTAACCCTTTATTATAATCAAGTGTGTTATTTTGCTGCTTCAAATACCCTTTGCACTATTTGTACCGAGAAAGGTGCAATAATATAATGTCTCATGGCAGAGATAATGTTCATAATTGAAAGGGAGTAGTTTATTTTCAGAACGAATGCTTTAAAAAAATGCAAATGTGTAGATGTTTTTAACTAATTACGATTATATGGGTTTCATATTTTCCATTTGAATACATTTTTCTTCCTTATAATAAATCCACATAAATATTATGCCTAGTAGATTTTTCATGAGAGAAGAGGGATCTCATCCTTAACAAAAATCACTGCCTCACTTTCCCTCAAAACCCAAGGTGTAGTGCATCCTTGTAAGTCAACAAATTTTTAGCCTCAGATTTATAATATGGATTGCAAATCAAGATTCAAAAATGCAAATTCATTTCACATTTTTCTTAAAGAGATGTTTATTTTAAAATAATTGCCAGACCACTTTTAAAACTGTGTCTATATATGGTATATGCTCTTTCTTTTGCACAGTCTTGACCCAGAGCCCCTCATTTTCCAGAACATTCAAACAAAACACATTCTGAAGTGATTGCAGACAGAGGTGATCAGGATAATGTTACTACAAAGTTGGAATGCCATTAAGCTACACAAAGAAGTTAATACCACTTTGAAATAAATATCCAGATTAAACAATGGAATGCATGGAAGGCCCAGATAAATTATTTGTATAAAAGAAACTACTGGAAATATCACCATGTGTCTGAATAAATATCAGATATTTTCCAACTAATTTTCTGCCTTATGTGTTATTTATTTGAGCCTCACAATTACACAGTGATCTCTTTCAGCTTCATTACAGTTCATAGTCTTTTCTTCCAGTGATCATTCTTATGGCACAATAGGTTTTTTCAACCTCATAGACATTCTGTTCTGTGCTGGTATTCCACCCACCCTTGCCTGGTAACTAACTGCACAGCAGCCCACTCTCAGCAGCTCTTTTCACAGAAGAAATACAGATCTTGTAATTGCAACACAGCTTCAATTTCCTTGGACTTCTCATACATTCATGTGAAAATTCTGCTGCAGTAGTTATCAGCATCTTTATTTTTACACTTAAGAAATTAAATACCCATATTTAGATCATCATAGAATCACAGAATGGTTTGGGTTGGAAGGGACCTTAATGATAATTTAGTTACAACCCCCCTGACATGGGCAGGGACACCTTACAGTAGACCAGGTTGCTCAAAGCACTATCTAATGTGACTGTAAACACTTCCAGGGATGGGGCATCCACAGCTTCTCTGGGCAGCCTGTGGCAGTATCTCACCACCCTCACAGTAAACAATTCCTTCCTTATATCTAAACCTACCCTCTGTCAGTTTAACGCCATTCCCCCTTGACCTAGCCAGGTCACATCAAGCTTCTCATCTACCAACACCCCAAAATAGTAGTTTTCTCTTGATTCCACTGATCTATGCCTTTCCTAGATGGACCGCACTATTATATAGCAGCTTTCTATTCTTTAAGGTACTTCTAGCACGTAACAACTGAGTACTGTTCATTTCTTGAATTACCTAAAAACCAATATTCAAAAGCACACGTGTTGATTAAGCACTCTTTGAGATCAGTGTTAAAATGCTTATTTTAGAATATAGCAAGAACAATATTAGATCAAAAAACCCACTTACGAAACTTTTAACCTCAGGGATTTTTTTAAATTCACTGTCCTGAAAATACGGATATTACAGAAAATAGAGAAATTTTATTTCTAAAAGTGTATTTCTCCTACCCGCTCCTTCAAACCTCACCCCTCTAACCCCAAAATCATGAAGACAACTGCATCTGGACAATTTCTGAAGCTCCGTGGAACTTTCTGTGAGGTACGTTATTACAAAGATACTTCTTTGTAGTCTCAGTGCATCCCCACATGCTGTTTTACATCCTTCATTTCTAAGTCTGAATCACAACACACAACAGCAAAAAGACCTACCACAATCGAAAAAGATTATCTTTCATGGGATGTTTGGACTACATGTCAAAAGTGTTTTATCATATAGTATATCCAGAATAAACAATGGATTGTACCTTCAAGATATAAGATAGAGGGGATGAAAAGCCCAGTGAAACCAAAAGCACAGAGTTTAACAACAGAAAATCAGTAAATCATGAACTACAAATGTTCATGAGCCAGTCAGTACAATTATTTTTCAAAGAAATATTTGTTTAAACTATTACATAGTACTTCTATTTATATACATTGATTTCATTTCTACAGGCTATTTACAGATTCTTTTCCTCATGCTGGGGTGTTTTTGCTTAAACACCCATTTCTCACTAAGATGGTTTAAATCAAAGTTTGTGTCAAAGAAATATTCAGATGTTACTATACAGCACATGTATTACTGCATGTTACATTCATTTCTACTTCAGTCAGACTAAGAAAGCCCAAGTACTTTGCTATTTATAAGGGACATAAGTTCAAAAACCAAAAGACCATACTTAACTTACTCATGGCAGTTAGTTTCTGTGACTTCTGCGGTGTCTAAGTTCAGAACTGTGATTTAAACTAGATTTGGCAAGAGGTACATTTTCTGGCTTCATATGCATTCGATATATATTTAATAACATTAATCAGATTTTGGTCACAATGTCTACTGATATGTTAATAATTCAGTATTTTAAAAAAAGAAACCAGTCTTCTCTTGGTGAGCCAAAATATGAGATTAGAAGGGTGTTACAATTTGCAAAATCACTTCACATATCTTGTTCCTGGTCAGATGGTCAGCTGATGAAAAAGAAATTCCAGGACACATTCCACATAATTTAAGCCTTTAGTCTGTGGTTCCTATTTCTTGCACAGTTGTGCAGAACATTTCCTCCCATGCTCTTTCTGTAAACAGAATCTACCACTATCTAAATCACAGAGTTTTCTTTTATATTCATAACCAAACTGGAAAAAAAATTAAGAAATCAAGATATTTGGGGTTATTAGAGCTATGCTTAATTTTTACATGAACTACAAAATAGTTTAAACTCCTGCATCTTTAAAAATACAGCAAAACATAAGGGGTCAATCTTCAAAAAACAGTGCTATCTCAAAAAAAAAGGAGTTAAATCAAGAATTGCAAAATGTTTGAACAAGATATTCTGACATTATTTTCTTTTTCAATTTTTCTCCAAAAACATTTAATGTTCTTCACTGAAATGAAGAGCCTCAGTACACATTATATCTTATATCCCCAGGCCATGCCCAGACAGCCATGTGTGCAACCAGGGTCACGTAGAATGAAAGCTGCCCACCACTGTAATTTGACTTTGAGAGCACCACACCAGAAATCAAATAGAAAAGGTATCAGCATTCATTTACTGGCTACATTGTGTCTGCTCCTGGGTGTGTAGATATGCACTGAAAGGCCAGATGGTTGGATTAGACTCAAGTCTGTAAAAAAGCAAAACTTAGAGGATTTTGTACTTTTTTTTTTTGTACTGGTTTTTTTTCCTTTTTTCCCCTATTTTTTCTTTTTTCTTTTTTTCTTTATAAGTGCTGTTCTGACTTTTCATAGATCCATTGTCTTTACATGTCAAGATTTCTTATTTCTAATTTTTTCATCATTTTGACTCAGTGTCTTATAGCCTTTGTCAGACAAAAGCAGCAAGAGTGTGTTAAAAAATAAGGTGAAATAAAAACAAGCATACAGAGATGATCAAGTCAAAAACTTGCTGGTGAAAACCTTGGATATAATGCAAAAAACAACATTATTCATTAATGCTTTTGAGCTTATGCTGGTAGCAGATGCTTGACTAGACCAGAAGGAACAAAAGCTCTGAGAGGGCAATGATGAGCAGTGAAGGACTTTGAAAATCCAGCCTGGTTCATGTCTTGCTTTGGCACGTATCAGGGTCATTTCACTGCAGGTGATGGAGCAGTCTCACTGAAATGTGCTTGAGATCAGTTTGTTCTCTTCTATATTATCTCCTGGGCTCGTAAAACACGTGTAAACAAGTACTGAAAAAAAACCCCACCATAATTTCTTTGCAAATAATTTTTTCAGAGAAATCAAATAATTTCTCAGATACTGAAAATCTAACTAATCTGACATGATTTGGGAAAGTTCAGTTCCTATTACTAGAATTCATAATCAGCTAGGAACTTAAATATTGACTTAAAAATGCAAATTTTGCTTGAAGGATTGAAAATCTTTGTCTGGAATGATGATTGATCAAAACCCTGGACTTGAATGACTGATTTTAACAGGAATGGAAAAGCAAGTTTTATAGATTCATTTTCTTTAGAGCCAAATGTCTTTGATAATTTTAAAATAATTACTTAATTTTATTTTACTTTTTTGGCTAAAGATATGATTGTCCTAAGAAATGACTAAGTGTTACATTCAGAATAATTACACTCTGATATATTTACCAAGTTGAGAATTTTTTTCTAAAATAATTTTTACATTTTGAGAAATGCAGCTCTAAAGCAAGGATTTCATAATTTTTAAGCAATTGTGGGTGTCATTCTTATGGACTCTAGGCCTGTTGGAGTTGGAGACGTTATTGCAGAACTGCTGTTTTTTCCTCCTAAAGATGCACAAGTGAATAAACAAGAAAAGAAAACATGGAAATCTGAAATTTTTATGATCAAATAGTCTCACTGAAACTGTGCAGGTTTTTTTTCCCCTTCAGACTTCAATATGACTATATTCCAGCTGATGTGGTCAGTGGCTTTGTTCCCTAGTGAAAGTATAGAACAGTGTATCTCAGAATATGAAACCATTTCTATAGTAGACATAAAGTTGATTTCACTTTAGAAAAGAAAAAGCTTATTTGCCTTTGACTTCAACAGATGCTTTCTAGCTCTTAACAATTTCCATGTGGATACACGCCCAGCAGTCTAATAAACCACAGAAATGCATTACTATCCTCAAATATTTGATGTCTTCCTACTTCAGATCAGATCTATAATTTATAAAGGACTTCAGTTAATTCCAGACTGTAGGCTCATGTTTCACATGTCAAATACCTCATAATTTAATTTAGAAGAAATCAGCAGTGCTGACAACTGAGAAGTCAGGAAAAGGAACCAGAGTGCACAGCATGGCATGGCAGGAACTAGCACAAGTCCCATCATTTTTTACTTGTTATGTGTTGATTTTTTCTGTTAACTTTGCATGTCGGACCAGTAATTATATGTTAGAAAGGAACACAAGACCATTCATCCAGGGTAAGCATGATCACAACATGCCAGAGAGACAGAATGTGTTGACAGGGACATGTCCTCGGAAGTCTACTTTTAAGTCACGATTCATTAAATCACATTGAACAGTACATTAAATAGAGGCCAATTTACCTTAAAGCTGCTAATAGGAAAGCATGTGTTTCTGTGTGTGTACAGAGGCACAATTTTTATGCATAAATGGAGCCTCAGGAAAAAGGTACATTAATTTGATTGTTGTGTAATATAATCCTTATTTTGAGGTAATTCATTTAAGCATGAAAACAATTTTGAATGGAATTTTTGGAGGGAGTCCAGACTAGAGCTATTAAGACAATCGGAGGGCTGGAGCCCTCTCCGATGTAGATAGCTGGCAAAAATGTAGAAAGCTGGGGTTTTAAGCGAGGAGAAGAAAAGGCTCTGAGGAGACCCTACAGCATTTTCTAGTACCTAAAGGGAGCCTCCAAGAGAGCTGCACAGGGACTTTTTCCAAGCACATGGAGTGATAGAACAAGGAGTAATGGCTTTAAAGTGAAAGAGGTCAGGTTTAGATTAGATATTAGGAAGAAATTCTTTAATGTGAGGGTGGTGAAACACTGGAACAGGTTGCTCAGAGAAGCTGTGGATGCCCCATCCCTGGAAGTGTTCAAAGTCAGGTTACATAGGTCCTTGACCTGCCTGGTCAAGTGTGTCCCTGCCCCTGGCAGGGGGGTTGGAACTAAATGATCTTTAAGGTCCCTTTCAAGCCAAACCACCCACAATGCAAACGTAGTATGGTGTAGTGTGCTATAATCTGTTTCATTTCAACTGTACTTTAGAAAATTTCCTTCAAATTTATGGCATGCTGTTACCAGAGACATTTGGTCATTGTGAACCCTTCAGACAATTTTTAAAACATGTTAATGCAAATACTCAATATGGGTGAAAAATCTCCTGTTGCGATATTATTGTTAATGCAAGTGACAGTGTACTAAACAAAATGCAAAGAAGGAAAAGTTTGAGAAGCAGTATCTCAGTGCTGCACACTATGGAACAGTAATTTGTACATATTTGCATTATCCAAATTGTTTGTATATAGTATGAAGGAGAGCTAAGCTTAATTTAATTATTCTTTAATGTCTCAGGAAGTTGACTGGACACCTAATTCTGCTTTCTGAAGTTCTGTTTCTGCTTCCCATTCTCCATCTACTTCAAATGTTGAAGATTCTCCATACCAGGTATATCAGCATGGTTTCACCTCACGTTTAACTCTGGAAGAAGCATAATTCCACTTGGGATTTGTTGTGATGTACATTCCTGAGCTACTTGACCTGACAGAAACACTGCCCTTCAGCCAGCATGGATTGCAGCACTTATGTTCACTTCAAAGAAGAAAAGCACAGGCTGTAGCCTGGAGATCTCTGCGCTGCCTGGCACTGCAAAGACTGTTTGCTTGTTAGCTGCTGCTCTCTTGCTAACTTTGTAGGAGGAAGAGGAGGATATATGGAGAGCAAGGAAAAGTCTTTATTCTTTTTCAGTGTCTGAAGTTGTGTTACTTACACAGCCTTCTTTGCAGATTAAAGCCCTGATGGTGTGTAAAAATGTCATTACCAGTCTTACTGGTCTTTCCAGACAGTATTTGCTTTGTTAGGAGATATTAAGTGAGAACACATTCTACTTTTAATCTGATGTGCTGATTTTGGTTAGGTTTTTAATCTTTGAAATTTGGTTACTTCAGCAGAAGAAGCTCAAAGTACTAGCCAAAACGTGCTAACAAAACTGTGTCTTCTCACCAGGGCTGCCAAAGAGAACTGAGTTTCTTGTGCATCTCTCCAGTTTGATCCTCTGATTTGATGTGAAAGAATAGTCTAGAGAGAGTTTGATTTGACATTGAAACAATGAATGACACAGAACTTATATTTCTTTATTACTTGTTCGTAACATTGCAGCCTCTTTGTTTTTGTGTTCCAGGTTTCAGACTTGTGCTGACTGGAAAAGCAGTGCGTTGGGGGAAAAAAAATGCTTAAAATGTCATACCTGTTTGAAGAAATGGAAGCCAAACTAAATAAATTCCATGGGAGAGTGGTTATTAAAATCTCCGTTACTAATTCTAACCACTAAGGTTCGATATGAAAAGTCTAAACATGGCCATCCCCACCCATGCTGGTTTTCCCTCAGGAAGGGAAGAGGCAAGGAACCTTTCACTGCAAACAGAGGCAGCATCTAGAGAGCCAGCTAACAAAGTGCTGGCCCTACAGGCGTAGACTGTAGCACACCTGAGCAACTCAGCAAGGCTCTTTGATGACCACCCTCCCCAATTTAAGCAACTAAATTCTGTCTCTGAAACACTTAGTAAGGTTGCAGCACTTCTCAAGAGCACTTACTGTGAACTCAAGCACACATTAACCTCTCAGTAGGGTTCATTGTTCAGCATCTGAGAATCCTGTTTAGCTGAGTGGAGTGATAACGTTGCAGTTGACTGCTGTTTAAGTCTGTTTCTTCTTTTAGACTCTTAAGACATTAATTAAAATATTTAAGCCTGATGTGTTCATCTGTTTAGTTTCAGCTTGCATTCACCCTTCATCCCTTTCTTCTCCCTAAGTTAACCTGCAAAGTAATAATCATGTCTCTGATTTCCAGGTATGGGTTTCCCTATATGTCTCACTTGTATTTACGCTCTGTGTGTAACATCACTGATTCACTGTGTTTCAGATTCTGCTGCAGATCAATATGACAGACCATCTCCTTGAAAAATTGTCTGCAAATTGAGACGGGTGAAAAAGGTGAGATGAAAGATTTACTGACATTTAAGACAGCAAATGCCTGCATTTGTAGTTGTGTAGTTAGCATATCTTTACCTAGTCTAAAAATATCTTTCTAAAAGTTCATTTGTACGGAAGAATAAATATTTTTATTAGCACACACTTTGCCAAGGCATCAGACTGAAGGCCAAACTAGTGCCAAGAAATCGCTTTGTTATAGTTACTAAACATACCACAGAGATGCATTTTAAATTTAAAACACCTAACTCCTAAATCAGAGTAAATATTTTACTAAAGAAAGAGTAGGTTCTTTTCAAAATGTTCAGAAAATTTCTTACCTGAGCATCTTTCAATCTTTTAAACATCCGGTAAGTGCAGTATCTTTTTCTTCCCTAAAATAATTGCTTTGTTTCAAAAGCCTGTTCTGAAACTCATCCCCGCAGGTGTTTGACCAGGGTCTTCTGGGGAGTCTCTTCTGCATCCTCTGTGCTGCTTGATGATGGGATTCAAAATAATTCTGATCCTGGAAAGAGTGAAATGGTTCTGGTGCCTTCTGGTGCCTTCACACCCTACCCTGACAACCATCAGCTAACCAGTATTGCAAGATTAGAGGGTGCTTTTTTGTTCACTAAATTTTAACACTAAAACATCAAACTAACTTCTTAAAGGGAAAATTAAAAATCTCATGCACTGCACCAACAATTAACCTAACAGTCTTTTGCAAACCCAATTTGGAAAGAGTACAGATTTTGGGAACTAATTCATGTGTCTATGGAGACTTTTAATCAAGAAGCCTACATGTACATCTATACATGAAAGATGTGTCATTAACATAAAGATGGGACCTGTAAAGTTCTTTATGTAGATTATGTTTATATACAGGGGTATATTTTGTGAGAAGCAGACTCCAAAAGACCGTCTATCCTCATGTATAACAAAATTAAAATAACACACATATATACTACCTTTTGATACATTCCCTGAATGTTGTGCTTTAGTTTGTAATATTCATTTCCAATGCTGAAAAGTAATTAGTCACAGCTTTTAACTAAATAAGTTAGCTGCTACTTATTATTTGCAAAGGTCTGGGACACCTAAAATGCTTATTAATGAAAATTAGAGATAAAAGAACATTTTAAAGAATTCCTTTGTTTAAATTAAATATAACATTAATTTAAATTCATCTTCACATAGGAAAAATAGCATGTATAAATAATTCTATTATTTAAGGTTATTAGGAATCTCATATGTTGCTATTCTGATATTTTATATATATTCTGTGTGTGAATGTGCATGGAAATAGTCTTTTGAAGAGAATATAATTACTCATTTCCTTCACAATTTTTATGTATTCAAGTGAAAATTTGAATATAAATTGAACATTCATTGGTCAGGAGTAGTTTATGCTTTTGGACCCAATGGATGATCTGGAAGGGCTCTCAGCATGATTTTCGTTATTATCTTTTATGATATGTATGATATTACTCTAATCAAATATGTGCTTCTCAAAAGGCACTCGGTGGCAAGACCAGTTTCTGAAAGTAATTTTCCAGATCTAGAAGTAGGAGAGGCATCAGGAGCGTACACAAAATGGAAGCAGTCGCTGGCAAAGACCAAAAGTTTTTTTGGAACCTTAGAAAATAAATCTGATAATAGGAACTCTTTGTAACTGTCTTCCCAGCGCTCTTACAGGCTGATATAAGTGAGGAACGGAAAGGGTCCTGGGTAACCAAAACCCACTTGAGGACCTGCTTCATGGCACTGTGTGTCAGTTGCTCCACAGTCCACTTAGTCCTATCTACAAATACACACCATGGCTATAAATGAATTATTACAGCTGCAGTGAGGCTGAAATGACAAGCCAAGTCAGCTTACGAACAAACTTATAGATTCTAAACCATAACAGCTCCCTCATGATCACAGCAATTTTCCTACCATCACACTTTTCTGTGCTCTCAACTTTTGTCAGTAATACTAATTATTCTTCTCCTGTAGAAAACTTAATCATATTATTTACTAAATAGGTCTAAAGCAGCACAAAGGAGTGACTCAGAGTACTTGTCTTATTTTTCTCCTTGTTCTATCCTGATGCCCTCCTCAATACAGTAATTAATAAACATAGAGCCTCTCTATTTCTATCTATATTGCTTTGATTTATAACCTGTTAGCCCATTATTTGGTTCAAGAGGAGCCCTCAGGAAGCGTAAGGACACTGTTAAGTCATGATTGGCTCCTTGCTAATCCAGCTGCCTACTGTCTATGAAGAGCTGTTCTTGGAACCAGACTTCAGACAGGTCAAGGTGCAGAACTGCTTTATTTCCTACAAGGGGTGCAGAACTGTGAACACAGATACCTTGAAATGATGATCAAGAATACTGTCTTGGAGCTTATTTTAAACAAGGCCATAAGAGGTAGAATATATATTTAACAAATCCTAGAACCTAGGGTCAGGTCATTGATTTTTGATGTATTTTAATCATTAAAACAATTTCAGAATACAATCTCTGCATATGACAAAGAAACCATCAGATAGAACAGCAATTATCAACAATCATTAATGAAGATGTTGAAGAGAACAGGGCCAAGGATGAATCCCTGTGGAACCCCACTAGTGACAGGTCATTAGCCTGATGTCACCCCTTTCACTATAACCCTTTGTGCCCAACATGTGAATCAGTTGCTCACCCATCCAATGATGTGTTTATCCAGCTGTGGGCTGGAGACCTTGTCGAAGAAGATACTGTGAGGGAAAGTATCAACAGCTTTGCTGAAGTCCAAGCAGATTACATTAACTGGCTTTGCAATATGAAGTAGGTGGGCTACCCTGCCATAGAAAGAAATCAAGTTCAACAAGCAGTACTTTCTACTTCCCAGAATAATCTTTTCCATGATTTTACCAGGCACTGAAGTGAGATGGACAGTCCTGTAGTTTCTGGGGTAATCATTCTTGCCCTTCTTGAAAAAAAATGTTGCTTTTGAACCTGGCATTTCAGGTTGTTGGCAGCTGGAAAGAACCTCACAATTTTGTTCAGTTTACAACAGTCTGTCCCAGGGAAAACACTTTCATATTGACAAGACCCCATTTTACAAGATAGATTACACTAAAATATGTTTGGCAGGCTCTGTAAACAGAAAAAAAAGACTGTTGCCAGAGACAAGAGGAAGAAAATCCATCATTATAAGGCAAAAGGATATGTATCCAGAGTCAGGGAAGAGCAAACATGCATGTATTACATAGGATAGATGATAAAATTAAGCTGGCAGTGTAGTTATCTACAACAGAGAAAAAGATGTCCTTAAAAGGAGTGAATCATTTCTTCCTAAAATGTACAGTGAATCTAGGCAGAATAATATACTTCTGCTTCCCATAGACATTAAAGGCAGTCTAGCAAGATGGCCAAATGCAGATATTAAATTCTCAGCTGTGTGTATGTACAGTCAAACAAGAGGAATCCCATCCACAGGATCACATTTGACAGCTTGTTACCTATAAATCCATTTAACTGAACAGCAAATGTAAACAAAATTGTCAAAAATAGAAAAGCACGTGTGTTATAAGAGCTAGGACAGACATACGGGCTCAAGGCAGATGGGATACATAGCATCTTTATTGTTTTCTGAAAAACACAAGTAAATATCTAGTGACTCGAATGACTGAGGCTGATATTTTCAAAGGAGCTTCAAGGCTCCTTGTAGACTCCTAGTTTTTATGGCAGTGTTACAGCAAGGCATGTCTCATCCGGCCCCACCAATATTGGAAGTTGGTACCCTAAGTTCCCCAGCATGGCATTTTCAAAGGAGCTTTGAAAATGTACAGTACAGTTGGACAGAGGAGCAGAAGACGTATCTAGTCAACATTCTACCACTGTTTCTTTAAGAGATATTTCCTAGAAAAATTGCCTTTCCACAAAGCCTGAACTGAAGCCTACTCCAATCAGTCAAGCAGAGGTACTCATATTTAGGAGTTTCAGTTTCAGGAAAGTGAAAGACTGGAGTATCTCTAAGTGTATTTCTTCATATAAATGAAATGCTTTTTTTCAGCCAACACAAAATATATATAGGCACAGATTTAACACAGCACTTTACTCTTAGCATTGCTACCACGACTTTCAGTGCCTAAAATACATCCTATGGAAAATCTCAAAGGGTTCAGGACTGTAAAAACTCTGTTGGCCTCTCGTTCTCATATGTTTCACTGCATTTGCAATATTTAAAACTAAATACAGGCACCATAAGGGTTAAACTGCCTGAAAGGGAAGCAAGACTGAAAATCCTGCTGATTCTACTTCAGTAAGGACCAGCCTCCTGAAAGCCTTCATACCTCTAAGACTGGTGCAATCCTGTACTTTACAAAGGAAAAATATTTACTCTTCCAAAGTGACTCTCAAGTCCAAGATGCTGCTGCCGGAATTTCACAATACTTAGAAAGAGTTTAATTCAAAGGCAGAACTTTTTATTTTCTTGTGATTTTCTACCAATGGGAGAAAATTCAGCTGAGGAAGGAAGACACCATCTCCAGGAATCTGATTTCTTAAAAAGAAGAATGAGTTGTGGTAAGATTAGTCAAACCAAGAGCAGCACTAGAAATCCTAAAACTTAAGGCATCTGAGTCCTCCTTTCCTTCTGCCCTTTTCTCAGCTTTCCACTGGCTCATGCTACAGATATTTAGCTTGCATCTTGGAGTTAATATTCAGGGAGTGGAGAGAAGGAAATCCATTCACAAGGCTACAGATCAAAGCCTGAAATTTCATGGCATACAGTCATCTTATCAGAGACTGCTGACTCAATTTTCAAAGCATGCAGACAGTCCGTGGGCTTCCTGGCTCTCACTTATATCTATATTTCTAAGCCAGTGAAGTCAGTCCTTAGAGATTTCTCATGAGTCATTCCCCATTAAAAAGTCTTTGGTACTAAGCTGATTCATAAGCAGCGACTCAGGACTTAAGTTACTTAAAGTTGATCTATGTGTCTTTTCGGCTTCTAGTTTTAAAAGGATGATTTTAGTATGAAAAAGGGGCCTGCAGGAAGGCTGGAGAGGGACTTTTGCAAGGGCATGTAGTGATAGGACAAGGGACAATAGCTTTAAGCTGGAAGAGAGTAGATTTAGGTTAGATATTAGGAAGAAATTATTTACTAAGAGGATGGGGAGGCACTGGAACAGGTTGCCCAGAGAAGTCGTGGATGTTCCAGGTGGGATGGATGGGTCCTTGGGCAACCTGCTCTAGCGGAAGGTGTCCCTGCCCCTGGCAGGGGGTTGGAACCAGATGATCTTTAAGATCTCTTCCAACTAAACCCATTATATGATTCTATGATTTTATGCCTAAAAGCCTTGCTAAATGACTAGATACAGTTTTGCCTCGAGGTTGTAACTGCTGGTGCATCTCATCTATAAATTACTCAAAACACCTTTGAATCACAACCTGCTTGGTTCTGTTTTGTATGATTTTAAAATTACTTTTTAAGAGCAGATCGGCATAGACATACGTAACTGCTAAGAAACAAAAATAGAACATTACTAAGGGACTAATACTGCTCCTCATGTTCCAGGACTTTTCTGAATTCATTGCCATCAGAAGCCTGTAGCACTGAGCTATTCTTTTAGCATGTGCTTGCTCCCACTATGATTATGTGTAAAGTTGCATGATCTTCTCAAATACATTTTTCTTCGACCTCCAGGAAAAATTTCCCATGCAGGATGGAACTGTCTGGAGACATGTAGTTTTAAAATACTTATGCACAGTAATATACAAGCCAAGTTAAATTAAATATTCTTTCTAGGTTTGTATTGGGCACTTGCAGATGTTCTGTGGATTGGACATGCAGACGTATAATCTGAAAGACCATCCTACACTTATGGCCTCTCCTACCATTGCTTTTTTGTCCTTTTGAATTTAGAAGAAGTCTTTCTGACATTCCATCAAACAGCAGGATGCTTGACATTGTTGTGGCGCATTTTATTCCCAGGGTTATTAATATGGAAATAGGGCTTATTTTCCCTACGCTTTGTTCTGTCAAGCAGCATTCAGGGATCCCTGGATGTTGCAGACTATTTCTTAAAGGCAGGCTCAGTGTCAGTATGTTTACCTAGAGAGGATGAAGGAGAAAAGTGGGGTCTAAAAATTTAAAGCAGCTAAAACCCAACGAAAATTTCTATATTCACGTGGTGAATATACACAGAGATACATATGACTAATTTTAATGGTATGTAAAGGAGTGGTAACTGAGGAGACCATGAAGGACCAGTGGCTAGATCCCGGCAAGGATAGGTGCAAGGACTGTGTATCTAAGCCATGTGTGCATGGGCATCTGTGCAGGAAAAAATACTCATCTGGCAGGAAATTTACCCTATGCAGAGTTTTACAGATGCAGGAGCTCTTATTCATTAACCGTGTTGCACTGTTATGCACTACAGGCACAACTTACTTCTGTACCACCTGCCTGATGTAAAAGATACCTCAGTTAACAGCAAGATTTCCTACATGTATACAGTGCTATATTTCTGTTTGTTCAGTCTTATCTTTTCTATGAAGACAAATAATGTAAGCTTAGGATCCTTTAAAAAAAAAAAAAAATTACAAAATAGCTTGCAAAACTTTCCACAAAGCCTCAACAGATATTTAATGCTGCTATTAACGGGCCGAGTTTCTTGGCCTGAAAAACACTTTTTGCTGCTTTCCAAAAGCAGCAACTCTCTTGCTCTTTTTTTTTCTTCCAGGTTCATCTGATCTATATATCTTATTTCCAGCTTAGTCCAACAAAGCCAAAGATTTCAGAGAAGATGGCAATGCACTCTGCAGGTCCTAAACATAATACTAAATAAGGAACATAAGGCAGAAGAAGTTTTGCCAGAGCTGGTTCTGTCTGGGTTATGAACCTAACAGAATTCAATAAACTTAAGTAAACTCCTTAATCTCTGGAGACAAAATCATGAAGCATCAATGTGAAATGGTGCTTCTGATCCCAAAAGAAATATTTGCTCACCATAGAATATTATGGTTACCGAGTTTAGAATTGACAAATCTATAAAGCAATTTTTGGAAAAGTTTACAGTGGCTGCTTTAAACTCCAGCCTAAAGCATTCAGCCAGAACTGAAGGTAAGGTGCAGCATTTATCATTTTACAATTTTTGCAGGACTTTAATTGGCTACAAGAAGGTGTGGGTCCTGCAAAGCAAAGTGTTTTCTTCATAAAATAACTGACTCCTGTTATCTCTTTAGAGTGTCACTGTGCTGATGACACAACATATAAGTTGTTACAAATAACTTTTTCTTCTTGTTAGCAACATGGTTTGAAATCCCAGGTTTAGGAGACATATCTGAGGTAGCTGCATACAGGACTATTTTGGATCAAAAAAAAGAAAAAAAGTAAGTTTTTCATTGACAATGTTACCTGAACTGAGGCTGAACTGAAATTAAGAAATGTTCTCTAACACCACAGATGCTATTTTTAACCAAGTAAAATTCAGTAAAGTTCTTCCCTAAAACCTCTCCCAGGAAGTTCAGCAACATCCCATGCTCAAGCTCTCCCTGGGTGTACTCTTTAGGACCTCTTAAACTTATGACCCTTGAAAGGTTCAAGCCATCAAGCAAAATCAGAATTTCCCCCCGCCTTATTACAAACACCCAATCTGCAAAACCACATTTTTAAGTATAGCAACAATTGTGCTGCTCCTGTACAATTTCCCAGTCATTAGATTAACTCACTCCAGACACAGAAGGCTCAGAGTTAATAACCTTCTCTGCTTGTAGGAGTATCAGTTACAGTTCATAGAACACAGAATTTTTTAGATTGGGAAAAAACATTTAGTTCATCAAGTCCAGCCATGAACCCAATACCACCAAGTCCACCACTTAAACCGTGTCCCTCAGTGCTGCTTTAGCACATCATTTTAATACCTCCAGGGATGGTGACTATACCACTTTCCTGGACAGCCAATTCCACTGCCTAACCACCCTTTTGGTGAAGCAATTGCTCCTAATATACAATTTAAACCTCCCCTGTAACAGCTTGAGGCCATTTTCTTTTGTCCCATTGCTTCTGACTTGAGAGAAGAGACTGAACCCTCTCACTACACCCTCCTTTCAGGCAGTTGTAGAGTGAAAAGGTCTCCCTTGATTCTCCTTCTCTCCAGGCTAAACACCCCCAGCTCCTTCAACTGCTCCTCATAAGACTTGTGTTCCAGACCTTTCACCAGCTCTGTTGCCCTTCTTTGGACTTCATTGATGTTCTTTGCCACTTCCTGGAAATTGAAAGTACCAGGAAGGTGACTGAACATCCTACCCCGTGAGTAGCAGAAGTAAAGATGTGTTGAATGAGAGACTTTGGCTTTCTAGCAAGGTGAGCAGGACACTACTGCACCAGACAGGGGCAATATTAGTGTTGTCCCTGTCATCCCCTCACTGATTATTTTTGTGTATTTCATATTTATTAAACCAAGATAAGACTCATAGATCTTTTTGTAGTGACAAGGGAGACTACTGCTTTTATCCAATTGTAAAATGCACAGCATTTCTTCTCATGAGATTCAAAGCCTTTCATATCCTGCAGTTCCACTCATTCTGTGTAGAAGCAGAGCAGAATTATTTCTTGAGAGATATTTGTGCTCATTTTGGAAAAGAACAGTTATGCCAACTACTTGTTACTTTGACTTGAGAACTCTTTTTGTCCCTTGGGGGAAAGCAGATGGAAATCTGAACAAAATCTGGAACACCTCATCAAAAAAGTACATGAAGATCCATATCTGCCACAAATACAGCAAATGTTTGGACCATTCAATTTATCTGCTCTGTTTGCTGCTGCCTGCTCACTTGCCCATCCTTCTGGACAAGTGAAAGGGCTCATTTTTCTTCTTTATGCTCTTCTGCTTCATGGGCTGAAATATGACTGACAGTCACTAGGGGATGTTTCTGTGTATTACATCCCCTTTCTGATTCTTGCTATTGTTTATAACAATATACACCTGAAGAACATAAAACACCAAGTCACAACAAGCAGATCCTGTCAGCTGCTTCTGAGCAGTAGTTTGTGGGTGTGTGTGTTGAACTATTCATTGCAAAAGAAATATTTGGGGTGCCTGCTGCTTATGGGAGAGGCTGTTTCCAGATAATATATGGCACTGAGGGACATGGTTTAGTGTTGAACTTGTCAATGCTGGGTTTACAGTTGGGCTCTATGATCTTAAAGGTCTTTTCCAACTTAAACAATTCTATGATTTGTATTGGGCTGCTTTACAAAAGAAATGAGGTTTAGGCCATCATCCTTTCTTTAATGTATGTGTGTGCCTGTGTGCCTACCCTGTCTACTTCTCCCAGCTTCAGCCAGTTCTTACACTGTGGGAAAGGTCTCAGAGTTCCTGCAAGTTTCATGAATACAGACTACTTCACAGAAAAGTACTCTCTGTTCCTTGGCAGAGGGAAAGGTCCAGCTGCAGGAGGTCTCTCCTTGTCTTACATTGATCACAAGGATCCCAAGCCCTCCAAACAGGTCTTTTTTGAGTGGTGATAGTATGAGACAACCACAAAGCCAACTGCTGCACATAAATATGTAACAAAAAACCTTCAGATATTCTACCACTCATGCAAAGGCGTGTTAATATTCTTGTTTTTCTAAAGCCCTGACCAAGCTGAGAAAATTGAATACTACCTAAATATTATTAATATAGTCCTTGGCTAACATTGTGTCTGACAATATATAAGGAAAGAAGAGCAGTAACAAACATCAGCTAATACTTTTGAAGTATGTTTTATTCTCATAGTCCAGAAAACACCTAAATATATTCTATTCTATCCTATACAGGGGCCAGTACAAAGCCTTCAGTTTTATGACAGTTCTAAAATTCGTCAGTTCCAGCCAAACTGAAGCAAGTAGTGTAGGGAGGTAGATTTCTCCCAGTGTTTGGGCTTCTTTGAGGATATTAATAACTTGGATGAAAATGTAATCTATTTCTACATTAGCAGATATAAGTATTTTGCACCAAAAATATGCTGTTTGGCAGATCTTTTAACTATGAGTCAGACAGACAATTGTAACCCTACATCAACAATGTCTGTCAGGGCTGTCTGTTTGGAAAGACAAGTCTTTTTGAGAAGTGTAATGCAAGTTTCTCAGATGGTGAAAATCATCAGAGTCCCCCGAGCTGTCAGAGAACTATAAACAATTCAAATTGCAGTTATCTCCTTAGCAAAGCCCAAATCACCTCCTTTAATGCATGTGCCAGAACCTAAGGCCCCGCAAATCAAATCAGTGTCGCTACATAAAATGTTAGAGCTCAGAGCAGTTGGCCTCGTTCAGGATACCACAACAGCAGCTGCACATGCTGTCAGCTAATCCACAAGTAGCCTAGAACATCAGTAGGTGAAATAAAATAAGCATCCCTCTTGCCGGTGGACTACTCAAATATACATACAGTGAACTATTTTTTTCCACTCCTGTTGAAACCCACTTAGTTGCCTACTGAGATTGCAAGACTATTCATTCCTATTTCTGCTCCATCAATAAGGCAACCAAGCCTAGGAAATCATACACATGACAAGATGAAAAACCTTCTCAACTCTGTGGACCAGTTACCAAATGTCCACCATCTACTATGGGACCTGAGGCACTTCCATCACAATGGTCGTATCCACTACAGACACTTACACGTAAGTGCCTGAATCTGAATTATTCCCTTTAAACCAAATCAAAAACTGTTCTCACTGTGCTGACAAAATTGAGAAGCTCCCTTGGAATGATAAAAATTTCATTGTATCTGTGGCATGTATGGGTAGAGTATTGCAAGAGAAGATTCAAATATTTAGAAGGACAAGGGTGACAATAAGTGAATAGCCAGAATAAAGTTAACAACAGAGGGTTCCCTGGTGCCCTCTGAAAACCTTGAGGAAATATGAAATGTTGGAGGTGTGTGCAGAACGTGAACAAGAACTGCCATTTCACAGAATATCAATGGAGTTCTGTCATGGGGAAGCAGAACAAGTCAAGGCAGCAGCGTCTGAAGGCGCTTACGCTGTCATGCAATAGTTAATTAGGACAGAAGGTCAGAGAGAGCATGGATGTGTTTTATGTAATAGTAATGAAGACAGAACAAAGAGACCTAAGTTATGCACAGGCTAAAGTAACAAGGCTTTTTGCCAGGGATCTTCCTCTGGTCTGTCATTTCTGGATGTGACACTGGAAGAATTACGAATCTTGTTGTGGGAGTCAGGCTGTAGGCAGCCTGTGTAAGAAAGAGAAAAAATGAATCACACAGCCTGTACTTCTTACATTGCAAGATGGGATTTCATGTTACCACTAACATTCATGCAGTATTGTAAGACCACACAGTCCTTTCCAAAGTACTATGACCTATCACAGGTGCATGCTTACAAACCGGCACAAAAATGGAACATCCATCTAGGATATGCTGTGTATAAGCTATTGCTGAGGCTAATTCTGGAAAGAAATGAGTTTAAAGGAAGAATATGTGAAAGAGATGAGGGCGTTTTGCAGGTCAGAACTGTGATGCGATTAGGTTATTGTGATTGACTGTACAGGCACTAAAACAAGTGATACCAGTAAAATCTCTGTTAAGGAAAGGAATTAAGTACAGACAGGAAAAGGAACAGAGATATAGGGGCAAGTATAGTGCTCATCAATTCCGATGTCTATTGGTTAGTGGATGTATATTAGGTAGGACAGGATATGGATTGCACTATCTGGTTTTTTCCCTCCTAATTGGAGCAGAAGGACAGGTGAGTGAATTTTAATGAGGTGCTCTTCCATGAAAGCCACATCTACCTACCTGGCCAGTGATAAGCCAGTGGTCAAGGAGGTTGAAATATCTCTATTGCAATGTAACATAAGCTGACCTTAAACTGCAAGAAAATAGTTAGAAAATGAGCCCATGTGACCATCACAAGGCTTATGTCTCACCCTGTGCTCTTGACAGGTTGTTCTACAAGATTTAAGTGTAGTCTTACTTGACTGTTCTTTTGAGGTGTGGTTTCAACAATGCAGTTATCTTTGTTTTAACAAGTTTTTTATACACCAAATATTGTTTGCTATATAAAACCCTTTTGCTAATGCACAGATCCTTCACAACTCAGAGTACCTGACTGCCAATACATCAATCACGCTATTGTATGAGTGGTCTTTTTTTTCAAGCATTATTAATTTACCATGAACTTCTCTGTCAAGGTATTTTGATAAGGCAAAAACATTGTCAAAGTTTTTCAGGCATGTCCTGTTTTTTGTGGATTTGAATTCTGAACAAGTGTCAGATGAAAACTCATGCACTTCTATTCAAAAAAGCACCAACTTGTTTGAATGCTAAACAGGCCTAAGCTTTTCTGATAGCAGTATTTTGATCATTATTTCCCATAGCAGATGCTAGAACATAAGTCATGAAAACTTTACAGTCTAAACAGTCAGGTTGTTTTTCTAAATTGTGTGTAAGAATTTGGAAACAGGATGAAAATGAGCATTTTAAAGGCAAAAAGCAGGAATAATGAAAATAATGAATAACTGGAATAAAAAAAAATTATATTTGCTTATCAAGAGAGGCAACTAGACGTCAAAATGGACAGCTGACCTAAATCTTTCAAACTACAAGTTCTTCAACTGAATACTTGATAACAGAATAAGAATTAACACAATAGAGCTTATTGTGCCAGGAAATCAAAATAAAGGGGAGAGGATTATTTTATGTGGACTGAGGCAACAGCCAGTCATCAATCTGCCTAGTACTGTCTAACTTTAGCATATTTGATCCAATAGCTGCCAACTGTGAACAGAAATGAAAAATTACAAGATCCTGTTTTAACAGGGTAACTCTAGAATGTAAGCAAATAGCACAGGTTATACAAAAAAATCTAAAAATCCAGCTACCACATTGTACATCATTATGATTCCTGCCCCCTCTAGACTTTCCCCTCAAATTGAATAATTCTGACATGAGCAGTTTTGAGGCCATATATGGAGCTCTGAAGACAGACCCCCAGACCCAGTTTCTGAGCCATGAACAAGGATAGTTTATCTTCAAGCAGCTGTAATGGATTGTACCCTGAGCCATCTGCTGATGTTCAGTTCATCAGCAGCTCATTTACAGAATTACTACCAAAGAAATCTGCAATTGGTGACCATTTAACACACCACACAGAAAACTGTGGTAGGTCAGCTCTTGCTTCAGAACTGGTTTATCCAACCCTGCAAGAAAAGCGGTGAGACAGCTGAACAAAAAGCTGTGCCAGTCACCCTCACCTGTGAACACAGAAACAGCAGCTCTTGTGATCTCAGCAAGTGAAAGATTAAAATAATTCATACTCGTTAGGGTCTCTATACAACTGGAAGAATAATGTCCTTGCAGCACTCGCATTTAGCAACAATCATAATCTCTGTGAAGAAATCCTGGCCTACCTTACAATAGAAATAAACAGATAAACAGAGTTTTTTGGAAAAGAGAAATTTTTTTTCTTTTTTTTTTTCTTTAAATCAAGAACCAAACTAAATGTCAAACTCTTGTTTTATTGAATCCCAGAGGTATTTCTTCCCCTGGTATGTGTCTCTGTAACATTCTCCTGCTATGGCCACCTACACAGTTCTGTAATCCTCATTTTTCCATCTCTTTATGTTCCACAGCTGAGGGAGGCACTGCAAACCATTAGCCAGCAGCTCAGCTCAAACTTGCAAATGTTAGACATGCTGAGAGGACATGGGTAGGAGGAAGGAAGACAGAAGGAAAACAGTCCCGTGAGAGATACTTCATTACAATAACACCTGGCAGCCTTTCTCCTAAGGACTGTGCTGTTTCTTTGCTACTCCTTGCAGCACACCAGCATTTCAAATGCCACTGCATGCTCCTGGAGACCAACCAAGGCTGTTGGACCTTAAAGAAGATGCTGCATTATTGCTGGCTGTTTACTGGGATCTGTGCCACCCAGCTGGGCCCTGATACTGCAGGAAAGACAGGAGGGTCTGGTTTGGGGTTTGTTTACCGCGCTGGTGGTGCCTTCCTGACAAACAGCAGCAGCAGCAGCAGCAATATTCCAACTCTCGAGCTGGCACTTGATGGCGTCCCTCCCTGTACAGACTGCAGTGACTCTGCTCTTTTTTTTCTTGGGCTTTTTCGGGGGACTGCAACGACGTAGGACAGCTGAGACAGCCTTGCTGGCACTCAGGCAATGTCAAAAAACAATGAACTGGATGGGAAAGGGGCAGTCTGGGTCAAGATCAGGCCCAAAGACAGCAATCGAGGTTACGTGCTGACCGGTGCTGTCCCATCAAGCCTGTGGTGCTGAGGGAGGCCTTGAGGAGCCAAGCCAGAGGGTCAGGGTCAGCATCAAGGATGCAGGAGGCTGGGTGCAGGCACAGCTGCTGCACAGCTGGTCCCTGCTCATGCTGCATCCCTTCAGCTTAAAAGCAGCTCCCCAGGGAGAGGGGTATCACACCTGCCCCACAATCGTTCCTGCCTGGGAGGGGCTGACCCTGTACTCAGTTCTGCTCAACTCCCTAATGCTGCCAGAGAAACTCCCGGGAGAAGGATGCACTCTGTGTCCTGACAATGACTGCCTGAGGACATAAATCCACTTTCTTTTTGGCTACCTAACAGGGCAAACATCTGTCTGTAACAGCAGTATATGTTCTTACTACTTTTACTGAAGAGAGATGGTGGGAGGTAGAGACAAAGATCATCACAACACTATAAAAAAAAAGTAGCTTTTTTCTTCTGCACTTATCCTTAACTCTTCCCTATTCTGAGAGGGAATATGTATGTGAATTTGAATAAAAACCATAGCATCTGCTTTCACTCTTGGTAGGAGGAAACATAAGAGATATTGCAGGACATCCTCAGCTACACGTCCTTCTGCTGAGAAGGGATTGGGATGATTTTTTAAATTAAAAAGAAATTTATTAAAAGCCTGAAAGTGTTTAAATGTTGTCTGTTAAAATAAACAGAAGACCTGCCATTTGCCACCTTAAGACTGGAATTTCACCATGTGCAATATAATTTTCCTTCTGGTTACACCAGGTGTGTGAGAAATCATTTAATAGAGATTAAAGGGGAAAATAAACTTTGTCCTACCTTACCTGCAATAAAAAAATCATAGAATCATAGAATTGTATAGATTAGAAAAGACCTCAAAGACCATAGAATCAACTTGTTAATGAATCACTGCTGTGTTCACCACTAAACCAGGTCCTCAACTGCCACATCTACACATTTTTTGAACATGTTCAGGTGATTAGACTTCCCTGGGGATCTTGTTCCAAAGTATAATCATCCTTTATCCTTTTCTTGTCTAAAACAGACAAGACCTCCTTAGAAGTTCTGTTCGATGGAGATTCAGGAAAAGTTACATGCAAAATCCCAGGGTTACTGATCACTGTAATCCTAAAAATCAATGAGAAGAAGAAATTGGTCTCTATTTAAATTCATCCTAGATTAAAAACAATTACTCCCTTGACAAGCAAGGAAGGAAAGAAAGAAAGAAAGAAAGAAAGAAAGAAAGAAAGAAAGAAAGAAAGAAAGAAAGAAAGAAAGAAAGAAAGGTAGAAATTTCTCTGACACTTTTATTTTCCCTTCTTTTGCTTTCTGGTCAGACAAAGCAACGTGGCCATCAACACCATCCATGATTAATAAAAGATTGAAACCGTTTAATTCATTGAATACAACTTAATATTTAAACACAGAAAATATCACCATTAAGACTAGGTTTCCTCAAATCTTTTCTTGCTTTATACAGGGAAAAGAATTGAGTCAACTGTCTTTATTTTATCCTTAGGCTTCACGGATAAAACATTCATTGGCCTTTCTGTGTTCTCCTAATGACCAGCTGTGCTTTAACATCTAATTTCAAATCTCAGCAGTGTCCTGTATAGGAAGAATCATCTGGAACACTAATGGAAGATAATGCTGCCCCCCAAATAATTATACTTAATTTAGTGTTCTCATTAAGGTCAGCTTACAGCACTTATACATGTTAAAATATGGTGGCAAAAAACTCTGAATATACAGGCCTGCTATACTCTACTTCCATGCCCTGAAATATCTTTGAATGGGAGGCGTCATTACCTCAGTGAGAGCCAGCACTCAGGATAGTACTTGTTATCTCCAGGCTAAACCCTGAGAAGAACCCCCCGTCTCAGAACCATTGCACAATCCAAAAGACTGAGCATATTCCTTCTCTACCAGGCTGGGGAAACAGTTGAGTTTTCATTACTTGGAAGTTTGGGTTTCACATTTTCCTCCTTTGCGAAGAGTTGCATAGGAGTATAGCCATCCCAAAATTCTCCTCCTTTTTCATTAGGGAATACACAGAATGAGAAGAAAGGAATACAGCTTCATAGAGAATTGGTTCCTGTCACTCTTAGAGGCTGCACAGATTGCTTCTTTTTAACATTAACACTATCAAGGTCATCAGGGTGTTGAGGGAAAAGGCAGTCTATTTCCTGCTGCAATCAAAGCTTTAATTTGCAATCAGATCTTCTTAATAGAAATAAAAATGAGACTGGATTAGGATAGGTCACAGTGACCAGGTTGCCTGGCTTCTTTTCATCTTGTGTGACTTGGAGCAAGTTACTTAATCCTCTCACTGTTCACCCTGCACCCTGTGATTCATAATGTACATTATAATTGCAGCTACAAAAAAGCGACTCCAGCAATCACTTGTCATTTAGTTGGATTTTATTTTTTAAAATGTATACACCAGACCTTGAGAATTATGCCAGCAAACAGATTAATAACTTCATAATCCCAGAGCATTACACAAAATGTATGACTTTGTTCAACTAATTTCTACAGAAGCATGAATGTACAGTGGTGACTTTTCGACTGAGGAAAAACACATGCCCTCAATTTTCCTTATAAGCCTTACCAAAAGTGGGTTGTTTTCTCATAGCAAGTTGTGAGTTCCACATCTATGAGCTATTTCTGGGCAACAGTAGAGAGATCTTCACAAATAAACATCATTATCCTTAGAAAGCAATGATTTGGGGAAAATAATGCTACGCACTGGAGACAGCCCTTCTGCTGGCCATTTTTCTTTGTGGAAGTGTGGTTTTAAGATTCCTGCCCTACTTTGTGCAGCCGTACAGATTCCTTCCCAGAGTGACTGATGCTCAGTTAAACATTCCACAGCCACTCCCATACTTCTGGAAGGGAAGCGCCTCCTCTGGCAGCCAGCAGGCAGTCACATCAAGGTGCTCCCACTCTGATGAGCCAAGCTGCTGCCAGCTGAGCATCTCAGAAGGCAAGATAGGTGTCTGAGAAATCTTCTCCTCTGGAATCACCACGCATTTCTAGTATGCATTTCCCTTCAAACTGCATATCTCAAAGCAATCAGTGAAGCTAAAATCCAGACAGGACATGACAGGAGATGCATAGAAAAACACCTTTTTTCGGGAACATACATGCAATATGATTCTCTTCATCTCACTTTGCTTTCTTTCTGTTGAAATGTTATCCCTTAGTGCTCTGTAGGATAGGCTGTCTGCTATTTGACCCCAATGGCTCTTTGGGGACAATCATTTTTGTTTCTGTCAGCATCCCTCACTAGGCATTAAGAAAAACAAGTGCAAGGATGACTGATCTAAACATGTGTATCTTGCTCTCATGCTACGGCATTTCATGACATAGCTCCGAAAAGGGTTCTCCATTCTGTTTAGAATACAGATATAGAGATAAGTATGGATCACAAACATCAGATGAATAAAAAAATAAATATCATTCCACTTCTGAAACAATTTCTCTGTATGCTGCTGTGGTCTCTGGCAGCTTGGATGGAGGAGGGTCTGCAAAATGAAATGAATCATCATAACTCTTATACTGAGCATGGGTTCCTATGAGCAAAATACCTTGCTTCAGATGACAGCAGTAAGAAAACAACCCACTTCCACTCCCCTTTTCATCCCCTCCAGAATGGTGTGACTGTTTCCTTTACCACAGACAGAAAGCTATTCTGCATGCAAAGACTCAGAGAAATATAAAATGTTTTTCCTTTTATGGGCATTTTACAATTGCAGAAGTCAGCTAAACACTGTCTCTCCCTGATAAAAAGTCTGTTCTTTGCCAAAACTGGTGAGTTTGGGCAGAAGGCTGCATTTTCATACAGCTCAGAGAGCAACTGTTTGCTGTGGGGTTTGTCTTGCCTAATTGCTTCATTAACTAACGATCCTCTTCCCTCTCCTAGCAAGCACTGCTGAGACCTAGGATTGATGCATATATATAGTTTCCTTCTTTTCCTCTCCATGCTTTCTGCTTGGCATGCAATTCACACTCAGAAAGCAGACCAGGCTGAAATGCTCAAAATCTTGCAGTTTTAGGATCTCCTACGATTCAAGCAGCTTTCCTCAAACCACTAAGACGGAGAGGCAATTATTATGCATACAGGGAAGAGCTGCTAGCAGAGATAAGGCAGACAGGGGTAAGTGTGAGCTGTAGATCTGATTTATTAGGCATAGATGCAGGCATGCTCTATGTACTGCACAAATCAGGACTGTCTGCACATGCCCAAAAAATTGTTAATTTTCTCAAAAAGCCATGTCCTAGTAGGGATAGAGAAAGATGTGTGACAGAGACACACAGGGCTGTGCATTTATGAGAGCCAGTTTTGGAAACACCAATTTCTTTCCAACCAGCAAAAGAGAGCAACTGTTTAAAAGACTTCAATTTTTTCTCTGTTCACAGATGTCCAGTTCCTATAAGCAGTATTTCTAGTGGGTTACTCGGTTTATATAAGCGCAATGCATTTAAAGCAAAAGAACAGGGCTCAAATGATAGAAAACATGTTTCCATGCTCATCACAATCATGGTCTTCAGGGTAAAAAATGTAACCAAATGATTAGTCTTCACTGAGGGATGACAAGTGCTGAGACTTGCACTTTCTGTACAGCCGTATTCTGTATTATTCATTAATGTTTTTAAAGTTTTTCAGCTCAGCACTTCACTTTAGCCCTTCCCAAAAAAAAAACCAACCAAAAAAACAAACAGTATCAGAGATGCCTCTGGGATGATATTGGCCACAAAATTGATTGTCCAGATTCAAACCAGTTAAGAATGCACCATTGATTTGGATTCTTAAATCTTCAGATTTCATTGAATTTTGGCAACTTCAGTGAAATCTCTGAACTGTGAAGTATATCTACAACTGCAAACCACTCTTTCCTTGGTTTTCCTAAGAAAAGAAAATTTGACAGTAGCAGTGAGCTACTGATATCATAGATGCTTCCCTTTGCCAATAATTAGCATGTTCTCATTAAGTGCCTTCACCATGAACACCCATGCTCAGTGAAGTCCTGGACTGTCTTTTGAACATAATCAGGTCTGAAACAGACAATAGCTTTGCAGACTTCAGGTGGTTTGAGAGCATTATTCCATGAGAAATATTCTGTGAAATTATAATTTCTGAGGTTATATCCAGATTGTTTTCCTTGTAAAGATCTTCCACCCTGAGCTGAGTATTTCATCCTATTTATCTTGCAAGTCTTACCTTACATTAAATACAGATGTATAGTACAGCTAGGATTTTTTAGTCTTCTGAATAACAGGCCACAAAATTTAATGTCATTTGCAGTATATATTGTAGATATGCAGAAATCTCATGTCATAATATCCCAAAACGGGAACAAAGAGGATGTGCTGAAGTAAGCAGGCATGATCTGTCACCTTGCCTCTCAAATCAAGGAAAGTCAATAATATACAATGAAAATCCAATGTTCTGTAATAAAAATCAATTAAAATCAAGCTCACACACTGCAAAAAACAGACGAACACACAAATAGGTATAGAAATTTACACTTTCTAAAGAAAACTTTGTCCATAATTAATTTTAACTTTGAGATAAATCACCAATTAAACCCATTATCAAAATATATAATTTTGAGACTTTAGAGAGTTTAATCTGTTTAACATGCAAATCATATGCTCAGTATTGGGGTTTGATTAAGTACTTGCATGTTTTTCTACCTTGGAAATAAAAATATAATTGAAAATTTATATTAAAGAACATCTTTCTCACAACATTTCCAGCTCTTTCTTCTCCACAAGAAAAGCAATTATTTTATTTTTCAATAGCCACAGCTGCAAATGATATAATTCAATCAATTGCAGGACTCCACCAAAGAAGAGAAGTCCAAAAACGTAAGTTACATTATAAATATGTTTACAAAGACAGATGAACCTACATATTACCTGTATGTATACATGACCAGCTTATTTCTGGGTAAATGATCATTTTAACCAAAATGCAGGGTAGATCACTACAGTACTGGCAAGTTATATAGATGAGACTTGTAGTGAAATGTAGCAAGCAGGAAAGTAATACATCTTTACACCTCACTGGATTTAAAATGTGAAATATTCTCAATCTTTTTTTCCAAGTCATTTGTTGATAAATTCGGTTCACACAGTCTTTTTCCATCTCTATATATGGACAAATAATGACAGTCAGAAATGCCACAAACCCATAATATCATGTACCCAAGCACATAGCTCCCTGCTCTATATATTTTGACATAATTTCTCATATGGTTTCTGTTCCCACCATCAAAATAGTGATGTTTTTTCTCAGCTCAGCAGAGTGACATCCAACGGAGTAGCACCTGGGATGTGGTGGGACAAGAATCAGACTGATCCTCTCTTGGGAAAGGTTTGAACCCGCCTTTTAGGAGAAGACCATCACCCTAGTGAGGAGGCAATGGATACCCTTTTCTCCTTTTCTGCTTGTAATTTGAAATAAAGGGCCTTGGCTGCACCAAATAAAAAGCAGGATCAGCAGGTCAAAGGAGGTGATCCTTCACCTCTACTCTAATGTAAAGTACTGTGTCCAGCTCTGGACACAAAATAAAAAGGACATGGACATGTTGGAGCAGGTTCAGAGGAAGGTCATAAATATGATCAGATGGCTGGAACATGTCTCCTAATAAAACAGGCTGAGAGAGGTGGGATGGTTCATCCTGGAAAAGAAAAGGCTACAGGGAGACAGTATAGGATCTCTCCGGTGTGTAAAAGGAGTCTACAGGACAGATAGAGAGGGCCTTTTTACAAGGGCATGTAGTGATAGGACAAGGGGCAATGTCTTTAAACTAACAGAGGGAAGGTTTAGATTAAATATTAGGAAGAAATTCTTTGCTGTGTGGGTAGAGAGACACTAGCACAGCTTGCCCACATCCATGGAAGTGTTCAAGGCCAGACTGGATGGGGCTTTTAGTAACCTGGTCTAGTGTAAGGTGTTCCTGGCCATGGCAGGGTGATTGGAACTAAATGATCTTTAAGGTCCCTTTCAACCCAAACCATTCCATGACCCTAAATTTCCAGCAGAAAAAAACATGGATTTTTCACTCCAGGAAAGTGACTCCCTGCAGCTCACAGTTAGGGACTCATAGCCTTGAAAATGCCGGTTTTTAAGATAATCCATCACAATGACACATCTTACTGAGGGTGGTGATCCCCAGTAGGTTGCCCAGGGTTTTTGTAGATCCCATCCTCAAATCCTGGAACAGACAGCCGTGGAGGGATCCCCTGAGCTAGCTAAGACAAGCACCACTGAAGTCAACCGGCAATGTAGCTCTAAACTCTATTTATATACACGAGGCACGTTCAGTGTCCAGGACTGTGCCATTTGAAATGTATCTCTACAAAATAACTACCTGAAAAAAATTGATATAAAATTTTTATGGCCATTAATTCTTAGAGATAAAAATAATTGCACAATTCTTACTATTTCTTCTGTCTTCTTCAACACTGCTCTATTTTGAAATGGTTTATATACTTCAATATAGAGTTCTGGCATTGAATGTATTTTTCATTTTTGTTGTAGTGGAGCTAATACAAAATGTAATCTTCTGCTAAAACTTATCTAAGGAACCAGTTGCTTTATTAGGCAATGCAAATCCTAAAATGCAGCTTACAATTTTCCTATTCTAACTAGTTAAATATGTAAATATAGAAACTCCTAGAAACATAGACCTGAAACACAACATTATTGCCATCCTGACATTGTCTCCGGCCTCCTTTGTTTTGGTGTTATGCCAATTATAATATTTACATAATTTTTACATTTTAGAGCCATCCTCCTTTTTCATGTCAGACTTTTTAAAAATTATCCAAAAATCATTTAACAAGTTCTCCTGATGAATTTAAAAAAAAAAGAAAGGGGGGATTCAAACTTTTTGTCACTCAGTTTCTCTTTGTATTATCCTATTTTTTTAATGGGGATTTTTTTCCTTTCTTTATAATCAACCTATTGTTTTTCTCATTCAGTCCTGTTTATTTATCTTGTATAACCACTTTAAAAATTTCAGTAGCCCTTTATTCCTTCAGCAGAAATATTTACTCCTTTAAAAGAAAAATTATCTTATCCTGCATGCATTGCGTCAAAGCCTCTTTGGATCTGTTCATTTCGAAGACATGACATTTCTTGATAATCTTTGCATTAAACTTGTTTGTGGTGACATTTTGAAGTACTCATTATCCTGTCTGAAATCTTGTCAGCATTAGCCTTTAAATTGCCTTCAGCTTTGGTATAAAATGGAAGCTAAATATTCAAGTGGGTGACTTTAGTACATAGTGAAAGTTTAATAGATGTACACAGTTATTGCATTAGAAATATATGCATATGAAGGACACAGTTCCTCAGTCAGAGCTTTTTTCCTATTTTCAAATAACAACCATTGAAATTATGTTGGGATTTTATGCATTACAAGCTCATACTTACTCTGGAAAACTTGTGTTCCTTCCTTCAACATAGATTTTTGTGTATGACTGGCACATAATTCTTATTACCTTAGCATATTGAACTCTCAGGATTATATTTACTTGTTTAACAATCTACTAGCAAAACTACTTCTCTAACTTCTATAATTCATGAGAACGAGACAAAAACATCAAAGTTACGAGATGATAAAATCCCACAAACCTGGTTTCCTATGAATACTAAAGGCAGACGAACATTCAAAAGGACTGGCTCTCACCTGCATAAATTATGTCAATTGTGTTAAATTGAAAGGGCACTAAAAGTTATCACAAGTACACTCATTTTTCAGCTATTTTATGCTCTCAGAACTGTGTCAGAAGCATAAACATCTGGCCCAATATGTAACAGCCACTATCCAGCAGATTTCTTCTAGAATTGGAAGTTAGCTACACCAAGAGCCAGTCCACAGCTGGTCACTCTCCTTTCTTTTGTCATTATCCTCCAATTCATTCAGCACCCATGAAGAGCAGATGAACTGACAGAGGATACTGGGAATTATTCTTCCACCTCCACACTAGGCACACATATTCTGACCCTTCACCAGAGAAAACAAAAAGATTTTCTGGTTTCTCAGATGAAGAAAACAAGTGAATACACATTCTTGATGGAATATTCTTCAGTAAGATATAAAGTCTACTTTAAGTTTAATATTAGACTGCAATGAATTCATAATTCTCAGGGTGATCGTTTATGAGAATGACTATATTTGACAGAAAAGAATAAAAAATCTATGAATAAAATACCTTTGGCAGGGAAAACTAACAATTCCAGAGTATAAAATTTCTTTTCATCTGGTGTTTGTTTAATCACAGATTTTGGCTGCAGTAGAAGAAAGCACTGATGATATAATTTGATACTTTTCTTCTCTAATCTTATCTGTGTTGAAATACAGATGATTTGATATTTGGATTTTGACTCTAATGTCTCAAGCACAGGATGTTTTATACATGTGCATTTTCATTAACTTTGATGGCATTGTTCTCAATTTATGGTGGCATGAACTAAACCCAAAGCTCTTCTAACTTGAATGAATGATGGTAAAAACTTAAAAAACTGCAAATGCCATGATATTTTTTCAGAATACTCAACTTACTCTGACCCCTAAAAAACCTCCTCCCTTTTAATGCTGTCATTGGAACAGAACTTGACGTTCCCTTCCCTCCCTTTTTTTGCCTTTTCATTTTTTCTTTCCATTTAAGGGTTGCTCTTCACGCAGAGAGTGGCTGGGCACTGGAAGGGGCTCCCCAGGGCAGTGGTCACAGCATCAATCTGACAGAGGTCAAGTGTTTGGACAATGCTCTCAGGCACCTGGTGTGACTCTTGGGGATGGTGCTGTGCAGGGCCAGGATCCTTGCGGGTCCCTTCCAACTCAACATAATCTGTCATTCTGTGAGCGTCATCTAAATGACACTGTCTATAATCTTACCTTCCTTCCTCCCAGAGACTGTCACTGCCCTTTCCAAACAATAGGGCTCAAACTTCTGCAGTTTTGCCGTATCACAGGTGGACCTTGTTTCCTTGCTGCAATGTAGCCCTTCATCAGTCTACCCACTCTTTTTCTGCCAAATCTTGGGTTTCTGTGTGTATATTTATGCAGATTGGAAGAAGCCTGATATAGTTGGAACACATTCTTTATTTTAATTACAATGTAGAACAATATAGTACCACTAAAGAAAGCATACCTCTTATCATTCAAAACTAAAAACATGTTCTGAATACTTTCACAAAAATCCAGTGCAATTAGATTTTGGCTATATTTCCATTACAGTTCTGTGTATTTATGTTCTTTTTCCCCTTACATGAAGTTCCAACCAAGGAAGAAATTTTGGACAATGAATTTTCTTTTAGAGAACAGAAGTTTTGCTGACAACTGATTATTTATTTTCCCCCCATTTCCTTATCTTTTTACATCGTGAATATTTCTAGCACTGTCTTCAACACATTCCTCTCCCAAGTACTGAAAGTTTGATTTAAGAAAATAAGACTCTGTTCAACTCCATTGCCCAGAATTACACCAAGCTCTTTTACACCACCAAATACACTCTGGGGCATTCATAAACTCACAGAATGGTTTGGCTTGGAAAGGACCTTAAAGATCATCTGGTTCCAGGCCTCTGCCATGGGCAGGGACATCTTACACTAGGCCAAGTTGCTCAAAGCCCCATCCAGCCTGGCCTTGAACACTTCCAGGGACAGGGCATTCACAACTTCTCTGGGCAACCTGTTCCAGTGCCTCACCACCCTCACAGTAAAGAATTTCTTCCTAATATCTGATCTAAACCCACCCTCTGATTGCAGCTGTTTTATCTTGCAGCAGACAGCAAGCGTTTAGGTGCACGACTGCATCCAGTATCTTAATACACCTTAATACTATGATCCAAGATATCTGCATGTGCACCATGTGTTTATGTGATTTTGTGTGAAAGTTTGCTTAATAAGGAAGAACAGACAGATAAACAACACCTTCTAAAAAATGTCCATGTTGAGAAGCGCTTTCTGCAGTGTTATGTTTCCAACCCCCAAGGCAGGGCAGAAACATTTTAACAGAAAAGGGGGAAAGGGAGTTAGGGTACAATTTACAGATTACTGTGCTCTCCTTTTTTTCCCCCCTAAGAGTTTAAAAAGCCTAATTTTGGACTGTCAGGAACATACTGTTACAATACTGAATCTCTTGCAAAGTTTTAATTCTTTAGTAGGTGTAAGAATAGAAATAAGGAAAATGCAAATCAAGACAATTCAATAAAGGAAGACAAAGAGAGGCCAAGGAGGCAAAATGTCATGTGCTCTTCTCATCAGGTCCCATCAGTGCTTTTGATAACAGCATAGTTCTACTTTAAACTACAAATAATATGCCTTGTTAACAAAGATATATTTTTCCTCCTTTAGACCCAGAAAGAAACAAAAAGGTAAATCAAAGAGCAGTCTGAAATTACCTTATTTTTGAGTATTAGACACACTATTACATGTTTCTTACTGCTCATATAAAACAATGCCTTGCTCCTATTTAAGCTATTTAATCACCCTCTTAAATCATAACCCCTTCCATTTCAGACACTCATTCCTTTAGTGAGACCAGTAACTTTCCTTTAATTGAATCATGCCTTGTATTTGACTAATGCAAACCTTTCGGAGAGACATCTAGCTTTGATTTAAAAATAGCAGAAGATATGCTGCTTCCCTTACAGAAACTCCCCAAGCTTAATCACTGTCATTGTTTGAAATTCTGTCTCTTGCTTTCAGCTGTCAGCTGCTAAATTATGGATGTCAGGATGGTAGACAGTGTGCCCCAGGGAAGTAGTCTCTCTCTGGGCTCTGTGTCCAGAGAGAGGACCCTCATGGGGGTAATTCAGAGCACCAGAAGTTTCCCTTCTGCTCTGATTGTCCCCATGAGCATACTATACAGATGGGAGAAGAAAGCTTTTAGAAGCAAGGTCCGGGACTGAGAATGAATGTGTGCAAATTTCACACCCATCTATTTTTCCATAGAGGAAACACAGGAGACAGCCTGTGTAATCAAGTTGTCTTTAAGTTCCCTTTTTAATGAGCTGAACAGTTGAGCTACTTAAGTACAACTTCTCTCTCACCAATCCAGGAACTATTTGTTTGGACTTTCATTGGAATTTTTAATTTAGTTGGTACAGGAAATATATATCCATCTTACTGGGTTATCTCATTACTGCATTTAAATGAGGACTCATCACATTTGTACAAAGAGGCAACTCTATTCTTCTTATTGGATTCCTACTTGCAATCTCCTTATCTAAACATTCAAGAGACCCAAAGGCCAAATTGCTTGTTTACGTGCTTTTTGGGTTTTTTTTTTCCAGCAGTACAGTGAGGTCAAAATGGCTTTCTTCCTCTGGGAGCACCGAATTTCCTTCAGAGAGGGAAGGCACAGTCAGAGGTGTGCACAAAATCACTTACTTCAAGGCCAAAGGGATTGCTTGAGCCTGCATCATACAACACAAATCTATGATTTTAAAAAATATTGCTCATTCTCATATCTCTTCCTTGCCTGCTGTAATGTCTCACTCATCTCCCAGTTAAGATTTTCCCCATATCTCATCAGCACCTTTACAGAGGTAAATTAAAACATTTCTTGTTTCACTTTAGCTGTACCTTGAGGACAATGCAACACTTTCTCCTTTTTATCATCCATTAGCTTTATCTTTTCCAAACTAAACAGTTTTTCTTTTTTTTTTTTTCTTTCCTAGGTTCCACTCTTTGGATGGCTATCTAACCTGATTTCCCTCTTCTTGTTGCCCTTGTCCAGCACATGAACCTGTCTGCAAAGCAGAGTGGCCAGACGTGGACACAGTACTCTACACAAAGCCTCTCCGCCGCCAGGTACATGTGAATGGAAATGATTCCTTCACACACTTTATGTTGCTGTTAATATATCCTGGACTGACATATGACTTTTTTTGGAGGCCTTTGTTTTTGCTTTTTACAGCAGCATTATGTTTCTGCCTCATGGGCAGATTGTTATTCCCAGACCCTTTACTGCAGTAATGCTGCCGAGATGACGAGTCCCAGTTTTGCCTTTATGCATTCCATTTCTCCGTTCTAACATGAAGCACTTTGCTTTATGCACTACTTCATTCTTGTTGACATCAAACCATCTGTCTAATTTAGCACAGATATTTTGAATTTTCATCCTGTCGTTCAGTACTTGTGAGGCAGAAAGACATCCATAAATTTTACAAATCAGTCCTAATTAGAGGTCAAAGTCATTAACAAAACCATTCGATAATACCACACCAAGACCTCCTTGGTACTCACTGGAAATGTCCTTTTTCTCTGACAGTGAACAGCTGGTAAACAGTCTTCTAGTATGGTGCAAAATGTCCTGTTCCTTGTGTGCTTTTCAGGCAACCACCCATTTTACTTTAATAGAGATTTCATCATACAGATCTAGGTAACAAACAGAAAGGAATAAGGTACCATAAATAGTATAGCAAGATAAGAGTAGAATATTTACAATATGTAGCAGCTCACAGTTGGTTTTACTTTATTACAGAAGTGCAGTCTCTGTAATAAAAGCAATGAAAATGTATGAAAGCAATTATAGAAGGAGTAAGCATGTTTTCCAGTTACTACTATGTGATGGGAAAAATAGCACTGCTGTAGAAAAAAATGAAAAGGTTATCAACATTACACGTATTGTAGCTATACAGGAATTATCTACAATTTCCATTTTGTAATCAAATGTTTGGAATATAATCAGTTCCAGTCTCATCTTGTTCTTATTTGCTTTATGGGCTGTCAGAGCACCAAGAATTTCAAAAACTAGTTTTTCCAAACCATATACATATCTCCAGAGAGAATGAAAATGACATTACAGCTAATATGGTTTCTTTCTGGCTAACACTATTCTTCTGCCTCACTGTGCAAAATCAGTATAAAGTAAATGCAACATTGCAGCAAAAATGGACCCTGTTTGCCTAAACACAAAAAAATATGGTTAATTTAGCTTTCCTCTGAAAAGATCCAGAGATGTGTTATAAATAAAAGTCTAAAAATTTACTGTAATGGACTTTATAGTTGATTTGGGGAAATCATAATGGTCATAATGAAGTCATGTCCCAGGCCTTGGTTTGTTTAAACAAATCTTTGTGTATCTCTTGTTTGGAAATGAAGAACCGTACCAGTAATAATTTCATTTTTCTGTTTCTCTGGAAGAGTAGTGAGTGAAACACACATTATAAGTTCTGAAATATGATTTAACAAAACATCACTTGCAGAGCTTTCCATTGACATCAACTTTTCCTGTCAGTGTGTGCAGTCATGTTTTGGGAAGGGGGTATCTGAAGAAAAGCCTGAGCAAACATTCTTGAAACAACGTTCTAATTTGCCAAATTGTCTAAATCACTATCTTTCCTGATTTTCATTTTAATTGCAAAGAAATTTGCTTTTATATAAATTTATATCTTTAGTTTACATTTAATAAATAAATTTGTTGACATTGTCATATATTACCCATGTCATCTCCAGTATATTCTGGAGCACATATTTCTAAATAATTGTCCAAATGCAATTATATGCACCAGTATGATTTAAATGGGTTTATATTTGTGCATATAAAGTATAATTACATAATTAACTGTATGTGTGTGTGTATGTGTGTGTTGGGAAACAGTGACTTAGACTGAGAGCAAGGCAAGAACTACAAGGTTGGCCAGTTTGTTTTTCAGTGAGTAAGAATAAGGAGCAGTACTCAGAATTGCTGAAAGGGTAAAGAATTTAGAGACAGAAGTTAGGCCTATGACCAGCTTTGTGAATTCAAATGAATCAACACAAACTCATGCAATCAATGCAGCATAAGATCCTGATGAACAGATAGAGTCCATTACAGCTGTTTTGGAAAAAAAAAAGATCAATGAAAAAAAGGATATTTTTGTCTGAAGGGATGCTTAGTTTTGGTTTGAGAAAATGAAACAGCAAAGAAAAACATCTTAGACCTATTCTATCAATATGGAGATGAGATATCATAAATCTGCTATCTGAAAAACTAGCATAATTATGGTTACTGCTTTATATATTGCTAATATGTATTCATACATCAGCAGGTTATAAAAATACACATAGTGGTCAACTAGAGATTATCTTCTTTGATTGATTTTCTAATCTGAACAACACTGGCAAACCCCTCTGATATCAGTATGGTCTTAAGAATATATAATGAAAACGAACTGAGTATTTGCTCCCAGAAAAAGATGCTGTTTTAAAAGAATTTGAGATCCATGTAATAATAATAATCATTATAATTACTATAACAATCATAGCCTGCTTAGCTTTAATAAAACATATTTTTTGAATTCATTTCAGTTAGTTGCCCAGATCAGCCTCAATATTAAAGTGTAATTATAGTATATGCCAGGTGAATGCCATTCTCTGAAATTAATTACCATGGAGATGGCCTCATTATAATCTATGATAAAGAGTTCATTTATTTTTTAAGAGGTGTTTCCATTAAACGTGAATCAAGAAGACCTTAAAGTAAATAATTAAAAGGTGAGGTGTCCTTTTATAGAGATCTTTAAGAAAAATAGAAGAATAAAATTCTACCTAAAGTGAAATGACAGATATTCTCTAAGAATAAAATCCCATTTTTGACAGTTGGATTATGCCACCCTCCCCGTGCAGAGAAATAACTTTACTGGCTTCTGTCATTTCCCCACTAAGGGCTGATCAGTACAGATTTTTTCTCAGTGTCCGTCTTTGAAAAAGTTGATGATCAGAGCCTTAACAATTGCTTACCAGGATTTCTCTAAAGTGCAGGTTAGATATGATGAAAATACAGAAGGGAAAACTCCTGGTAAAAACACTTACTGCCTCTGCTAACAAAAATAAGGAAAAGGTCTCTACTACTGAATATCAGTTTTTGTTAGCTGGCATCTGAATTTAATGAGAGCCATAGCTCAAATATACTCTGCCTCACGTAGGCATCCAGTCAATGCCTAAATATTAATTCCTTAGTAAATAATATTTGTGAAGGCAGTTTAGTGCAGCCAGTGAAGGAGTAGTGCTTTAAGAGGTCTTCACAAGAGCATCTTCAGCTACATTTAAATGCACGGGACCCCCCTTAGGAAGTGCTCAGGTACAGTTTCCTCTCCACCTCTGTTGTCACTACAGGAATGTGTGGGCTTGCACCAGAAGAATTGTTTTATTAGGTATTTACAGTGTAGACACGTGCCAGTGGTGTCACCTGGGCAGGAAGAGCCATGATCGAGAGACTTCATGGCAAGTCACTTCTGGAGTGTCACTGCACTGGCCTGGTAAAGAGTTGAGGTGAAAAAACACGTCACACATCTCAAAAGATTTCCACAGAACTCTGGTATAGCAATGACATCAGTCCCTTATCACATTCAGACCATTCTGTTATATTAGCTAGCACTCCAGAGACTGGTGGAAAATAGAAATATCAAATCACATGGCAGTTAACCTCCTAAGCAACATGTGACTTCCAGACTCTGAGGTCTAATTTATGGATTAGTTTCTTTCTAGTATATTAAGACATCTAGAAATGCACATAGAAAGTTTTCAGAAGGACCTACCATTACAGACCTTTTTGAAAAGTGTATTTACATACCTGAGCATGTGGCAAGTTTTTCAGTGCGCATGAAATGTGTTCGCTTAATAAAGAGAACTGGTGAGAGCAATTAGGTGCCTATTTACTGACTGTAGGATTATAGAATCCTGAGATAACTCAGGCTGAAAGGGGCCTCAGGAGGTCTCTGATACAGGTTGCTCAGTGCTTTTATGTAACTGAGTCTTGGGCATCTCTGGAGACTGTACAGTCTCTCTGGTTGACCATCCCCACGAGGCAGAAAAAGCTTCTCAATTTAATTTAGTGTATTCTGAGCATCAATATTCTGGCTTCATCCTCTCAATACTGGAGGGCTCCTAAGTCCCTCCAAATCACTTTTCTTGGGGATGAATGAGCCCAGCTCCTTCATCCACTCCTCAAACAGAAAATGCTCCAGCCCTCAACCATCCTGGTGGTCCCTTGTTGAGCTCCCTTGAGTTTGGGTCTTTCTTATATTGGGGTCCCAAAAATGGATAGATTAATAATGTGTATAATTTCAAATATTTCTGCCTGAAATCAACTTTTTATGCCACAGGGCAATGCAGTATTTTCTAGTTCTTTGCTCACAGTAGAGCTGGCCTACACAGCACAAATTAGGCCTATGCCTGAAATGCCACTATCCCAATTTCTAATTAAATCAATATTGTACAAGTCAGTTTGTGGGAAAAGACATTGTGTTCCCCAGCCACTGGTGAATTTCAGTTGCATTCAGACTGCTGTCTATGACTTAAAAGCCTTCAATACAGAATTGTTCACAACAAAGCTAGGCCTTGAGAGAAATAACTAAACGTAATTCAGAGCAAGAGTGGCAATCCAATCTCATTCAAAACCCTGTTTCCTCTCAGCCAGAAATAGAGTAGCAAAGAAAAGAAGGTTGAGCACCTGGGAAGTGCCACCTGTGGTTGAGTTGCACTGTGCACGTAACTGGTGATGTGGGTGAACATTAAGGCAGGAGTAACTCAGATGAATATGTATTTTAAAGATGTCTAAAATGCCTGGTGCACATCGAAATTTTAAAGGACAAAGTTAGTACACAAATTACTTGCCTTTAAAAGTGGCACACTGTATTCTGTTCTCCGAATGAAAAATTCTCAGCACTCGGGATTCTGAGCAAGCTGTTAACTTATTCTTCACCCTAATTAAGTGCACACCATACCTCACTTTTTCTCAGTCCAGCATGGATTGACAGAACTTCTGTAGACGATTGCTATACTTACTGTGCAGCATGAGTATACTCACTTTTTCTACTGCCAAAAAAACAATAATTGAAAAAGGACAATAAAAAAAGGAAACAAACTTAGAGAAAGGCTAAATGGGATTGTTAATGCCCTAAACATAAATTGCTACTCTGGAGTGATCAGATATGCTCTGCCTGATTCTCAGGGCTCCTTAGGCAGACAAGACCTTGCCTTTTGTGCCCCAGGTTTTGTAAGTAGCAAAGCTGTGGTCTCCATTCCTCTCTGAGCCTTCTGAAATACATCCTTGGACTGAGGAGAATGAAGAAGACTGTACAAAGGCAGTAGCCAAACAATCTGTTGCTAAAAAAGAAGAAAAGAAAAAAAATGTTGGAAACATCTTAGTTCCTCAATAACTTAAAAAATGTATCACTTTATTACAATGCATTTTAGTCTTAGATTTTTCAGGAAGGCTATTTTGTTCTTTCAGAAAAGCAAAGAGATTAGTAGAATTATTGGCAAAACAGGAACACGATTCAACTTAAGGCAGAGTAAGAACATTGTAAAGAGTTTTATCAACATTTTTAATGTATTTCTTTCTCTAAGAAACCATACAGATTCAATGCCTGGAAGGAAACAAACAGAAACCTATGTAGAAATCAGAATTGCTACAAATTGAATAAATGTTGGGTAACTGTTTTTCTGAGAGTAGAATTCAGGCATTTAAGAGTGTCTTTTAAAAAGATATTACAGGCTTGAGAAAAGCATAGCAATACATGTCCAGTTTAGAGGTCCTAGGGACTTTTCTGCTATCTCTGAATTTTGAGCACTGTAATTAAATGTTGCTATTATTTAGAAATGATCAACTGTTAGTGGTGTTGCACTGTTATTTCCTTGGTAGAAAGATCTCATGATCTCTCTAATTTTCTAAAAGGCCTGGAAAAGTATCTTCTGCCGCTCACCAGGGAGTCATGAGGTATTATTTCAGGAAACATGGAGGAGCTGCTGGCTGAGATAGGTAAAGGAATATATTATCCACTACTAAGGCATTTGTAGTGATTTCAGAGACAAAACAGATAATCAAAAGTCCATTCAGATGTGGGACATCTAAATATCATAGTATAACTTGCAACAATCCACTGATTTTTTTGTTAAAAAGACTGTCTGTAAATTCTGTTTCTTTAACCAGTTATGGTAACCAGTCTGTGGTAACAGACTGTTCACCAATAAAACCACTTTCTGCTGAAATTTTTCCATATCAGATGATCTAAAAGAACAAAAAAATTCTTCCCTTCTATCATTTTCTGTAAAGAGATGGCTCCTATTCCAGTTTGCAGCTTTGGATCTATACTATACAGTGGAAATTGTTGTTTGTTTGGGTGGTTTTTACTAATTTATTCTCATTTCGAGGACTAAAAGCAACATTTCTCTGATGTTCATTTGAAAACTGTGATAAACATCCCTTTTGGATTGTGAATAGATTGGAAACTGGAGCAGTTTTAAGTGGAAAGAGAATGCACAAAGTTAATAAATCAGCTGTATCAATGACTTTGCTGGTAATGCCGTAATAACATTACAAATGCTCTCAAATAGCGGTTAAGTACCCACAGGAGAAATAAAGCTCCTGTATTCGAAGCAAACTGGCACTGAGTCTCTGGGGAAATGTGCACTAGAAAAAGAAAAAGGAACTCGTAGGTGATGAAAAAAAGTAGAGCTGAGACGTGAAAAAGTACATGGGATTGGAACTTCTGCCTTTCACCAGCCCTTGAGCACAAATCTACTACGCACATGTAATATGTACATGTGTGACTGTGTGCAAGAGTATGTAAACAGGCACAGGTGAAGGTGACAAGGTGACACACTTAACTTTGGTGTTTCAAAGGCTGCCAAAGGTCCTAGATGACGTGAGGGGGGAAAAGTATATTTTTTGGCTTAATTGAATTAAAGCACGCTACCGCGACACTGCAAAGCTAACATTTGTACCAGAGGCAGTGACTTTGTGCATTTGATGTAGCTTGCTTTGCAAAGTGAGTTTACTTATAATTATATCTGTCTGAAAATATTGCAGGCCCAGTATCAACGTGTCTTTATTGTAGAATTAACCTTTCATGCAGTGTAGTTGAATAAATATCATGCTGTTTACTCCATTCATTTACCTTCTAAACGTATTTTATGCAGGCACATACATGACAGTCACTTCTGTAATACTTATATGTGAAAAACACAAATTTTTAACCACTGATTTTTGGAAAATCATGTAAGAGTACCCCACAGAATTCCATGAAAAGACAAGGATTATGTTCTAACAGGCATCCAGCCCATGCAAGCTAAGAACTGCCAGGTGACACTACAAGAAAACATTTGCTCCCTTCAGTTTCACCAAAATTTGAAATCTGTTTGACCACAGAAAAACCTTTCTCTTGCAAATTTACACTTGCAAGAGTCCTCTGACATCACAGCTGTAGAACTGATTATGTGGAGAGAGCTCATTGAAATAGCTTGGCTGAAGTGAAACACAGTCATTTTTAACTTAAAATTTGAAAAGTTTTGGCTTACTACCTGGTGATACTTGGAAGGGAAAAAACCGTTCTACTATTCTGATAAAAATGCTCTTTGCCATGTTGCCTACAAAATGCTTATCCATGTGCTCTGATCTCTACTACTTATCATTTATTGTACCCCATCTTTAACAAGGTTTCTTTACTGGGTTTTTTGCTGCACAAATTGCAGCTTTTCATCATTGCTTATGTGAAACACCGAAGGCAAGGATTGATCCTTTCTTAATTTGAGTGAGCAATGATGCCAAGGTCATGACTAGAATAAAGCATGCCATCTATCTAAACTTTTGTAAAGCATCTCCCTACCCATCTACCCCTGAATCAAACAGTTGTAGGTTATAATGACTGTTCCCTTCACCAAAAGTTCTGACGCACGGAGTTTGTACTTAGCCAAGGTGAGCCCTGCTCTGTCTTCACTCAACTGATGGACATTGACAATGGAAGTACTTTTGATTCCCTATCAGTGCCAGAAACATCTGCCTAAAAAGTGGACAGGAAAGAGAGAAACTGAATTAAGCCTCAGGTGGGTGAGAAATAGATTTTGAGCTCTACTTCTGAGATGGTCCTATTCAAGAGAAAAATGTGGGATGGTGCAGATGTCAGAGTGGTTTTTTTCTTCACCACACAGTATCAGAACATCTAGAAAACATACTAAAAGAAAATTATTTTGGCACAGAACATGCAGAACTTTGTTAAATATTTGCTTGTTTTCAGTTTCTACAGGTCATAGAAAATAAGGCTGGGATGTCAGAGGTATTGCCTAGACCAGCTCTTTATTACAATCCAGTTAACTGCAATTAAAACATTTTGGACATCTGTTCAAAGGTGGTTGATCACACTGATAAATTCTTTCTTTTGTTGTATTGTCATTAACTTAAATCTGATCCTGGTGAGAAAAATAAGTTGTTTCTTTAGCCTGAGAGCATTTTGTTTCTTTTGTTGTTGCTGTTGTTGTCTGCATTAAGCTTTTATGTCAAAGTTAATTTTATGATTCAAAGACAAACCATAAAACTAAAAACCAATAACAAAGAGCACATAAAGTCCTGTTAGATTTTTGCCTTTTTTTTCATTTTGTTTTGAAATCTTTTTCGTGCAATTATCAAAAACCATTAGATGGGTTTGGTTTAGTGAATGCACTGCAGAAGGAAAAATCAGCTCTGTGGGAAACTGGTGTTCCATCTCTGGAAAAGGGCTTGCTGTCAGCAACTTCCTATCCATCATGGAGAGAGCTACGCTGCTCATGTAATTAACACTGCAAATGAACCAGCAAGCAATCAGTGATATCTCTCCAAAACATGCAATATTCACTGAGGACACCTCCACAGAGAAGAATCATTGAGCCATGGAGTTTGGTCAGGAAATGCACTAATTTATGTGAATATAAGCTTTGTCTCTATATGCACGGAGTTTTAGCGGTAGCAGGATCACACACCCTGTTCTCTCAGACTTGATATGCTGTGCCAGATAGTACATGCACATTCCAACAAGATTAATAGGTTCCTATAAAATGATCAAACCATATATTTTCCACATAACTTATTGAGATATCAATTCCCTTGTGAAATTGTTCTTACTGGCCTCTGCAGTTCCCAGTGAAATATTAAGAATAATAAAGAAAAAAAATTCTGTTAGCTATAGATAACCTTTTCAAGTCTTTTAATACTTAAACCAAAAGAGAAGCTGCTGTCATCCCACAGCAGTTGGAAATACTCCACCAAACAGAAAATTTCTGAGCATTGCTCTCTGCAGGAATTTGTCCACATGTATATCTCTATATATCTTTATTTCTGTTGGAAGAAGGAAAAAAAATTCAAGTCAGCCTCAAACCTTCCAAATCAGAATATTCTGTGTTTCTGTAGAAACAAAGAAAACAAACAAATAACACTCTTAAGATCAAATAAATTTTTGTGCATAGTCTGTGCTTTTATCTCTTTAGACATTTTCATTAAAGAATTGTACTCACAGAGAAATGACATCATAAAATGCTTTAAAAACTTCCTTCACAAGAACAGAAAAAATTGAAAATGGGTCTCCTGCACTCTGCTACCAGTGAAAGGCAGCAAGAGCAGCAGCATGGTCCCTTCAATTTTTGAGAATTGCATCCTTATTCCTGAACATTTATATTTTTCTATGTTTATTCTTCATCCTGAGTTAATGTGTGTTTTTGACCAGAATAAGAAATAAAAAATGTTAATTAGATAAAAGAAAAAAAATTGTACCCTGTTTGGGGCTCGCTCTTCTATTTCAATAGGATAAAAATTACTTTTGAAATAGGTTTTTGGGAAAAATTTCTGTTGAAAGACAGCTTTATTAATTATTTTAAAGAATATTTTAAAAAAAATCAAACACATCCAATTTCAGATAGTAGCGTCTTGGATTTCTGCATCATGTGCTCCTATGTTTTGATTTAGGCTGGTTCTCACCCTACTTAAAACAAGTAATGAAGAATGTATTTTATCTATTGATTTTGTGCTTTTCATCTTTACAGTTCTTGAGGCCTTCAAGAAATTTCCAATATTTCGTTTCAGAGTTTCTGTTTCAAATAGCATTTTTTGCTGTTAGTAATTAATGCTAAGTTATAATTTGCTTGGATAAATAAATTCCCATTTATTACTTTACATTTATTAAAAGGAGGTAGTACCTCTGGTCAAAGAGGAATTTCCCAACACTCTCTGGTCTGTGCCACCCCCTTCACACCTCACACATAACCTGGAACCACCTACACTTTTTTTCACAGATGCACCACCCCCTTAAGTGACCATAACTCCAGTTTTCTCCTGCAGGGGAGGTGAAAATTCCCAGAACGCTGTGGAACAACATCTCTCTCTTCTCCTGTGATAATAGCCCAGTGTCACAAGTGAGCCATCTATTTAGAAAAAAATACTTCTTACACAGTAAAAATTACTTCAGCAAAGAAGTGCAATTCAAAATCTTCAAGCAGGTCCACATGAGGACCTTTCTTTTTTGGGGGTGCTGTCCTTTGTCAGGTTCCCTCCCTTGCACATGGGCCATTTGCTGGCTGACTCCTCTCCTAGGAAGAGCCTTTAAGCTGCAGGGTATCTTTTTTATCATCTTGTTCCCGGCCAGCAGAACAGCTGAGTCCTGTGGCTTGGACACATGCCATTGCTCTGCAATTGCCTCCCCGAAGTTTGTTGTGTGGTTTCCTATCTATACTGCTTTCAGGCTTGTTTTTCCCATTGCAGCCTATTAAGTCTGACTGCATTCACTCCAGAAAGTTTATAAAGCAATACACTGTTCACTTCTCTGGAAAGGTCAAGAGCAGGCTTTCTGTGACTAGTAGTGTTCAGTATTCCTTGATGAGGGCATATTTGAGCCTGTCATATGTAGACAAAACACTGCTTCAGCAATTTTAGTACTTAATACCTTAAGATTTAATGGTTGCTTGAAATAATTATTTATTTAGAACATTTAAACTGATTTACACTATTATTTTGTATAAACATCAAAAATAAATGCTAGGCATTGAGACCTCTTTTTGTTTACAGAGATATGATGCACAGCGATGAAACAATCTCTTGACCAGCAAAATCTTGCCAAATTAGCAGAAGAACTTGTTTTTATCATTGCAAGTTAGAAATAAATGACAAAAAAAATTCATTAAATGAGCTGATACTTTTGTAGATGAAGGTATTTTGTGTGGTGGACTAAATAAAAGGCAGATGTCTTCATAATTCTTTTCATACTGACCAAATTTCATCAACGTGCCATTGGAAATATAAAACTGCTGTCAGTAATAAAGCCAAGTTTCTTCACCTCTTACAGATCTAAGCACTTCACAATTGAAACTGTTGATATGCTAAGCTTTGTTTCTTTGTTTGCTTTTGCATCTTTATTTTCAGGGTGCTCCTTCATTCTAATATAATTTCACCCAGTTTTAGGGTTCAGTGAACACATTATCTTTGCACAGGACTGTGTAGCAATACCTTTCTTTCTTTTCCTAAATGATGTGGCTCAGTTACCCAGATCATGGTGAAGACTCTCATGAAATTTCTCTTCTTTTCTTTTTTTTTTTTTTTAATTTGGATTGCATCTGCATCCTTTGTAATTTTTCTGCTTTCTTAGAAAAGAATCAATAGCACAGTAATCTGAGGCAGACAGCTTTGCTGCTTCTCAAGGTACACCACCTCTGCAAACCAAAAAGAGGCAGGGAAAGACTCAAACCCCAAGTATCCGATCACTCTAACTCTTAGCTTGCTCCTCTGGATCTTGCTTTGGTTCACAGGATGGTTCATTCGCTCCTGAGTTTAGATCAACAAGCAGTTTCCCCAAGGCTGCGCTTGTTTTCACTCACTCCGTCTTACATGGAGCATCCTCAGCCTATCTCCAAAGGCTTTGGGTGAGACTGCCTGCCAGCTTTACTGAAGGGAGCAAATCCATCCTGTCTGGCTCCAGTGGCAGTGAACAATGCCTGTGCCTCATTTGCTGTCACTATAAAGAAACAGTCTCAGGGTTAAGGCTACAACCATCCTGGTTTGCTCTTCTAACACTTCAGTAGACACCAGTAACTGGAAGGACTTGCAAATATTTACTTTATAGGGATTACAAATGACCATTGACAATGCAGTCAATATGTCTATTTGCACAAATGAGTACTGTTGAGCAATAGCTACAGAATTACAGCACAGATCTGAAAACAGCAACAGCTCCCATACATTGCTGGATGAAAGGTAAAGGCCTTTGAAATCATCATGACAGGAGCAATTTTAGTGGCAGTGTGAGAAAGCAATCAAAATATTGCAAATTCTAATCAAAATCTAATGAAAACTCTCCTGTGAGGACACCCTCAAGTAATAAAATTTGCGTATAGAACCTCAGCTGAAACTTGTACAAAAAGCTGAGCAAAATTTTCTCTTTTTCAAAGCAAATGTTTCCAACTTACATGAATAATTCACCTAGTCATAGTGCAAAATCCACTCTACAAAACTGTGATTGCAGGTTTTTGCCTGCTAAAACATTGGTGGTTGCCACAGTAATGAGTCAAAATGTGATCAATGACTTCTTCTTTCCTATGAATTTAATCTTTCTGTGTTCTTTGTTCAAAAGGAAACAAATTCAAGGGCTTATATCTGTGATTTTGGCAAACTCATAGCAGTGTAGATGCCAACAAAAGACATTTCCCTTCCTTTAATCACCTTCAGCTCTGTCACTGAAAGATAGTCTGATGAAATTCTGAATCATTGCTATAAATTAATTTCAAGATCGTTCTCTCCATGCATAAAATAAGCTTATCGATTTTCCAAATTAGTTCGCTTACAATATTTTGAATATTTAGAGAAAAACATATTAATATTTACTTTGGTCAATTGCCCTAATTTTTGGAAAAATCTCTATACTTCAGAGTTTATTCCAAATACTGAATATGCAGGATAAATCTTTTAATATCAGTTTAATAGCCCTTACATTTCAAGATTGCAAGTAGATACATTCCCTTTGACTGTGGGTAGAAACTCCATGGGCCACAGAAGTCTTCAATTTTTCCCCCTTTGAGGAAAATGCGGGCTTTTAAATTTTTTTTAATGTCAGTTATGCAAAGATTATTGAACTGAAGGTTTCTTTATCCTAAACAGAGAGAGAGCTTTACATGTGCCTGAGTTGTAGCCACTGAAGTTAGACTTCTGTTCTGAAAACCTTTATTAATGCAGAAACTAAGAAGGGGTTTTATTTCCATTTTTTTTTCTTTAAAATGCAGAAGGGAGACAGCCTGATTAGATGACCATAGCAGTTTAATAAGCACTTAAAACAGCCTGTCTAACATTATCTCTTCTTATTCCATGAACTAGTAGTGTTAGGAAAAAAATTACTCACTGAGATTTCCTTCATTTAATGCTAACATTTTTAGGAGCCTTCTTCTACTGCAACCAGTTACCATGTCTGTAAGATGCAATGCTGAGTTATGAAAACATAAAAAGAGATAGTGACTCCAGCTTGCTGAGGGCAAGGCTGGCAGCTGAGCTGTCTGCCTGGGAAGGGTGGATCTGGGTAACCTCAGGAATGGTAAAGTGGGTGCCACCTCAAGTCAGTGATCCAAACACCACAATGATGACCTGATAGTAATGCAAACCAGCCACTACTCCCACCAGCACACAGATCCTCTTCAAATGCCTGATTTTGTGCTTGAGAGGCAAACAGGACCTGTGTTGTGTTTGTGCAGTGGCTGAGGTTGTTCAGAGACATTGCACAATCTTTTCAACCAGGAAGGACAGAAGACTTCTGGGCTGCAGACCTTGCCATGCACAGGAGTAGAATTTCTAAGGCACAGGGAAAACAAGGAGGTGATGTGTGACACTAACACGGGTTCACTAAGGGCAAATTATGCTTGAACGATTTGATGGCTGCCTAAAATTGGAGTACAGCGTTGGTGGATAAGAGAAGAAAACCTCTCCTGTGGAGACAGACTGAAAGACTTGGGGTTGTTCAGCCTGGAGAAGACTCTGCGGACACCTTATATTGGCCTTCCAGTACCTAAAAGGGGCCTACAAGAGAGTTGGACAGGGACTTTGGGCAAGGATGTGTAGTGATAGGACAAGGGGGAGCAGGTTTGAACTAAAAGAGAGCAAGTTTAGATTAGACATTCTTCACTATGAGGTGGTGAGGCACTGGCACAGGTTGCCCAGAGAAGCTGTGGATGGCTCATCCCTGGAAGTTTTCAAGGCCAGGCTGGATGAGGGTTTCAGCACCCTGGTCTATTGGAAGGTGTCCCTGACCATNCGGACACCTTATATTGGCCTTCCAGTACCTAAAAGGGGCCTACAAGAGAGTTGGACAGGGACTTTGGGCAAGGATGTGTAGTGATAGGACAAGGGGGAGCAGGTTTGAACTAAAAGAGAGCAAGTTTAGATTAGACATTCTTCACTATGAGGTGGTGAGGCACTGGCACAGGTTGCCCAGAGAAGCTGTGGATGGCTCATCCCTGGAAGTTTTCAAGGCCAGGCTGGATGAGGGTTTCAGCACCCTGGTCTATTGGAAGGTGTCCCTGACCATGGCAGGAGTTTGGAATTAGGTGATCTTTAAAGTACCTTCCAACCCAAACCATTCAGTGAATCTGCAACTCTATGAATTTAGTTTGAAGGAATTTCATAGAATATAAGTATTTGTATACTTATATAGAGTGCTAAAGTCCAAATTTTGGATGTGCATACTTTTGTCCTGCTTTGTTCTCACAGATGTGTCCAAATGTTTGGCTTTTCCAGCACTCTGGTAACTAGAAAGATAATGCAGCTCAGTAAAGAAATAAAAAACCAAAATAATAAATAACTTTAAGATTTAGACTTTACTCACTGACTTCTATTCATGGAAAATGCATCTGCTCTTTCATTTCAAAGTACAAGTTGCACATTAGATTTAAAACAGCAACCCACGAATACACTTCTTATTTGAAGAGGGAGAGTTTAGTAAAAGGTACTTGACAAAGATGAAGGCGCACATGTTGCCATCAGTTAAAAAAGATTGAATGCATATCCAGCTGTCATTGAAGTGAGTATGTTGAAGTGCCTTGTGGAGAGGTACTCCAGCTTCTCCTGTCTGCGATAATACTCACCCCGCAAGTGTTAACATCCCTCTAGGTACAGACTCAGCTGTGCACCATGCATCTTCTGCTCTGGCTTCTTTGTGAGGGAAAGACAGGTATGAGCCTCAAGAGAGAACCAGAAGCCACTTTGAAGAAGTGAAAGTTCGGACAGACAAGAGGCAAGAGCCCCAGACCTGCACAGCCTTCAGCAAAAAAAAAGTCTTGGTGCAGTTTTAAACTCTGAGCCAGAGGAGGTTACCCAGTAGCAAAGATGAATTCATAACTATTTAATCTAAACAAGGTACAGAGAAACCAAAGTATTGATCCTGAAACACACTTTTTAAATTGAACGTTTTCAGCTTTTGGGAGAAACCAGTAGTAATATGCTGTAGTAAAGACAATTTTAAAAAGTGTTTGCCCACATAATTTAAACAAAGTGTTTCTGTTGAATTCAGTAGGTTGGAAACTACCTTTAAAGCACATAACCTGAACCGAGTAACATTGGTTAAGGACACACTTTGTCCTTAACCTGGGTAATTTCATCTTCTAATTTTAAGTTACCCACCATTTTTACACACATTCAAGGAGGCTTAATATATAAGTAACCTATTTTTTTCCTAAATGCAACTTCCAAAGTACTGGGAATTAACCATCCTTTAGGTTATTTATAACATATATAGAGGAAAATTTTCTTCTTATCTGTGGAGGTTAGCATCTGTTGTGGTTTCCCTAAAGACTACATTCCTTTAAAGGAAATTTGAAAATTATTCCATAATTTAAATTTTATAACGTAAAAATTAATTTGTACTTAATATATATTCTTTAAGTAAGTTTAAAACAATTTATTTTAATTTATTCATTTAAAAAGGAATTGAAATCCCTTCAAAAATTAATACTAACTCCTTTTTTTTTTTCTAAGAAATTGTTTCATGTTAAATAGTGTTTACATATCAGCTCATTGGGTGATATTTAAAAAGTGCAATCAGTCATATTCCAGAGTGAAATAGAAATTAAGTGAATTCTGTTATTATTGTTTCAACAATTCATAAGACATCTCAGTACACTGCTTCTTCCTCTTAATGCTATGGCTCTTCCAGGTAGGGATGGTTTTGCAAGAATTAAGCCATAAGAAGTTCATATGGTTGATGTGATCTTAGTTTCCAGAGTCTTTTTCCATCCAGATTTTATAGTTGTTCATCAGTGCTTCACGGTTGAATGAAGAACTTAGAATCCCATAGGACAATGGGAGACAGCTCTCTTTGTAAGACACCTAATGAACGATGATTAGCATTACATATGTGCCCGTCATAAAAACTCAGGGAATTTGTGTTTTCCCCATGTCTTTGCCAATAGGATATTCTACAGTAATTTCTCAGGGCCCCAAGTTATCGGGCATTAGTGAACATGTTCATGTTTCTGGCCACTCTGTAACTTAGCTCTGCAGTTGCTATGGTTTTACTAGATAAGCAGACTGTAAGCTGTGAACTGGAGAGGGAAAAAAATACCTGCGGTACATGAGATTAGTAAGGAAGTTGTGGCTGGTCTGACATAAGTCCTTGAGGTGCTTTTATACCATCACACAGCAGAGTTCATTTAGTGTGATTCACAATGCTAGAATCACAACACTGAAGTGTGACTCCTGTATTCAGGGTAAGAAAGAGCAAGAGGGAATCTTTTAATCAACACACATGGCAAGGCTTGTTAGAGCCATGAAATCCTGGCCTAAGTTCTTGAGGAATTTTGAAAAAGATATAATAACAAAACTTCTGTATTTTATGTTTCATGCCACCTAGAGGATTTTCAATATTAAATAGAATTGGAAAAGCATAGGAAAGTGAATTAAAAAAAACCAACACAGTACATGAAGAAATCTGGGAAATCTTTTATAAATCACTATGCATTTTCAGAGATCAGCATCAAGGGAAGACAATATAATGTCACCAAGTTTCACAGCAACAACAGTAGATTCAATTTCTGACCTAACAAGACAACATGTCCTGTAAAGGCTGATGACATCTCAATGCAACCATATTAAGAAATGTCTCAAAAATTATTTTGAATGCATCTAGCGTGCACTAGAAAAATATTCTTCCTCCTTTTCAAGTCAGGAAAGTGAAAGCATCTGATAGATGGGAGTTTTATTAAGGGATTTGCAGACTTGCTGTAAAAATGTCTCTAAGACAAATTTTTTGTTTTGCCTTAGGAGGTAAAAAATACAGAAAAGTTTTAGTCAGCCTGGTACAGTCAAGTGCTCTGAATAGTTAACTTCTGTGAAGTGGAAGATGAGACAACACTGACAAAAATTTTTATACCATTTAACATTTTTCAGCAGAGCCATTCAGTCACATTTCCTATTTTCCATTAGAACCACAGAACATAATGGCTTTGTCTGTGTTAATACCTTAAATGGTGCCCAGGAATGTTCCCAGACATTGGTAGATGTTCATCTATGCTTCCAAGTGCCTGAAATGTCCCCTAGTGTGATTTTGGCACATGCACAACTCTCCCCGATAATTCCTAGGCATGATACCCAACTAGAGGGTGCTGCAGGGGCCGTTCCCAGAGGCTCTTTTGCATGTGGTCATTCTGGTTTTGGAGATTAGGAAAATCAACAAAAGCTCTACTGGCTGAGGTGCTTGAGATGTACGTGTAATTTGGTACAAACACAGTCGTGTCAGCAACGAAAGGTTATGGGACTGGTTGCCTTGCACTGTCACTGGTGCAAAACAGAAATAATCCAGCTAAAAAGATATTCATATTTAAACTGGTAAAAATGAGAAGAAAGTGAAGTCTGAAATTCCAGTAATGATACCAATGTTTCAAATTAACTTTTTTCCAGTGATTACACATGGAATGTCTGTTATTTGACAGCATTGTGAGAAGGAGTAGTGAGCAAAGAAACCCACGTATGCCGATAGTTGATTTTCATTAATGCAATTAACTGGGGAAAAACACAAAATTACATATATAATATATACTACTGCTGCTGTTATTGCATATACCACATACAAATTCACATATAATAGTTTGTCTCAGAAGCAACAGCTCACACTTGTCATTTGAGGAATTCTTGATAGGAGGGTGAAATCATTTAGAGACAAATTATCCCTACAAGTTAATCTAAATACTGTTTAGAAACAGAAAATAAACCAAACATTAGATAAATAGAACATATAGAAATATACTGATGGTTCAGAAAAGAAGCCATGAGAAGAAAGCAGATAACGTTGGCATGGGCCTTACTGTTGTCTTAAGCAACAAGTTAAATCGATAGAGCCTCTGAAAATGTTACTCTATGTCTGCCTGATTCAGTGCAGGAAGCAAGGTTTTGCCCTGCAGCAAACTTGCTGCATGCTTCCTATGGAAGGTGTGTGCGAGCTATATATAAACATGACCCACAAAGCTTGCTTGGCAAAGCATTGGACCCAGCTTTCTTGCAAGCGTATGGGATTTTATTTTGGAAGACTGATTTTATCCAAAGTGTTTCTGCTGAAGTTGAGATCCAGCTTCTTACTGACTTGGTGTTCTGGAAAGCTGGGCTGTGTACACATACTAAACAAATGTCTCTTGGACTGGTGCCCATTCTCTACCCTCAGGAAAAGCGGCCTGGAATGGTTCATATCCATATGGCTCCACTCTCCGCCTCAAAATATGATGCCCATATCTATCCTGCCTATCGAGAAGGGTCTGTGGTCCATGCCATCTCCAGAACTTGAAGTGAAGTCTGGGATTTGCCTGGGAGGGGACTTATTCACTGTATAACTACAGCAAGGAGTATGATGGTAACTAAACTTTGTGAGCGGCCAAAGGATGGTGTGTGAGCCTGAGCACCACTCCAAATTACTTTCCCAGCACTCCTTTACTGGGCACTCCTACTGTCCTTATGACTTCTGAAACATTTAGGTCTTGCTGGCTTGCTCCTGCCTACCCTCTTGAACATTAAGAAAGGCTTCACCTGCAGACAGGATTTCAATTAGCATGAGTAAATTTGTTTTCACTTGGTCTAGAAAAGTAGGCATATAAAGACAGAACACCATGGCCTCTACAGAAGCTAGAAAATATGTTGGAGTTAACAATGTTCCCAATAGATATGAAAAGTACACATCTCAAAGCAACCAAGTCAAGAAGGAAAAATAATTTAGCTTTTCAAAATATCTGATTTTATTTAAGCCTTTTATCTTGATAACAGCAAAGAAAGTATCCAGAAATTCATCAGTTCATGCTACAGAAAACTATAGGAAAGATGAATCTAGTAGACTAACTAGCTGCTTTTGGAGAGACAGAATAATTAGGAAATGCCTAGAAATATCAGATACCTTCCAAATCACGGTAAGAATTATTGCATATTCAGAGTCAAATCAGTGTTCTTGATGGCTGCACAAAATTGGATCTCTGTCAGAGTTCAAATTATATCAAAACTGTATGAGCAGCAGTGAAATTGTGATCCCAAAGAAAAGAAGATAGTTACTATCTCTTTTTCTTTTGTCTCTGTTCAGTATTGATTCTATGAAAACCAACATAACATTTGGATGATTTGACAGTCTTCTGCTTTATTTCTGTAAGTACTTATATATATGTAACTCTATGCATTTATATACACGTGAGCATCTGAAATTTAGCAGCTATTTATATAAACATAAGTCTCTGTGTAGTTTCCTGGCCTTAGTAGGACCTGAGGAACCACAGCAGCATAAACTGTTTCTGTTACATTGATGCCATGATAAGGAGATAACAGAAGAACAGAAGACGTTTGGAATTTCGTCGTGAGATATTTCTGACCGTAGATAAATCTCTATCGTTTACTTGGACAGCCTCAGAATTTTAATTTTTTGTAACAAAATTTACAACACTATGGTGTTCTGATGATTAGATTCAAACACATAGGAATTTTTTTTATAATTTTTACTTAAAATAGTCCAAAAATTATCTGCTCTAACACAAGGAACACCAGTTCTGTAGGACAACCATAATTAAAAATCTTTTGGCAGAAAGCCATTCTGTAAAACTTTCTAGAAATTTGAAGAACCCATTTCCCTTCCTATTTTTTAGTAAATCTTTTTTTTTCAACTGTAAATGAAAAAATGAAAATATAAAAGACACTTCTAATTCAAAAATATTTTTGAATATTTTTTCAACTACTGGAACAGTTAAATGCCCGTTGTTTTGCCTTCAATCATCCGGCAACAAGAACAACAGAGCTAAAATTCTAATATTTAGGAGACACATGCAGTACACATATTCCTAGTGAAGACAATATTTTTGGCAGTTTGTCTGAGGTTGTGTAAAAGCTATCATTTGTGCAATCTGAGTAACTTCCTTAATGAGCCATCAGAAACTGTTTTTCATAATTGCCCATTTTTGAAGGTTCAAGTAATCTCTTCATTTCAGACTTCCATACAAGGGTAAATGTTCTTAAAAATTATGTGGTTTAATAACTTTCACCCTCCTAATTATGAAATAAATATTAGCTCACCAGCACAAGTCTTAATACAGCTATTATATGGATTACAGGCTAGGGATCTTGGCTGAAATATTTAATGGTGGAAATGAGGCATTTTCAGATACTAAACCAAATAGTAGTGAAGACATATGCTGTAATAAACACATCTACATACATAGTAGCTAGGTGTGAAGAAACTGAAATGTTCCTCCAGATTGCCTGTACTTGCAAATTACTTTAAACATTTAGATGAGCAATTTGTTAGGTAAAAGTCTTTTTCATGGAGCTGGTTTTGACATCTAGCCTAAAATTCAGGATCAGGTTACCTTTCTTTGCTTTGGTTTTTCTAAAATTGACATATCAGAATTTCATCAGAGCCTGTTTTACTGGGAGTATGTAGTCCCTTTCACACAAGTCCATTTTATTTCTGCAATAATATAACTTCTATTTATTTGCAATCAAGTCTCAGACAGTTAAAACCCTAAGTAGATGTTGCACTGAATTTTTGGGGTACAGTCATAACTATAAATCTTATGGCAATTGCTTAAAATGTTTGAATGCTATGTTAAAAGTTGCTTTATATCCTGATATAGCCTAATTAACAAAGAAAAATTGGAGAAATTAATGTCTTTCTTGTTGCTCAATTATTTAACAAATCACTTGGCATACCTGATCTATCTACCTGGCAGCAGCTAACAGGAAGGCCAAAAGATTTTGATACGCTTTATATGCAAAGTGAAATATGAAGTGAACAGTGCCTGTAACACTACTTTGGGAATAAGGTTCTTGAGAAAAACTAACTTGGATCCAAACAACTCCCCTCCAAAGCCAAAGATCACTCACTATTTCCTTTTATTTTTTCATGGACAGAAAACTGAAGAAAATAAAGAAACTATCCCTGGAGAAGAGAAGGAGAAAAAAATTTTGAACTCATCGTGTGAACAGAAATATTCATTGCAGTGACAATGCCAGTCACAAAAAAAAGCGAAACATCATCTCCAGTAAACTGTGGTACTTTATTGCTTTCCTTGAAGTTACATAAAAAGGTTACTATCTCTTTTTTCCACCTAAAGAAAATGGTCGATGAGTATGAGTGTGACAGGGTGGTCGGTCACATGAGCCAACTTTCTTGGACATTAAGTCTTACTGTACATGCAAATCTTTACTTACATAGTTAGTTTTGCTTGTTTTTCTTGTTTTCTTTCTCTTGCCAGAGCTGCAGAGATTGGGCATGGAAAGAATAACATCTATGACATGAAAACTGTCCACTCAGATGGTGCTTCTTCTAGCCCCTGTCAGGACAGAGCTCAGGCCTTCCCAACAATAAACTGAAACACGTTTAAGTGACACCAGTGTTGCTGTCTGAATTTGTGGTAAGAGGAGAACTAGAATTTATTGTAGCCTTTTTGTTTATATTTCTATCATGAATCATAAACGGCAATTAGTTTTATCATATTGCTAAGTTTTAATTTCTGTTTCAATTTCTGATCAATTTAATTTTTACATTTTGTTACACCTAATTTAGATGATAAATTTTTTATTTGAATTTTTTCAGGGTGAATGAAGAGGATGGACTTAATAAGTATTTAATCCATCTTAAGAATTACACTGATCTGACTTTTAACAAACCCATATACCAAAAAAATTGGCACAGGGTTATAATAGTCATTGCACAGCAAAAGAAATGAAGTTCAGCTTTCACAAATGAGATGAATGTGGCTCCACGAATCCCTGTTGAGACACTGCAGACCAGATTAAAACTCTCTCGTTGCCAGAGGAATTCTCTGCTACAGCAATGTGTGACCCGTGCATCAGAATGCTTTATTTATGTAACATTTGGTTGAGATTAAAAATGTCTTCTTTTTTTGTGATTTTATTTTTAATAAAAGGGCTTGAAGAAATTGTCTCTTGATAAACCTGCCAGGGCTATTAAGAAACAGTGATACATGAAGTGAAACCCTTGGTTCTCGTCCTGTTGCAGGCACTGTTTCTGTGTGTGGCCCTAGGGAACCACTAATAAATGGCCTCCAGCCAGGCTGCTTCTGCTTCAGCTTTTCTGTTTGGCTTTATAATCTACATGCTTTTTCTACAGACCACAGATTTGCAACTCCAGCTGTGGGGATGATGAGCTGCCCTTAATCATGTGCTTTGTATTTGGATTTGTTGCTTGGCCAAGGACTAAGGGAAGTCAGACCCACTCAGGACCCCAAGGAGGACACAGAACCGAGATGTCCCACTTCTTTCTGTCTGCCTAGGCAGAAATCTTGGGGTAAGCTTTCATGTGATGTGAGTACCTCAGCACGACAGACACTTTATATAAACTGTGGTAAGGTTGAATTCAAATCCCAGACTCAAACTCCCTCCAAATATTGAAGGACTTTAAAACCAAGGGGAAAAAATTTTATGGAGTTATGTGTTAAGAGTCACCGAATGAAAGGTGTAGCATGACAATCAAATAAATTAAGTATCAATGTTAGCAGAAAAAGCTGATCAAATTCAGTTATCAGAAAAATCTGATTAAATCTTTCAAATGAAAAGCCCAGATCTCTCTTAATAATCTTTGGGACCTAAGTTCACCTAAGAGCACATGTTCTTTTCTTGTCTTTCAGTCACTAAATTTGTTTTGTAGTTTAATTATATCAATTGCCTATTCTCTCACAATTCTGTATGATGCTCTCCCCTCCTTGTACTTTATCATTTTCTATTGCTCATTCAAGCCTCTACTACTTTCTAATATTAATAAGAAGACCAATAAAATACCACTTTTCATAGTCACAATGGTTACCTTTTTTTACTGCTGAATATAGTGGCAGTTAGACAAGATTTCCTATCAGTCTTGGTAGAATTGCAAGTTTCTAACAAAAGAGAGCACTTTGTCAGAAGTGCTAGCAAACCCACAATGGATAAAAAGAATTCTACTTTCAAAAATCATCTTTTCTCATTTGTTCCTTCTGTCCTTTGGCTTACCACAGGAAAATTAAAACCTTCCAGAACATGTTTTGACTCCAAAGTAGCCAAACCAACGATAATTTTATTTCCTCATAACTTGTTTTAGAATATAATTAGAATTTTCTCTCTCTTGAAATCCATTCCTTCTGCAAGGCAAATTAATAATGTTTAGACATGAACTGGCAGGTTTTCATTGTTAAAGGATGTTATGAAAATGTTCGCAAACTCTTATATTTATTTCTATAGTAGTCTTAACTGTTCTAGGTATTATACCCTCAAGTGATGCCCTTCTGGTAAGGTTTGTTCTACAAGATTTTCTGCAGTGCTTGGAGATAAACACAACTGGCAAAAAATATATTTGCAATGAACCAGTGTTGAAGTTGGTGCCCTTGACACTGTTTTGATCTAGAATAATCGAGCCATTTTACAGCAAAATCCTGAAAAACCTGCAGTCCCCATGCATGGGCCTCCGCAGGAAGTGGCTTGCGCACAAGTGAATGCCACTCATTTCATGGGCATCTAAGCAGGAACTCTCCATCACATTCCCTCAGCCCCAAAAGGGATATTTGGATCTGAATCAGTGACTATGCCTTGAAGTATCTTCAAACTGCCTGCAGCCAGAGGATGTTTGGTTCAGGGAATCAAACTGCATCTGGTCAGATGTAAACACCTTGAGCAACCTGCTCAAAGTTTTCTTTGCTCTACCAACATTCTCCCATGGTGCTAAATTATTTGCTAAGTTAGATATAGCTGATCTACAGACACTGAGGGACTTAGCCTGTACTTAAAAGTAAAATTGGTTAGAAACTACAAGGAAAGAGTCATTTTAAATGATAAATCCACTATGCATGTAAGTCCTTGAAAATCAGCTCAGTATCTTTTGAAAAAGCGTCCTCAGGCTGTTTGGTTTGGTGATCTTTTTTAAGGACTTTAAATATTATAAAAATCCTAAGTCCTTTCTCTGCAGAAGGAATTTCTGGCTGATTTTGGAGAAAGAAAAAAAAAAAGCAGAATAAATGGTTCTACACAGCTCTAAGTAAGAGTGTAGGTCACAGAACATACTGAAAATATGAAAAAGGGTCCAAGTGCCCTTTGAACGTATTCCATTTGGTTAGTAATTTTTAAATCTTCTTGAAGAGCGGGTTTCAAAGTGCAGTCCTCTGCTAATTACAACTTGGTGATATTTGGCTGCACTCCCTCCAGATTAGGGCTTTGGCTATTATTTCTAGCTCAGGAAATGGTTTAATACTACTCGTTGGTTTTGCTGTAATATTTAAGTAAAGGCCAGTGCTTTTCAGAAAACAGAGAAAATCACATGCTAAACTGTGCCCTGGTCGTGCCAGACAGACTGGGGTACAGCTCACTCAGGGCAGCTCTCAAAGTGTACCACACTACCTGTTTTGACACGTGTGCAGGGAATGCTGCATGGCCAAGGCACCATGGGCACCCTCATCCCATCTCCAGCTGCATCTCAGGGCCCACAGACATGAGCAGAAGTGAACACAAGGCAGAGACAACCTGTGCTGAACCTCCAGACAATGCTGCTACATCCCTGGAGACATCAAGTCATGTGCTTCTCAACAGCCCTCTCACATCTGCTGCTCTGGAATGCACCCTGGGACAAAACATCATTCCTTTACCATCAATAAATAGGATACACACTACCAATTATATTCACTGTGCAATGTATATATTTAATCTGAATATAATATTGATTTTTAAGTACAGGTGGACTTAGAGACCATTGCATAGCTACCCAAACAAAACAGCTCTATGCTAGTGTGAGCACTGTGGAATTTATTCACTAGCAGGTCAGTCCTGATGTGTTCTTTGCCCTTTTCCCTTCGGCTCATAAAGTTTCTATCCGTAGCATCTAAGACCTCTACTTCCCGCATAAATCCAAGAAACTTTATGATGGCTTGACATAGTTCCAGCGGTTTTATCCAGATTACAGTTACTATCAGAACTTGAAAGGAATTAACAAAAAAAAATTATTGACATGAACCAATGGAACAAGGGAAATATTGGAGGGACAGGAAGGAGCAGAGACAGAGAGATGGTATAATGTTTCATGCTGTTTCTCTGATAATAGTTGTAAGATAAAATGGTTATACTAAATCTTACCCTATTACGTTGAAGTACATTTTCAGAAAAGGAAAAAACCCTCCAACCTTTTGCAAGTTCTTCTGATGCATTTTCAAAGTAATAAGGTGAAGTCGGTTCACATGGATAACAACAATAACAAAATACAGGAGCAAATTCAGCTGAAGCAATGAAAGACTAAACTATACATGAGACTGTGCAAAGGTCAAGATAAACTTTTGTGTGCCTGGAATGCAGGGAGCACTGAGACGTCTACATAAGATCAGACAAGTAAGTACAAGAAAGGTCTTGTGTGAATTAATTGAAACTGTCCCCATCCACTTTTCACTCCTTTTCTTTGTCAACACGGCATTATCAGTGATTCAGTCCAAGAAATCACTGGTTAGGAAAAGCAAACCCAGCAAAGTCAGTGGCAGACAATCTTCTTTTTCAATTTATTTTTTGTCCATTTGGTAATTAATAGAAGGTAAAAGTAATCATGTCTGTGCTTTTCTCCACATAAAACCTAGTCTACTGGGCTTTGTTCTCTAATTCAGTAGCAATGTCTGAAAATAATACTGCTGAAAAAACTTTCAATTATATCCATTTTTTTGGAGGTTGCAACTCCAGAAGTATTTCGAAAGGGAAAACTGCTTTATAACAGGCTATTCTGGATTATAAAAGATAAAGGGCATAAAATTGAATCCACCATCTAATCCACTAGTTTTGCTGTGTTATTTGTCCTTATACCAGTTTGTTAGTACTGAAAATTCATTAAGACAGAGAATGAAATTCTGGCTTATCAATACCTTGCAAGCAGCCTACCATTAACACTCTACTAAGTTTGAGAGAGTCACTACTCAATGTTCAAGCTGTACAGATGGCCAGTTAAATCTCGTGGCACTGCTAGCAATCTCCAGTCAAAAATGTAATCATAAAAAGCTGCTTGCAGCCAAAGTGAATTTTTGGTACTAAAAAGAGAAATTTTATTTTCATGATTAAATTAAGCTCTTATGGTAAAATATTCATTTGACATTACCAAGCATATGAACATATATATGGACATTACCAAGTATATGAAAAGTATATTACCAAGTATATGAACAAGTATATCCATCCATTCTAAAGCAGTGGCTGAATTTTAGAAAATGTAGGATGAAAAACAGACATAGTCCAGACCAAAGGTATTCAGATCCAGATGCATTTCTTATAATATTTCAGAGAAACTCTCTCCAGACTTTTAAGGACTGGATCTCTTCTTTGGTTTTTTCACTTCTATGTACTTTATTTGGATTTTTGTGTATGCAAGTGTGAGTTTCCAGAATGTTATTATGTTTTAGTGTGAGTCATCTGAGAAATAACAACATTTACATGTTTTCTAGCTTTCACAGTGTAAGGCATTTGAAAAATAGCTAGCCAGTGTTCTCAAATTCATGTAATTAGATCACTGTCAGATGTAGATTGTTCATATTTGTATGTTTAGATTACCATGCATTTTTGTGAAAGACGTAAAAGAAAATTTAACTGTTTGTACAGGCACAAAATCTCAAGGTTCTAGAACTAGAAATACGAGTAGTTCTGGGGCACCTTGTATATCACAATTTTTTTGATAATATTTCTACATTACCATACATTTTTCTGCAGGTTTGACCAGTTTATTTTCACAATTTTCGAGTGTCAAAGATTCTCCTCTACAGAGAAATAAGGTGAATCCAAGTCCAATGAGAGCTCCAACAAAGTCATTATATTTTTCTTTTCCTTCAGGTTGTAAATCCATCATTTGTTCTACTTGCAATTCCCCTCATCTATCTGAAGCAAAGTCAGAATCAAAAGATTTTTCAAAAAACTAAAAGAACTTCCGGCTCTTCACATGAGACAGGAATCCCATCCCAGGCAAGGACTTCTCAGAGTGGGAAACAAAGGCACAGGGACAACAACGGTGACTTCTCTCCTTCCTGTAGTGGAAATATTTCTTCCCTACAAGCTCTTCAAAAAGCTTCCCCTCACTCCACTAAACAAGCATCCATGTCCATCATACCATCCCTGTGACCTGAAAAATTGTCTTCATCTTCTTCTCCCTGGGTTCTGAAACATCTGAAAGACAAGAATGGAGTAGATTGAGTGAAGATTTTGAATTTTTAGAGAAACCACTCAAAGATCAAAGGTTGAAAAAGAGTTGAACTTGCAACCATAAGAGTGGGAGGAAGATGAATACAGAGCCAATTAAAGTCTGAACAAAACAGATAAGAACATCAAAAAGCATCTTTCTCCTCAAACTAGCATTTGATGCAATGATGCTCATTTTAAAAGCAGTAAGCAAACAGTCATTATTTCTCACAATATACCAGTGAGATTAAAAAAAAAGTCACTTAATGCTAGCCAATAAAGTAATAAGGAAGAGAAAGACTTTTCTTTTTCAAATGTATTAGGACAAAAGGTCGTAGTGAGGAAATGTGGGGGAATTAAAGCTGTTTATAAACAAAAAAAAGGCAACAGTGAAACCAGGGATAATTGTTACAGCAACAAGATGCTGAATTCTAGTCACTAACAATGGGCTCTCTAATCAGAGCCAGTCAGTCCAGTCTCTCTTAGAAGTCCTTGGAAAAAAATAGTGACTTGGAAAAAAATAATGACTTTTAAGTGCAGTTCACCCCACTTGGATTTCTGCCTTTGAGCAGTTCTGGAGGGGCCCACAACTTCTTTTGGCTATAAGAAGGGCCCAGCTGAGATAAGGGATTTTGTCCTGATTTCTGCATTATTAAATGCAGAGACAAAATTCAGTTGCCTTGTATGTATTTGCCTTTCTTCTTTTACACTGGGAGCTTTCTGGAAAAGGCTGTGCTTCATTATGTTTTTATTCAGTGCATGCAGTACAGCATAGCTTTCACCTCTACCTAGGGCTCCCAAAAGTTACCACAGGGCCAATACATTTCTGAAAAAAAAATTTCCTCCAGAGAATGATAATTAGATATCAGCTCTTCCAACTACCTATGAAATGACAAATACCTTGAGGGAAATGGGGAAAGAAAGGTGAGTGTGGCAATAATACAGCTGTGTGATAGTGTAAGGGAGCGTAAGTGATAACCTGTGTAGTTTGGGTCCTTTTGCTGCAATTACCAAATGGTTTTGCCTTCTAAAGGGAATGAAATATCCTTTTTTATACTGACTAAAGGCACTACTACTCCTACAAAAACATAAAACATAGTGAAATCATGCAAACTGCCCAAATTGTGGTGTTAATCCAGATTAAATATTATTATTGTGATTTCTAACAACTCATATTGATATAACCAAATTTGATGAAGGACAGCATTTTACATCAAGTTGAGTATTAAACTCATGGAGTTACTATACTGTACACCTGGAATTTCCCAGGAAAAATTCAGATTCAGTCTCATTCTTTTTTCCCCGGGTTAGACTGTTTTCCCCAATTAGTTCTGTTACGTTATGGAATACCTTTGTTCAGTAGTCAATACATAGTTTAATTCTTTTGGATTTAGTTAAAGTGTGGCATGATAGTAGTCTAGAGTATGATTGTCCAACAGCAGCATTCCTCGTGCCCGTAACTTCTCTCCGGAATTGCTGGATATGACTGCAGTCAAGGTCAAGTGCATAGTACAAAAAACCCTAGCTAATTCAACACATTTATGCCTTTCAGAAAGGAGCAAACCAAGGCCCAGACAGAATATGCAATAAACCAAAATGGGCATTTAAACACAGAGTTTTCACTTTGCATTTTAGGATAGGGGTCTTTTTAAATTATTTATTGCAAACCTCTCCTGAACTCCCATCATTGAGGTATCTGAATCATCAGCTTACAAGTTGAGTCATTCCATTAATTTGGGCTTAAAAACGTTTAGCTGAATCTAAGAACAGTAAAATATATATGTAGGCAAATTATGAGGAATGAAATAAACAAGAAACTAGTACACAAGCCCTAATCCTAACAACTGTAATTAGGAACCCTGTTGTTATCTGAACATTCTGTATTTTGACCCCAGAATAGTTTTTGTTAGTGAAAGAATTGGTGTTACACCATTAGGATACTGATAATTTTCTTTCTGACTTCTTTGCTTTGAAACAATTCTTGTCAAATCCTGCCTTTTTCAGGAGAGTTTTCCCACAGTGTATTGAAATTCAGTGTGACAATGGAAATGCAATGGAGGGTGGGAACACTTGCCTCTCAAAGAGATGTGTCATGGCAATTCACCTCAGCTGGACCATGCGAGAAGCTGAAGCTTTTGGCTCCAGATTCAGATCTTGGCAGGTGTGATCCAGAAGTGAATTTGAACCTTTGTATGAGCTGGAACTTACTGAAGGCCTTGCCTTAGTCTCTCCCTGTGACAGCCCATCACATAACAATGAAATTCTGGCTGCATGTGATTTTAAATGTGTGTGCCAGAGGCTGCTGAGCTGCACCCTAACAGCATCCGTCTGTGTGGAATTGCGCAGCTGAACGCACAGCTCCGTACAGAAACACCTGAGAGCCCAAAGACTCAGGCATGTCTTACAGGGTAGAAAAGAAGGTGTGCACGTTTGGCATTTACTTGAAAATGTCCAGAATCTGCTCATTTTCACGGTTTATCTCAAAAAATATGGACAAAACAAGTGAAAATATAGGCTAAAATATGTATTATAAATAATATATATTATCTTTTTTCTCTGTGTGAGCATTCCCACTGGGTAAACTGGTCCACAGCATTACCCTGAGTATTTATTCAATTTATACTTGTAAGTTGGAGAGGGCAATGATCACTGAAGTTTCTGTCTCAAAACAAAGCATCATTGGGCAAACAAGACTTTCACAGCCGTTCTTTGAAACCAGACTGACTCTCACACAGTGTCAGTGAAGTCATTGCTATAATGTGGAAACATTGTGTGATACTGACTGGAATAAAGCACTTGTTCCCCTAGAGGGGCAGTGGTATCACTCAGCAGTTACAAGTAAGGTTTTAGTTGTTTCTGTTCCTGACCCTGAATCTAGAAGGAGTACGTTGGTCTACATATTTACAAGCATCACCACTTTACATCATTCTGACCAAATTAATTTTTCTCTTGGGGAAAGGTTAAATTGCCAAACTGAACTTCAGAAGCAAACACAGTATGAACTGCTTACAAAAATGCATAAAATTTACCTTTCCTTATCCTCATCTGCAATGAGAAACTACGGTCTCCTTTTGCTGAATATTTCCTGAATGTATGTTGTTTGAGGTATCAGTTTATGAATGCTGGATCTATAATCAAATTAAGATTATATGTTAGCATGGATTGTACTATGATGCTACTCTAAAACTACTACTAAGTACGGTGAAGTATGACCTAGAAATTTCCACACACATCAGCACATTGAGTGTGAACTAATTCCTTCAGAGAATAAGATTGCTAAGGCCCCTCTGCTGTACAGCTTGGCTTTCGATGACTTCTTATCCTTCACAGGCATCAAGACAAGTCTTAGAATAAAGGAAGTGTTTAAAGAGCTATTTGTGGCTCTTAAGATTCATATAATGACAACACTTTCTGGGCTGTTGTGAGATTACCAATGAATCCCATCTGTCCTCCCATGTTCCCTGGGCATACCAGGAATATTTATAAGAATAATTGTCACCACAATTCACCACAATCTCACTATGCTTCATTTTGAAGATTATTTTCAAATATGCTCTGATGCTTTTATCAGGATGCTGAAAGTGTCAGGGAAGAGACAAGAACCCTTTTCTTGTAACTGGAGTTTTATAACTAGCTTTAAATGAATGGCCTGAACTAAATGTCTTAAACTTTATCACACTGGATTACTTTTAGAAAGATGAGACATGTCAGAAAGAGAAAACTATAAACTGAATACATGCCATTATTGAGAATAAGTGATAAAAAAAAGAAATATGCTAATAATAGACCTAAAAATGAGAAAAAGTCATCATAGAGATTACAATCCTTTTTTTATACATAATTATATTTTTGATGTGGTATCTTTAATATCTTCACTTCAGGTACTCAAATTACTAAGAAAACTGCTCCATCATATCTGAAGGATTAAGCCTGTAAAAGCAAACAACAATTGCTGTCATAACTGCAGATTGTTTCTGCATCCATATAGTTGTCAAGCTTCCTCCCAAAATGAAACTTTTTTTTTATCCCTACATCTTAGACAATCATATCAAAAATATTTCTGATTATTGGTCTGCTTCCTCACAGCTTCCTTAGGACCTACGCTCCAAGTTACAGTGCAGGTAATTTTTTTCTAATTTATTTCTTTAATGAAACTCTCTTTCAAAATAATGTTTCCTAAATTACACATCTACATGACACATCTCTTTGAGTGGCAAGTTTTCCTACCCTCCTTTGCATTTCCATTGTCACACTGAATCAAGCCTCATTATAAATGTAATGCAATTTCATTTTGGTGCACCCTAAAGCATAACATTTTCCTAATAAAAATTTCACTCCAGGATCTATAAAGTAGCAGGCTATTGTCTCAAATTAGTCTTATTATCTTGTTTGTCTGATAAAGGAATTACACCGAAGAGAAGCAAACAAAGCATGCAAAAGCTAACAAAAGCAATCCCATCGCTAACAAAAAAAAAAAAAAGGAAAAGAAAAAGCTGGTATTTCTCATCAACACACAGAAAACTAAATTGGACAGAATGAGACATACGCCAAATATCTTAGGAATGAGTTTTCTTCACGGCATTTGCATCTACAGCATAATTACTAAAACATTTTCCCAGAGAAAACTTAGAGTGAGACATTATTTTATGTGCTAATTACGCTTTTTGTACATCATTAAAATGGCTCTGAAGCCTATCTGTTTTAACAATTATATGCCTTAATAATGAAAAAGAAAACAAAAGTAATTATTACAAAGATTTCTTCTTCAGATCTCAAAAGGCAGCATGTATTTCAGGCCAACATCCAGTCGTGTATTCCTCTGTCAGCATAGTCATGGCTGCCTATAGTGCTGGCACAGTCTGGGATGTTTTTTTCTTGTCTTCTCATGTCACTAATTGTAATCTCATCCCACATTTTTAAACAGCCTCTGCTAATTGTTAGTCAAACCCACTTAGAGAGTAATTTAGCCAAAAGTCCTCTTAGCCATACTCATTTACAATATAAAGAAATCTGGCACCTGGTCTTATCACTAACAGAGTCCAGGAGATTTAATCAAGGCTAGATTTTCTTGAAAGACAAATGAAGTAAGTTTTCTTCATGGCCTGCGGCCATGGAGAGGCCGTGCTGCCCCGAGTGCCCTCTGTAGCTGCAGCTGTGTTCAGAGGTGACCAAAGAGTGGAGGGAATAGCACACCCATGCTCAGCTTTAGTGTTGTGGAGCTGTCCCCAGCACCACCCCAAGAGGTGACCCAGCACTGTAGAACCCAAGTTTCCACCCTGCTCTGGCCCCCACCCAAGTGTCCACTTAAAGTGGCAGCAGTAAAGCCTGGGACAACTCAGCATCAGTGACATGAGCCCCAAAGTGCAGCTCTGAGGCTGCTCTCCACATTAAGGCCAGTCAGTCCTGCCCACCACTCCCACACAGGTCTCTTGTTTCCCAGTGCAGACAGGTGAAGGCTCCCTGGAGCTGTTCCTCTGCCCTTGCTGCTCTTGGCTCACTACTTCACCCTGGGTGATGTACAGGAAAAGAATTTCCCCATTTTGGTTGGGAGCAAGGTAGGTGCAGGACCTTGCACCCAAAACCACACCTACCCAAGGTGCCCTTGGAGATGTGTGTGTCTGTCTCCCATGCACACCCACATTTAGCAAGTCCATCTCACACATACATTTGTAACCACATACACCAAATTCATAAGCCACATCAAACCTCACAGACTTACAGATGAAGACTTGCAGCAGATGATCCTCCACAAACACAAGAGAACGGAGTTAAAGTTTCTAAACTTCCTTAATGAAAGGATGTCAGGCTTGGCATTCTGCATGCTCTTGTGGACTTGTCCTGCTGCTCCAGGATTCAGCGAATACCATACTGCCACACTGCAGTTATAGGTCAGGTCTGGATATAAATTCTCCACTTTCAGCTATTAGACTTTTTTTTTTTTTTTTAAATAGAATAACATTTTGTGGATCACAGAATCACAGAAAATGCCGAGTTGGAAGGGACCCACAACGATCACAGAGTCCAACTCCTGGCTCTGCACAGCACCATTTCCAAGAGTCACACCACGTGCCTGAGAGTATTGTCCAAATGCATCTTGAACTCTTCAGGATGGTGCTGTGACCACTTCCCTGTTCCAGCGCCCAACCACCTTCTGGGTGAACTATCTCTTACAGAGCTTTACTGTTGACAAAATTTACTTTGAAGTTAAGGAACAAGGGAAGATTGGGTTGCAAGGGCAATGCATTCCACTAGGAGAAGCAAGTACAGTAAACCTGTGTGCCTCAACACTTTCAAGACTGTTGTTTAAACTCCTCATGCGTTTATCTCAGCTGCATATACTGAGTACTTGTGATGAAACTGCAGAGAGAAATGCATTTTGTGCTTAATGAGAAATGTGGCTTTTGCCACAGGAGACAAAATTAATTTTGAAACACCCTTAATTATTACTGTGGTCGGTCTGTGCTGTTGCTACCTCAGAAGAGGTAAAAACAGTAGTGCAGAGCATGTGTTTGTTCTGGCAGTAATGTGGTTTTAACACACTTGTATGCCAGACTTGGAACAGAGGTAGTCCCAAACAGCATAAATTACTCAGGAGAAGCCGCGCAGTCAATGATCCTACCCTCACTTCACAATAGCACCATTTTGCCTGAAAACATTTGCTTATCTAACCAGGAGAGAGTCATAACAGGTGACATGCCGAGCACTTAAACTTGCCATTGGTAAACACCAAAGAGAAGCAGTACAGATGAAATCCAAGTTTTCTTGTGACCAAAGGGAATTTCTGCAGCCTCACATATGAGAGATTTGGTTTCACAGTCACAAGTACTTACCTCAATTTAATATCTAAATCATCTTTTAATCACAGAAAACTTAACCACTAGTGATGCTTGTGCCTGTGCCAGATGTAGTAGCCAAGAGAGGGTGATGGTTTACGTGCAACGTGAGATGACACAGAAACATGTGTTGCATGGACCAGGTATTGTGGAGGATAAGGAAGTTTTTAAGCAGACTTGTTTGCCCCATTTTTTTACTTTCTCTCTTGATATGGCTGTCTTCTGGCAGGGAACAACTTTCTGTAAAACAGGAGAACATGAGGCCGTCCTGTGCTTGAACTGTGAATCACAGAAGACCCATAACCCTGCATCAGAAGCCGCCTTACGTGATGCAAGTTGATGTCTCTTTGCTGAGAGTTGTGGTGCAGTAAAGCCCAGCAACATCTGCACAAATGAGTACAAATGCAACCTGTATAAGGGGAGTTCTGCTCTCCAGACACTTCATGGCTCCCACATTAAACATCCCAGAGCCTCTCAAGTCCCAGGCAGGCACCCCACTGTCCAACCTGCAGAGCTGTGCTCCTATCTGCTCTCGCCATACCAGAAATCTCTTGCTCCCATCCCCACTGCCTCAGCTGATGCAAAAGCAGGAGCAGCATTTGCATCACCCCTTGGCTTCTGCCAATGGCTAATGTATTGCAGAGCACATATCCAGCGCTGCTTGCAGAGTGGAAGCAGCCATCAGGTGCCTAGCAGTTGTGCTAAGGGAGGGATTAAACTGTAGGGGATTAAAGGGATTAAGGCACAGGAATGCTTATCTAGTGTGGTCCAAATGGATTTTGGGTTGTAGGAGGAATGCAGACACTGAGATAGAGAAAACTTATGGCAGCTACAAACTGCATTCTTGGTACCACTGTACTTTGGTACTGAGCAGAGTGCCTATATGGCTGCCATCATCCATGCAGGGAGTGATTCTGGAGAGCAGCTCAGGTAATGTGGAGTGGCTCTGGCCCACGATGCAACAACCTAGCCTCTCTAAAACGGGTGCTTTTTCACTATTCATGATCACTGTTCATTTGAGAAACCTGCAGAAGTATCAGAAAAAAAATACAGATGAATGCAGCCTCAATGATGGAAAAAAAACCCCAAATGACAGTGCATGGCAAGTTCATTCAGAGTTAAAATAGATTCGCTTTATCTTTATAGCATTGCTGGTTTCAGTAAGCTTTCATAGCACAAATGCATGCACCCATATGGGACTAAGCACACTAACCAGCCATAATATAATTTTTTATTATAATTTGAAAACAAAAAATCTCATCATGCCTTTATGTTGGGAAGGAAAATTCTCATGACTACTTAGCAAAAGGAAATTCATAAAGTCCATCTTAATCTAGTTGAGGATGCTCAGATAACAATGATGTCCAAGTGTCCTCAGCTGGCAAAGCTGCGGTCCCAAGTCAGGAGAGTCTTTGTTCTGGAGAGGGACCCAATGCTGTTTAAGTGTTTTTAACAAGAAGTTAGAGACAGATGGTCCAGATGAAGTCATGGCACTTAGTAGACATTTGATCAAGATTTAGACTGGAGTAACATGTGCTGAGATGGAAGAAGTACATTTCTGTAGGTGGGACACCAGCTTCTGTGCCACAGGGCTGCTCACCACTCTCACACAAGAGCAAGCCTGGTTGTGGGACTGTGATGAATACCTTGAATACCTTCTCTTTTCAGTGGGAGGGTTTCTGAAAGAGGATTATATCGTTTTGAAAAAGCATCTGTGGAACAGCACTCTCAACCTCACTTTCACACACATTCAAAGAGAAGGAAAGTTTACACTGAAGCTTGAATACTTGATGATAAATTTACCCCGAAGAGCTGGGACATGGCATTCAGCTGGGAGATGGTAATCACTGATCCCAGCCTCTCATGAGCTCTGTTGTGCTGCTGAGTCTCGTCAGGCAATAAATGAATAGTTTGTTTATTTGCTGGTTTCAATCAAGTTTCATAAACTTGAAAGAGCCATATTTTGATTTTGCCTCCAAGCTGTGCAAGAGAAAAGAAGATGCTTTACCTCTGCTGTAGCATTCCAAAGTGCCTTTTATCTAAATGTTTCATAAATAAGATTGAATAAACTGACCATATCAGTTCTATCTCTACAAGCATTCCACTCTACTCCTTTTAAAATGAGTTTTCTTTTTAATCTATTTTTTATTTTTAGTCTATACTAGGCATAAATTACTCTCTTTAAAAGCAGTGCTGAGTCATTTTTCTACTTGTTCACTGTCTGATGTAATCACCACTTTTAATCTATTATTTTTAACATTTATTCCCACTGGTTTTCCCTTGAAAAGTACTTGAGCATTTAATAACCCTAAGGTAGCCTCGGAAATTCTGACAAAGCAATCTGACTGAAATTCACCTCTCTGATTCTGGCAATGTCAAAACAGGAACTGAATTTTCCAGCAATAATCCGATTTTATTTACTGAACATGCTTTCAACTTTGGAATTCTCAGCTTTACACATATCAGAACACTTCTGACTGCTAGCTGTTGCAAACAAATCATTGTCATTAAACCAGACCTTTTTAGAAATTACTTTTAATTTTTTTTTTTAATTGAAGGAAATATAGTAAGGTTCTTTTCATATTGCTTTATCTTGAGGGCAAGTTATATTTTATGTTTCTGCAAATAAACTGGGAAGCAAGAATGACCTTTAAATAGACAGTCTGTGATTATGCTAATAAATCACTCTATCTTATAGTAGACACGCTCCAAAACTGCAATTACAATTTACCATATTAATTGCCATCAATGGATTCTTTTGTTACTACAGAGAGATAGATTCTCAAAAACAAATATACAAGAAAACTCCTTGCTGGGAAAACAAAGATTATAGAAGGAAAACAATGGCTGAAGATACGCAGAAAAACTTGCACACACTTAAGTGTCTATGCCCTTCTAGCACAATTTCAATACTATATAAAATATATATTCGAAAACCACAGCGATTTTCTTCTCAGGAATCACAATGTGGTCAATGAATAAAGGTTATCTAACTCTTTAAAATTAGATAACTTTTCAAAGACTCTCTTTCTTCCTCTGACATTTATTTGTCTGACCTGTGGTTACAGATTTATTTTCCTATTAGTTGTCAACTAAATGAAAAGAAGTAGGAGAAGAAATGAAAACCTGATCCACTGAAATAAGTGCCATTTGCACTGACTTCCGTGAGGCCAGCTTTCTAATAATTTTGAAATCTAGATAATCTAATAACCACATGTTTTCTTTCCAGGCACAGGTTATTTCTGCCTGGACAGAGCAAGTCTACATCTGAGTCTCTTAGCAGCAGACTAATGGAGAATTTTGCCAGCAGTTATGATGTTGATTTTCTACAAAAGCTTTTTTGTTTGTTTGCTTTACTGACATCTGGTGATATATTGGCATAAGAATATTCTGATTCTAAATGAGGAAAAAGGATGAGTATAGGAGGAAAAATCATCTCAAAAGGTGCTAGAATTGTCCCTTCCTTGGTAATTTCCAAGGTGTCTGGCAAATATCTCTGGTTGTAGGAAGCATCAAGGACAAGAAAATATCCAAAACACAAAAAGGCAGGAATGCAGTTTCCATTAAGATCTACTACACATTATCTGTTTTTATCTAGATTATTAATCCTGGACACATTTACTTCGGACTCAATTGCAATGCGAGGAACATGTTAGGTGCCACAACTGCCCCCCATGAAATGCATTAAAGCGTGAGAGGAACAGGCCAGGCTGGCACCTAACTTTCCACTGTCCTTCTCCCATTTTCCTCTGCGAATCTGAAAAGGCATGATGCTATACTGTACACAAACACAGAAGAAGTCCTAGAGTTATTTTCTGGAGACTCTGCATTGGTTTTGGTTTGCTTTTGCTTCTCCTGTTGCTTTCACTTTTTTGTTTTTGATGCTGTTTTAATAGATAGTTCAATAGGCTTTTAAGGGATTAGACCAAAATACTTCATCATTCTTTACTGTTCTACTACTCTTAAAGGGAGTTTCTTAACTCAGCTTCTCTTCTTCAGTCTTTAATCCTTGATCATTTCCCTGAATCCTTTAATATGTTGAATAAGTCCTTCTTTGCCTCATCAATTTTTATAGCACGTTACGTATTTGCAAGTGCTCTGAAATGTCAGCAAACTGCTTTATTTTTTGTCATGGAAATCTGATGGAAAATAAATGCCTGAAATTTTTCGTTTTAAAGCCAGCTAGTGGGCTGAATACATACCAAGGCAGAAAGGACTGTTTTGGTTACCCAGCCTGACTTGCGGCAAAGGACAAATCAGAATATTTGACTTGACCATTTATGCATAGACATTTACACCAATCCTCAGTGCATGGCTCAAGAGCTCTCTTGCTGCCAGCAAAGCCCTCCAAAACACATTGGAAGTGGCAGCTGGCTTCTGCGATGAAGCAATAAGAGGGATGCTACCCCTAGCATGTTGCTTTCACAGTACTGTGCCCATGGGCAAGCAACGACCTCTTAGTCTAGACTACCTATGGACATGATTTGAAGGGTTACCTAAATCTCAGACTGTATCCTTGTGAGTCAGCCAAGGAAGGCAGGAACCCCAACACTTTTGTTTTGAACTGTTTGAACTGAACAAGTGGACTTAAGGAAAAAAATGCATAGCTTAAACAGGAAAAAGTCTAAATCAGATAGATTCCCGTTCTTAGCTGCCTTAGGCTCTCCTTAAATGTCTGATATTTGTTCTCTCCCCATATTCCCCTACCAACTGTGTTCTTAGCGCCACTTCTCAAAAGGAATGATGGTCTTGAAAGGTTTCTCAATGGACTGGATATGAGTAAATTGTTTTTGCTTCTAGTTTATTCCTCTGAGTAATATAAAGAAAAGATAATTTCCTTCAGCCTCAGCCCTGTTATTCCAAGAGCCAGCTGTGACTTTCTTAAACATTTTTCTCTTAGACTTTCCAGTATGTTTCCAGCCTTTGGAAATCAAAGACTTTATGTGAGATTGCACTAAGATTGTCTGACTGTATAGAACTTCTTGACCACAATCAAATTAATGTTTAACCAGTTGCCAAAAAGCTAAACAGACTGTGAAAAGTGTGCTTACTTCACATTACTACTTAATTATTAGAAGCCCTGAAAGCCAAATTAAATTCTCCGATTTTCTATAAAATGCCTGGTGGGTTTTCCCCCTAGATTTATGATTTAAAAAAAAAACCAAACAATTTGATTCGAACATAAATGCTTACAAGCTCTTGGAAAAATTCTCTTCCTCCATTAAACAGGCACATTCTCAGATTCATTTCTAAAAAAAATTTTTACCTATTTCTCAAAAATTAGTCTTATATAAGATCAGATCTTCCAAAGAGATTTTGGTCGCTTCATCTGAGAATGTGGCAAGATTTTACATTGGTTTTTCTCTTCAGTGTTCGCAGCTGTCTGGTTTGCACTGCACGGAAATGCTTGATTTTCTATGTTCAAGTGACACATTTCTGGAACCAGGAAGCAAATATTACCCAGTAAAATAGCACCCAAAGTCTGTCTAACCATATTTAATAAGTCTACTTTTTGTAACAACATTTGTGGCTGCAATACTTAATTAGGGACAAAAAGTTCCTCTCTTTTTAATTAAATGTACTTGCTTGAATGAATCTCAGGGGTGCTTCTTAAAATGCATCATTTCTCAGAGACAACTGTACACTGGGTGGAGGAACTGCTGAAGGTTCACTGCACATAGATTGACCAGATTAATAAACAGAAAATGCAACATAAAAGCTGAAGAGCAATAAAATTATAAACCTCATAACTTCAGAGAAATACCCTCAAAGAAATAAGTGAAAGATAACACTCTGTGTAAACCATCAGCAAACTGTTGTTTCTCCTATCTGACTAGGTGAACTGTTCTTTCTGGTGAGTAATGAAGGTCACTATTTAAATGTTAAGCTATATCTATCATATTAAAGGAAATGGGACATTTAATACAGAATATAATTTATTTCTTTTCTTTTATTCTGTTAACTTATCCCTAGGAAATTATCTGAATGTCTATCTATGAAAACAGATCAGTTAATTCAGACCCAACAAAAAGATAACAGTTTTCAAAGATAAGGGAATCAAAATCAACAGAAACCTGTTGAGAAATGTAGAATATGGCAACTCCTGACAAGGATCTAGCTGTAGAATTTAGTTCCCAATAAAGAAATTAGCACCCTATACAGTGACGGAACTTAAGCACATGTGAAAATATTGAAAGACACATTAATTAGGCCCAACAGTTTTCCTGGATTTGGTTGCTACTTCAATATCCTAAAAAATACACTTGAAACAAAGAAGAGACAACTGCACAGGAAGAAAGGGTCATCTCTTAAAACAGGTAATTGCTAGATTCTGAATAAAATAATTAATTACAGTAATGTTTAAAAACCTTGCTGATTCAGGCAAGGAAAATCAGTCTCAGAAGCTTTAAAAACTATGAAATCAGGTCCAACACAGTCTAAAGTATCAAATAAAGAAATTGTAACAAAATGCTTTTTGTTCACCTCACATGAAAGGAAGCTTTATTCCTGCAAAGGTTTTTTTTTTGAACACCTCTTCTCTCACTCTAATTTGTTAAGGATAACAGACTAATTGCATTTATATAATTGATAACATAGCATCCACTCTGGTTCTTATCAAAATGGGGGTGAAAAAAGCTTCAGATGCTACTTAAGGGGATGTTTATGGGATATCTTATGGGATGAATATGATGATAAGAACACGTTGGTGAGTGTCCAGAGGAGGGTCATGATGACAATCCAAGGGCTGGAGCATGTCTCCTATGAAGAAAAGCTGAGAGAGTTGGGGTTGCTCATCCTGAAGAAATGAAGGCTCTGAAGAGATCTTAGAACCTTCCAGTACCTGAAGAGGGCTACGAGAGAGCTGGACAGGGACTTTTGACAAAGGCATGTAGTGATAGGACACAGAGTAATGGCTTTAAACTGAAAGAGAACCAGACTTAAACCAGATATTAGGAAGAAATTCTGTTTAGACACTAGCACAGGTTGCCCCAAGAAGTTCTGGATGCCCCATCCCTGTAAGTGTTCAAGGTTTAATATAAATGAATGTTAAAAAACCACCAACAAAACAGCTGGAGACAAAGGTTGTTTTAGCTGTACTGTTGTAGGAACAATAGAATTTCCCAAGAATTCACTCTTGTCTTTTAAAGGCTGAAGAAATATTTGTAATTCATTTCCTATCAGGTTACCAAAATACGGAAAATTAATATTTCTTGGGTTTTTTTCTTTTTTTTTAATCTGTCTGGTTAGAACAATAAAAAGACAACCGCACAAGTATTTTGTGAGGATATTTGTGAAGAGAAAATAACTTCTAAAGCACCAAATTACATGTCTTAATTCACTTTCTAATGAATTATGAAAGAGAAAATTAGCAGTAATGCACCAAATAGCATCATTTATTTAATTTCTTAATTTTTGATTTCTAAGTTTCATTTTTATTCACTTGTTCTAAATTTTTCCTGACATCATAGAAAGAATATTTCAATTGTCTTTTGAAGGTCTTACAGAATCTTTACTGACAAACACCAAATAGAAGTTTTTGGAAAGTATTAAAAGATGCAGAGTTCATCACTGCCATGTAGACTTTTTTATTCGTAAGCATGGTTACAGATTTATTGCTCTATTTATTATCCAAACTCATTTACATTCACTCAACTTCTATCTAGGCCTTAGCTGTATGATTATCCTCTCTTCACTATAGTAACACATTAGTCAATAGCTAGTGTTCTTCTCTGTGAAATTACTTACACCTGCATTTAGCTTAATTTTATTTGTTTTTTTTAACAACTTCAACAGATTAAACTCTGATAAGAGCTTATTTGCCTTCATGGGTTCATTTTCTTGGCTAACTTCCATTTTATGGATAACCTTGTAAATGTGTATAAGAGAACTAAATACAATATATCAGTATTTCACTTAAAAATGCAGCAAATACTTCCTCTCACCTACTCACTGCTCTTTATTATATTTTTTCCCCCCACATTAGCGTGCTATTTCAGATCAGGAGTGTACCTTGAAATTGAATCTCCTGTTTTTCCCCCATGGACTATACTTCAATTTCCATTGCAGGGTGGTCATGGAGTGCTTAACAGCAATTCCTTTTGGATGAAACCAGACTGGAAGATGGAAGCATTTGGAAGCAACTGGAAGCAACTCTAGAGGTACATCTAATGCATTTCAGGCACAAATGGACACAGTCCTTGGTAGCAGAGGGAAAAAACCCAAACCAAAACAGAAAAATCTAAACATATACAGTGTGGATGTCAGATCCTCAGAATCAACTCTATTATTTTATAGATCCAGTTCTATTGGTCCACTCTACTTCCTAGACACATCTATGACCCTAAGGCCTTGCTCAGAGCCCCTACAGTTTAGTGCACAGCAACTCTTCCAACATTATGAGCTGTAGCCCACATTTAAATGTCCAAATCCATGTAGGTACAACACATTTTGTGGAAAATAACCTAAAGTAGCAAGTCACTCCAGACACATGCTTTCTGTTCTCTTCAATACTTCCCACACAGAGATGATGTCATCCTTATTCATGTAGAAATCTACCTTAGCTAACTTAAAGAGAAAAACTGAGTACTTTAGAGACTACATCCCTTTAGATTTCATGTAAAAAATAGTTCAAACAGAATCCATGGACTCTTATCAGCTATTTATCTCTGGCAATTACTGGCAGGAATAGCCATCATCAAAAAATGAAGGATAAGGTACAAAGCAGAGATCAGCCAGCTCAGGAAAGAAGGCCCATAAATAAGGGTAGAGTTCAAAGGCATAACTGTGACCTTTGAAAGTACCATCAAGCTGAGACTGCTGCAATCCAGAGGAGAAACAGGGCAATGAGGATGGGAAATTTACCATCACATTACTTACGTCAACAAAAGAAAAAAAATCTCATTCTCTACATTTATTCTACAGTTGCCATAGTAGATATCTAAAGAACAGTAATTAGCAAGGATTAAACAGAGCAGGTCAACCTGACTATTATTAATTTATTTGCTGTGACAAAGTCACTGTTTGCAGCATTAAAGACTTAATTGCAAAGAGACTAACTTCAGGGTTGCTTACTGAGCTGTATAAAAATATTTTTAATTAAAATTCAGATTCTCAGAAACATATTCAGGTTTTTTATCTACTTCTCACATTCACCTAATTAGACATACACAATATTCTCAGACACTGGTGGTGCTTGTTCATTCTTCCTGCAATGTATAATAACTTTTGGTTGCATGCTGCGGTGTGGTTTTTGGAAAGCACATAGTAGATAATCCCAGACTAACATCTATACAACAGCTTTTTGCAGCTGTAGCTTCGTACAATCTTCCTTTCCCCATCTAGTCCTATTTCCTTATATAATATTCATGGGATTCTGACAAAGAATGAGACTTCTGTGTCATTTTTAGAGTCCATAAGAATTTAAGAATAACGAAACTGAGTCACACATAGGTCCTCTTTTCTAAATAATCTTGATCCAAGGGTGACAAAAAATGTATGAAGGTAAGTATAAAACAAGAGCCAATTTATATAATCTCCATGAAAACTCATGAGTTTATGATATTAGTTTGAGCATTATCAAAATGATGTATTATTACTGCTAGTTTTCTAGTCTTCTTCTCTGGTCCCCATAGACAGATGAATGCTCCCTATATTTCCCTCTAAAGTTCCTCTAGATAAAATGAATTACAAGCCTTTCCTCAGCCTTTTAAAAAAAAGACTGAATTCTTGGGGAATTCCATTTTTCCTACAACAGCAGGTCAAAACATGCAAGAAGTAAAGAAAATATTCAACCCAGAGAAATAAGAAGCCAAGCAAAGCCTGAGATTGATGGGATGTTTAGGAAAACATTTTTAGCATAGCTACAGAAGTAGGAACTGCTTTCTTGGGCAAGAGAGTGGTCTGTAGAATAGGGGGAGAGAGATACACATACAATCAACCAGTCAATATAACTCATTAAAGAAAAGTATTTCTTCCTGCCATTAACAGCAACTCAAAACTACATCCAATGGCTTAAAACCTCATATTTCTAAGCATTTTTTTTTTCTTAAATGTGGCAGGTATCTTTAAATTACTACACTATGTCTGAGTGATGACAGAGTTTCATTTGGTGATGTGGCCAGAAAAAAACAGCATACACTTTCTGACCACCCAATCAACTGATCCATACATGTTGCTCTCCAACAGACCAGGCAAGATAAGGAAAGATGTTACAGAAAAAGTGGAAAAATAGGAGAGTTACAGTGGAAGAGGTGCAGGGTAAGATAGATGGTAGCAGATAAAACATTAGCAAAGCAGAGAGCTGCTGGCATGGACTGTGAGGCTGACTCCAAGGAGGTAACTGGAACTTCCCAGTCACAGAGTCAATTAGATTGGAAGAGACCTCTGAGAACATTGAGTCCAACCTATCACCCAACACCACGATGTCAACCAGACCATGGCATTGAGTGACACATCCAGGTTTTCTTTTAACACCTCCAGGTATAGTGACTACACCACCTCCCCGGTCTGCCCATTCCAATATCTAATCATCCTTTCTTGAATTTCTGAAGAATTTCTTCCTAAATGTCCAACATAAATTTCCCCAGTGCAGCTTGAGACTGTGTCCTCTTGTCTTCTGTTGCTGGTTGCTTGAGAGAAAAGACCAATTCCCACTGGCTCCATTCTCCTTTCAGGCAGTTGCAGAGAGCAAAAAAGTCCCCCCTGAGCCTGCTCTTCTTCAGGCTGAACACGCCCAGCTCACTCAGCCACGCCTCATTAGACTTGTGCTCCAGAGCCTTCCCCAGCTTGTTGCCCTTCTCTGGACATGCTCCAGCACCTCAGTGTCCTTCTTGTAGTGAGGGGCCCAAAACTGGGCACAGCACTTGAGCTGCGGCATCACCAATGCCAAGTAAAAGGGGACAATCACTGCCTTGGTCCTGCTGGCCACACTGTTGCTGATAGGATGCCATTTACCTTCTTGGCCACCTGGGCACACTGCTGGCTCATATTCAGCTGCTGTTGACCAGTACCCCCAGGTCACTTTCTGCCTGGCCTCTACCTAGCCACTCTTTCTCCTGTAGTGCTGCAGGGTTTTTTTGTGGCCAAAGTGCAGGAGCCAGCAGTTGGACTTGTTAAACACCGTATTGTTAGATTCTGCCCATCAATCCGTCCTTTCCAGGTTCTTCTGCAGAGCCCTCCTACCCCCCAGCAGATCCACACTCCCCTCCTGCTTGGTGTCACCTACAAATTTGCTGATGGTGGACTCAATCCCCTCATCCAGATCATCAATAAAGATATTGAACAGGACAAGGCACAACACTGATCCCAGGACACCACTGGTGACTGGCTGCCAACTGGAGGCAGCACCATTAACCATGAAGAGAGCAGCAAAAAGAGCACCTGTCCAAGCCATGGGTTGACAGCTTTTCCAGGAGTATGCTGTGGAAGACAGTGTCAAAGGCTTTGCTGAAGTCCAGGTAGACTACATCCACAGCCTTTTCTTAGTCCACCAGGCAGGTCACCTGGTCATAAAAGGAGGGGCCGACACTCACTGAGCTCTGCAGTGCATCACCAGGGACTCTACAGAAGACACCAAAGTTACTCTTCTCATCATCACTACTGAAGTTTGTAATGAGCACACAGACACGAATCTTCCCTCACCCTTGTATGCAGAACTCCTAAATTCTGCAGTGTAAAAACATAGGGATTCTGTTGAAAGGCAAGACAGGGCTTCTGGAAATTATTTTTCATGAAAGATTTGTTTTTGAAAATCAAACAGATTCTATACTAAGTATTAAGTAAAAGAAATTAGCTTCATTTCAGGCATATTCAAAGCTTTTGCTAATGAGTTGCTCAAAAGTATTTATGTATCCCTAACTTAACAGTTCCTTTTATTCTTATGCAGCTCTTTTTCATTTTTGAAATACCTTTATCTGTGCAAATATAAATCCTATTAATTATATTAGACTGCAAAATTCTCTTTATAATTCAAACTTCAAACTTGCATCATCTGGGTTTCGGGCATCAGGTGAATCAGTCTTTCTAATTTATATTCCCGTGTGTGTATGTAATCAATGAACAGTGTCTCTGAGGACTTGTAGGAGAGGGACTCCTTTAGCTATATTTAACTGCCTAATTAATCCAACACCATGTTGCTCTGCTTCAAACGGTTTTCATCAAATTAAGTCTTTATATGGCACTGTGGAAATACCAAAGGGAGGTGAGGGACACACAAATAGAAATGGAAAATAACTCAGGAAAAAAGTACAGAGCAATGAACAGGGGAAAGACTTTGGTGCAACAGGATGGAAAACTGCCACAGATCATGTTCCTAGGAGCATTTCCCCTTTTGGTAAAGTAAACATGTAAGGAAACAACTGTTTGTCCCCATTCAGCTGCATATATTTAGGCTGGGAGAAAAAAGGGATATTTTCTGCTGCTTCATCATTTTTGCAGGTATACATCTCAAAGCACAACCAAGCCTTTAAAACACAGCACAAGAACAACCTTTCAATATTGATGTTGAAGAATATTTATAGCTGACCTGGAAAAAGAAAGCTTTAGGGAGAAAAAAGCACAACTTTCTGCAGCATCTTCACCTTAAGAAGATGACAAGTACAATTTGCTAAGCAATTGCTAAGCTTCGTTTTTTGGTTGCAAAACTCTTGAGCAGCTATTTCAAGTCACCTCTGGCAAGTCGTAAAGGAACAGGTTTATATGACACCAAAGGTTCTTTCTGAAACTGAGAGGAGAAAGAATACCATGTGATGGGAAGTATCAGTGGAAAACATGGAATGAGGTAAACTTTAGGAGCAGAGGAATTATGACAATAACAGATGAAAGTAAAACTTTTATAGAAGAATACAGATCCAGCCAGAGAAAAGTCAGCCCATTGGTAACCTTACATGGAGAAACCTCATGTGAGGAAGAGGTTTTGATAAATTTCAACCAGGGCTGGGAACTGGTGCTCTATTTCAGAAATTCCTTGAGCAAGAAAGATTTTAAGCTGTCTTCTAGGATGTAAAATTTCACTCTCCCTAAAAGCCCTTCTGAAAAATTTCCTTTCAATGTCTTCCTTCCAAATGAGCACAGCTGCTTCAGCTGTCTCTGGCATCAAGTTTCCCCTTTGCAATCGAAGTATTCTGAGAGACAGGATTCAAGGGAGCCAGGATCCAGAGGACATTAAATGGCCAAGGGACTTCAATATCCTGTCACAGAACTTCCAGCAATGCCACAGTATTAGATGAAATACAATCCCTAAACCAGACATTGTGGTTTTGGATGAGTTTTTAAAAAATTAATTTTGTCATTACCAAATGTATCTAGCAGGACTATTTGCCTCCAGTTGGTTTCTTATTCAGAGGACAATATACTTCAAAAACAGAGAAAGAAAAATCTTTGAAATCTGTTCTTACTGATGTCACTAAGACAGCAATAGGACTGGAAATACCACTTCAATACTCTTGAACAAGAGAACAAAAAAAAAGGAGAAAACTAAATTGTGGGAATAATATGCAATTACATGATTGAAAACTTACATTTGAAAATTATTTTTTCCAACATTTGCTATATGCATTAGCCAGAATCACTCTTCACAATTCAATATACACAGGGATTGCTCATTGATGTCAAATTATGAAGTAATTTTATGTTATTTTCTTTTCTTTTATGGATGAATGGAGTTATATGAACAATTACTCCTAAGCAAAAGTACTGATTTTGACTTCCCCATGCTCTTTCTTTCCCTATCAAAGTTATTAGATTTGTTAGAAAATACTTTTTTTTTTCTTTTTGATTTCATTCACCAAAGTGGTCAAGACTTAAAATTGAACTCAAAATGTGGTAAGGGAAATGATCAAGACCTGTTGTTCTCCCAAAAAATCTTGAATTATCAGAGCACAGCAGAACCAAAGAGAAAAGTGTTTGAAAATATTTAGAAAAGATACCTCTGCAATATTAAGTTCTGTGCAATTCGTAATGATCCTTCCAGACAAAGAAGCTGATCTCTTTATGAAAAAACAATGCTTTCTATTATTTCCTTTGATAAGTAAATGGCATTTATATCTTTTAAAAATGCAGTCTAGATTCTTCCTAAATTTTTTCTGTATTCCAGAACAAATCAAATTTTCTCTGGATACCCCCACATTTGTTCTTGGTTCTCCATACAGACAAAGCTAATTGCTGCTATAAGACTTGATCTGGAGATAACTCCAGAACACACTTTTACTATCGCACTTTTGACTAACATTGGATCCAAGTGTGAATCTACTCCTACTCTAATCATTTAAATTAGGAGTTAGGTGGGTTGATTATACATCAAAACTCTTCCTTATTTTTCTTTCTGTTATTACGCCCCTGTCACCTAGAAGATAGTTCAAGTGTTGAGTCTTGCAGCTTGTGTTTTGTAGGAATATTTGGTGATAGGTTAGGTATGTCTTTGGCACCGTTCTGTTTGCTCATAAATGTTGCATGAAGCTGTGTTTTCCAGACATTTTTGGTGAGAAAAACCAAGAGTAGCTCCTTCACTCACAGGTCTAAGATTCTTTCAGCAGGATTCCAAAATATTCAAAATACAGGGGAAGGTTTAGTTCTTTCATGTCACCCTACAAGTGTTACCCTAGTCATCATCATTTTCATTGTCATCATTGTCATCATCATCATCATCATTTTGGAAGGCAAATTTTGCCTCCCTAATGCCAGGGAACTGTTGTTGCCAGGGCTTTTGTTCAATTTCTAAACTTGGTCTGGAATCCAGGTGGGCACCTTTGGACATGAGGCCTCTTGAGACTTTTGTTTAACCTGTGAACTGCCACTGACATTCGCCTATTGACAATTCAATATTACTGAAATCTAAATGATTTTAAATCTAAGCATAAGCATCTCTTTCAAAACACTGAAAGTTGCAGAATTTCTTCACATACTTTCCATTAACCTTTTCTCAGTTTGTTTCCTTTCTGAATTAATTCCTTCAGGTAAAACTGCTTGAGGAAATACTGCTTTAAAAAGTTATTAATACACATCTTCCACTTTGAGGTAAAAGGTGAATGAATTTACCAAACACTTCCCTAAGGTTTGGTATTCAATTTATGGTTCCTTTATTTTTTTCCATTATGCTTAGAAAGTTGTGTTCAGTTTGAAACCAGACCACCCAGACACTCTTTCTATTTATGTCTATTTATCTCTATTTATTACTATCTCTCTATTTATTTCCAAATCTTGCACAAGGAAATTCCAAGGAGAGAGGAATTGTTCCCCATGATGTTACTGGAAAAAAGAGGTAACTACCTCTCAAAATACATTTCATGAACATGAGGTCTCTCCTTAACACAATATACTACTGAAAAATTATGTGTTTATTTTATAAAAGAAAACAAAATCCTTGGGGCCCATGAATTTGACTGTTTCTTGTAGAACTCAGAAGTTTAATTGTGTTATAAGTGTAAGCTGCAAAGTACCACTTCTGAATGACCAATTCTGTTCCCAAGCTGAAAAAATCCACATCCGTAGAGTGCAGTCTGAAACAATCCAGACAGGATACCTTCAGAATCATTGCCAGTATGTGAGAAGACTAAATGGCTGCCAGCCTGGATTTTTATTGTAGCAAGAGTTGTAACAATGTTTGAGTGTAATAGCTAATGGCATTTTGTGATTCAAAGTAAACTAGGCGTGATTCATTTATGTCCTTTGAAAAGTGACTCACTAAAAGTGTCATACACTAAAGAGCTACAGTTTTATGCATCATCTACACAGCTGGACTGGTTACTTCTGATGTGCACTTTCCTCCAGTGAATTCTGGAATATGATGGGTATGTCTTAAAGTTTAATTATGATTTAAGTCACTTCAACGGTGGTTTAATCTAATCTGTTCTGAAACGACCTCAAAAAAACTGAAGAATTTTATAAAAAATAATTCTCTGAAATAACAGCCCATGTATTTATAATTGTTGCATATTTTTAAGTCATACTTCTCTCTGAGATACAAGGATTGTGTGTCAGAAATAAACTGTGGTGGACTGAAGAATCAAGGAGATAAAGGTCCTCACAGTATATAAATTTGAGGGGATCTCCCACAAGACTGAAACTTCTAGCTAATCTGATAACTTCTAAAAGAGAAAGGTCCAGTAAAAATGGTTCCATTAAGAATTACATATGAAAAGAAATATTTTAAGTCCGTGAATCCTTGGCTTTCCAGGCAGTATCCACTTGAACTCAAAGTGACCTTGGGGCCTAATTTGGTTGTCCCAGTAATGATGGGGATTAGAAGAGATGAGCTCTTAGTTTGTTTATTCATTGCAAGCCTTGATGAACTCTTGATTTGAAATGCTGCTTTGAGACACTGTCATTAAATCAATGATTAACAAACAAATGGGCCAGTATAACTGGAAACACATTGAGCAGAAAGATGTAGTATGGTATACACTTTTTAATAAGAAATTATTTTGCTTTATAGTCACGCAAAACAAAATACGATCTAGAAAATAGCATCAAAGGCATGATGGTACAAAGGTACAAAGACATTCAAAGGTATAGCACAATAAAGCATGGAAACTATTTTGCCTGAGGGAAATTAAACTCGCAATGGAATATGAGGAACAGGCCTACCGTAACATGCCTTCATGAGCTGTCATGCTGTGCCTATCATTATCTGAGCATTGCCATGGGACATATCCAGCTGCCTCCTCTCTCCATCCTCTTCCCAGGAAGGCCCACACATCACACATCTTTTGAACAGTGTAATCGCCTTTCTCCCATTTGGTTGACCTACTTTGCTCAGTATTTGTTTTCCAAGGCAACATGTCAAAAGACTGGAAGAAACTGTTTATCATTAAAGTTTTCTTCCGCATTATTGCAGTCTTCTATGTGTTAAAGAAATAACACTTTGTTAGAAGAAGGCTGCCACAGATTCCCCAAAGAAGAAATGATTGGTAGCGAGGATCCAGTGTTACTGCTAGGCTACGATTCCACTCTCATGCAGACCACAGCGGACTACGGAATCCCAGAGGTGAGGCCCTCAACAAAGAAAGGAAGTCCAACTAAACAAGCACCTTCCCTGAATTAAGGATAACTCCACCACATCTTCCACAGTTTTTGGTTTGGCAATTTAACCACCCAATTAAATGAATCCTGTCAAGTGCCATGGCCTAATCCTGCTGCCTCTGGGTTGCCTGTTATAAATTTCTTCTCCTTTTCCATCTTCCTGTTTCTTCTACCATGTGCCTTTTAAAATCTTTTAAGCACTTCAGGGTAGAAATTCATGATTCTGTGAGACCCAGGGTCTACTTAGCTGACCTACTTTGTACAATCACTATTAGCAATTGAGTGTTGTTCCCCTGAAAAATTCAGTGCTGAAAATTATCAAAGCAGATCTACTTCTTTTCTTATAGCAAATCCACATTTTCCTATAACATGCCTGGTATCTCACAGATGGTATGTGTGCCATTTTTAATGTTCTTTAAAAGGCTTTCTTTCTGTGCAAGCCTTAGGGTGCAATTAAAGAAAGCCAATACAATCGAGGCTAGTGTATGAAGGCAATGCATTAAGTACTTTGTATCCCAGGGCTGTACTACATACAGATACTTCTTCTCAAAATTCCCATATTTGTCATAAATACTAGTGGTTTTGACAGGAGGTGAATGCTTAAGCCTGTCCTCTTTTTGACCTGAGCATCTCTTGTTGTACAGAATATTCTTGCTGTACAGAAATAAAGATAACTAATAATGCACAGGAGAAAACAGAAGTTCTAGAAACTGTTCTGTATATAACTTAAAGAGGAAAAAAATCTCTTGCAAAATTAAGGCTGAACTACCTTTCCCAAAGTTATGAGCACTTCTCCCTGAACACAATTATTTTTGATCTTTTCTTCTGCTTTTCTCCCACTTGGGTTGGGAGATTCTCATGTCATCAACTCAGTAAGTGTCATGTAAATGTCAATAATTTTATTTACCCCAAGATGTTTTAAAGAGCAATTAGTTCTGCAAGAGGAGAAGAAAAATCCTTTCCATGTTCTTTTCAGTGTCCCACTGATTTGACTAATAAGGTATTAAACATGTATATTGCCTAAAAGTTGCAGAGTGACAGAATAAGTTTTAACATTGAGATAGTAGTGAGAAAGGCTGGTGAAACTAAGTAGAGTTTAGACATAGAAATATTTTGTTTGGAGCTCTTCTCAACTATTTTCTAGTCTGATATTATCATCACCCAAAAAGTGGCATGTTCCTTATATTCTTTGACTGCTGGGACTATGCTACCAGAGTAAAAAATCTAAGGATATTAGCACTTCAGCTAAAATCCAAGACTTCGATTGATGTGGAACTGCTCAAGCTCTAGTATGACCTAGACGTTACATTGTACCTGGACATCATTCCCCTGGCTCTATTCTCTGCCAGTTAACATTGGTCTGCTCTGCAGTGCCCAGTGTAAACCCCTGGATATATCGCTGTGACCCTACTGGCTCTCACCTTACCTGTAAACTCCAGGTAGAACAGGAATGGCCAAGGTTTTCTTCTAGATACCTATGGAAAGCACAAGAAACATAATTTACCCCTTCAGAGGGCAGAGTGAGAAAGGCACTAAAAGGCTATAGAGACTGAGTGTGTCTCCTAGTGTCCTCTCCCTGGAGAAGGCCTGATTTGAAGAGTGTTTGCCTTAGCAGCTAGGATTAAGGATTTCTGAAATCCTTGTCAGCTTTTCTCCTGTGTGAAACACAGAGGAAGAACAGTACTGGGCAAAGCCTAAGTAAAAATTAGAGTTGAATGCACAATGCCTATATAAGCACTAAATTGATTTACTTCAGTGAGGAACAAAATAGTTCCAGCTCAACAGGCTGCTTCACATTAGAACTGAAAGTCCATGACTACTCTAATTAAGCCCCAAATAAATACCTCTCTAGCTGACTTGATTCACTTTAATGGAGAAGAGAAATACTGTCAGGTGTGAAAATAGTCTTGTCCTGCTTTGTATGACTTAGGTGAAAAAAATAGTCTGGCCAGTCCTAACTGAGCCAATTGCATGAGCTAACTTATGATATTTCATTAGAACACAAAACAAGGGCTGACCTGACTTTTTCTGAAGTTTCCTAGTAAGTCAGTTTATGTTTTGAAAATATGAAACACTCTCTCTCACTCTCTCTCTCTCTCTATATATATACATATATATATATATGTATGTATGTATAAATTCATCTTCACCCAAAATTTTATGGAAGAAAAGGAATCCTCTCTAATGCATCCAGCAAAAGAGCAAGTAGTTTCACCCTTGACATATTTTCACTTGAAGGTGAGGCTGACACCTTGTCTAGTGTAAACCTGAGCTACCAGAGCCTTGTAGCTACCAGAAGATCAGATGAGTTATTAAGGCCACATGGTAAAAACAAAGTGATTATGAAAAAGATGACTGTGGTATTACTAAGGAAATGTGTAACTTTGCATTATAACCTTCAAAGCAGCAAAGCTGCTCCCAGTCCCGCTTCCTCCAAGTTCACCTGCTCTCCATTTGTTGTGTAGCAGTTCTGTGTTTTACACGGTGTTCATTTGCTTTGGATTTTCTGGTAGAGAAATAAATCTGCTGTATCGATTCACCGCATAAACCTATTTTCTTTGTGGAAAATTATGCTATTTGCAGAGGAAAAATGAGGATGATTTTTTCCTTCTTTCTCACTTCTTTTTCTGTTCATTAGTTCATTAATTTTCAGGAAAGATCAAAAGCTTCCTCAGCCTTCTGAAAAACAACTGATGGGCACTGTCAAAACATCCATGAAATTCCTTTTTTTTTCACATGGGTATAAAAAGAGCTCATCGTGTTAAATTATGAAGAAATACGGATCTGCCACTTACTCTAAGGTAATGCATCTTGCAATTGCCTGCTTTTAAAAGCTGAAGGACACAAGATGCTGCTCTATAGATGCAATATTATGAACAACAAAACTGGCAGCAGAGTGTACAAGGCTTCTGACACAAAATAAATCTGTTCAGGTCAGATATGACTTCAAGAATTTTTGAATAACTGCATGACTAAACTTTTAAAGGAATGAGAAATGAAGGTTACCACATTCTTCTTGTGTTTTTGTCATTAATAGTTGAACTTCTTTAAGTCTCTCGTTGATTACCATAATTCTAGAGAACTAGCCTTTCCTTTAAGGGACACTTTGTCCCTTTTTAGGTTGTTATGAAAGAAAGTCAAGAGGTGGCATAATCACACTTTATATGGGTGTTTTTCACCTCATTCAGTTTTAAATATTGCTAATGTATAAGTTGAAAGAAAGCTGTTTAAGGTGCTGTTCATTTGTGTCGCCCATCTGTGCCCTTCAGCTACATGCTGTGCCAGTAGACAGCTCTCCCCGTCCAGAGGACTGGCCACCACACAGACAGCCCCACCAAAGGCAGTAAAAGTAGAGTATGGGCGGCTAGCAAACCTCCCAGACAGTCTTTGAGAGTAGTCAGGTAAATACTAATTTTCATCATCACTTTCACACGAGTAACCGTGTGACCACTAAGATTCAGCTACCTGCCAACACTTTAAATAAAACTCTGTGGAGATGCTCTTAAAAAGTGCATGTGTTGAAGGGAAAAATATTGTCTTTTATTACACTGAGTCATATCAGCAAATAGACTAGTTTTCAGATAAGCAAAGATTTTCTTCAGGCTTCATGCACAAGAAGCAAAGTCCAAGCAAAACGTAAGAGAAAAACAATTGCTATAAGTTGAACTTAATCATGTCAAATCTGTATTCATATTTTAGCATGAGCATTTGAGATCTTCTGAGGTGGTAGGTGAGTGCCAAGGAGGCTGAGAAGCAGGTCTTGCCTTTACACATGTTAGCAGGAGAGCTGAGAAAATTCACAGTGAAAGCAGCCTCAAGGGTCCCAAAACATGGGTGTGTGATGTAAAGTAGCCTCTGGTTACTACACTGTAGCTTGCTTTACATGTCATACCCAGGTAGACTCAGCTGCCAAGCTCAGCTCACGGTGGGGATTACAAGTCTTAAACTCTGAGGGTGCATTTGACCCTGGGTTTGGGTTTTGAACTGTGTCAGTAGTGAGCGCATGAAGGCTCCAGGCCTCCAGACTAAGCTTCTAATCAACATCGAGTCACCAGACACTGCACTTGCCTCCCAGCAAAGGCTGAGTGTACACACACAGGCAGTAAAAAAATGGGAGTTGCACCTTTAAGAACAGCAGCGTATTTAAAGAAATTAGATCAGTCAGAATTGTGATCCATTTTACATTTGGCATTTCAATCAGACATGGATAATTTACTTCGCCAAATAAATAAGCACTTTCATGTATCTTACTTTAGAGTGTTTGAAGCATACAGTTCTATCAGTGAAATGTGGTAGTTATTTATTCTGAACTGGCATAACATAAATAGATAATGACTAGTGACCTACTTAAATATATGGGTGAAAACTAATCAAGAAATAATATTTGGCTCCAAAAAGACAACACACATGTGAAACCATACTTCCGCTCTGAAAGATCACTGCTAATTTAAAGTATAATGTTCTATGACCCATAGAGATGTTTGCATACATATTTGTGTTTCATGTACTATGAATGATTTCCTTTCCATGGCGATTTATATGGCAGGCAATTCAGGGTCCTCTTTTGACAACAATAGAAGCTCATTCTGGGAATGCATCTATCTGCATAGTGGTCATTTGCTTATTTAAGAAAAAATGAATTTTACAAAGTTCACATATTACAAATTTAACCTTTGAATATTACAAGTGTCAAGATGAGAACTACAACTGAGCACAGTGTCTGTGCTTCAATATATTACCATGTTTGTTTTCACAGAGTCAAGGGAGTCCAGATAATTCTTAGAATTTAATCACTCAGGTTTGTAATCATAAATACATAATTCTACAGCAGAAAGCATTAAAAAGACAAATCATCTTCTGGGTAAGTGTTATGAAATAGTGGAAGAAAGCCACAATGTTCCTAATTGATACTGGAATGGAAAAGCTTTTAAGAAATTTAATTACCCCTGTACTGATACAAATCTTTCTTGTCATTACAGAATTTCTAAAACATGTTTTTCAAGGCTATTTGTCTTTACAGAGAGACAGTTATCATAATTCGAAAAGGATTGCACAGAAAACTAATAGCTTAGTTTTAATACACTAAATCAAAGAAAAATACTACGACATTGGGATGTTTAATGAATATTTGCCACAACTGAGGTTATTGGTAAGCTTAGAAATAAATATCTTGTATATCTGGCATATGTAGAGCAATTATCACTGAGAAATAAATCATACCTATGCTTTTATGATTGATTTATTTTCAAAGCTTTCAGCTGAAGAACGGGATTGTGACTTGTGCTGTCCAGGAAGGGGATTGTAGCATCTTTTCAAAAGCTTATATTGTCATAGACAGCATCTCATTAATGGAGTAAGGACATTTTTATGGTTTGTCTGAATTTAGGAATTCCTGGAGGAAGCAATGTTAGGGAGTCAAGACTCATAGGGTACACATAACGCAAAGCAAAGACGTAGTAAAAGAATGAGGCAAACACTCAAGAAAATACAATTTCAATGAAACTAAGGTCAAGATATCTGTCTCACTGTATTGCACGGATTGCATAAGAAGAATTCATCTGATCTGCCTAGAGACACCTGGACTGCAGGTCTTCCTTCAGAGCTGAACTAGCTATGTGGAGTAGCTGAACTACTTTTCTATGTGGAGAGATACCGGCATCTCTGAGGAATTTGTCTCATCCTAAGGTAAAAATGTAACTAGATCTGAGGAATCATGTCCTGAAAATGCCTAATTTTTTCTCCTCTGGCAATAGGAATGCCTGGTTTAGATGCAGCATCTGCATTTAGGCAAGACAAAACACACTGAAGCTGTTCAGCCTCAGAGCACTGACATGCAGGAGAGCTCTCCCCAGAAGACAGGCTAGGAGGGAAAGCTGCAGCGCTTCTGAGAGAGCATCTGCTATCAGGCTTTTGCAGCGCAGTGTTGAGATCTCACTTCGGCCCAGAAATAAATTATGAACTCTTCAAGCAGAACAGTCAAAGCTCTACAATTCCCAAAGACTTTGTCCAATTCTTTTTCTCTAAACAGTTAAGGCATAGCTGTAGGCTAGTAACACAGAGGATGAGACTATCCTGCATACTTCTACATCTGAGGTATCATCAACAATCCGTCTGATAGACAAGGGAGAGAAATAAGTTTTTTAATGGCATACCTTTTTTCTTTCCAATGTGACCTTCTGAAATAGGCCTGATTTGGCTTAGGAAATTGTTGTTATTCTCCTTTGACAACAGTTGGAGTTTGAGGCAGTAGCTCAGACATTTGCCATTAGTCTGTAGACCTGATTGGACGAGATGGATGCCAACCCAAGCTTCAGTGAGAAAAATCACTTAAGTCAAAGGAGGAGAGGGCTCAGCTTTTATAAGGAGGATTTATAAGAGCACAGATACAGATAGGTTGAAGAGACAATTTGAACCCTTTATTCTGAGAACCTCTTTTTTCTAATATACACATTTTCCTCCAGATAGAATGTACAGAATGCTGTGACTAGTTACTTCCGCTGACCATCATGTCAACATATACAAGGCTAAGAAAAATAAAAGTGAGTATATCAACAAGAGGCAGAAACGTGCAATTACTGAAATGGAGAATTTCTATGTTGTTGATTTAGTAGTTCTGGTTGGAAAAAAAGAAAGCTGTATCTCTAGTAATCCCCACAGCTAGCCCACCAAAATAAGGTTGGGCTCGATATATCAGTTTTACAGCCTCTGCCATTACAAACACACTGAACTTTATTAAAAACTCAATAAATATACTCAGTAAATGCATGACGGCAGCTACTAGAAACATTTAATCAATATCAAAGACAGAGAAAAACCAGCTTCAGATCATGATACCATGGCAGGCATTATATTATTTTAATATAATTTCCTTGTCTGAGTGACCAGGGACATGAATTCTTAAATACAAAAATGTGGTTTAACCCAATAAAATTTTTCTAAAAGCCTATTTTAGTTAAATTCCAGCAAATGATTTCAGGGTGACAAAGTGAGAATCACAGAAGATATGGATAGACCTCATAAAGTGGCCTCCATTCCAGCATCTTGGTATTACAGAGGCAAATAAGAATCTAATACAGATGTAGCAAATGCAGTAAAAGGAAAAGTCACAGAATTCCTCTTCCAGCACCTTCCTGAAGACTGATGAAATGTGAAAGAAAGGTGAAGATATTTTGAGATGGACCACAGAGGAAACAGACTAGCAATGTGAAGACAGAAATCTACAGCTTGTTTAAAACTATGCTGTATGTCAACACAAGGATATCTTATTAAGAATAAACATTCTAACTTTGCCTTTTGCACATCAAGAAAGATAAATCTGATTTGGGAGGCATTTCTGCAGGTATGGTCTTAGTGACATTTAAAATCAATTACAAAGGTCCGAATAGGACTAACACTATTGAAAAGGCTGAGAGAAACAAAATTGATTTTACTAAAACCTCACTTTTCTACAAATGTTTTGGTGGCTTAGCAGTAACATAGTTCTCTGACATCACTGACATTATCTATATGTACCCTGTTTGAGGATGTGACATTTCAGTCCGCTGATATGTCTCCTCAAAGCAGAAAAAACAAGTCAGCTTGTTTAATGAATAAACACAGGGGAGCATGTCAACAACATTTTGTTTTGCTTTGGGGCCATGTTCATGGCAATAATGAAGTGCAAAGTAGTCAGCTTGTTTACATTCTTATTATGCATCCTCTGACTAATGATTGCCATTAAGAATAAAAAATTTTTCTTTTTCCACAGAGACAGAAAATACAAAGATACTTTTAGTCACTTAAGTGTTTTTCACCTAAATTTTATTCAGCACACTTTACTTTTTATAAATAGTCAGTTAAACTGCAATGCTGGATTTCTTTTTCAGCATGTAAATGGATAATATTGTTTCAAATATTTTGATATTACCATAAGAATATTATAAGATTTTCAGGGAAGACTTCTACACTTATGTATTTAGTAGCAAAATTCTAGTTGAAATTACTTTGGAATAATCATTAAGTGAATGGAAATCCTTCATACAGATTGTAAAGCAGTGTTGATAAAGTAACAAAACCTGTCATGCAGCAACTCAAGAACATCTTATGGTTTGCTTATTTACTTAATTACTGATAGTTGCAATTTTTCAGAAAGCTAGCGAGCTGCTTTCCACACTAGCCAATCCTTTTGGGGCTCAATAATTTGGAATTGTTTTAGCAATAGCAAGAGGAAAGTGACTCTTCCCTTGCTTCAAGGAAGGTACAAAGTCATTGCAGTGAAAATATTCCAAGGAGGCATGTGCAGCTGGCATAACGTTGAGAAAGAGCTTTAAAAACAGCCAGTCCATGCTCTGCTGTATCTCACACCTCTGCTGCCCCAGCTTCAGGCTGCTGTGCACAGGCAAAGTGAGGAAATAAGGGGTTAAAACCACAACCCCTGAGAGTTCTTCAGTTTTTTAAAGTTGAAAACATCTTGAGACAGCTAGTGAATGAGCTGGTGCCTCAAATTAAAAATCAAGTGCAGTCTTCAGCCAGTAGAAAAAAATTCAGTCACTCTTCACCTCCAGAACTGCAAGTGGGCACATGGCAGTGGTTGAAGCAGCAGTTCCTTCAGGAGAAAAAAATTAACTGATGCTTGAATTCTGTATCACAGCTTAAGGGAGCAATTCCAGTGAAAAATGGCAAGCATCAGTCATCACTGGCATAAAATTATAAATCCTTCTGCCACCAGGGCTGCTAACTGCCCTTCAGCTGTCAATGTGACGTGCTTGGGTAGGGAAGCAAGTGTCTCCAGATCTCTAACACCAGCAGATCAGCAGCTGCACAGTGCACAAGGCCATCCACTGTCACTGTTTGCAGAACTCTGTGCAAGAAGCCTGAGCTCATTAGAGTTCTTAATTGCTTGCTTATCCCTCTATCATCTCCTGTCTTCTCTTCTACGCTTCCTGGAAAGTTTGTTTCCTAAAATGGGGGGGAAATTTTGTTTCCTAAAATGTGGGAACTTAGAATGTTATTTTCTTCTGTACAGAAACAGAGGGGAAATTCCAACAGTAAACTCGAAACATCCTTTCCTTCAAGGCCTCAAGCACAGAGACACCTCTGTGGCCTTCTGAGAATTTTAGTTGAAAAAGGATTCATTTCAGTGATAATCAGTTCTAGAGATGATCAAGATCAAGGATCAAGTTCAATAATTCACTATCGACATTCTCCTGGGTTAAGAATACTAAGTGTTTCAGACAAAATGCTACTTAGCTCTGTTACTTATGATAATGACCCTGAATTTAGAATCTGGTCATCAAAGACATGTTGGGGATTTTTTTTCCTTCCTGCTCATCCTTTGTATGTATTTCTCTAAGCTATATATGGCATAGATATGATATGGATGTTTCCTACTCATTTAAAATGATGCTGCTCTTCTACCACCCATGGGAAAATAATCTTTCTGAGTAATAATATTAAAAAGAGATTTTTCAGGGAACATTTCATAGCAGATGGCAATAATATGTCTTTGATATGGACTTGAGAACATTGCTATACACTGCTAGGTTGTATTTCACATTTCTAGAAAGAGACAGAGATCCACTGCAGAGTAATTGCAAAATTAGATGCCTTGTGTACAGTGTTTCCAGTCAGGTAAAAATGCCATTTTCTTTCTTGGTAGGATTTTTCAGGGCCTACAGTTTACCATTGACTGTATAGATCAGTGCTTGGTTTTGGATGTCAAAAGTCTCTTTTGCTCAAAATCTGTTACAAGCACAGAGTTTGTCAGATTTATTGTCCACTCAGTATCTAAATGAGATGCGAAAAATACCATAGTAGCAACTTTTTGGGGATAGACCAGCAAATTTTATTTCTTTTCCTGTAATACTAGAAAATTTAGAATATGTGGAGATCTCCAGCACCAGAAGAAACCACTCATTAACTTAACACTGTTAAATATGCAATATCTTGACTAGTTTCTGCTTGGATGGCAACTTGGATCAGAACTATTTCTTGGTTTGATTAGGAAGTTCTCGAGCACAGAAGCTGCACTGTAACTCACAAATTAAATGACTGTATGAAGAGTTTTTAATAACTAAATGCTCACTTGAAAAATTATTTATCCACATTAAGGAAATATATTTATACTGATATTTGTCTTTCATAAAATGTAAGCATGAATAAATCACACTGAATCATGAACAAATAATTTCTCCTAAGTTAATTCCTGGACAATTCCATGGGATCTCATTATGTGAATCAGTTTTTACTCTCATTTCATGATACAAGTAACTGTGACATGCTTAGGTTAGATTTTATTTTGATGAGTTGTTCAACAATAGGAGTCAACTCCATAATTCAGCAAGTGATAGAGCAGCACTTGCTATGTTGTATTTAAATAGCCATTTACAGTACACTCTGTACTAGGAACTTATTCCTTCTTCGCTGAGTTTGCACATGCATTTGACATTTATCAAGTGTACATTAACTGAATTATATTAATTAAAATACAGACTGATTCTTACGTGCCACCTTGTGGAAAATCAATGACATTTTCTTACCCGGCATCTGATGCTAACAATTCTGAACTCACAAAGAGCTATTGGAAATTATGAAAATACCTATTAGAAAGAAGGATAGAATATTGCTGCAACAAGATATATGTTCTGATAATTCATTTGTATAGAATCTCTCAGCTACAACAAATAACTGAATAGAAAAAATAGGGCATATTTCTGTCTGAGGCTTCCTACCAGCATATTTTCACCATGGATTTCTCTAAATGTGGCCAAAACACACTTCAGAGCTGAAACAGTTAAAAGGTATCATTTTTAACCAATGACCACAAAGCAAAATGCATTAATTTAGTCAATAAGAGGTCAATTTCAAGCAAAAAGAAAGCTTTGAATACAGTATTTTAAAACCATAATTGTGGTACCAGTGTTCTAATGTGTTTCAGGTATCTTTTACTATATTTTTACAGTGTCTCTGCAATGGCCCAAACTTAATCTGCTGGCAAAACATTGAACATCCATAGTTTGCATATTAAACAATGCAAGCTCTCAGTATTAAATTTAGAAAATCCAGTTTCCACAAGAGAAATCAGAATTATTTCAGCAGAGGTAAAATCTCACCTATTACATGTAAAATTGAAAATGTTTCCAATTTTACTTCCTCTACACCTTTTCCAAGTCAAATGCATGGCCTTCAAACAGGTATCTGGAAGGGAGTATTTTGTAAAAAAAAAATTTTATCCTTGCTTAGATTAATGCACAGAAACAGGAATAGGGATACTCAACGTAATTTCTTAAAGGGTCTATGGGATAACAACAACATACTAAAAGGTCTGGCAAAAATGCAGGGAAGATTATTATCCACTTTTCAGAGGTTTTTATCAGAGACTTTAGAACTCCATATTTCAAAAACGGTTTTAAAAACTGATGAGTACAATACGGATGCTATTGTTTGTCACACAGCTAATCACCATCACCTTTGGTGTCATCCCTGAGAGCAGTTAAGAAGATGGCAGCTTAGGTAATTAAATGTGCATTTTGTATGTGCTTTATAAAACATTAAGGTAAAGGATGTAAAGTATCGCAGCAGCGACTCAGGCTGAACCTGGAAAACAGTGTGCTACCATGTAAACTAGAAAGACCAGAAAGTGCTTGTTTTGCACTGCAGATGCCTTCAACAAAACTAAGGGAATAGTTCTGTGGTAATCAGAAGAATTTACCAGTTCAAACAGCATTTAATCCTGTCTATTTTTTTAACTACTTTCCAAACTAAAACTGCATTATTATTTCACCCAGCCTATAAGTATTTTTTTTTCCTAATTACACATATTTAAAAGACTGTGTGTGCCTCATATACCAAGTACTAAGTAGACAAATCACGGCAAATTATGGGGGATTTTTTTATTCTTCACAAAAGCCATGCAAATATGGAATGAAACATATCTGATGTTCATGCAACTTCACACTCTACTTGGTATGCTCAGAGAAAAGATTTAAATTTCTCTATGACCACTCCAGTTTCTGAGAAGGGGGAAGTTATGTGGGTTTTTAACTTGTATTTTTCATAACAGTACATTACCAAAAATATTCCAGTCTCCCAAGGGTTCTAATGAAAGGCCATGAGTAGGTTAATGGATTATAATGAAAATCCAGTATGCTCAAATGTGAAAGAAGGGGGGGTGGTTTTTCTCTTTTATTTCTTCACGTCTTTTATTTTCTCTGAACCAAATGGCTCGCTAATGCATTTAGAGCTCTCTCCTGTTGAAAAAAGCTGTGGCTCTAGCTGTGAAACAGCCCAACCTACTCAACAGCATGTTTGCCCCTCTCCCACCTCCTACACCTACCACTCTTTCCTTCCCGGAGAGTCTGTATCACCCAGCTGGCTGAACACAGAAGAAAAGAAGAGTTTGAATCCCTTTTTTATTGGCCTTTCTGGATAGAGACGTTTATCATAATCTACAGCCTCCTGTCGCCTGAAAACACAGAGGAACAAATCTTCCTTGCTTCAGTTTGCTCATATGTCTTAGCACAGATGAAGGAAAAAGCCAAACAAGTCAGGAGGATTTCTGAGGACACCTAGAAGGGAACAGACAGTATTTAAAAGCCAGTAAAATACAGAGAAAGACATAGAAATCTGCCTCTGGAAGACTAACACACCAGTCCAGAGCATACAGCCTCCGCAGGTCAAGTGCTGGACCTATTGCAAAGGGAAATAGTTTCTTCCAAAGCAGTTACACATTATTGTGCAAGCTTTTCTAGGTAGGTTCAGCCCCAGTGCTGCTGAAGGGTCTTACTTGAGGAGGCAGCTGAAGATATAAACTACAGAGTACATAATCTTAAAAGGCTGCCAAAGAAATTTGGAAATCCTTTTTCGCGATTTTATCCTTACTGCACTTTGAGATGGCCAGTAGGATTTGTCTGGAGGAAAGAAGAGAGATTAAACTTTGACAGACACTCACTGTTCACACATACCAATGACAGAAGCAGTAACCCTAGGGTAAAACAATCTTCATGTATCTTCAGTAATATGTCCATAAAAAAAAAATCATTATTTTCTAGGTGATGTGGAAACTTCAACCTCATAATTTGAAGTATAATGTAACTATCTATTTTCCATTTTCTGTGGCTTTGTGTCCATGATTTACAATGTTTACTTGTGAAAACAGAAACTCAATTCCCACAAATGCATTAAACTTCTCACTGGGAAGCTCTTTAAACAGTTTGACAAACACTTTCTTTGTCTTCCAAAACATAGTTGAAACTGATCACCACTAAAATGCTTCTCAGTGAAGTCATTGCCTTCTTCGGTAACTTATCCTTCTCAGAGAACCCCCCAGTGATGAAACAGCATGACCGTGTCCTGGAAAAACTCCTTTATAAATGCAGGCTTTTTCAGAGAGCTGTTATGTACTGGCAACTTGTGATCAGATCTGAAAAAGGGCAAAGCAGTTTCAACAGAAAAGCATCTAAAATATAATGCTAACCAGATACTGATCTCCTTCCCGAGCTCTGCCAGTTTATTTTCCCTGAAGTTTTTTCTCCTTGCAAAATTATAGAGTTGGAAGAACCACACTGTAGTGATAAAAAAAATACATTTCATTATGAAAGGTTTGCGATCAACAGCAAATCAGAATGGTTTCAATAAATTCCCTGACAATCCTGAAACCTGGGAGGTGGGAATTTTCCAAAGACTGGCAGCAGTATCTTTATGAGTTTCAAGAAAGAAAACCCCGGACAGATAAGAAATGGTAGATGATATCTTATTCAGCTGCCTCTCCTCCCCACAGTTGCTTGCAAAGAAATAAAATGTGGTTGAAAAGGTATGAACCTGGGTATCTGTATATAGGGTAAGTATTGAACTGATGACTAAAAATAGCGTACTTACTAAACCACAATCTACTTGCACATGATTTAGATGCTGCTATTTGAAATTTCACTATTATGCTTAACAGCAGCAGGAAATCTGGACACTAAATCACTTACATAAAAGACATTGTCACTGATTCCATACAGGACTGTAAAAAATGGATAATAATTAAAATGGGAAAATGAATTAGCAAAATTATTTTCAAGGCTTGACCACAGGAAGAATTCTATATTCTCTGATGAAATTCTGTAACTTTGCTTAGCGTGCCATGATGACCTATATATATGTGTGTGTGTACGTGTGTATAGATAGATAGATATAAATATGTGATCTTTCTGATTATGATCTGTAGTACTACAGGCAACCTAGCAGGATTTTTCAATATGCTGAGTTGTTACAGAGAAGCCTGCTTAAATTCCAGCTTTCATTTGAACATTAGGGCTACTTTCCCCTCCCTGATTACAATTGATCATTCCCCTGTTCTTTTTTTTCACTTAAAATACTTTTAATGTAATGATCTTCAAGAACACAAAACAAACCCATTTTCCTTATTTAAAATGATTACATCTATATGCAATCTTTATTGCATTACAAACAGAAATTTTATAACAATCATTCTGGGTGTTGTTATTCATAAACTGAGCTACCTCACAAATTTTCATTTGTACTGGGATAAACAACTCCAATGTCTGTTACTTAAGCAGTATTCCCTATAAAATATATTCAGGGTGACTAAGTGCCTTCCCAGGTGTTAGCAACACACAGCAAGTCTAACAGGCAAGTGAGGAAATTTGTTTTCCCTTGAAATATGACTTTGGATGTGTTCCCTCAGTTGTTAATAGGTTTACCCATCCTACTTTCAGCAGCTTATTTAGGAAGATGACATTTTAACAAAACACTCTTCTTTTTATTGATTCAGTCATTCACAAACTTTCCCACTATGATCCGGCTTTTTTAAACAAGTGATTTAAACCTTGTGTCATAAAAAATAGTCATTTAAGTACTCAAAACTCCTTGCACCTTTGATCCAGTTTAATGTTTTTTCCTTAAAAATCATGGTTGCTATGATATGTCTGTCTGAAACACACACTCAAGCTGCTCTTCCTTAATCTGTATTCTTTACTGGAATTCCTGGTTTCCAGGAAGCCAGACAGAATCTCAAGAACTCATTTTGCTGCACAGGCAATTTTATTTTCTTCCTTATTAACTCTAATTCCCAAGTCTTTTATTCCCTTCCGCCTCTCAGCTTCTGCCTCACTTCCAGTCTGCAAAATATGTACTATAGTATTTTGATGTAATAAGTGACATTATGAATTTATCACAATGAATCTCACATTTTGCTAAGATCTGCTACATTTACTTGATTTTCAGAAAAGGTTGTCTACAGCTCAGTGACATATATTGTGATATTCATAGAGAAAACACTCCTATTCTATTGTGTTATTATTACCAGTGGCAAAAACAGGCTCTGTGGGTCTTTATTGCTATTTCATGTTGACTGGTTCAATTGCAATGAAACAAAACCACTCCACTCCTGCTTGGAAGTTTTGACCCCACGCAAATTTTTTCAAAGAGTTCAGTTCATTAGATCAAAGGCTTTTTCTGAAATAAAAGAAATAGCTCTTGGTTCCTTTGAACAGGGTGATTTTAATTTTTTCAGTTGTACTTTATGTGGGATAAACCTAGTGGATTAGGTGAGAAAGAACCAGAACACATTAATTCTTGACAGAGATGATGATATAAACAGGATAATACCTTGGAGATGTTTAACAATGGAGACAAGAAGCTGGAATTTAAGGCTGGAAAAAAGCCCAAGAGTTATATATAAATTTTAGGTATCTTACTTTGACTAGACTGTAAAAGCAAAAGGAACAAGACAAAAACATAGGGCCAATAACCAGGTAAGTAAAAGCTTATAGGTTTAGCTTAGCCTTGGAACCACAGAATCACAGGGCAACCGAAGATGGACAGGATCCTGCCGGTCATCTGGTACAAAGCCCGCTCACAGCAGGGTCAATTAGCTCAGCAAGCACAGGGCCTTGCCTCATGGTGTTGTGACAACTGTGTTCCAACAATGAAGATTTCTCGGCCTCTCTGGATAACCTGTGCCAATGTACAACCACCCCCACAGAATTCCTTTTTTTCTAATACCTGGTCAAAGTTTCCCTTGTTGCAACTCGTGGCTTTTGCTTCTTTTCCTGTAGCCACGCTCTTGTGAGAAGTCTGGGGCACCTGCCCTACACACTACCACAGGAAGAAACAAGATCTGCAGAAAATGATGTTCCACTCAGCCAGAGTATTCCTTCGAACTATCTATGCTTAAAGCATCTAGGTTAAGATAAGGCAGCAGGACAAATGTTGGGACAGTCTGTTCTTTGAATACATTAGTATTTATTAGTATTAGTAGTTCTCCTTTTGTCTTCACATCACAGATTCCCAGCCAACGGCAGGGTAGCTGACATCTGGTCTCATGCTTTCCTTGACAAACTGGACTAACAAGTTGAAGTCAAAGGTGTTTCAAACTTGTCTGCCATTACAAAAGAAATATGTCTTAAAAGACCACACAAACCTGCTACTTTCAGGGTTGCCATTCTCAGACTTTCTAAAAAATCTGTCTCAGCTCAGAAAAATTTTCTGGTTCATAATGAGCATCTATTGTGTTTGTGTTAATTTCATTCCTTAAGTAACTTTGCTTAGAATGACTGCAGATATAAAATAGTAAATGAATTTCAGTAAAAGTAAGCCATTCCTGTGGATTTGTTATGCTCCACTGACACATCTCAGTTTCTGTCCTCCACCTTCATTCTGTATTTGTATTCTCCAGCTCAGGGAAATATCGCAAAAAGGATTATTGAATTTTGTTGGACTAAAATGTCATATCTTGCTCTCTGTTTTGACATTTTCTTGATCAATAAGTTGTCAATGCAAAAAAGACACAGCTATTTAACTTTCTGTGTGCAAAGAAAGAATATGAGCTATTACTGGATTTTTCAAAGGCCTCTGGGTGGGACATGAAGGAAGCAGCCCATAATGGTGGGGAGACTTAGTGAGAGGAAATGGGACAAACAAGACAGATACCACACATTTGTAAATGAAGGAAAAAAACAAGGTTGAGGAAAATTTCTTATCTTCTAAGGGCTTCTATAGATACAAAAAATGTTTTTCTCTCTTACAATACAAAATGCAGTGAAAGAGGAGGCAGGTCTGGTCATACAACCACAACAAATAGGATTCAATGCTTGCTTTCTTCTTACCTGGGTCATCCATACATAAATTTCCAAAAACTTGCGAGACAGGCAAAAAACAGCTGCTTATTATCCACACTATGTACACTATAGAGTTATCTGGCAATTCGAGGAAACATGTAGAAGTGATGGCTGTTACTATCTGTGGTCCAAAGATCCACTTGGGTTTCTCTGCAGGTAGCATTATCAAGCAAAAGTCACAGCCAGAGAACATGCTTCTCCCATCTGTGTTCAGCCTGCCCTTGCTGGTGCAACAAAATGGAATTTTCAGCTCTGATGCTTCCAGTTGTGTTACCATTACAGCAACCAGTTTCTCAGTTGCTGTGAAGACCACTTCGTCACTCCTGACAGAATCAATTAATGCTACTGATTTTCAGACAGAAAACACCAAAGCATTTTGCATGTATGCCTTTCAATCATTCATTGTAAATCAGAACTTTAGGTTTGGTCTTTAGAGTCTTAGTTACTTTAGATATCAACAGTAAAATAAACCACGTGTGTGTGGCTCCAACAAACTGATGTCCCATTCCTTTGCAGTTACAGAAATACTGCATCTCATTCTCGCCAAGGTCAGCGAGTCCTTGGAAAGCCGCCTGTGAAACAGGGCCTTCGGACAGGGAGAGACTTTTCCAACTCCATCTAAAGAATGAAAAGGTAACAGCAGAGCTCCTTTGTTACATATTCACCACTGTAGCTTACAACAAAAAGTCTGATTACACTTTTAAAATACTTTTTGCGTGGTTTTGCTTATTTTCTTAAAGAATAATTGCACTGCATCATGTTGCACTCCTATATGAAATTCTGAATGAGACTTTTCCATTTGCAAAGCAGATTTATGGCATCATGCCTGATAAACCTGGGGTTTTTTCTAATTTTATTTAGATAAGGTAGTGCTTTGCATTCAAAATTTAAATGAAGAAAGAACATGCAGTTCTTAAGCAGAACTATGCCAAAAACTTCCTATGCTAACTGATTTAAATAGTCTGAGTATTTAAAAATGCATCAGTCAATCAATCCTTAGCACTAAGAAAAGCGGGGAAGGACTGGTTTTAGAAATGGGCTAGTGAAATGAAATAGGCCCAAACACAAATCTGTGTTTTCTTTCTTCACTCTTACTTGTTTACCATTTCTAATGGAGTAGGATGTGTTTCTTCACACGGTGTGTTCTTCTTCAGCTTTCTACTGATGTTCTGATCCTTTGACTACTGGCAAAGCTGCTAAATCAAAATCTGTGAATAAACTTCACATCATAAGGTACATACTTATTTTAATTACTTTTAGACATGCTGAGAATATCTGCAAGGTGATTAATATAACTTGATTTAATATAAATCAAGCTAATGACAAATATTATCTTTCTTGGGCTTTCTACCAAGAGAATGTAAACCCTTACTAATGAAAGAAAAAGCTTTTACATCAGAGGAGGATTACTAGACTGAACAAAAACTACAGCAGTTATTATAAAGAACAAGGAAAGTGGGGAAATTTACTCCTCACACTCCTCTAGATTATTTCAGTGGATTTAATTTTTGAATGCAGGTATATTACATCCAGTTCTCCTGAGCTAAAAATTTCACAAGTTCTAAAAGTTTGATGTTTGAGCAATGACTTTCAATTTCTATTTTCTTTACTTGTTTTCCAGCTAAAGGGAAGGGCTAATTTACTGAAACATCCATATTTACTTAATCACTATGCTGCACAATATCAATATTACCCAGGGAAGAATAATACATGCTAAATATGAGAGACAGAAATTGCAAAAGCAATGTAAGTAGCCATAATTAAGGCATGATAAGTAATAATAACAAACTATCACCAAAAATAATTGGAATGCATTTTAATCTAGAAAGCATGCAGGTAGGTTATGACAGACTCTCTTTTATTCATTATTTGGAAGACAATTAATTTGATGTATCACGCATCTTGTTGACAACAAGATTCAATACTTTCTGTGTCAAAACCAATCCGCATTGTTAAGCTGCTCCACTGAGCCACCAAACACAAACGGGGTGGAATACACAAAATTCAGACACAAATATGTGGCATCCCTCAATAATGACTAGCAAGAAACAGGAAGTTTAAGGATGCAAAATATCTGAAGGCAAACATATCAAATAGTGCAGGTGAATCTCACTTTAGAAGAGTTGTCTTTAATGGGAGTCAAGGCAACCAGAGTGGGATTCATTTAGAGGTTATGACCACCAAAACCTAGGTGGTTAAGCTGCTTTACTCTGCAGAGAAGCAGACACTAAAGAGTGATTCAGCTGTCCAACCACTCAATATAGGATTTAGATGTGCAATAATGGAAGTTTGGACCATTTTACCTGCCACTGGTATCCTAGGTTTCATACTGAGAAGCAAGAAGGGTGCAAATCTCTCTGAAATGTATCATCTTTTCCAGCCCCATGTAGTAGGCTTAGATAACAGTGTTTCAAATGGCATCAGCAAAATTGCTTTTAGGAAACTGAATCTTGTCCTACCCAAACACCACTACCCTGCAATGATCTAATTAAACGAACAGATGAGAGCATAGCAAAATCAGATGTTTCAGTGGTTTAAACAACCTTTTTTTAGAGTAGGAAAGAAATGTGTATGTGAGATCATTCTGAGGAATTCTTTGAGACTCTGAAAAAGGTCTGGGGGCGCTTCCATAAGACACACCATCAGTAAGAAATTTTCCTTTCCAAGCAGGATCTTCAGCATGGGTTTCAGACTGACTGATTGGACACACTCAAGATCCACAAGAAGGAAGTCCATGTGATAGGCATGGCATGAAGATGGCACATGCCATATTAGTCCACGATAAAAGGCTCTTTGTCTCACTCTCCTTGCCTAATTCCTCCATGCCAGGTAACAAAACAAGACCTATTGCTTCCTAAGAAAAAGTTGTCAAGAAAGGAACACCATCACTGTTAGTTTTTGTATTGAGGTACAGGGTGAAAAAAATTCTCTGAGTTGATCAGACAAGACTTAATGTGAGGTAAAATAAGCATTATTTGAACAAGCAAACAAATGTTAACACATTGGTTCTAAATATGTTGCAGAACTGAAGTTTAAAAAAAAACCAGATCCTAACTAAACTGTTGCCAGCAGCAAAAATAACTCTCCCTAACCAAGCAATTTGCAAATACTAAAAGTAGGATGTGTTCTTTTTCAGTTTCTATTAAACAGACTGGATTAAGAGCCCAGTTGCTCTAGCATAATCATTTCTATGTCTTTTCAGCTGAATTTACTATTTCATGTGGATCAAAACTAATCCTTTTCTTTTTCTAAGGGTTTGTAGAAGCATGTCTTACAGTTCAGGAAATGTGACTAGTGGAGCATATATTTAGGAAACATTTTCTTTCTTTTTGCGTTCTTAGTTGTATCTAGCTTGAGTAATAACCAAAGTTGTATGAACAGAGTCACATTAATGGGTTAAAGTTAACCCATTATAAAGATCTTCTGTCAATCAAAAAATTGAAATGAATTTTCATGAAGGTCACACCTCACTTTTCTAATAGAATTAGACAAGAGTTTACAGGAAAAAAACCAAACTGTGAATGCTCCCATTTTTCAGTTCTTTTATTTTTTTTGCCAGTTCCAATTATTTTTTCTCTCTAAAACTTTAGAACAAGATTCAAAGAAATTTCTACATTTGATTCAAAGGCAGCTTAAGTTCCAAATTTTACAGTCATAAATATGTGTTAGTTAAATTATTGATCCATTGAAGTAAATTGCAAAACTCCCTTTGACTTCAAAAAGTTTAGGAATCTAAGCTGTGTTCCCTCCTAAAATTTTCTTGAAAATCTATATTTTTCTATCACTGGCTTGGAATTTCTCTATATTACCCTGTACATTTCTCTCTTTCTTGATATGTTTGTGTACAGGGAGAAAGACAGAAGCAGAACTAAAGCACAGCATCTAAGATGAAGGGGTTTTTTTCAGTGAACAAGATAGTGCTGAGGGAACTGGCCAGTGTCACTGCAAAGCTATACTACAGGATCTTAGAAAGGTTGTGGCAATCATGGGAGGTTCCTGGTGACTGGTAAAGTACAAACATCAGACCCAGGAAGAGTAAGAAAAACTGAACTACTCCAAAACAGGCATTCTAATGTTAGTGAGGAGTTTATGGAGCAAATCCTCCTGGATTCTTTATCTGGGGCACATGATGGATTCAAGGTGACTGGGTATTGATTTAATCAGTACCAATTTAAAAACGGCAAACTGCTCGAGCAACTTAATAGCTTTCTATGATGAGATGATCAGCTATGCAGCTGATGGGAAGGCACTGGATGTCATTTAACCTGTCTTTGCTACAGTTTTTAGGGTGGTCTCCTATTGTATCCTCTAAGCAAAGTGGTGATATGGTTTCAGTAGGCGGACCGCTATGCTGGTGGAAAATTAGCTGGACTGCTGCACTTAAAGGATTGTGGTCAATGGCATGAAGTCCAGCTGGTAGTGGAGTTCCCTGGGGGTCACTACAGTGAAGGATTTTTTTATTGAAAACCTGAACAAAGAGACAGAACACACCATGAGGAAGCCTATGGAAAATCACAAAACCAGGATGCTCGAGGGCAGGGCTGCTGTTCAGGGAGAGAACAAGAGAACATGGAGTCTCTCTCTCCATCAAGAGACTGGAGAAATGGGCTGACTGGAAACTCAGAAAGTTCCACAAGGGCAAATGCAAGTCCTGTGTCTGGGATGGAATACCATCAGGTAACAAGACTTGTTGAGGAAGATCAGTTGTGCAGAAAAGTGAGCAATGAAGGTCAAATGCGTTATTGGGCTGCATTAGAAAGTGAAGTCAGCAAAATAAGGGAAGTGATCCTTCTACACCCAGCACCTGAGACTGCATCCAGAGTACTCTGTGCAGCTTTGGGATCCCTAATACAAGGAAGATTTTGATAAATTGGACAAGTCAACTTCAGGTACACAACATACAAAGGAAGGTTGGGCAATGTGGGCTTATTCCGGCGTAAGCAAAGAAGAGTAAGGGAGGGGATTTACTGCTGTCTTCAGCCAGTAAAATATTCTCAGAGTATTTTGTTCCTCTAGATGTCACACGATTAAATGTTTAATCCACTTTTCTTCACGTCTTTACAGGGCATACACTGATACTGCTAATTCCTGCACCAGTACAGGCCTGGTCTGACTGGCTTGAAAGCAGTTTTGCAGAAAATGACTCAGGGAGCTGGTGGACAACAAGCTAACCATGAGCCATCAATGTGCCCAGCTGCAAAGGAGACCAACTGCTTCCTGGGCTGCATTAAGGGCACATCAAAGGAGGTGATCCTTTTACTATGAGGGAAGTCAAATACCGGCATAGGTTGCCCAGACAGACTGTGTAGTCTTCATCTTCAGAGATATTCCAAACCTAAATGGAAAAGGACCTGGGTGACCAGCTTTACATGATACTGCCTTGAGGAGGAGAGGTGAAGTAGACCATCTCCAGAGGCACTTTACAGCCTCAAATAGTCCACAATTCTGAAAAGAATAATGTAGGTAACAACACAAAAATCTTCAGCATGCCAGAAAATAGCAAGATTACTTCTTTCCTGTAAAGTTCATGTTCTGACAACCGTACAAGCAGCTTTAACAGAATAATTGACTCAAGAAGTCAACAGGGTTTCTTAGAAAATCCGCTTCCACCGTACTGATAAAGCCTTTGATAAAACATACTTTCATGGGCTTTGAAACAGAGTTAATAGGAATCTCTTTGAAGTGAAAAACACTAGTTTAGTATGACAAAATAGCAATAGCAAGCAGGACCATTTTACGTGTGGCACCAAGTCAGTGAACAAACACAATCATTCTACTTCAGAAGACCATTAGTTTCCACAATCATCCTCCTGTCTAGGGAGTCAATAGGAGCTTTACCTGGAACAGACATGTTCTGCCTCATGCATTATTTCAGCATAGACTGTGCAAAAAAACAACAAGCAAAACAGAGCAAATTCACTCTTATCTGATCTTGGGGTTTTGGGCTAATCTGAATCCGTAGAATAGACCATGGACTTCACTTACTACCTGCAAACACTCCTCAAAAACCTAAACTTAACTAACATTTCTCTGACATTCTCCCTTTCAAAATAAACACTTCTAATTAGAAGTCAAACTAAACTAAACTAAACTAAACTAAACTAAATAAAAACTTTCCAAATTCCCTAAATAATTTCCTTTAGAAATGACAGGTTGGAGGAACTTTTGAGTAGATGGGATTTCCTTGAACTAACAACACTTTTTCCTTTAAGAAGTTTTTCCAGAGTAACTTTATTGAAGGCAATCAGTTTATTTGTGATATAGGTAGGAAGAATGTGGATTAAAAACTATGGTACAGATCTATTAGAAGCAGTAAGTCTAACAAATGAGTTTAAAGCATTTCTGAGGATATTTGTCTTTAGCTCTCAATTTACTTATTATGATTTTGGAACCTAATAAATTCTGAATGCTCAGTTCTGTAAGAATATGATTCCTGCTACAACTTGTGTATTAAGACCAATTATTATGTCATAACGAATGTCACATTACCATTTTACTTTCTGAACTTCCTGCCAAAACAATATGCTTCATTTTGAATCATAAAAAAACAAGTAAAATTGTTAATATGACACATTTTACATTTTATGATAGATGTCAATATGATACACTTTATTAAGTAACACATAGCTTTTCCATGTGGTATTTTTTATTTTTAGAATAGGTCTTCTGTGTTTGGAAATCTGCTGTTTTTACAGTACGTACAATGGGATGTATTGCCAAGGAAAGACACTAATCCTCTTTTTAGGCAACATTTACACTTGCACCTCCATACAGGTGATCCATTTGGAATACATTGTCTGAATCTGCATCACTGATTACTCCGTATGGGAAAACAAACCAGATCCAGGAGTTTATTATCCACATTGGACAGCACATTTTAATGTAGCAGATAATGCTATGAATTTAAGGCTAGATAACAGTGTTGCAGCAGCCATCTCTTGGCTTACCTATCGAGGAAAAACAGATGGAAGGTGAGGAATGGTGAAGAATTGGTAATTTGTGCAATACAAACATGATTGAGTACAGGGAGTACAGCATGGGGAAGGCAGAGATAAGGGGAAAAATATGCCTAGAGTGAAAATAAAGTAGAGAACAGGAAAAGAAAGCAGAAAACAAAGAGAAAATACAAATAATGCTGGAGTTATTCAGGACAAAAAAATAATTTGATATAGAAGAAGAAGAAATATACACAATAGCATATTGGTGGAAGTTTTTTGCCAGACTACAATAAAAAAATTGTCCAAATAGACAGTAAAAATGCAATCAATAATGAAACCATGGGGAAAAAAAAGTAAAATTCAGAGAATTTTTTTTTCCTCTATCAGTTTGGAGTAGATTTTGCAAGTTAAAAATGTGTTAGATGTTATCTCATACTTGCTTATTTCATTTCCCCATTTTATGTAGTTTCAGTGATCTTACTACTTCATTAACAATCCTTGTGGCTTTACCCTTTTGGCCCCACTCTTCTGAGCAGTGTGATACCCTCAAATTTTTTCCATTCTTTTCCAATCGAATTTGTGGTTTTTTTCTTCTGCCATCACTTTCCTGTACAGCTCATTTCCTTTGAATTGGTGTATTGAATCAGAGGTAATGGACACAAACTGAAACACAGGAGGTTCTTTCTGAACAGCAGGAAATGCTTTCTCCCTGTGAAGGTGACCGAGCACTGGCACAGTTTGTCCAGGGAGATCTGAAATCTTCATCCTTGAAGACACTCAGAAGACAAGTACACATGGTCCTCCACCACCTGCTCTAGGTGGCCCTGCTTGAGCAGTGATTGGACCAAATGACCTCCAGAGGTCCCTTCCCACCTCAACCATTCTGAGAGTCTGTGATATCTTCTTTCCAATGAGTTTATTCAATCTTTCTTTTGCATTTTTTTTTCATTTAACTTCTTTTATTCAGTTCTATGCCACCATTTACTACTCTGCATACCACTCTGCGCTTCTAACAACCACAATCCTTATTTATCTGTGGGAGTGTTCCCAAAGCAATTGCTGAAGGAAGTAGGTGCAATGAAACTTTCGGAAAAAGAGAATTATTTGCTCAAGTTAGAAATATAATAGCCCAAACTGACTCCAAACTTAGTGGGACAATTGATCCCAGTACAAGCAAAGTCTTCAGGATAGAGGGCATGAAGGCAAGACATCTAGGTGAACCTTTAAATCATCATTAAAACACTGTTTTTTCTCTTTTCATAGGAGGAAGACTTTAACAGTTTAATTCTGCAGATGAAAGATGCCCTCTTCTGTGAAGGCATCACATTGGCATCAACTGAAGTTGCCCATGAAATGTGAAATGTGGTTATTCTTTTGCTCTTGCATGAGAATGGTAACCATTATTGTATTTATCCACTGAAACCCTATTTGCATTTTCTTCTTCTTCCAGATCTTAATGTGATTTTACTTTCATGGCATGGAATGATTGTTAACCGGTATTTTGCTGGGATTTTTAAAGATTGAGATTATCTTTTATGCTTTGTCTCCCCATATTCTAATGAGAGAACCATACAAAATCAAGTTGAATTCAATTGGGTACCTGAATTTATACAACAGGAACAGTGGAACAGGGGCCTGGATAATGAAGCTCCAGAACAACCTAGGGGCATGAACAAGGTGTGGGATTCATGCCACCAAACCCTGTTGTTTGCACAAAGCAGACGTCAATATGAGAGCTAGCCAGTCTAGCCCCTCCCTGCTATCAGTTTGGGAAGAAATCGGCTCTTTGAGGAAATAGCTCATCTTTTCAGATGTCTACTTCAAAATGATACGAACTGTGCACTAGAAGTAACTTCTCTTCGCTTTGAATATAAAAGGAACACAAGGGAACTAGCTTAGGTATAGATATTTACAAAGGTAGCACCAACATTCAATCAGCTGAACCCTACAAATTCTGTTGTAGAGTTGGATTTGCAGTGAAAATTTATTGCAGTCAGAGGATTTAAAGGTGTTAATATATTCTCGTAAGCCTTGCTAAACAGTAGCATTTAGGAGACGGCATAAAGGTATTTTAACAAGGTAATACACTATATAAAAAAGCCCTGCAATGGAAAGCACAAAGTTACTGAAATGAATTGTACATTCCTCAGAAACTCATTTGGCACAAGAAGTTGTGACTCTGATCTTCATTTGCTAGTTAAGGGTCATTTTCTTTTCTCTGCATGTTCCTTGATTATTTCTAAACAGTGTTACGCTTCAAAGCTTAAAAATCCCTCATGCCACTATGATTTTGCACTTACAAGAATTGATTTTGTTTTACGGGTAATGGTCCAGAAAAAAGAAGTTTCTGACCGACCACATCTAACACAAAAACATCTTAAATGTGCGGACAAATCTTCAGAATTGTGCTACAGCAAGCACTGCTCAAGGAGGCATATTTCCCAGGTCAGAACACTCCAGCTAAACCTCCGATCAATTAAGAAGCCCACAGGAAGGCGACATGCAGAGAAATACTTGGCTTTGTACCCAAAGAAATTAGAATGCAAATCCTGATAAACAGAGCCACGATTTGAAGGCTGGTGTCCTGAACCACAGCAGGTTAGAAAGGCCTGTTCTAGATGAAGAAAATTAAAGGTCGTGTTTATCTTTTTGCCAAAAAAAAAGCCCTAGCAATTTAAAAGTCCAGACTTTGCAAACACAACGTAAGCTTTAACTTCTCTTTCATTTTCACAGAGATGCGCCACCTTCTCTAAATCTCTCTTCTAATTCCTTCAAACACTAAACCAGTGATCTGTGTAACCTCAGCTGCATGACAGAGAAAACTGTCCTCTTGCAATAATACTTGCAGATTATATAAACTCTCTTCTGGGCTTGCCATCAAAGAGAACAAAACGGAGACGAAAAATGCAACAGGTATCTTCATAACAAATGACTGAATAAAGAGAATATATACAAGGTCACCTTGTTTAAAGAACTGTGAGGTATATCAGAGTTGAAATCTTGTACTAAGCCTTTTGTAATCACAACTTCCTGGACCTGAAATTAATTTCTTCTTTAGTCTCCTTCTCTTCACCAGTATTTACATTCAAAAAAAGAAAAATAATTCGGCCTAATTTCTTGCTTCTTTTTCAGCAAGGATCTGTTTAGTTCTTTTTAGTTAAATGTTAACTGTGAAGTCACTAGAATAACCTATTTAAAGTTTATTTAAAAAGAAGTATTCCTCATTTAAAAAATCTAATAGCCTAGGCCCTTTTTGAATAATTAAATTGCAGTAGGAGCTGAATCAGGACTCTTGCTGGTGGTTTTTTTTTATCTTGGCTGCACATAAAGGATGAAATTTCGGTCTCTCACTGAATTTTTCACGATGCTAGTAACAATTTAAATCTGCGTGTAAAGCCCAACCTGCTTAAGAAATGAAAGAGCACAATAAGAAAACTACCCTGGTAGTATTGCAAAAGCACCTTGGTTGGATTAGTATTTATTCTCTACAGGAAAAAAAGGGGTATTACAATAAAACCATTCTTAGCCTGCATTTATGCCTCAGCACTCTTACATTTCATTACCAGAGTCTGCAGTACATTTGTCTTTATTGTCCAATTCTCTGAATCATCTTGTAAATAAAGTGATTTTATCTCCAGTAGCAAGCCAACCCACTGGAACACATAACAGTAGTAAAACTAAATGACAGAACTGCACAGCCTGATGATGGACACAAGAAAATCAACACACAGCAGTTTACTGGAGAAAAGAACCTGCGTAATTATGTGAAATAAATACTGGGCCATTTCAGAGCAGCATGCTCAGATCACAGAATTTGCTGCTTGCAGCAGACAGGTAATAGAGGTACATCTATTTTCTGAGACTGGTGACTAGCTGACAAAATACAGTCTCCTCACAATTCTCCAAAGCACAGTTAATAAAATTTTCTATCAAGCCAGAAGATAACTGTCCTCATTGCATAATCAAGCAAAAAGAATTTTGATAAAGTTAACAATTGCAGTGAAAAGGCAAAATATCTAGCTCTGGACATGCTTGCTTTATATCCACATCTTCCATAAAAATGTCTTTCTTTCCTCAACAGAAGGATGGGTGACCTCCCCCCAGATCTGAATAACTACAGTTTATTAAAACATCTCAAATGGAAACATGGAATTTTATTTCTTACTGCCCAATTAAAACGTGTATATGACTCTTATGGAAAACATTTTAAAAACATTTCCTGCATATAAAAACAAAGTATCACAAAAGCATTGCCATCACTAAAAAAAATCCGTAAGTGTCATCATGACGAAAGAGAGATGGTACTAAAAATACTTTTAAGATGACTGGGATACCTAAAAAATTATTCATTTGGAAAATTATTCAGAACTAAAATGATTTCAAACAAGTTATAGAAAATAGGACACAGTACATATATGTAATGGCGTCATGCCCCTACCACATAAATCAAATTCCATGACAAAAAAAAAGTCAGATAAGACAAAGAATACGCAATGTTGGTTCTTCCTGGCACTTTTACCCTGATAAACGCTTATTATCATAGAATCATGGAATCATTTACATTGGAAAAGACCTTTAAGATCATCAAGTCCAACCATTAACTTAACCCTGGCAAGCCCACCACTAAGCCATGTCCCTCAGTGCCAAATCTACACGTCTTTTAAATACCTCTAGGGATGGTGACTCAACCACTTCCCTGAGCAGCCTTTTCCAGTGTTTGACAACAGTGAAGAAAATCCAGTGAAGCAATTTTTCCTAATGTCCAGTCTAAACCTCCCCTGGCACAACTTGGGGCTATTTCCTAGTGTCCTATCACTTGTTTCTTGGATTATCGTTTTGATTAACATAAAGACTTTTTAATAATTACTTTTTCAAAGCAATTGAAAAAAGAAAACAAAAGAGTGCTGGTACTTAAAAGATTAATCTTTGGTTTGATATGTGGTTATCTGTACTACTTAACCACACACATGCATAAAATGAAATTTCTGGAGTCTAGAGACCTAGCATTATGATATCTATATGACTAATATGACATTTGTACGTGATCATCTCATTTTGATGAATTATTTTAGTAAAATGTTTGTGACACAAGAGAACTGTAATAGGTTTTAATTATTGTTTTGTTAAAGGAAGATTATGAAGATGTGTCAAACTGTCTGATGATTAACTTTGCATGGCATTTCTAAAGTGTTATAATCTTCCTCTATCTTTGGCTTAACAATGCTTTTTAAAAACCCTATATATGCCCGTGTTTTACAGAGAAACACAGTGACACAACAAGGAACAGAAGTCTCATATGGGCTGCAGGCTCATTAAAGTAGAAATTCCCTGTTTAAAGGAGGTTAAAGTTTTCTCACTGGGGTGTAACAACAGGATAGTTTAAATGGGCTAAATGTATGTGGTATACGTTACACCACTAATTCTGTTAAAAAAAAAAAAAAAAAAAAAAAAAAAAAAAAAAGAGAAAACATAGAATCTGTAATCATCAGGGAGAGTAACAAACTGCAACAAAAACTACCTTAAGAGATCATGCAGTGCTATTGCTTCCTTTCTGGAGGGCTGAACTTCCTACAGAAGGCTCCTACCAGACTCTGCTTGAGGAAGGCAGCTGACTCCTGCTGACATAGGAGGATTCTGCACCAAGCAGGTGCCTCCATGCACTGGGATGGGTCACAGAGTTACCATTAATGAGCTTGGGAAAATCAGGGGAGTGCCAAGAGATGTCAACACGCTGAGCCAAAGGAGAGTTAAGAGGATGTATCAGCCAAAAGAGGACTCCAAAACCCTGACTATAGGAAATGGTATCAAGAGAAAACCTTATCCCCAAGACCTTTAAGATCATCAAGTCCAAACATGGTAACACTTGACTCAATGATCTTACAGGTCTTTTCCAACCTGAAGAATTCTATGATTCTGTGATTCCTTACTGTCAGAAGGGGAAGATCCCCTTGCCTCCTCTGCTGTGTCAGCTCAGACCATTCCCTGAGCTGATTTAATGCTCTGAGCTAGCAGAGAAACATCGATGTCTTCTGCTGATTTGAATTGACTCACTGCTGGGTGCCCCAAGTACAAAGACAGATCAAGAAGTAGCCAGGAGGCCAGAAACAGATTGTGAGGCAAAAGTGAGGGTAAAAAACAGGACCTCTCCTGTTTTTCAAGGGAGTTAGCACTACTTAATCCACCTAGTGAAATCAGAGCCTCACTAAGAGCTGAAGGGATCAGACTGTTATTCATGCACTCGGTATGAAAGTGGTTGGTTGGAGAAACGCTGTGTTTTTTCTGCCTCTTCCTCCTGTAACACATTGCTTGGCAATGCTCATTATTTAATTCATTGTGAGCATAGAGGAAAAGTATGCTGCTGCCAAGACTTAACTTTCTGGGTACCTGCTAAAAGGCTTAATTCAGTACCTTTTCACCAAAGATTCCTGGAAGTCAAACATTCTTTATTCAGTCCAAAATTGACAAGCTAAAATCACATATTGCAGGTGGAAGACATTTTACTGCATTTCTTAAAATTTCAGATTTGATACTTCCATAGAGTTCGTAGCATAGCTGCTTATGTAATAAGCTCTTCCTCCACATGGGCACTTCTTTGGTAGCACAAAAACTGGCATTCTTCAAATGGCACATGCACTCATGAACGCAGAAATGCAACAAAGGTTAGAAGATTTAAGTCACAGTGCATGTGTCAGAAGCAAAGGAGAAATCTTTCAAAAGTACAAACAATTAAGCTTAATTTTATGGCCAGACTCTGAAATGGTCATGTTGACTTGTTGAATGAGCAGGAAATTGTGAGTCCCAGTCCTGTATCACGGGGCACCTCTAACTGAATGCTCAGCAATATACTGTAGTTAAGAGAGACTACAGTAAGGGAGAATAGGAAACAAAGCAGGAAAGAATAAAAGCAGGCTAAATAACATTATTTCAAACACAGTTCTCCAGCACTTTCTGCTCTATTTTGTGGCTATTGTTCTGTTTATTTTCCTTCTCAACTCAATTACACTAGGTCCAGCCAGGTGGAATATAGGCACGTGGGATGAACAGCTTCTATTTACTGCAGTTATTTTCTCTCTTGCAATGCTATTAACAACTAGAAGGTCTTGCCCAAAGAGTTGTCAGAGGTATTCTAGTTCATCTCAGTAACATCCACAGCATCCAGGGGGTTATATTGTTATTTTCTGGTTTGTATTTTTTTTAATTCATTTTCTTGACCTGAAAGCTTTCCGCTGAACAACTGTGTTTGTATATTGCCAGAGATCCCAACTGTTTTAATTAATTGCTGAAACTGTCACTCCTTTTGTCATTTAAACAGCTAGAAAAGTCAAAGTTAGGTCTCACTGCTATCACACAACATATTTGAGTCTGGGTAATTAAGAGCTGTAGCAAAAACAAATTTTATAAGGAATTCCATTTTTTTTTCTCTGGCTTCACTCACAGGGAAAGGAGGGCAGATTTTTTTTGGAAATGAACCAGTATTTGTGGAGTTGAAGAGAATGTTGTTGTATATAAACCCATTAGTGAAATACATTCCTCTAAACCATCCCTGGCTTGTTTGCAGACAGGACAAGTCCCAATTAAAAGAGAAAAATCATGAGCATTCTCCTCCCTCTATTCATTGTAAATTCTCATAAAGAAAAAAAAAAAAGAACCCTGCCAGCTTTTTAAACAGGTTGAGACACCATAGGAAAATTCAGAATTTGCAGCACTGGAGGGGTCTTCCTTTCATGAACTCACTTGGATTCCTGAATCTACATCAGAAGATCCTGACCCTGTGTGTTGGGTTTGCATGGCAAGGTTTTGGTAGTGGCAGGGGCTACGGGGGTGTCTGTGAGACACTGCCAGAAGCTTCCCCACATCCGACTGAGCCAACGTCAGATGGCTCCAAGATGAACCCGCTGCTGGCCAAAGCTGAACCCATCAGCAATGGTGGCAGCATCTCTAGGACAACAGACTTAAGAAGGAGAAAAAAAACCCCAAAACCTACAGAAAAGCAGAGAGAGAACTGAGAATACACAAAAGAAACCACTCTGGAAACACCAAGGTCAGTGGAGGAGGGGGAGGAGTTGCTCCAGGTGCCACAGTAGGTTTGCTGGCAGGACTTGTGATCGGGAGGGATCCACACCAAAGCAGTTTGTGAAAGGGACCTTACAGGGGGGAAGAGGTAGAGAACTCTGAAGTGAAGTTCAGTCCAGAAGGGAGGGGTGGGGGCATTTTTTTAAGATTTCATTTTATTTCTCATTACCCTACTCTGGTTTGAGAAATAATTTCCCCAAGTTGAATCTGTTTTGCCCATGGCAGTTATTGGTGACTGAACTCTCCCTGCCCTTATCTCAACCAGTGAGCCTTTCATTATGTTTTCACTCCCCTGCCCAGATGAGGAGAGGAGTAACAGCAGCTTCCCTGGGCAGCTGGCATCCAGCCAGGGTCAGCCCACCACACTTTGGCATCACCAGGAAACTCTTGATGCCTGCTCAGAATAGAGCTCCAGAGCACCTAAAGCTGACCTAAGGTGCAGTACAGTATCACTGCCAACTAGATGTGCTTCCTCACGTGCTTCTTTGTTGGTGGTTTGTGAAGATAACCACATTAAACCACCTAAAAGGGAAATTTTGGGGTTTTTGCCAAATCAGTTTCCTGAACTGATTTCCTGATCCTCTACCTGGTCACAAGTGTTGGTTCCTTTGCTTGACTGAGGACAAGACTACATGGCCAGAACACAGGACTAGCCAGGCCTGGATTTAGACTGCTCTCAGCACTATAGCACACATATGCTCAAACTAGATTTAACCAAGTAAATCTGGGTACTAAATGCAGTCCAGCTCCAACAACATGAAGATTTGTATCTGCTTGTTTCTTCAGAGGGGAAGTACTTAAGAGTGAGAGGCCAGAAATGAAGTGCTGAAAGGATCAGTCTTTTATTTCACATCTGCATTCATGACCTTGGAAAAGGAGACAGAAATGAATTAATGAAAACTGCAGATAACAGAACTACATAAACCAAAGCCATAACATCATACATACATAAAAAACCAACTGATTTTGAAAAGAGCAAGAATAAATACAGGATGACATTTAGCTAACCCAAATGCAAGGGTTAATACTAAAAGATGACTATTAACTAGTTCTAATTTCAGGTGTGATCTCTTAAAAGCAGAGATGAAAAAGCCATGAGAGCACTAATGGATTACAAAATGTGCATGACCCACAAATTCAATATAGATATGAAATGAGACACAGTAACATCGATGCAGGAGATACTGAGAAATATGAATGCTGTTGGACAAACTGATAGTGAACTTCTCCTTGGTTCTTTTAAGGTTTTTTTAATTTTTTTTTTATTTCATCTATGTTCATATAAGAACAGCACAAGGGTAAAAAGCTGAATTTCATGCCCGGGCTACAAGCCAGTCCTTAGGAAAAAAATGTTTCAAGACTCCAATATGTCAATTGCTTTTTGTACAGCATCTCATCTACCCTAACCCTAATGAGACCCCAGCTAAGGTGAGCACAACAAAGTGCTTTGCTATGACCAGTCTGGCAAGCAGTGTGTGACAAGAAGCAATTCATCTGCAGTGAAAGCTGTCCTTCCTGCAGACAGCAGAGACTGGGGAAAATACGAGGGGAATCTGGCAAAATATCTTCTGTAAGGGTAATACTGACATATCAGAATTGGAAACTCTGTCATCATCTGTATTAGCAGATAAATGAGCATTAAAGACAAAAAATTACTTTGCAGTTCCATGCCACCTTACTAAAGAGAAATTGGTTTGTTAAAAGCAACAGACAAACGAAACTGGAATCTGCTGTTTTTCTGCCATAAAAGTATCCAGCACTATCCACACAAAACTCCAGTTCTGGCTCCCTCATAGCAGGGAAGATGTGAACAGTTTTAAATACTAAGGGGATGGGAATCAGTGTTTGCATCCACTTCTGCCTGTGTAACTTTAACAAGCATCTGCAAAACATTTTGGTTTGAGAGCGAAACAGAATCACAAAATGATTAGGGTTGGAAAGGACCTCTGGAGATCATCTACGCCAAACCGCTGCCAAGGCAGGATCACCTAGAGCATGTTACACAGGAACGTGTCCAGGTGGGTTTGGAATGTCTCCACAGGAGACTCCACGGCCTCCACGGGCAGCCTGTTCCAGTGTTCTGCCACCCTCAATGTAAAGAAGTTGATCCTCATGTCGAGATGGAACTTCTTGTGTTTTAATTCCTGGCCATTGCTCCTCACCCTGTCGCTGGGCATCACTGAAAAGTCTGGCACCATTCTCTCGGCACTAGTCTTTGGAGTATTTATATCCATTAATGAGATCCCCTCTTAGTCTTTTCTTTCTCCAGACAGAACAGGCCCAGCTCTCCTCTCTCTCTCCCTCGTAAGATGCTCCACACCCCTCATCATCTTTGTGGTCCTGCGCTGGACCCTCTGCAGGACCTCCTTGCCACTTGTATTGAGGAGCCCAGAACTGGACACAGCACTGCAGACGTACCCTCCGGTTACCAAACTCCCCACTCCTACACACCCCCTGTGTGAGCACAGCCCCGCGATCCCGCCCGGCCCCGTTCCCTCCCCCTCCTTCCAGCGCCTACGGAAGCGCCGGGTCCCGGTGCCCCGGGGTCCTACCTTAGCTGCGGAACAGCCAATGCCACTGCCTCATTAGAAATCCTCCCCACCATTCTCCGCTGCGCCTCGTCCATCCCTCAGCCTCTCCCTTTCCCAGCTTCAGTGAGGCTCTGAGGAAGAACACGGCCGCCCCCTGCCTCATAGCGGGTCGGCGGGGCATGTTATCTTCCCTTTGTGGTCAGGCGCGCCTCGGGCAGCTCAGGGAGGGCGAAGGCCCCTGTGCGGCGGACGGCGCTGACGTGTCGGTGGGAGCGGCGGCGGCCCCGGCAGCACCATGTGAGTGAGGGAGGGACCGAGCGGGGCTCCCGCAGCCCCCCGCGCTCCCTCACCCAGCCCTAACCTCCTGCTCTCTCCACAGGTCGAAGGTCACCTTTAAAGTGACGCTCACCTCGGACCCCCGGTTGCCTTACAAAGTGTGAGTGCCGGGCCGGCGCTGCGTGGGGCGGCGGGGAAGTGAAAACGGGGCGCATCGCGAATGGCTTCTAAAGGCCATCCCAGCGGGGCATTCCGCCAGCGGGAACGGCGTTTGTCTCCCTCCGTGCGGAATGACAGGCGATGTCCGTGACTAGCCCTGCTCTTGGGGCTTTTCCGCTTTGCCCTACTGCCATGCGCGTCTTCCAGAGTCACAGAATCATTCAGATTGGAAAAGACCTCCGAGATCACTGAGTGCAACCTTTGACCGATCACCGCTTTGTCAACCAGACCATGGCACTAAGGGCCACGTTCAGGCCTTTCTTGAGCACCTCCAGGGACGGTGACTCCACCACCTCCCTGTGCAGCCTGTTCCAGTGTTTGACAACCCTTTCACTGAAAAATTCCTCCTGATGTTCAACCTGAACCACCCCTGCCACAGCTTGAGGCCAGGTCCTCTCCTGGAGAGGACATTGCTACGGAGCTTAATCCAAAGCCTCCTGAGATTTGCCACATCTGCTGACGCTTAGAGGCGTTCTCATTTTCTGCTAATAACGCTTCTCTTGAAGCATCTCACACCCACTAGGGACCTGTTCTCCCCTTGAATAGTGCTTGCACAGCTTTGGCAAAAGTACTGCCATTGGTAAAAGTGAAGTTTCAATTAGTAGTTTAATAGCAGATAAAGTTGCTTTTAAGTTTGTTTTGGTAGCCACATATTTACTTGTGTTGTGATTTCAGGTTAAGCGTGCCTGAGAGCACACCTTTCACAGCTGTCCTCAAGTTTGCTGCAGAAGAAGTAAGTAGAGAGTGATGATGCTGGTTTTTAACATTTTGCATGTTCTTGAAAGCAAAAGCCTTTTTAATGGTAAAAATGCAGGGGTTAATTCAACACAAGGAACTGCTGCTGGTTGCAGATGGTCACAAGCTTTACTGGCCTCAGTGGGGGCGTGGCAGGACTTACAGAATCCTAAACTTAGTGATCCTTGCACAATTTATGCATCAGCAGCTGGCATTGAAGTACTTTATGTTCTTCTTTGTAATTAAAGTATTTTATATCAGTGATCTCAAAATTTGTGACAGTGGAGAGAATTTGAAGATACTGCTATTGGATACTTAATATTAAAATTTCTTATGTGGAATATCAATAAAATTCTTTAGAATTATTCAGGAAACACTTAAACTCTTTTCACATTCAGTTCCAGTAATCTCTGACTTTGGAAGACACATGGTTTTTGATTGTGGAAGGTATTGAGATCAGCCATATGGTATAGGTTCAAAAAACTGACTGTGTTCTTTGGCTTCTATGTGTTGGTCTTTCACATGGAATCCTATACCATTAGGTGTCTACACTGCCCACATAATGTATTTAAAGAGATGTATCATGTTGTTTCAGATAAGGCACACAAAGATTAAGAGGCATTCACTGGGTGTAAACAGTAAAATCGAGTGCTCAGAAGCATGATGGTTCTCTTCATCTCACTGACAAAAAATTCAGCTGAGAGTCTGTTCTTGTAGCTCCCCCTTGATGTTTTTAGGAGAATCTCGGAAATTTTGGGTTATTGAAAATTTCTTTTGTTCAAGCATTGTAAGTGTAATAAAATAGTTAGGAAGGGTTATGGAGTCCAGGTCTTTCCTCTCCTTATGTTGCTACTGTTGCACCACAATGCGACAGAAGTTCTTAGAGGAAGCACCGTTTGTGAGGGGCAGTTGTGGATTGGTTTTGTTGTAAATTTACTTGAAGAGAACATTATACAGAATATTGCATGCTGTTAAAGATACTTAATGATTTGGGGGATTTTATTATGTTTTCTTTTCCCCAGTTATTTTTATTCTGAACTAATACAGCTGTGCCCACACAATCCATACATAGAGACCTAGACTGAAAAGTCTAATAAACAAGTATGAGACACCAGAAACGAGTGTGTGACTGAGTAGTTGGAGATGTTGAGAGGGAGGGGCCACTTCTGGTGGGGGTTGCCATTGAACCTGTTAACTTCACCTGCTCACGGAACCACAACGTTGGTTAGTGATAGGGTCATCTGAGAAATGGATTTAGAGAATCATTAGTGACTTAAATATTCACATTTAGCAAACCATTGTTTTAATTGGTGCATCTTGAGTATCTATGGGAGTTTTGCTGTTTGACCTCAGACTACTCTGGATCATCGCTGAAGCTTTTTGCATCTCTTTGAGACCAGGCAGAATGAAGTGTTTTGTAAACAAAGAGCAAAAAAAGATTGGAAACTCTTCCCCCGGAATAAAGCCCCTTTGTGAACTGGCATTGAAAAGAATAAGAGATAATTTTTGTGTTACATGAATTTTTTTGTTCCTTGAACTGCATAGCTTAAAATTAACTTATGCAGTGTGTTGTGATTCAAGAACCAGTTTCACGGTACCCGAATGAAACATATGTGGAAATGATCAAAATTTGGGCAAAGTTGTTGTTTGTTCTCCAGGGGAAGTGGATTATCCTCTCAGTGATTAAAGCTTTTGGGGCAGAGAAGGATTTAAGTTCTGGCTATTTAGCCTTAGCAAGTTTCTACTGAGACACCTCTCAGAGACTTAAAATTTGCCAAATCATAACCAGACTTGCCCTGGTTAGAAAAAATACTCATTTTACAGTATGTGGTATCTACTGGGGTTTTTTCCTTCATCTTTTAGAGCTACTTGGTACATGTCTCAGGTGTACATTTGCATAATAGTGAGAAAAAAATGTCCATTACATTTGTGGAATTACTACTAAAATAGTCATCCATTTCCATTAAATAAAGTTAGCTATATCTATAAATCTGGAGGAACTCTTTTCTCATTTCTTTTTTACCTGAACCAGCTAAAATTATAATTTAATATTACCCATATATTTTCTGCTTTAACTATGTCTCTTATGCTATTTTGTCCTACTCTTATTTCCTTTAGTTCAAAGTTCCTGCAGCAACAAGTGCCATTATAACAAATGGTAAGAGAATAGTTCATATTTATTTTTTAATAGTTTTTATCTTGAAGTTTCAGTGAAGATTTTTAATAAAATCAATACTGTCTCATATTTCACAAACTCTACATACTGTAAATTGAATTTAATAATATTGCAGCATTATTCAAATCTCTTATGCATGGGGTGAAGATACTAAGCCACTGTTTCAGTTTTGTCCAAATGTATAGCTTGGACTTTTCTGTGCTGAAGGTTTCTTGTTAGTTCCCATGCTAAGACTGTTTTTGGCTATAGGAAATAGCTGCGTGATGACCTTATGTGATAGTTGTATCTTGCTAGTATGTTTTTTGAGCTGCAAGTTTAGTGTAATAAATAGTAATATGTCTGTTTCAACTTCTTTTTTCTCTTTTTTCCTTCTTCCTAGATGGTATAGGAATAAACCCTGCACAGACAGCAGGTAAGTTATGAATCCTAGTAGTTAAAACTTGTTATTTTTCTTTCAGCCTAATGTACAGTACTTGAGGTTTTATTACATTTTAGGTTTTGACTCCTTAAATGGGAGGAGCATTACCCAGTAGTTAAAAACTACAGTCATTGTTGTTTGTATTATTTTTGTATTATTAATTTTGTATTATTAAATCCAAAGAACAGTGTTTGGGTTTTTTGTTCACTGTTTATTAAGTTCTGTGAAAAAGCGAGGCACTTCTGATCATCAGAGCTTTGCATTTAATGTGAAGTTTGAAAGCAATACTGTATTACAAGCTACTGCAGTAACAAGTAACAGCTGTATTCCCTCCTCCCCNTATTTGGTGTTTTGTCAGCACTTCTCATGAGATATGTTAAAAAAAAAATAAGAGTTTTAGACCAGTAGCTCCTGGGGCTTTGGAAAGCATGTTTTCAGAAGAATTGGGTTGGAACTAGGTGATCTCTTCCAAATCCAACCATTCTTTGATTCTTGCTGGTAGCTCTCTTGTTCTCACCAAAGGATTCCATGTCAGAAATCCTTGATTTCAAATGTGGAGGCTGGCTATGAGAGACTAATTTATCTCTGTCACAGAAAAGTGTAAGACCCTTCCTGATCACCTCCTGAAATACGTAGAAACGTAGTACAGAGGTTGAATTGTACCGATAATGGTCTCCATTCTGGAAGCAGATTCTGTGGACTTGTTCTTGGAAAGCTATACTTTTAAACTAATTGGGAAGTGATTACAGGAGTCTAATCTTAAACCATTTGAGAAGAGAGTGGAGCAAAGTATCTCGATAGAAAGTTACGAACATTTCTCACCTACTAGGTACTAATTAAAATGGCTTTGGTCCTTATGGAATCGTCATTCAGTGAAAACTGAGTAATTTTACTTGTGCTTGCAAACAAGATGAATGGTTGATGGAGACTTGCTGCTGTGCTGGTTTTTGCATGAAATCCATGCCAGATGTCTCTCATTTATGCCCTCTGACTGCCAGTCATTACTGAAGGTACCACACAAAAAACCCCAAAAAACAAGGTATTATTAGCACACTTAGATGTGTAAACTAAATAATATAAAGTAAATCCTTGCAGAGCACAGAACAGTATCTGATGGTTAGAAGAGCAGTTGCTTGACATTAGTTTGGGGAATTTCTTGTAGTTGTAAAAAAAACCATTAAAGTGTAGAGGTGTGTTTCTGAGGTGTGTGATTGCATCAACAACATTTGAAAATGAAGATCAAATAAGTGTTTGGCTTTCTGCTCCACTGGAGACTTCTGTTCTTGCCTTAGGACACCTGGATTATGGTTTCACAGGTGTAGTGCCTCAGGCAGACTCCTCAGCTGATGCTGTCCTCATCATGATCCCATGACCAAGTGTATTAAAAACAGATAATAAATCTAATAATTTAGTTTAGTTACTAGATCATCACCCAACCGTAAAACCACATTTTCACATGACCACTGAAGAATACTTAGGCAAAATGGTAAAGTTGCTTAAGGTGTACTTAGGCTGTTTCTCTTCCTCAGCAGTATGCTTTCGTTTTTATTATGTAGCTTAATCCTTTAAAGTAAATGTATTTAGAACTACTTGACTGCTGAATGAAAGCATCTATACAGCACATCATTGTACTTGCAGCTGTGCATATTGACTTCATGTCTCCAGTTGATTTGCTTTGCCTCTCCTAAGCTCTAAAAAATATTGAGGAATTATTCAGTAGTATAAGACAGCATCTCATAATCAAGAAAGAGGTAAATCAAAAGCATCTAGATGCAAAATGTTGTCATCCCTGCCTTATTCTCCAGATGTAATATTAGACACATGGATTATGTTTTTTTTTAACATAGGTGTTCTGGCAATGCAGTGTGATATTGCTCTTAACTGGAAAAAGCCCAAAACAAACCAGTCTACAACAAAACAAACCTCTAAAATAGACCCAAAAAAACCAAGCAAAATACAACCCACACCAAAATCCCTCCTCACTTTACAAGTAAACATATATAATTTAGGTATAAGTTTCTGTTCAGCCTCATTAAATGGTATGTCAAAATAAAACCTACTTCTTTTTTAGTTTTTTTTTCACATATCAGAGTTCCTACAGATTGAACAGTTACTTTAGTCTTCAAAAACTTCCAATATAAGATATACAGGAATAAAATCTTAGTAATCCTTGGGGATTTCAGAGGTTTTGTACTGTTCCACGATTTCCCTTCCTTTCTGAAAAAAAGCACTCAAGTATGACTTTCATTTTCCTTACATAATTTCGTGGAGCAGGGGCGATGAAAGCTGAAAGAGCTAGGCTTAGCACTTAATCTCTGTATTGATTTCAATTTTAAATCCTTGATATTTCAGGGAATAGTATGCCATAACTTTAATAAAACCAGTGTGATATTAATGATGGAAACAGACTGAGGTGAGGTGACCTACTGTCTCCATGAGATGCAGCTGTGGCCTGTTTCAAAACGCTACGAATTTTATGCTGGCCATTACAATAGGACGTATCCATCTAGGATAGTAGGGTTAGTAAGCACTTCTCCAGTTTGTTGGTGAGACAGGTTTGCATTCAGTGGGTTTTATAGATCTCTTCAGTACATGGTCTTGGCAGATCTGTAAGATCAGAATGTCTTCTGGTAACACGTTCTTTTGAATTGATTTTCTAAGGGTCATTATGTTGACTGTGCAATGGCTTTGATCCTGATCCATGCACTGGAGAAATGGAGTTCAAAAAAAGGGTAGCTTTGTTCTAATATGCAAACAACTTAAACAGATGTCAAGTATGAGACTCACTTAGCCTTGACCATTTGGAGAACCTTCCTAAAAGGAAAGTGTAATTGAGGTTCTGAAGTTAGAAGTCGATAAGTACTGAACCAAGGAGAGAACTAAAAATGAATGAATGCATGAATGACCTCAAGATAACAAAATAATTATGGAAAAGTAAAACTTCGTTTTCTGTTCTTCAAATTATTATGGCTTATAAGTGAAATCAGGCATTCAAGTCTGGAACTGCAAAGTTTGAAAGGCTACACTTTGCAAGGTCTAGCATTTTTATTTAAAATAAAGGGTTCTTTGGAAAAAAAGTGGCACAATAAAATTCTATGGAAACATGAAAAAATTATTTCTGATGTGTCAAGAGGAATTACTATGAAGCTGTTAAACACTGACTTAACATTGTTATCCTTTAAATGTGTTTATGGAGGTAACATTGTATTTTCTTGATTAGTAATACATCCTGTTTTCTTTCCTTGTTTAGGAAATGTGTTTCTAAAGCATGGTTCCGATCTGCGGCTTATTCCCAGAGATCGAGTTGGGAGCTCATAACATCTCCTGAAAGCTGGGGAATAAGTGACATTGCTGTGCAGCAGAGGTCTATTTATTTTGGAACTCCAAAATACAAGCAATTGGACTTTTCTAAAGCAAGGAAAAACAACTTCCCAGGATTTGATTTTTTTTTTTTGAAACAGAGATAAAGGTTCATTTTCCTGTTAAAATACATTAACTCGTGCACTGATTTCTTCCCTGACAAGTAGAAGAACAGGCTGTTTGCACATTATGTTGCTGTAAGAAGGACAGGCTTCTCTATAGGTGTTATTGACAAGGGTAAACACAGCCACCATCAATAGATATTTGAAATACTGGATATTGTTGAGCCTACTTCCTGAAAGGGGGAATTGTGTTATGATTTTGCTACAAAGAAATTATTCCTACTGTGTTCTAAAAGTTAGGGGTTTTCCTGGTATTTTTTTTCTAAAGTTATTCCCACTTTTAGAGGAACCGCTTTCACCTGGTTCAAGTATTAAGCTCAAGTAGAAGAGAAATTTCAGAAGTTTATTACTCAAATAAGTAAACAGATGCCAAATGTTCCAAAATAATTCTGAGATTTAATTGCTGCAAGTATTTGAGATAAAGGAGAAAACAGAGGTTTCTGTGTTTTAAGACTTCATTTTGACATACTTTGAAGTTAAATTAACCTCAATTTATAACAATTTATGAGACCTAGTCTCCTCACATGAAGTGCCATCACCTGAGGATTGCAATGTAATTTGGGAATGTGTGGGTACTGGTCAAATATGTCATTCCTTTTTCTTTAAACTAATATGGTTCTTTCCAGAAGTCTTGGTTTTGTTACTGCCTGTTACATAGAAAACAGCATAGAATTTACTGAAATATTTGTGTTCAGATTTTAAATTGCCAGGTGTACACTGTCAGTTGAGTATTTTAAGTAGAGAAATTGCTGCTTTTCTTGAACTGGTTATCTATGCTGTAATTCAATGTATTTGGCAAAATCTTACCATATTGCATTTTTTTCTGTTCTACTGAGTTGAACAGAAAGAACAATGGGTATTGTAGTGCTTGGTTAAATGAGTATTGTCACAAATACAACTGTCCTGTGCAATCATCGTGCTTTAGAAAGATGTTCAGATAATGTGTCAGATAATGCGGAAGTACAGAATGCCCTTCTGGGTGGGTGTAAGCGGAGGAAATAGAGAAAAACTCTTCAGAAATCAATATTTGACTATAAACAACTTCCAAATTTAAGATAAATTGTAAAATTCTGTATTTTTATTTAATAAACAAGAATATGAAAAAGTGCAAACATTGTTCCTCTCATATTCTTGGAGTTTGACAATAATTAAAAACTCTTCCCGTTAAGCTTTTATTCAACATGCTTTGAGATTCATTTTAAGGCAAAAGATTGTTATTATGCAGAATTCTACAGAACACTGCCCCGAAGGGCGAAGTGCGTAGTTTTTGTTAATCTAATGCCACAATATAATTAGGATGAGCAAAATTAATTGCTTGTAATTTTTAGCTGTAAATCTCTTGACCTAATGCTTGAAAAAGCACCTGGTATTGGAATATAACAAACAGGAATCTTTTTTTTTTTTCCTGTCTAAAGGTGCAATGTTTTTGAAAGGCCATCACAGTTAAATGCATTTTGAAACTAGGATGCTCTGATGTTTCTATAATTGAGGGTTATGTAAAAATGATTTCATGTGGTGGCTAACATTTCTCACACTGTTACTTCGGTTATAACACAGCATAAAGTATTTGTTTGACATACTGCATTGCAGGTAGTTTATGTAACATGCTAAGAATTTGTTCATTTGGAAAAGTAACTGGTATTTTTAGTACTCTGTTCATTACACCTTTGTCTCAGTATGGCCTCTAGAATCTGAACGTGGCTTTTCTGTTTGGTAAACAGACTTGATTTCAGCGCCAAAATGTATTTAGTAATCTTTTGCAAGTTGACTCGACTTTTGCAAGTTCATTTTGTTAAGTCATGTTTGACATGGTTGTATGGGAAACTTTAAGTTTCTAGGGCTTGGGTGTTGTTAGAAGATTGTGGAAATGCTGTGTCCCAGATTTGTACCGGTCTGTCTATCAATGCTTTATGATGTACTTTGGAAATCAACTCTACCTGGCAGTTGTGTTGTCTTCAGCTCTGGTTGTAACATGAATGATGTTAAACAAAAGATTTGTGTTGTTTGTGATTCACTTTGTCACACCTTTGCTGAAGTCAATTTGAAGGGTCTTTTTTCTGTATTCTATATTTAAAAAAGGATGGCTGATTTATGTTACAAAGATACTCTCTGAAAAAAAAATTTGGCAGAAGCATAAATTGTGAAGAGTCCCTCCAAAACTTTGAAATATCTCTACTTGTTCTTTTGGTTTATACAAGATCTTTTAGTATTCTACTAAGAATTAGTATTTTTAGAATTAGAAGTATTATTTTGATAGAATTTTGAAGATATCGTGGACATTTTTCAGGGAGGAAAGCACAATGATCTGATGAAGTACAGTAGAATGGGAGAAGTTAGAAAATGGCTCTGACAATAAGTTCTGTCAGCAGTATGGTTTTATTCCTGTGTTCTTGTCACAAAATCCAACTTTATTCTGTGTTTGAGATGAAAAGGCCATTTCCCTTTCTTGTTGTTACTAAGTAAGAATCATAAAAAGTGTTGACAGTAGGTCTCAAAAGTTGAGAATTTTTAGCTTGATCATAAAAGCCCAGCTCCCACTGCTTGCTCCAGTGATACAAGAAGCAATTGGAGTGAGAGAAGGAGCTGTGCCAGCAGGACTGCACAATGAGTGGGTTCTGAAGCTGCTGGGGCACAGCAGTCCTTTGTACAGCAGCATGCAGGTGGCCTTCAAACAGAGCTCTTTAATGGGGCACTGGGAAAAGCTCAGTCCTGCGGTCATCCTAGCAGTTCTGTGGATACTGTTCCAGTGATCCTAGCAGGAGTGCTGAGCTCCAGCTGGGTGAACTTCAGTCCTTGTGCAATGCAGTGTTCAGAGTTAAATGCAGCACACCCAACAGCACATCTCAGTAGTGAATTTCAGCCACTGATGGAAGGTAAATACTGGGGAGTGTTCACAAGAGCAAGTGTGATCTTTTTGAGGCTAATCTCTGCAGGCTGCTTCTGAAGCTGTCAAGTTAAAGTCCTCCAGAGAGATTCAGAGTAGCTAAACAAGTCTTCAGTTCTGAATGGCTCTCTGAGAAGCCTATATCTCTTCAGTGGCTAGAGAAAGCAATTGAGGCATTAACCTGCAGGGGCTAATGTTAACCCTTATGAACGCCTTCCCCAGCTGGTACTTCCCCCTCCCTTCAATATTGTATGTTACATACTTGTCCGCTCAGTCTTGTTTGAGCTTGATTAACACATGATACAAAGTTCCCAGGGACTTGTTCAAAATAACAAGAACCTTTCTGCATGAAATCAAAACTGCTTTTTGATGCAGTATAATTAGTTGAATGCAATTTTTTTCCTTTTACAGCAGGTTCAGGACCCTTGGTGGTCATGTGAGGAGGGCTTGCTGTTTTTTACAGAAAGCTTTGCCAGGTTAAAAATAGTTCTGTTTACAAATAAAGAAGAAAATGTGTGTAGTGGAGGAGAAAATGAAAGATTCTACTACTGCATCTTTTCGGAGTATGGATTTGGTCTCCTTTATCTCTCTGAAGTGATTAAATGTTCCTGGCAAGCAGATTTTGAAGGGTTTTGAGTGCATCTAAATAGCCTCTAATAAAAGGACCAGGTGCAGGTGCTCCTGTTTACTACTATGAAGAAAATCCTGAGGCTGTGAGTGGGAACAGTGACTCTCACTGCTGAGAAGTACCAGATGTGGTGTGTGAGAACTATACCAACCCTAGAGGCTTTTGATCATTTTAATGGAGAGAATTGCTCTTTGATTTTGAACAATAGATAAATTTGTTTACAGACCTTGAAAGTGGTCTTCATCTGGTGGGAGTGTGATCGCTGTCCACAATCCCTTTCACTGTTCCTGATATTTGACAGGAAGTAAGTCTGGAACAGTCTTGCCATTAAATAACTGGACTTCTCCCTGTGGAATTCTGTCTCAAAGGTGAAGTATGAACTGAGAAGTGCAGCATCTTTATCTTCAGACGACTTGGCTGTGATAAAAGTCCATTGCTGTCTGATGAAAAGTTTAAAATAAAAAGAAAAGGGGGTGGGGAATATTCTTTGTATTACCTATTGAGTCATGAGGTCATTTTGCAGTTCCAGGCTCACACTGTATGAGTTCTTATTGGAGAAGCTGCAAGATTTTAGTAAATGTTTGCTAACAAACATCTTAGAAATTCAATTAAAGAGCCATGGGCTATTTGTAAGACAGTAAATGTGAAACAAATAGGCATGTGCAGCATATCCACATCTAGGGAACACTTGCTAGGAATGATCATAAATAGGTTGGTATTAATACCGATGCGTGCTTCTAATGCTTTAAAAGCATCAGGCATTACTTTGAACTGCTTTTCACGTCTGCTTTTTGCAAAGTAGTTTGTAATAGTTTTGATTGCGTGCTTGATTTGCCAAAATGCTGTTAATTTTTACTATGGGCCAAACTTTGTGCTATGATTTTTGTAGAGTTTAGAAATAGAAATGCTGCTTCTGCTCCAAGTTGGGTTTATGCAGACCTTGAATATATATCCATGTGTGACTGACCTAGGCAGCGCTTGTAACTCCTCCCCTGGGGAAGGGACCTTAAAGATCATCTAGTTTTAACCCCCCTGCCATGGGCATGGATACTTTCCATTAGGCCAGGCAGCTCTCAGCCATTTCGTAAGTTGAATTTTTTATGTTTAAATTGAAAACAAAAAGGCAATGCTGGATGTAGCTAATCGGCTGATGTTTACTGCAGTAGCTTTTTAAACCATGAGCGGGGGAGGGAGTAAATAACATTGCTGTAATAAAGTGCTGTCAGGCGATTCATGTTGCTTGAAAAATTAACATCTTTAAATTCATTTTTGCATTGACATTTCCAGTTAGTAGAGACCCATTAATTTGTGACAGGTTTCTGTTCTATTGGTGTGGGCTCTTGAATAGTATACAAATAATACTGGCTAACAATGAGAGCAGCCAGGCATCCTTACCAGCAGCACGAACGGTGAAGGTTTGTACAAGCACTCAGTGTCAGGAAAGCACCACCCATGCAGAGCTGCTTATTAGTACTTGAACAAGGGCACGGTACATCTTGCTAGGTGTTCCATAGTTGATGTGATCCATTGTAGGTGACAATGATAATCAAATGGTCCTATTATTTATGTCAGGTTCATTTAATTCCCAGTTCTTGACTAAATGCTGTTCCAGATGAATATGTGTGTGTAGCACAAAGAGTGTCCGCAGTGAGCTCAACTACTCATCATTCTCATTTCATGACTCTCTTTTGGACAGCTCCAACTCCCTCCAAGTGAGGTCTGTTCTGAAGTGGCATTGCAGGACAGTCAGTTCCATGGGGCCTCACATCCAAGAATCCATCATTTAAAAGCTGGTCTGAAGTTTATGCATTTCATTTTTATTTGTCATCCTGTGGCCATGGAAATTTAAGGTGGAGAGCTTCCACTGATTTTCAGCCCTTAGGGTCAGGGATTGCTGAAATTTTAAGTGCCATATCTAAATGTCTGTAAATAACAGGAAAGCAATTTTAGCCATGTGCTTTTGGAAATCAGACTTAAATTTCTTCTGCCCTACTGACATGCCTGAAGAACTTAAAAATGACAGAAAATTTTGCAGCCATGAAAAATATTAAGGAGGAGTAAAAAAAAAAATGAAGAGGATCTAAAAATGGGAGCACGTGGGTGCTACAGGGCCTGATGAAAACTGACATCCCATTTCAGTTTTGTGGTTCTTAAAATTTTCATTGGTGACCACTGCCGTGTCATTATTTCATTACCCTGATTCCAGACACTTCCAGTTATGAACTGAAGAGATGACTTGTCTCTGAGCATCTCTAAAGAAACATCCTGCTTTCAGTTTTGATCATTCAGGGCAGTCATCTCTCTGATAGCAATTATACTAAAGATTGGAGACCTCATGTCTTTTGTCATTGCAGTAGTGCAGACTGTTTTATGTCTAAATGATTAAAGTAATGCAGTTTACACTGGGAAAGTCCTTGCATCTAAGGAAGTATAGCAAATAAATAAATTGTCCTCTATTCTAAAAATAGTTTAACTTATCAGGTATTTTTAGTTTTCTAAAATGAAATTGAAAGAAAACCTGTAACTTTACCACTTTATCCTAAAAGTGGCACCTATCAAAGTATGCATTCTTCTTCATATTGTGCCTTAGATGCAAATTTTACTTTCAGTTTGAACAGTGAGATCACCTGGAAAATGAAGCCTATTAAATTGCTGCTGTGATATGCTTGCATTGATTGGTGACCTCAAATTAGAATGGCAAGGAAATGCTGCAACAGCCTCTAGTGTTCATCACAAAATTAAGATATTTGTAATGATGTTTTAACTCAGGGTTTGGCTGCCTAGGCAAAATTATTTTAATGAAATCCTTGACAGCTTTCTTTTCTTAACATTTGACAGTTGATGATGCATAATGCATAACAAATTCCTACTTATTAGTGCTCAAATATTAGTTTTAGTGATGCTTCCCTGGTATGAGTGAGGGATGCTACCCAGTGCACACCAAATCTTGTGCACTGTACTGCAATTCATGTTCCAGTGCAAAAGCTAAAGGAAGAAAATTACTTCCATTATTTAGTGATGGTGAACTGAAACATCAATTCTCTCCAAAAAAAAAGAAAGAACCATGAACTGTGAGCTGGCAAATAAGTAGTTATGGTATCAATAATACGTATGATCATCTACTTGAATTCATGTGAACTTTTTAGTATTAAAAAATTAAAGATTCTTATAGATGGGGAAGATCTGCAATTGAAATACACTATGCTTCATTTTGGTTTGCCAGAAGAAGTGTCAGCACCATTCCATTTGATTTAATGCAGAACACTATGTACAAAGAAGTTTAATTTCTTTAGTACAGTGATTCTTCAACTATTTTTATTGTTGACTTGCATGAATTATATACATTCTGCAAATGTAGAATTTCCAAAGGGATCTAAAACTGTTCTGGAAATTTGTTAGGGATCCAAAGTTGAAAAAGGCTGAATAAAATTGATCTGGTTTAGCTATTGGTCCTGCAGTATTTAAAGAATAAGGCAAGAATAAGTCTAACTGTACTAGAAAGTGTCTCTGCAAAGGTGGTTCATTAAAATGTACTGCCAGTCTCTGGAGGTTTTGTAGACCAGTGTTCTACTACACTTATATTCAGAAAGTTTTAAAAAAACCTCCTTTTTAATTTGTGAAAATTAAGCTTATATCTACGACAACTGATGGAACCAATGCCTGCAGGTGCCTATTTCCACAGACCATAGGAGAAGCCTGGTCAATAAGTTTACTCTAAGTGAACTGCTAGCTCAGCTAAGATGGATTCCAGTCAGGGAGGCTTTTACAGAAAACAAGCATGAACCAGCACAGATGGGGAAGATGATTCTTCCTGTTCCCTGCAGATCATTGGTTTTATGAGCTTCCTAGCTACCCACAGTACTGCTGGTCATAAACATAGGCAGCTTAAGAATCTGTTTGAAACCAAGCTAAAAAACTGTAGATTGTACTTTAATTAAACTCCTGTTGGAGGTATTCAGGCAATAAATGAATTTAAAATCTTATAAATAACTCTGTCAATTCAATTAATTTCTTGTGTCATATATTTAAACATGTTAATTTTTCTTCTCCAAGGTGATTTTTTTCACTTAGGTTATGCTGCCATTTTCACACTTTATCACAGAATATGCTGAGTTGGAAGGGAGCCACAAGGATCATCAAGTCTGATTGTTGGCCCTGCACAGGGCAACCCCAAGAGTCACACCATGCACCTGAGAGCATTGTCCAAATGCTTCTTGAACTCTGTCAGGCTCAGTGATGTGACCGCTTCCTTGGAGAGCCTGTTTGAGTGCCCAATGTTTGTTTTTTTTTTTACTTAGAATTCTCTTCCCATCTACTTTTTAATAATTTTCTTCTTCCTTTGTTCTAATCCAGTTCAGGTGGTCTGTCATTAGCTTGAGCCTTGTTCCATCACAGCTCTTTGAATTCCATTTTTATCTTCTTTTCCTGACACCTTTCCACAGTCCTGATTTCTGTTACTTAATGTAGCACAGTTAAAGAAATCTGTGTGGCTAGCTTGTTATGAATTGCTCAACAACCCTCCTGCCTGTTTTGCTTTCTTAATCCCCAGTCTAGCTGATACCCTGACTATTTCTTTTGCTTTTCTTGGCCCCAGGGCTAATTTGGTGTTTGAGGATGTGCTAGAATATTAATATGGGTAGCTGAAAAAGTTTCCTCTACACCAAATACAGCTTCACAAAAAAAGAAAAAAAAACTTCAGCACGCAGAGCACAGGCTCCAGTATTCTGGAAATATAGTCTATCAGTCTGGACAACTCAAACATGGAATTAGTTTTGACTGCTTCTTTGTATTCTCCACATTGCTTCAGTAGAACTAAGTCTGTGTTACTGAAAAGATTGAGAGCTGCAAGGCTGTTGTGTGAGCTAGGAAACCCAATGCTGTTGTGCCTTATTTTTCTCTGTAGCTTTCTCTTTGTTTTTAACTTTTTGGTCTGTTTATCTTCTCTCTTTTTTTTTTTCCCTTTTTGTCCCTTTTTTTCCCCCTTTTTTTCTCCTTTTTTTTCTTTTTCTTTTTTTTTTTCTTCTGGAATAGTTCTTTAAGCATGCTTTAATCTCATTATCCTACAAATCCACCATACATTATTTCCTTGCTAACTACAGCAGCTGATAATCAGTATAGCCAGCTCTCATGCAGAGTGGTGATAAAGAAAATAAACAGGGCATAAGAAACTGTTCCAGGCATTTTAAAGTAATCGTACCTGCAGCAAGAGACTATAAAAAGTATGGTTTACTCAATTAAGGAACATAGAATTTTTGTGTTAATGGAGGCTATGAAAAAAACCCCTTCTCAAGCACTGAACGATCCTCTTCTGAGGAGGCAAGGAATCTCTCATGAAGTTTTTTGATTGTAAATGGGAGATGGGCTGGGTGAAATTACCTGATCTAAGAAAAAAAAGGGGGTGAAGGTACAGCAGGGGGTCATCATCCAAGTGTCTGCACTTGAAATAGGATACCGATATCTCTAAACATGTGTGTGTGAACTCCTGACATTTTTGGTACTGTTCTCCCACCCCCATGCACTGCCTTTTCTCCTGCTAAATAGCATCTCCATCTACTCATTGCTGAGCAAAGGTCGGCTTATCTTGAATAAGGGGAGCAGAATGTGACAGATTGGCACCATCCCTCCCCAAATACAGCGCAAATCTGCCTTCCCTTTGCAAATGTGGGAGCTAATGCGGGGTTTGTGTTGTCAGAGGGTAAAGCCCATGCATTTCATCCAGTGCGTGCCTTGCAGGGGTGCACAAATTGGTGGATTCTTACTGTGTTTGATCTTGCCACTTAGCAGCACACTTATGCTATTGTTAAACAAAACACTTTGCAAAGCTCCGTGGTCTGCTGAATAGCAGCGTTCCTGTTATTAGTGGATTGTGGAAAGCAACCTGTACTAACTTTCAGCTTTGTGGCTGAGCAGCTCAAACTGAGAGCGGCTGATTTGTTGCAGAAAACTCTATAGCAATTAAGCTGTCTGCCACTAAGAAATGCTACCTTAACATTTTAATCCAATTTACAGGCAAGAGAATTGATACACAAGCCTTCTCTTTAGTTATGGCTGCTTTCCATCTGCTGCACTTGGAACACCTGCCCTTGTCTCATGCATAAACCAGTGTGGGATATGAGGGAGAAGAAAGACAATAGACCTTGTCTGTTTCCAGTTCTGTTCCTTTCAGCTCTAGTATTCCCAATGCAGGACCCTTCTGCACATCACAGAGGAAGGACTGTAAACTGAAAAACTTCCTCCCCACTCCCAAGAGAACATGTGTTTCCCCAGAAAAGGGGGTAAATGTAATATAAGGGCTCCCTGACTCCAAAAGCAAGAGCTTTGCTTTTCTTTCTTGACCTGTTTCCTTCAAGGGCTGAACTGAGCTACAGACAGGCACTTTTGTTCTAGAAATGAAAGCTAGATTATCTTGGAAAAGTGTCTATTGCCATTAGTGGAAGCCCCAGGAAGTTTTGTCTAAGGAGACAGAGTTCCAGAAAGTAGTTAATAATATCAAGCAGGAGAGCCAGCAATGCTGGAACCATCAATGTAGGTTATATACAGGTGAGAAACCAAGCAGAACAGTGTATGTATGAACCCAATATAAATTGCTTTTTTGGTGCAGGGTGGACATCAGTCAACAAGACAACAGGAATTTTCAGTTTCTAATTCCTCAGTGAGCACTTCCTGTTGGCTCATACATTTTTAGAGTAACATTTGTGAGCAGTCTTGGTTTTGATCACAGGGTTTTTTCATTAGGAAAAACACAAAGTTGATGGAATGGAAAAACTTTTTTCTTGAAATCTCAGGTGTGTGTGGGAGGGGATAAAATCACCCCATAGAACAAAAAGCCTCAAGTGACAAAAACTGGTGTGTCTGCACTCCTGTGTGTGGAAGGCACGATGTGTCATTGCAGGGTGGAAAGTAGCTGAGGAAGAACTTACTTTACTCCTCTGAAAATATCAGGATTTATTTATACAGATCTATGACTCCAGAAGGGGATAAAAGTGCATTTGCTATGTTCTTAAGAGAAAGCAAGGCAGAAGAATTTAATTAATCCAACTTTATTGCTTTATTAAGGCTGCTTTCTGAGTACAGTTTTTCATGTAGCAGAGGGCAGGTGAGAGTTTAAATGAATGCTTCATGATGGAGCTTTCTGTGAGGGAAAATGCCTTAAATGGCTACAAACTCAGTACACATCTGCTTCATCTCTTAAAAACAAAAATTGTACATTTTGGCACTATGTAAAATAACAGTTCTAAGCAAGACAGCCATAGCAAGAAGACAAAATGTGTCTATTTAAGGACCAGGAAAAACTTTCTGATATAGTATTATTAGTTACAGCTGCCTGGGAAATTTGATATCTATTTAAAAACCCGGAATAAATTCCTGTTTACAAAAATTAATACCTGAAGTTGTTAAAAGTTCAGGGCCCGCTGCTGACTCTTGCTAGCAGAAGCATTAAACATTGAAAAGAATTTTCTTAAAGCTGTGGAGGGAACTCTGACAACACCCATGGCAACGAGGTGGCATCATTGTTTGGCCCAGGCCTCATCTTGTGTGTCTGCTTTGTGAGATTTAGGGGAGTGTGAAACACACCCTTTTTGACTAAATCATATATTAATTTTTTTAAATATTGAAAATACAAAGACACTAAGTAAACTAATGAAAAAGAAACCAGGCTTTTTCCATTATTGTCTTGCTCATCTGCTGTACCTAGCGGAGCAGGTCTTTCTTTCCAGACAGCTCAGTGGAATTTGGAGAATTCTCTGCTCCATCCCTCTGGTCTCAGGGAAGCTTTTTACTTCTTTCTGGGGCAGGCATCTTCCTCTTCCTCACTGCAGTTTCCCAGTTCTTGCTTCTCCCATCCTGGAGGGCCTCCTTTCACCCAAGGAGTAGATCTCCTGGGAAGGTGCAAGCTTTCCCTCCTAGGTTACAGTTTTCCAGACAGTGTTTAAAGGAACATAATATTCATCTGGAAAGACATAACTGTGATGGATATCATCAACTATACCACTGGAGGAAGTGACAACAAAGCACCTTTAGAGTACTTCGAGTACTAAACCTTAGAGTTTAGAGTCAGATCATTTATGGTGTGGAAAATTTAAAGATGGCTGTTTGCAAAAGTGGGTATGCTGATGCTGGAGGTCTCTGTTCACTGCAGTTCAGAATGTGGCAGCAAGAAGGGAAGCTGATTCTTTCCCACATTGCTGAATAAGTGCTCAAACCAACGCAATTGTTGAGGATGTAGAAGGTACCTATGGACACCTGTATTCAGACCTGACCCTTATGTGCAACTGCTGTAAATGTTTGGCTTGTTAATTAAATGTTTTCCTCTAATGGGGACAGAGTGAGTATGTTTCTGTCTGAATTCCCATTCAATTTAAAGATGACTCAGTAATCCGAATGCCTTCCCCATGCAGTAAATTAAATAGACATATGTGAGGAAGATGATTTCTTTCTTCAAGACTATCTCCTCCAAGCAGAAATGGGTTACATAAGCAGTCCTAGTTCTGGCATTCCCTACTTTGACTTTTCTATGCTAATCTCAATTATATATATATTTATATACATACCTATATATATATTTTCACGAACTTCCTGCAGATGAAATGTCCTGTGTGAATGCAGCTTCCATCTTCCAGACAGAAAATATTTCTTTGAAAATAAACTCTTGGAGATGAAACCTTAAAACCTTCTTCCGGTCCTCAAAATAACTTTGCTTGAGGCTCAGTTTTTGCCAGCACAGTTTTGTCTGTCCTGTGTTTCTGTGCAGTCTGATACACATCTGCTCTTGTCCATCATTAAAGAAGGAGTTGTTCTGTCCCTGTGGCATGCATGGAAGGATGTACCTTGTCTGTTCTTGGGCAGCTGGTTTTTCTGGACTGTTGCTTTGAAAGTCCAATTATACCCCATAAAAGACAATCAATACCTTCACAAAATGGAATTTCATTTGTGATCGAGTGTTGCATGCATCATAAAATGTATTGGGTCCCTGAGGCACTGCCAGCCCTGACCACAGCCCAGGACCCCCTGTCAGCCCCTGGGGCCATCAGTCCCTGCCCTGTGATGCTGCAGCAAGGCTGCTCTCCAGCTCCCCACAGCCTTGCCCAGCCGTGGCCATCACCGCTCTCTGACAGAATCTGCACAGGACTGAGTCTGCTCCACAGACTGATGCTTCTGTAAAATATTATTGAAAAAAGCTCATACTTAAATTAGTTTACACTGGTACAGAGTTCTATTGACTTGACATAATACCTAGGTCTGGCTGCAGATTTGTAATTTAACCTATTAGCAGTAAGGGATTTAAATTAATACACATTTCTAATTTCTACTATAGCACTACAGTAATTCCAAATGTTACACAGTGTTTGTTTCTTTTTAAATATTAGTTCAACTAATTTCATGATGGATTTTTAGTCTGTGCAGAAAGTACCACAATTAATTATGAATCCACATTCAAGTAAATTTTTTATGTTGGGCCTAGTTTTTTAATTAGTGTTTAAATCATTTACAAATCTTTCTTTCAAAATGATCCAGCATTTGACATGTGTTCTTTTTCAGCTATTTTTAATTTTTCAGTGTCTCTAATGTTTTTTAAATGTGTCCAAAAGAGTAAGGGGAGACAAAGAAAACTTCCATTTAATTTTAGGGTCTGTGAAGTCCTGATAACATTCCACAAGGCAGTGACTGGCTTGGTAGATGGGGAAAGACTGGTGGATATTGTCTAACTTGATTTCAGCAAGGCTTTCTGAATTGTTGTGTGTGAGATCCTAATAGAGGAGGTGGCGATGCATGGCTGCATGAGCCTGTGGGTTGAAAACTGTCTGAATGTCCAGGTCTAGGGGGTGGAGACCAGTGACTAATGCTGTGCCCCAGGGATCAGTACAAGGCCCAGTCCTGTTTATCACCTTCATTAACAATCTGTATGGCAGGATGACCCTCAGCCATGTTGCAGACAACACAAAACAGGGAGGAGCAGCTGCCCCTCCCCCAGAGGGTCGTGCTGCCATCCAGAAAGTCATCAGCCAGCAAGAGAAATGGTTTGATAGGAACCTCATGAAGTTCAACATTGAGAAGTGCAAAGGTTTTTTGGAAAGAAAGAGTACAGACAGTCTCACCCACATTCCAGAACAGCAGCAGACCAGTCCCAAACCAGCTACTCTACTTTTACACGTGGCTGACACAAAGGCTAAAAGGTCTAGAACATAGAGCTGATCATGCACAACACTGTACTTCTTCTAGTGACCTAACTGTATGATTAGGAGGGAAAATAATAGTCATTCTCATGTTTTGGTTTTTCTGTTCTTCATGTTATGGCCTGGAGCAAGGAAATCATTACTAGTTTGCGCCTGTGTAGTAGTCACACAAGAGGGAGCAGAGCCTCCCACTTTCTGCAGTCTGTTTTGATGCACTGCTTCTAAGATGGAGGATGTATCTTGATCATCATAGTTAGATATGATTCATCACACAACTGGGTTTTGTACTGCATGCAGACCACTTGGCAATAAACTAAAAAAATAACATCATACTGGTTTAATTTTCTTTGGAAAGAAAGTCTACTTAATCACAACACAATTCAGCCACATACCTACATTTCTTTTTGTACTGTGATATTTGTAGGAGCAGCACTCTGACCACCTGATGTATTTCTACACTTAAGAAAGAAAAAAGGAATGCAAATCTCCTTAGAGGGAAATGCCGGTCGGAGGTCAAAACATATTCAGAGAAATTTTCTCTGCTTTCTTTTAGTAGCTCTAGAGCTTCAAATCAACAACTGCAATTCCCAACCATATGCTCCCCAAGCAATTTTTTGCCCTCTGATACAGTCTCAGGTCTTGGGAAATTTCATGGTTTTATTTCTATGTCACTCATAAAAGTTTTTATTCTTTTGGGCTACATTTGTGTCTCCGCACACTGGTTTTATCCAATGCTGTGCCTGAACTGAACAATCTTCAATGTAACAACGAAGACATGCACTATATTAAAATATTTACCTAAAATTTTACTATTTTATTTGGGTTTAGTCCCTCAAATGACTCATGTCAGTGGTGCCCATTTTCTTTTCTCTTCTTGTTTGTTACAAATTTTGTTCCTAGAATTAATAAAGTATTTACAAACAGGAATATCATCTCATCTTCCTATTTATGGTTACTATTTCTTTCCTCCTTGCAAGTGATCTCAAAAGGGAGAAATCAAATTTATGATTTTCCATCTAATATACCAAACACCAGTGCTGATCCTATGGTGCTATGATATCTAGCACTCTATGTTTAGAGTTTATCAATCTGCATAATAACACACATGAAAGCTGTTCAGATAAGAACTCATTCATGCTGGAGTCAAAAATTCTGTCTAGTCTTTGTTAGTTCTTGTTGCACTTTGGACAGTGCCATTCTCAGCTGCCTCAGAAAATAAAGAAAAAACACAGGTTTTTAATGGAAGATCAAGAGTTTATCACAACTGTTCTGTGACATTTTTTTCCCTGCTTTCCTTACTGTCACTACCTGTTCTCTTCTCGCTGGCAAGACTTGTTTTCAACTCTTCTCCCTTCTCTTTCTGGTCTTGGCTGTCCTTATTTTTGGCACAGGCTTCACCCAGACTCTCTCAATCCCTTTTGCAAGGTGACAGGAAGCTCAGGGCGTTGGGACCATGTTTATAACCATATCCTGCTGCTTGCTTCTTATTTATTTACCTCCTCTCTGGCATGGGTTCCTCTGCATGCTTCAGCCTCTTTGGGGATGTCCCCACCTTTGTGTGGGTTGCCCAAGAGCTGCAGATCCGCAGGCATCCACTCCAAGTTGCTAAAACATGTTCTCTTTTACCAGCTCACATTTTTAGTAAAACACTTGGAAAGTGCAAACCGGCTATTTGAAGACACTTCTGAGAAGTGCTTGTGTATAGGATTTAAAGGCTATGCGAAATATTATGGTCTTCCTGGATTCTGATTGTGGGGGATTCTATTTATATTTGGGGGTGCTTTATTTTTTATATATATTGAGAGAGAAGTGAGAGGTGAATGAGGGAAAGAGAACCATTTTGCACTATTTTTGAAAGAATATGATCAAAAGAATATAAATTCTATGTTATTGAAAAAGACCTGTAGGAAGGATTGACACACAGGCAGTTTATATTCACATATAACATCAGAAAGTCACTAAAATGATAAAAATGTCACTGCTAGGCTTTACCACAGAAATTAAAAACAAGATAGATCAGCTGAATCTCCCAGAAGGAGGCCAAAAGAATTAGAAAAAATTCCTTGAAGAGAACAATTCATATTGTAGTTATTGAAAAACAGATGAAGGGGGAGTTAGTTACTTGTTTGGCTGATCCTGTAGAATTATTCACAGCTGTTCGTTGCTCCTCTGTCATCAGCTCTTCCTCCTCCTCCTTTCTCTATTCTCTATTCTGATCCTGCATCCCATGTCCTCCCTAATCTGCCCTGGCCATCCTACTCCTCCTTGCTGTGCCAGGTAGAGGGATGGAAAAACTGAGAGAGCTGCAGTTGGAGGAGTCTGAGGTTGAGGGTGTTTTCCTGTGTCTTCAGGGAATGTGGGGGTCACTCTGGATCATATCCTGTGGATTGAACCATAAAAGAAAACCTGTAATGTGTTGCTAGCTGAGTAGGTTCTGTGATGTAAGTGTGTTGAGGACGGGGAAAGCGATGTCCTAGAGGCATCTGGGGAAATTGCTGCATCCTCTGCAATGGCCTCCTTGGAGCACCTTTGCAGTGATGTATGCTAATATGAGTATTTCAAAAATGTCTGAAAGGCAAAAAATATCTGTGCCCATAAAAAGAAATGTTCCTTAACTATGAATCAGAGGAAATCTGGAGGTCAGAAATGGAAAAATATTTGTTTAAAGAAGAAAAAATATGTTAAATGAAAGAGAAAAAATAAGTGAGTATTTTAAAACATAAGTAGGGAAAATGCTTTGAGATCAATAAGTAATAACCGGGTACATAACCACTTTCTTATATTCAGCCATAAAACACTCCTTTTGGAACAAGCTGTCAGAGCTGCTGTCATGTTACCAATTATTGTTCTTGCATTACTTACTCTTGAGAGGATAAAATAGTCAGAGTTTAGTTCCCTGTAATATTAATTGTCTTAAACCTTAAAATAAAAAGTCAGAGTCTGTTTATGACACCACTTACCACTTACTGTTCAGAATGAAGACTGAGGTTCAAGCCTCTCACAAATAAGAACTGCAAAATGCTTTAGATACTGGAGGAAAAGAGTGAATGGTGATCAACACAGGCTGCTTTAAAACAATCAGCCATAAGTAAAACAAAAGTAATATGTAAGTGAACGAAACAAAATCCAAGTACGAAAAGAAGTACTCAGCATTCAAGGGTCAGGATCACATTTGCTTGTTCAGGAGAGTTGTCTTGTATAGACTTGAAAAGTTACCAGTTTCATTCTTCTGCAAGAGTTGGATGGGTTTTAAAAGATTGGATTGTGTTTTCACCTAACCTGATATTAGATATCCTGAGAGAGGACTTAAATCATCTATTTCGGGAGATTTCCATAGACATATAAACTTTTATAGAGGAATATAATCTTGACTTCTTTTCTGCAGTCACTTCTAGCGAGTCAGAACTACTTGGCTTCTGCATTAATTTATGTAATTTGGGAGTCCCTATTTTATACTTTTGGTTCAATAGGAAACACCATGAATATAATAAACGTTAAGTCTGGTTCCAGCCGGCCCACCAGTGACATGCCTGGAGTGTGATAAGAATGCCACACAATCATACGGAGCACAGAACATTGCACATGGGATAGAGACTTGTGGCTCATAGTGAGCGATGGACACAGACCTGCTCAGCTGGGTTCAGACGTAGCTTTTTTCAAAGCTTGTCTTAAATCGAGCAGCTGAGAAGTATTTTCAAAATAAGGCTAAGAAGAAGGAACAATGTGTCCTGATTTTGTGCCAAATCCATTTCTGTCTCTTCTGGCCACTCTGGGGCTTGGAGATACTAAGGTGAGTAAGTGCTTGCAGAGGTCTTATATTTATTAGAATATCAGAAATTAGATTGAAAGACTCCTGTATTGTGGACCAAGAAGCCCATAATAACTGTGATCTCAGTTACCATCATGACACCACTGCATCTCTAACTGAGACAGGAAGAACAATAAGTTCTGTAAGAGTTATTGTCATCACTACTTTTTCTTAAATTATTTTTTCTTATTCTTTTTTTTTTTCTTGTGACACTGATCTGTAAGGTTCAGATCTCAGACTTGGACAGCTGGATCTCTCTTGACTAGAGAATGATTTTATTGTATAATGCAAGAATTGATACCAAACTAATTTCATTTTTTATCATTTGGCCTCATTCTCCTCCAAAGCATTTCCACACCCACATTCTACCACCTACCCTTTGTTCCATGTTCCATCCCAACACATGAGGAATGGAATTTTCAAACTAATTTTCTTTTATTTATATTATGCAATAAAACAGGAGTTACTAGGGAAAAAAAAACTGAAATCTTCATAGCTCTTGGTTCAAAAATGCACACAAGTTAGTAAAACTTTCCTCTTCATACATTCATCTTAATATATCAAATGTAGTTATCTTACAGGATTCTTTCCTTGTAGCTAATAGAATATTTCTGTCAATACTTTAGCCTGCTTTATCTTATCATTTGTTTTATCACTTTCTTGATAAGCAGAGAAGTGTGGGTTTTTCTGAGGGATCTGCAAGCTGATAACCTTTCCACTGTTCAAAGATCCTGACTCTGACAGCAGGAATGGTACAGAGAAGTAGTATCTGTCTGCCAAAGGCAGCAGGTGCTTTGACTCGTTCATGTGTCCTGACTGAAATCACAAGCCATTACTCTGCACATCACACCCAGCCCTGAGGGTATCATGTGCCAAGTTCACTTAGATACCAATGAAAATTTGCTAATATGAGACCCTGGAATTTAGCTTTACAAAGCCTGGACGAGGATTTACAGCTAAGTGCCTACAACGAGTCATACCAGTGAAGGATGGTGTACCTCACTTGATAACACCCCAAATGATGCCAGATAACTATGCTTAAGCAATAAATTCTGCCCCAGCTCTCCACTGATGATAGTGTATACTCACACATACGATCCTTACTCTGTGGGTATGCACCTTTAGTTACTCCAATGCACCAGAAACAGGTACTAAGGAAAGTGGTACATAAAAAGCCACTGTATCTGCAGTCAGAGCTCAGGGCTACAAGTACACAGATCTTATTTTTAGAAATATTCTGTCAATATTTGGTGCATTCAAACCCAAATGACCAGCAATCAGAGATATTTTGAGAAAATGAAGACAGACATCACTGATATCAAGACTGTATTTGTGTCAAAATACTGTCCAGGTAGATGCCATTTACAAGATTATGTAACTGTAGGAGGTATCAGCATAATGAAAAGCTATTATCTCTTTTATTTATGATAAAGGAAGTCAAATTACTATTTATTCTCTAAAAGCACATTTCACAAGTCCATGACTGAAATACTCTATAAATTCCATCATTTTATTTTCTATATATATATGTAGGAAAATAGTAGAAAGGTGTACACTCATTAAATTTACAGCTGCCTTTTAATGGTGCTTTTTCTCACCTTGGATAACCTTACTGTGTAAATTATTTCCTGTATGTTTTAGGTAATCGGAATAAAAATATTTTTTCAGATATGAATGACTTATTTACAGTGTCTCATCACTGAGGGCAGTATTCCTCTTCCCTAACTTTAGACATCTACGACATATAATATCTGAATTATTTTCCTTAGTTCACTTTTGTCAGTGGAGTAAAGATCAACACTTACAGCACAGCATTTTTATTTTCCTTAATTATTGAAGGATTTTGTAGTGACTAGTTCAGGCAGGGTCTTTTACATGATAAACTTCTAAGATCTTTGTTGCCAGCAAAGCACATTCTCACCAGAACTAGGATGAGACGCGTATAAGGAAGTCTCATCAAGTTGGAAGAAAATGTGGTCTGTCAGCAATTCAGTCAACCTACACACAATTTCCTGTTGTTGTTTCAGGACCCAGGTGCCTTCCTGTCAATCCAAAAGGTAATTTCTTCTATTAGCTGTGATACATAGCAGGTGCTCTTGAATTACCATCAGTCTATAGATGAAGCTTGCACACCAGGTAGTTCTGCATCACTGGCTGGTGAAGGAGCTGTGGGAACACGGCTGAGAAGAGACTGAGCTTTACTGTATTTATTGAGATGGAGGTAAATTAGATTTTCTTTTGCCTCAAGTACAGTTTTCCGTCGTGATGGCTAACCCAAATTAGCTATTTCAAAAGCAGTGTGTGTTTTTGTCTACCAATGACACATATTAAATATAAGGTAACAGCTATTATGTACTCAGGCAAGTTGTATGCATTAATAATGTGCTTACCATTACCAGACAGCACTCTCAGGCCTGCATGAATGATCTGACTACACTAATAGCTGTTTTGTTGAGACAAAAAACCTCATGATTTTTAAATTATTGAATATTTTTCAGTAAAGTGACTTTTACAATTAATGTGCTTCTGATGTTGGCATCCATTATTTTCTGGCAACACAGAATGAAACCATGGAGGAGGATCCCAGCTCTCCTTTTGATTTCATGTATGTCAGCATGAAATAGCTGCAACAGTGTAAAATGGGAACAACATATAGAGGTCAGAAGTGTCCGGCTCAATACAAACTTGCTTTCTATATCTCTTTTATGTGTGCTCTGCCATGAAGAAATTAGTAAATGCAACATAGTCATTAGTTACTTGAAAAAAAACCCTCAAACTAGTTTTGCTTTGTGTAACCAACAGCATTATTTTAAAGGTTACTTTCAGTATTAGAAATTTAATGGGAAAAGAGTCACCTCTCTTTTAAGAAACAAAAGATTCAGACAATCTTTCCTGTTGGATGCAGATTTCTCTCTGTATAATTAGCAGAAATTCACACACTATGCCTAAGAAATGAAAGTTACCAGAAAACTTCAATATATATCATTCATAAAAATTATTTTTTCCTGGCTCACTCTTTTACTCAAGCTGACTATGTATTTAAAAGCAAGATCTTTCAGCAACGTTGAGGGACAAAGCTGAAGGATGCCCATTAACAATATGGTGAGAACTTCTGCAGCCACCACAAGCTTTACAGCAATGGCAGATGGGATTTTCTGGGGGATTTTTATGGTAAGGATGTGCTTTGGGTTATATTATGAAAATTGCAGTTCACATGCGACCAAGATAAACTGATTTTAGTAGTTAAATCTCCGAGGTATCTATCTTCTAGCATAATCACTCCCAGCATTAACCAGACCTTCCTGGTGTTACCCTTGGAATGTGGTACCATCCTTGGCTTTTCCACAATGTGCATGAGAAGTTCTGGGCAACACATTTCACCTAAACTTTTCATGGAAAACTAAAAAACTGTGTGTTTCTCATTTTCTCTGCATTCTAATGTGAGACACTAAGGTCTGATTCTCAGATAGATTAAGCCAATGACAATTGCAAATGAAGTCATGTCACATATAAAATGTGTTGCACAAGCTCATGAGCTCTGAAAAAATGAACTTCTATTTCCCAATTATCATTCAAAAATAGTGAAAACACTGCATCTCATCTTCGTTCCAGAGCCATAAAACTGAGGTTAATATCACCTCCTACTGCTCTGAAGTTTCAAAATGTATGGAGCATGGAGCTATCTATACAACAATAAGAAAATAAGTGTAACTACTCACCAATTTGAAAATAGTAACTATTCACTGTTGTACAAGAAACAAAGGATGGTGACCTTTCAATTATATGCAGTCATATACTTACAGACAAAATTGCTAAAAAGACAATTCTGGCTATCTTCATTCTGCCACTTCCCTGCTTTTGAATACTCGGCTTTGTGATTCTAATCTTGTTCTTTTCAAGTGGGGGTTGGGGGTTTTTTTGTTCTGCAGTTTCAGCTGCTAAGACAATAGGCTCTACTTAGTATGAAGCCTCTGTTTTCCTACGATGACGTGCTGGAATTTTATGTCCTCTTAGAAAACAGTTTTAGTAAGAGACAAAGAGAGAAGAAAGGGTCCTTATTCCCCCTCTTTATTGTCCAAATAAGTGGGCAGTTCTTTGGGGGAATTTGGTTCTGATCTCACAGGCCTCACCTGATGGAAGTTCAAGAACATTGCTGGTTTTATTGGTTTTGTTTGTTTGATCGATTTTTATTTTTTTTCTTCTCTTATTTCAAGCATGTGTACAAACTTGTGAGCATGGAATTTATGACTCATTCTCTGTTTTAATAATGGGGTTGTGCTCTAATTTGTAATGTATAATGTGATTATTAAAACAAATTTCACTGCTTTTCTCTCCCAGGTGAATGCTCAAACCATTAGGATGCAACTCAAGCTGCCTTTCATTTATTTTGAAGGTCAAAAGGACAGTTTTGAATTTATTAACCAAATTATGATTTCAACTCATGTCTCCCAGTGCTTGGGTCAGGGCTGTCATGTAAATGATGAGGTTTGTATCTTCCCTCAGTCTTAAGAAAAATGAGAATCCACTGTTATTTTCTCTGCAGACCTTGATTCTGCCCATTCACGCAAAAATGTCTTTGGAAAGCAGCTGGTGGATAAGACACTAAAGAACCAAAGAGGATTTGCTTTGAAAGTGAGCTAGGGCTGAGTTGCTAAGACAGTTCAGAACAGACTTGCAGCCTCACAGGCACATTGAAGCAGAGCATGGATGCCTCTAGTGTTCAACTGTGACACATATTTAAGATATAGATAAGGTGTTAATTGGGCCTGAGTATTTAAATTCATCTCCAAGTGTTCTCTATCCATCTGGTTTTTTGTTTATTTTCCTCTATTCTGTGCCAAGAATTTGCAGTGTTGCAGGTGGGTAAAATTTCCCAAGTTTGCCAGCTGTAGATCAAGTTGGCTGGAGACGAAGCATGAGATCTTCAAGCAAGTCTGCTGACTCTACTGCCTCCACCAACTTTGTGTTAACAAAATTCTTGTCGGTTGGTCTCATCCAGTCTAAGTCACTGTAGTTTACAAAGGAACCTACAGCTGTCTTAAGTCCAGCAGTGTAGTAATTTAGGCTATCTACTTTAAAAAGTATTTCTCTTCACTGCCTTACCGTGATCTTTAGCAAACAGCACACACTAGCAATGAAGGTACATCTTTAAATCTTACTGGCTCTGTTACAACTGCTTTCAGCTCTGAACAAACACATTATTTTGCATGTGATAGTGATGGTTTTGGCCCATCCTTCATGCATGCCATGTAAAACACTACACTAGCAGGCTGGATTTAGAAGAGTCCAGTGCAGCTACTGGGAATCAATGTGTATACCCACACAAATTATTAACTGAATTTTGTTCAGCAGAGTGAGTACTTTCAATCAGAAAGTATTCTGAAGTACAATTCAGGATGTACTGGTATCCTAGATACAAAAGGGGCTTAATGATGCCAATCACAGTTCATATTGAATCCTTCCATATAAAACCCACACAAATAGGAAATAAAAATCCTGTATTTCCAGGCCCATTTCTGACAGAAAATAGTGATATAATCGCACTCTGATAACATGTTCCAGAGAAAAACAACCAAAGGCGTAATTTTTCAAATTAGTGGCATTCAACTTTGTTGCTGGTGGGGAGCTTTAGATTTTACTCTTAGATAAGTCATTGTACTAAAATTTCAGGTCATTGAGAAACCATTGCTTTTATATCAGTTAGCTGCAGTCCCACACATGAACCCCATCAGTCTTAGTTTTTTGTTAGGTATAATTAATTTTGAAAATGTACCGTGCTGAACAAATTGTGTGACGCATTATGCACTTCGCAGTTATTTGTATCCATCTTCCATTTACTCCTCTTTTTGAATAGCAGCATGTTAATCCATACTGAGGGAAGAAGAAAAGGTCAAAAAAAAACCCCTCAGTGACTGCAAAATAAAATTACTTTGTTGAAATATAAGTGAGCTTCTGGCAGTACTCTGAGATATTTGATAGTGAAGCCTGAAAGGCAGAGGTCCAGGCATTTGGGAATAGGCCAGGAAACAGAGACGGAGTTAGAGAAGGGAGTCTTGAAGCAAGCTATTACTGGTTGTATGCTGAGAGTATGCTGCCCCTAAGAAGTCAGCATCCTGCTTTTATGAAAGATAGGATGAACTTGCTGAACAGTCCCTGTTTAATCTTAAAAACACTATTTCAAGTATTTTTAAGCTTACCACCTTAAAAGCCTTTGACAAATTTGTCTCATGTCAATGACCCAAATGGCATCAAATCCAGATCCTCACAAAAATCGAAAGGTGCACACAGTTGACATTCCAACTCACATTCAGATCAAATTTGTCTTCGACCGATAAAAATAGCTTTTGGGCATTTTTCTCAAATGAACACCATATGAAAAGCTGCACTTCCATATCATTCTGGGTCAAGAAACAAATTATTTGCAAAAAGCCACACTGGTTTGCCAGGTCAGCAAGCTATGAAAAGCATGTGACAGATCTATAATTATCCAGCTGCCCTGCAGCAAGTGGCATTAGCAGGGGTAAAGGAAATAAAACCCCTGTATATCCCAAAAATAATAGAACCTGACTCTACAAGCGTAGTGGTAGTGATACTTCTACCTGTTCTTTAAAGCTTCCCCCTCCATACAGTCACACAAAACTCTCCTTTCTTCTAAAAAGAGCTTCCAAAAGTTTGTGACTCATAGAAATATCTAGTTTGCAGTCTTCTCACAAGGCTGGAACTTAAACAAGCCTCAAGAATGCAGATTTATGTGTATCTTTACACACCTCTGTGCATTCCGCTGTACTGAGATTAAATGCTGTGTGCATAGTTAAGCACATGTATAAAGTCTTTGTTACGTCAAAATCTTGTTTATTTTTTCAGAACACTTTTTTTTTTTTAAAGAAATATGAGGTGGATATTTAAACAGGGGTTTTAAATGGGTTTGAAAGAGTCGCACATGATGCTGAGCTTTACTTTGAAATTTTGAAGGTTTTAAGATTCCTTTACACACGTCCATAGAGTTGGAATTATAAGGAAGTTTTCTTCTAAATCTATCCTGTGCACAGAAACTGCAGAGCTTTGTGGATCTCAGATGAGGTTGCTATACTCTATTTTAAGTAAGGTAAAGTTGATCCTTTCACTATTTGTGTATAAAAGGATTAAAGAAGGGGTATCTGTTTGTGGTATATATTTAGCTGGGGACAAGGACTGATAGACATTATGGGATACACCTGAAAGAGAACTCTTCAAACCTCTCATACTCACTTACAAGGTGTCCTGGAGATGAGGAAGAGGCATTTTGGAGAGAACATCCCAGGCCATGCATCAAGGAAGCTATCATTTCTAGATTACATAAATACAGATTGTCTGACCTTCTGTCAGATTTGACATTCTTTCTTAAAATGTCATATCCTCCCAGGCAAAGGTCTTTATCTGGCCTACAAATCAATTGCAATGTTTGATTTCCAGCCTCTAGGCAGCAATCACTGCAGCAGCAGAATTAGCTCCATGCAGTGCTGCTCGTAGCCTGGCTGTTCACCACTGGGCTGGTCAGGACTGGAGCTGCTTTTCCCACTCCCTTTATCCCATGTTTCTCAGTGCAGAGCTTCAGAAAAAGCCAAGCAGCCAGTGCCTACCAGTTGCACTGCTCTCCCCAGGTCCTCCTGAGCTTCCTGCCATGCTAGTCTCCTTCTGCTTGTGCTGGATGAGGATTCCTGCAAATAGCACAGCTTCACAGCAGTGAATCACTGCTCAGCCAGAACATTACAGGCTCTTTACTGTCTGAGTTTTTTCCCCTTCTGTGATTTTGTTTTCTTACAGAGTGCAGTATGTATGAAAGTTATCCTCTCTTGGTTTCCTCACAACATACGACATTTATTTTTTTGTATTTAAACTCTCTGCTTCTGCAGAAGAGATTTGCTGGCAGATAGAAGAGGGCAGAGAACTTTTAATACCAAAAATATTCCTGCACTTGGAAAGGGGCTTACTCAGAGTAAAAATATCTGGATGCTAGTAAAAAAATGTGAAGCTTAATTGATTAATGTAGAATTGGTGTGGATGGATCTATACAGGACACCACCACTAGCTAAACAGAATCAGGAAGAAGCAGGACTGAGGGTCAAAGATTGCCCTGGGACATTTAACAGCTGAGGTTTAATAGGATGTGATTTAGAAGTTGCACTGACCCCCCCTCCACAGTGGCACTTTGCTACAAGTCAAAATGTGGCTCATATTCCAAGGCCTCTACTCTGATATGTTCTGATATCTGTGTTTTTTCCATTTCTTTCCTTCTTTTAATGCTCCAAGTTATTTGATTTCACTTCTAGGGGAAGAGGTGAATGGCTGAAAAAACCAGGCAAGAACATTGAACTGAAATTACTTTCCTTTATGGTAATATTTAAAAACATCCAGGGAGATCTACTCTAGAAAAGCGACAACTTTTCTCACATAAATGTTGGAATAATTTAGTACATTTTCAGGATCATGATGTACTCTGTTGATGTCCCTACAGAACAGGAGAATATCTGCAAAGCAAGCTATACATAAGAACTGACCATAAGGTACCTAAAATGCATTTGAAAATAATAAAATTATTTAAGTTGCTGCTACTAGAGTTAGAGCTACCCATCTGTGCAGTGGTTTTGGGGGTGGTTCTGTTCTCAGAACAACAAATTTAAATTACCTCAAGAAGGTTTTATGTTCCCACATAAGAATACAACATTAAAGGCAGAGAAAGAAGAAAGAGCAGCACCTTCGAAGGATATTCTAGACGCAGGAGTAACAGAGAGGAAAATAACTGGTTTGGGGAGATTTCTGTTGTCAGTAAAATGCTGCACAGATAATAAAATTCAAGAATTTGACTGGTGTGTTGAGGCAGTATCTCTGCTTGCATAGAAGTTTTCCCAAGGAAAAAAAAATTTGCTCTTCTTATTAATCTGAATTAAATTCTTGTGTTTAGAGGGAAATATGCAGTCTCTTCAGCCACTGCTGGTGTGAGTCAGTCACTGTCTCTAGAGATTCCTTCTGCCGCATAATCCCACTGCAGCCCTGCTCAGGAACAGAGATCTTTTCATAAGAGCTGCAGCACAGTTCTTCTTTTATACCTTTTGATGACTTCTGGAAAAGAAATGAAATATGGCCTTTACAGTTCTTATGTGATCCATCCTGTTTCACCCCAACACAAAATCGTATCTGATTTCCTTACATTTAAGGGGACTTTTTCCTCAGAAGTAGGTATGGATACCTGACCTGAGATGGAATTCTGAACTGATCTGTTACTGTACTTCCGGTGTTCCTAACAGGAAGCCAAATGCATGTATATGAAATAAGTGGATAGATTTTAATAAAAATTAATAATTTTCTCTTAAAGGGAAAAGGATGGTATCCTGTTCCTGACATTGCATAGAAAAATCATGTAAGTGACACAAATCTGACCTTAGAGGTAGTTTGTTCCTTTGTATTATAAAGATGACTTTTTGCAATTGATCCTCAAAATATGACTTCTCTGTAAGGAGCTATGTTCCCTATTTTTGTTTGTTTCTGTTATTCATACCAAGAGCTCTTAGGCATTTTCACATACCCCCCATTCAACATTCTGTATTCAGCTATAGCCTGTGCTGGACAATTGACTGGTCTGTCCCTGTCACATCATCTATCTACCAGAAAATTGGGTTTCCATTAAGTGTTGCCAGCCCTAACTCTTTGGACAATGTGGCACACTGGCCGGCCACTGGAATGCCCTCAGCAGTCTGTCGGCTCGGCTGCTAGGGGCGCACGAGCCCGGGTGAAGGAAGCTCGGAGGTCTGCCGCTGCATCCTCGCCAGAGCAGGAACAGCACACAAAAACCAACGAGGACACAGCTTCCTCACCCGAGGCAGCTTCCCCCAGGCTGGTGGTCAGGCACGCAGGCAGAGGTGAAGGAGGAGAGAGAGGTCTTCTGCATGGGTTCCAGAGGTTTATTCTTCTGAAGAGCCAGAGGCAGGAAAGACCACGAAAAAGGGAAGGAACAAGTGTTTTACTGGAACAAAGAGAAGCGGGGTAAAGGGTTAAAACCAATAGGGAAAGGGAACATGGGAGGAGTTGACAGGGGAACAGCCAATGGGGAGTAAGCAGAGGAGGGATTAGTACAGATAACCAATGGGATACTGAGGAATGGGGAACATTCTAGAACACAATGCATATGGAACAGGAGAAATGCATAAACATAGGCTCATACATAAAACTAGGAGGGGAATACACAAACTAATGGGGCTGATAGGGGATATGGGAACTTGCCATAACTGAAAGGTAGATTTTAGGGATTTGCACTGCAACAGGACTCTACACAAAGTCCTCTATTAGCTCTCCCATCCTCATCCCCCAAAGTACGATCCATTCATCTGATTGCATCATTTGTCCCTCAACTTTGAAGATGTTCATCTGTCTGTCTTCTTTTGCCACAGACATCTAGGTCTCAGACTCATACTTCATTAGATCCAGGCCCAGGCTTCATCATTCAGACACTGAATCCTGAGGTGTGTTGGGCGTCTGCAGAACAAAAGGCAATTCCGCGTTGCTGAGGACATTCACGATCTTCGAGCAAGTTTGTTGCTTTTTTGGTCTCAGGGAAAGCACACAGTAGCCAAGTGCAGTGCTGAATCAGAGACACAGATTGTGAGTCAACTAAATGAAAAGTTAAATGCTTTACAACAAAGTATTTAATTCACATATTGCCCAAGGGATGTACATCTTTGTCAGTCCACTCTTTCTTCTCGCTATTAGCCTGCTGTCCTATTTAAAGTTCACTAATCTGTCAGCTGGAGCTAGGGAAAGTATCAGGAAAACCTAACTCAAAGCAGTAGCCATAACCTGCCCTTTTTCTCAATAGCCATTTCTAATATGCTATATGAAACTGTAACCCTAATTTTGGTATTGGTTTCTGAGCTATTTCAAGTTTCTCTTGCTCTTTTCCTTGAGAGAAGAATGGTATGGAGAGAGACATGACTTTGAAAGATTAAGAGTGCTTCTGAGGTTTGGAAAAAAAAAAAATTATTTTGAACGTTTGATTTTTTTTCCCCTGGAAAATAAGTGTTTTGAAATTTTGATTTGTCAAAACCACTTTTTTATCTAGAACAGAAAATTCACTAATCCTCTCCATACCAATAAATCATAACAATTCCATCAGCTAAAGATTCAGAAAAAACATGCATCTTCTCAGCCTTTGTCAGAACTTGTATTTCCTTCAAACAACCCATACTTTGTTGTTCTGTGACTGTAATATTGTGCATGATGCTTCTTTCAGTTCACCTTTAGCTCTGACATGTCTGCTTTTCATCTGCATCTTTGGTTCCTTAAGGAGTGTTGGTGGGGCCCATGACCATGCCCAGGTCTGTAGTTCCCCTGGACCTTGTACAGTGCAAACAGCAAAGTAACAGGTGATGGAAGTGTAAATTAGGGGCTCAGTGAGAGTTAACAATTGAAGCAGCACCTAATTGAAGACAATTGGAGAGCTGATGTTGAGAAAGGAGTAAGAGCTGTAAGGAATAATTTGGAAAGGGGATAAGACAGAAGGAAGGATAGGAAGTGGTTGAGCTGGCAGCCGAGCTCGGGCTTGGAGGTTGGAGTCACACACCTTTTTATTCAGCTGCAAATCCAAATATTGATCCAAAGTCAAATGTCCATATCCACCGTGTTTATCAATGTGTAAAGGCTTTAGACACTATATCAACAGGCTTCCAAGAAATCCTTAATAGAGAATGATATATAGGCTGGCTCAGTTCTGTTCTCACTTTTGCACAAGACTGACCCAAGTACCCAGGGAGAAAATGTAATACCTATTTTGACATTATCTCTTCCAATGAAGTACATAACATACACTTAAGCACCAGGACAAAATACTCTTGAGTACAGAAGCTATAGATACATGAAAAAAGTCTGGATTGCACTGCAGTCTAATTTAAAATGACCATGTTTTTATTGGATATATATGGAGTACTCAAAAATGAAGTATCCCAAACCAGTGATATATTACTTTATTTCTTAGTTGCTATCTTCTCCCCCACTAATTCAAAAAATCATTCAAAAAGAGATATTTATCTTGAAATGTTAAATTTAAATGTTAAGGACGAATTTATGTCTACAGTACATGAAATATATTTGGGAATTCAGCTGAAATGCTCTCACAGTGCCATCTGCTGAAAAACAGCTGAGGCTACAAAGTATTTGGCAATTAATTCTTGCAAGGATATCTGCAAATCCTTGGTCCATCCTGGGTACTTTTCAGCTGTTTATGCCCTACAATATCACAACACAAAATATGTGGACCCAGTAGAGCGGAAACTACGAACGCTGCATTTGCCCATGTTGGTAAGTGCATGGTGCCACTGGAAGGTAAGACACAACTGCTTCAAACAAGAGGATGCAAGCATGCTTAGGGTTTAAATTGGTTTATGTATATGCACAGGTCAAGGGCTGGATGTCAGCATCAATTTTTTTACCCTCTGTGGGGCTGCCTCTCATAAAGCAGCCTAAATTTAATAAGCTCTAACATGTTCAAGAAAAAAAAAAATCTGGTATGCATTGGTTAATAAATTTTAAACTTGTTTCAATTCTCATCCAGAAATGCTTGTCAAGCCTGTGATTAATTCCTTTAAAATCAAGAAGATAGACTGCATGGATTAAGGTAAGCTTTTGTCACAGCCTGAACTTGGGCCATGTGATAACAGCCCACTTGTCTGAACTCAAGGATGATTTTTCTTTTCTTTTTTTATCAGCAACTGATCTGAGTTTCAAATTGGTTCTTAATAAGAGCTGAATATTTTTGTCCTGCTTGCTGTGTTAAGCACACTCATCCTTCATTATTTTTATATCACTTTATAAATTCTTCTGGCTTCTCAGTCCGCAGTGAATCAAATTTTTAACAGGTCTCACGTAAGATCTGGTCAGTAAGCTCAAAGCTGTGTATGTGCATCTCCACGGGAAATGCGGGGATTTTTTGGTGTACATACAGATGTAAGGCATCGTGTCAGTGATTACTTCTTCCTTCCCACAGACAAAAGTGAAGTTTGAAAATGCAGTTTGAAATGCAGGTTATTTGGCATTACCCCCCTGCTTGAAAAGTTCACAATGGTCATTTCAAGAAGTAGCAAAAGGTATTCCAGCAATTAATCACAAGCTGCACCCTGTCAGAGTGGACATTTCATAAATAACCAAGAGGCTGGAGCTCTTTTTCATACATTCTGTCATGAATAATTTAGACTTGCAAAAACAAAGTCAATCAGTAACTCACTGAAAGAGAAAAAGACTGAATTTCAATTAACTCTTGTCAACCAGCATGACTCATTCTGCCCACAGCTCAATGGATTTAGGACAGGTACAAGTTTGCTCCTAAGTACTGAGCACCGTGTCAGTGTCTGTTAGGTGACAATGTTCAAAGGTGTTCATGTGATTTATTGCTGTTAAGTGATATTGGTGTGGATTGCCCAAGCTAAGCAAAAATGTGTTAAGCTTGTGTCTTCCATCTTTGTATTTTAGGGGTTTAAATCTGTGTGTGACTGATTCAGAGACCTGAGCTAATTTCCCTAAATTCCTCCTGTGATTACTGCGGTAAGGTGTTCTTACTCCAGAGGGTAAATCTTAACAACTGAATTTCAACTCAGTTTCTGACCTGTGTTCTGGCAAGCCTCTTTCCCTCTTCTCTCTTCCCTGTCTCTTCAGTTTTGAAGAATTATAGGTAGATTAGCTTCTGGAGTCTCTTTAAATGCACATTAGAGCTCCTCCTTTTTTCCCCTTTGCCTCTCTTTGTTAAAAGCTCTCGTAAACAAGATAATGATAAACCAGTACTTAATAAAGTACAGAGAAGATCTGGGGGAAATTATTCTGATCTATCTCATTACAGACTGCTTCTGTAGCTAAGAATTTCCATATTGAAAAAAAATTCACAAAAAACCACAAACCTTGGGGCAAAATATTCAAAATATGTGCATAAGTATCTGAAAGGTTTTGTAAAATTTGTCAGATGCCTGTTTCTGTAGGTGCTTCTTTAGTCAGAAATTTTCATTCAATTTTCATAAAATTGTGTTTCAATAAAGACAAAATGCTGTGCAATTTGCTAAACACAGCACACTCTTCTGTTTAATAGCAATGGTGGGTATACCAAGGGTTCTGGTTGTTAAAGTTTTTTAATCAGTCTGTTTTTTAGCCATACCCAAAAAGAAGACTGACTTCTGTGAAAGAGTCAATTGATAACTGCTGCATACTCTTGGAGCATTCTAAGGGCTGTGAATTGCCTTCGTGGTTGCAGCCAGCCTGATCCTGTTATCTTTTTCCACTTGCAAAAATGGATTATTTCCAACTGACTTCGTTTTGAAAAAATGCCCTAATTTTTGTATTTTTGTTACAATAATAGTAACAGGAATAATCTTAGCTGCTTATTATGGCTCACAGAAACAACAGAATCATAAATAGAACTGATGGAGGAAATTATGAAATCTGCCAGCATGCTGCAGTATTTAAAGAAAAAAACTAAAAAACAAATGCAAATACTTCCCTAGTGTAACCATTGTGTAGCATGGTGTCAGAGCCTTGCCATTTGCTTTCATTTAGATTCGGTAACTTTCACACAATTTCAGGGCAAGATCTAATAACCACTAAAATTCATGGACCAGGTGATCAATAATCTACAACATTTAAAGAGATCAGTACTTGGCTGTGGCCTACAAAACAATTGGAAGCTTTTATTTTGATACCCCTTAAGGTACTCAAAGGTCACAATAAGGTCTCCTTGGAGCCTTCTCTTCTCCATGCTGAACAACCCCAACTCTCTCAGCCTGTCTTCACAGGAGAGGTGCTCCAGCCCTCTGACCACCTTTGTGCTCCTGCTCTGGACTTGCTTTATCAGATCTTCCTCTTTCTTATGGTGGGGCCTCCAGAACTGGATGCAGAACTGCGGGTGGGGTCTCAGAGTGGAGCAGAGGAGCAGAATCCCCTCCCTCACCCTGCTGTCCACACTGCTTTGGATGCAGCCCAGGATATGGTTGGCTTTCTGGGCTGTGAGTGGACATTGCTGGGTCATGTTGAGCTCTTCATCCATCAGCAACCCCAAGTCCTTCTTGGCAGGGCTGCTCTCAGTCCTGGTATTCCCCACTCCATACTGATACTAGGGCTTGCCCCAGCCCAGGTGCAGGACCTTATACTTGGCAACATATACATGGGCTCCCATATATGTGGGAACCTCTCAAGGATCCCATTGGGCCCACTTAGGGCATCATTTGGCATCACTGGGATCCCCAGGCATCAAATGTTCTTTAAAAGATAACAGCTATACAGCTGTACTTCTGCATATTGACACAACCAAATATGCAAGTAGGTAGCAAAAAAGCCTTTCATTTTAAGTCACATTGGAATTTACTGCATAATAAATAAATCATTATAGAGGCAGTCTTTTAAAACGTGCCATGGAAATGCTCTCTCTTTGCATTTTACAGGCCCTGACAGGTTTGCTTCTGTAAGGTGTAGGTTTCCTGAATAGAAAAGTGATTTCTTCATTATCTTTAGAAGTCTACTGTGCACCCGAGCCAAAGCATTGTTTATGTGCACTCTGCCTGCTATCTTCAAGATGTTTCATGTTCTTACACTCTTCTGACAGGTCCCGTCCTAAATTACATATTTACAACACTAATGGCTTCAGGGAAATGAAGACTCAGGGTTGAAACCTTCCTGCCACTTTTCAAAGAGGCTGCTTTAATCCCCACCTTGGAATTTCAGACACTTGCACTCCATCCAGCAGTTTTAGTAAAAAAACTCAGCACATGTTCAACAAAACATCATCTTCCTCTCAGTGTTTTGGACTACAAGTTACAGAAGTCAGGGAAACAAAGTGCTTAAAAAGGAAAAAACCACTTGATCATTCCCCATTATATACTGAAGAAATTAGAACTCCATTACTCTTCTGAATATCACAGCCATTGAGATTTCCTAGGGCTGTGTAGAAGAATCAGAGTTAAATGAAAGTGGGAGATAGTCCTGCATATCGGAGTTTGTCAGGATATTGCCTGCTGTGCCGCAGGCTATGCAGCAGAGAGAAGAAAAGCAGAGACAAAATGCACTTGTAGTTTCTACTTGAAGGCATGGTTTATCCTCTTTTGAATAAGAAAAACATCTTATTTTGAGTAAAAAACATATTCAGAAAAATACTAGCAGAGGCAAGGACATTGAGTACACATGTAAGAACTGAACATCTGCAATCTCTGTAACCATCCTTGCAAAGCATTGTTGCACCATCCTTTCCTTTCCCATTCCTTGCTCTTCCCTGTCTTGCTAGAGAGCCTTTACTAATATTTGCCCTGGGTAAGGTGTAGCAGGAGCTGCAATTGCTATTTAAAACTTGACACAAAAGGAAGAAAAGACAAGCTCTCAGCCATGCAGGCCCTTCCTTGACCATGTTCACAAAAATCTGTGTTTCTTCCTGCTAGCCAGAGGGATTGTTTAAAGATGTGTTTCTCCAGCTTGTTAGGGAAAAGATGTGAATGCAGAAGCAGATAAAATGGAGATTTTTTTTCAACCTGGTTTAGGGATCATTTGCATTCTTTCTTGTTAATATGGATCATATTTGTTAAAATTCATAGTCAATAGGGATTTATATCAAGCTGCTAAATAGGAGGCATCTGACAACCTTGGGCCTTCACTCTGGCATTTTTTCTCGAGATGTCACTGGCCTGTAATTCAGCTGAGCTTTGGGAAGTTCATGGCTCCTCATCACACAAAGTGTGACTATACTACAGACCTATGACTGGAAAGGCTAAGAGGAACACTAAGTCTGTAGTTTTGCCTGTGAATTTTCATAAACCTAAATCACTCCCCTTACTGACATGTCCCAAGTCCTCTTGTTCCAGTACAATTTAATGGTATTCCATTGCTAACCAAACACTTAAATATTCTGCCAAAGCAAGATTCTGATTTCTGTTGTAGAATCTGCATTTAGTGACAACAAAGGCAGAACCCATCCTAAGTTACAGGATATATAGGATCAATTTAGCTACGCAGTTTTAGCAGCAAAAAAGAAAGGGGGTTGGGGAGTGGAGGGGAATGTGTTTGTTAAAACAGCACAGATATGGTCTGTTTAATTCCAGTCCCTAAACAGGGAATTTGTGTTTGCATGAAAAATTTCAAGGTAAAACACATTTAGCAGAAACAGTGCTTTCCAGCCTTCATGGGCATAATGAAAGTTCTGCATTTTACGTTGTGTTTTACTCCATATTGACCTGAAGAGATGGATATTGACAAAAAGGAAAAGGTCATTATTAGCCCGTGAGATTGAATCAGAATGATGGGTCTATATAGCAAACTTTATCAACTTGTTGCCAAACATCTGTTTTAATGAAATTCATAGGAAAAAAAAAACCCATAATGCATGTGTTTCTAAAGCTTTTGAAAATGGTAAATTTTCCAGTTTGTTTTTCAGAACTCTGTTTCAGTTTATTGTCCAGATCCTCATACATTTTCAAAATAGCAATACTTAGCACTGCCATAACAGCTTATATGTTCCTGGCTGCATGCAAACAATTACTGATGTGCATCCACATTGGCACAAATTAAGCTCACACGGAGCTTTGTCACGCACATACAATTTCTCTGTCATTTAATCTCAGTTGTAAATGACAACTTTGGAATTCTCTGCCTCTCTAGATCTGCATTTCTCATTGAATCTAAATGGATCTCCAATATATAAATAACCAACCCTGAATATTGCTTTCAATTACTTTGCGTTTGCTGCTGCTCACGCGGTATTCATGCTGGTCTTTCATGCTGTTTGCATAAGGAAACCTCTTCTTTCTAAAACAACCTTCTGCATTCAGAGTTAACAACTCAGTCCAAGGTTGAATTTTTTAAGCTTCTTCTCTGCCTTTTTAAAAATTTATGACTGGTGGCCTGTGGCTACAGCTCACCTATTGTTCTTTTAAACAAGATTTCATTTGGAGTCACAAAGGTTAGAACTGGTTTTGAACAAAAGTAATGGGTCTGTTTCACAGAATGCAAACCGAAATTCAGGGCAGAATTAGGGTGACAACAATAACATCTTATTGCAAACAGACCATGCACTTTGTAAGTGCCCTGTAAGAAAGGGTCAGGCTGTGGAAGGATCATTTTAGGCAGTTGCTGCTCTCTATGGGTAGCAAAACCAGATTCACTGATTTTGCCTACAATGCTATTATGGTGCCTGTCCAGGGACCAGGGACCAGGGATGAATTTTGTGTTTTATTTCTGGCTGTAGCAACAGCCTTAGGGCTGGCTCTGGGGAAACTGCAAGGAAACCTCCAATGTTGATTGTGACACAGTACACAAGGAAAGGGACATCTCACCACCATGGGCTACATGTTACACCCTGCTGCAAGGAGCCTCTGTCTAGCCCCTCTGGGCTAGCAAAGTGTTCTGGATGGTTGACAGCCTTGATTATGGGGACAGAGTGCTGCCTGACAGCTCCTCGCTGTTAACTGACATCACAGCAGATGGGGTTTAGACTTGCAGTAAGTTCAGCCTGCTCATGGGGCAGCACACATGGGCAGGCCCTTGTCTTCCCTGTGGCCTGCATTTCAGGCCATTACGGACAGCCTGAGCACCCTTCTTAGGCGAAAAATCAAGTGCACTTTAATATGAATATTAAATTCACAATTCAGATCTTAATAGGTGATCGAGGAAGATATGATCAAGATCGGACAGACTCAGAACCTAATGTTTGTTCACATGAGCACAGGCAGTTCTACTAAGGAACACAGTCATGCTGGAAATGACTATGAAGACCTGTCTAGATGTCTAGATATCTGTCTATTATCTGATAAAGGCCTACAAAATTCATTTAGAGCTGACTAACTGTGTGGAACAGGAGCCTCTGTATAAGACAAGAATTAGTAATAAGTGGTTTACCCAGATAGTCAACGTATTGCAACAGCTACCTGCAAAGAAAATGGGTATTTTACTTCAAAAGCAGGGAATTATTTCAAAATCATATTGAAAATAGGAAAGAACAAGATTCTTGCACTCACTGGAAGGCATTATAGAAAGAAAAGGTGCAGCTAGAGTGAAACACAGAGATTTTAAACTGTTCTCCAAGGTTTCTTTGCTTTATTGGTTTACTGACTCATGCCTCATTTGTGCACAGATTTCCTTCTTGCTAGAGGTGTACATGCCCATGGTGGTCCATGGTGATTGAGGCAAACAAACACACTTCTACTTTAGAGTAGAAAAATAATAAATAAAACCCTTTTTTGACTGAATGACAATGCTAAAGAGACCTTGAGCTCTGTTCACTTTTCAGTTCCTGGTTTGTCCACGTAAGGATTTCACAGTTGCTGCCAAAAGGCACACTTTGGCTTATCGAAGGGGAGAGATATGCACAGGCCCATGTCGTAACCATGTTCCACTTCAGATATTTTCCACGAGCACCAGTAGGTCCCAGACCTGCCACTGGCCCTCCTTCATTTCAGCAAAATTCTGTGGAAGGATGGGCAAGTGTGACCCAACCTAAAAAATTTCCTTTTACTCTAAACTGAAAACAAAAACAAATAAATGCACTATGAGAAGAATGCTTCTCAAGGTGCCATTCCCATAATAATTTATAATCAACTGTCCAATTTAAGCCAAGTGTGTTATGTGTCTACTAAAAATATTTAAAAGATACTCTTGCTGTTATGATAATTAAACAACCATGAGATGGAAAGTAACAAACACACAAAAATAGCCCAACATGACTTATAAGTACAATAACAGAAAAGCTAAATTTAATAAATAGAGCAGAATAGTGTGGTGACAGTGAGGCAAGAGCATAAAATCCACAGAAAATTATGTACTGCACTAAAGAGTAACAAAAAAAACCTTGTCTGAAGGGCAGAAAATTATGATGAATGATATACTGAAGGAGAAAATAAAATATTGGTGATCAAGAGACTTCAAATGCTCAAGGCTGCATGAACAGTGTGATTATTCACAGTGATTACTGAATGTCCCTATGAGTCTTCTCAATGCCAGCAGCATTTCATTTCTTCCTAAGACCAGCAGAGCATTGTGCAGGAAGTGAAATCAGCCAGCTTTCCTGCTAAACTAAAGGCAAGCAGGGTTCTGTACCACTTTCAGCTGCTTTCCCTGGAGGAATTGCATCATACCCATAACTAAGCTGAACAGGAATTTGTCTCCCCTACTGCCTTTAAGAAATAATAGGAAGGAATCTTGAAAGACTCTAAAAAATGTCTTTCCCTCAATATCAGATTTTTTTTAAAAAAGCATAGTTTTCTTTACTTATATATGAAGTGCTATTTCTTTTCCTGCTAAGTGTGACTCTTTTACTAGAGACAACAAAACCACTCCTTATTCCTAAATACAATGCAATTCTTCCCTTCCTCCAAGCAGTGATAAAAAATGGGGAAATTTTTAAATCCAGATTAGTTTGGTGTGATCCCTGCATCAGTAGGCCATACTTTTAATGACCAATATTCTCTTAGATACAGAGTAAAAGTAAACTTAATAAGGTCTCATAGAGTTTTCCATTTATGCTATGTTGTTGTAAATATTATTTCATATTCTTCTTATACTGATAGCAGAATTCTGACCTGCCCAATCAAAAGCTTTAAAATTACCTGGGCAAGGAGCATTTACACCTCACAATGATTTCCAGGTGCTTTGTTTTCTTTTTGTAGCTCTCCCTTTAACAAATGTAAGAAGTTTTAGTTCAGAGATTTAGCATCAGAGGAGAGGCAAAAAAGTGGTTCTCATTTTGTCTCACCTTCCCACCTTGAACTTTGTGAGTGTTGCTACTGACACACTATTTAATTGCTATTGTTGTGGGGAAAGATCTACCTAGATTAAATGTAAGCTGTCATAACATTCTGGATATGACCAGACAATGTCCTTTTACGTCATGTGAGAATTTTTCCCATATTTAAAGCCTTTGGTTCCCTAATTTCACCAATTCTTGTCTGAATAGATTAATTAGGACCAGGATCCACTCAGCTTTCAAGTTGGAAACATGAAAAAATTCTGAATTTTCTTGGCTTCCAGACTCATAATAACCTTTTATTTTTGCCTTTGTGTATGTGATTAATAGTAGCACGATGTTTTGGCTTAGCAAAAAGAATACCTGTCCAGACACCTTTTTGAATATTACACAGCAGAAATTTTATGAGAAAGTCTCTTGAAGATGTGGAGGCTTCGGTTCTTCAGAGATTGATGCCACTGATTGTCTGGAATTAGATGTGTCAGGTCTGTATTTCACTGTCAATTGAAATGAACTCAGAATTAAATGGAGTTCAGTCCTCTCATCTTCCTCCTGACATCAAACAGCTTTGGAATTTGCTTGCACTTCAAATAGAGAGAGAAACATCCTTTTGATGTGCTGCTGGTTAGAGCACGGTTTTCTGGCATGTGGGCCACATACTGCTAAAGAGTCACACTAGGGCCGAATTCGTAACCAGTGTTTCAAAGAGCGAAAAACAGGAATCATGGGGAAATTTCAATCTACTTGTCAAAACAGGAAAGACAAAGACTGAGCTGGAAAAAGAAAATAAATCCCTTTATAAACCTGGGGGAAAAAGTAGGGCCACATTAGCGGTCACTGTATCTCAGCACTCACAAACTACATCTGGCCTGCAGTACACAGGCTGTAGTGTAACCCCTCTTATCCTTGAGAAAATAGTAATAGATGCAAGTAGTACTTTTGCAAAGTCTTGCATTTTCTGTTATGTCAGCAAAGGTCTGACACTGGGAACTTTGCAGGCTCATTTTCAAAGGTGAGAGAAATTATGTCATTTTGGCTCAAGACCTCTATATTGATATCTATTCTATTTATGCTGGGACTTTTTAGTCCAATCCTATATGTGGTATTTACCTGCAACTCAGGCTGTGAGCTCATCTGAGTAATTCACTTTTTCTGCCCATATGATTACTACTAGTGATTTAAACAAAACTATTAGATCATGAGAATAATTTCTATAATACATATAATAGTTCTAATATCTACTTTTCTTGAGCTCTGTACTCCTGTTAAGGGCTGAATCTGAAAAAATAATCTTTTCTCATTTCTTGGATAATATAAAATCTCCTTTTTTTTATTTCTCTCTTTGCTTGGATTTTATAGATATAGGTACCTATTAGATTAGGCATGACATGAAATGTAAACTATTTCAGAGTTCTCACAGAAAAAAAACAGAAAACTATTAACTTACATAAAGTATTTTTTCAATGTTTTTAAAAACTCTACAGAGTAAACGTTACAAAAAGAAGGAAAAATTTTACATTTATATCAAGTTCAGTACTTCTGACTAACTACAGATGTCAATCAAATGTAGTAAAAAAATTGGCTCTGACAGATGAGCTCTTCAAAGCAACTTTGGCTGAGGATAAAACAAGTCTCAAATTTGCACATGAAGTATTCGGAGCCTCAGACAACAAGCTTCAATACATTATTTTAGTCTCAGTGTCATAATTTTCCCGTGCTTTATAAGCAGGTTACATTTTTATTCTTGTTACATTGCTCAGCTGGCTTCAGCCCAACTTGATATTTTGCTGCCCTTATCATCTTTTCTCTGCAGCTTCTGATTGACTGTAATTTTTTACTTCTTTCTCTGTCTTGCTTGCATCACCCTTTCCTCTTTCCACTATAGGGCATTTATTATTGCCCTTTCTCTTGGGAGCAATCACTGCTGAATACATATTAGATGTTTTTTGATCCTGGTGCTTTCTTTTCACTGAGAGATGGCTGTCTCTTCTGTCCCTTGCCATTGTCAGACAGACCCCTAGTAACATAAATCTGCAGAACTCTGCTGCCTTCATTGGAATAACTCTGCTTTGTATTAGCAAAGGGTCTGGCTTGAAATTCAAGGATGCTTCTCGTGTTACACCTCAAGAACAGCATTATTACTTTCTCTCTTCAGTTTAAAGTCTTGTATTTAAAGAGAAGGACACAGTACCCTCTTGTAATAGCATAGTATCTTTTAATAAGGTTTATGTACTTTTAAAATGTAAAATAGATTTTACAAAATCTTTTTGGTTCCACTCATTTAGGTGGTCACATTTATTTTGGGGAAGATCTGTAGAGACTTTTGATAGGAGGTAATATGATACTGGTACTGAAAGAGTCCTTAAGGCTGTGAAATCAACAGATTGAAAGATCTTTGAGATCACAGGAACAGAGCTCAGAAGACAGACACTTCTGCTGCTCTGTACCTTGTTACTGTTTAAATTACTGTAGGAATATAAAACTCAGCCTAGGACCAGCAGCAAAAGCTCATCACAAGTGGGGTGGAATGTACTTTTGAACCTTGTTGAAAGGGTGACATTTGAGGCTCTTCCTGTAATACAGGCCAGGATTTCAGTGACTGCACTAGCACTTCCTAACTGATCTTCGGGGTGGAAAACCAACTATCAGACAGCATTCTTTGTTGTCTCCAACACAAATGCCCCTTCAGTGAACATCAGAACCCTCTCCAAAGCACAGAGATCTGTGTAGCTTTGTACCATGGCATTACTGCACTAAGGTTCCCGTTTGCCATTGTTCAGGGGACATAAGCATTAATTAGATTAAGAAAAAAAAAAAGTATGAAAACCTGTCTAACTTTTCCCAGTTAAAAGAGAGGGGATGGAAAATGTTAGATCAGTTCTTAACTAGACTGCCAGAGAAAGGAGAAGGAAAAACTGCAGTTTTCTGCTGATTGAGTAGGAGAGCAGTGCACCGTGACAGCAGTCTCTCCCACATGCCATCCTTGTTGAGGAAGGCACATGTGCCTGACCTTCTCCAAGACGATCTGAAGCTTTGCCATCTCGTGTTTCTGTGCCCCAAAAGGGAACCAGGGCTGTGTTCCTGTTTGGGCCTTGACCCAGTAATACTCCCACTGATCAAATTAGCTGTAAGTAAGCCCTTAGCCACTATTGATGGAAGTGATACCACCACGAGGTACTCCTCTGTATACCACTGCTTGTGTTTCTAGAGGTCTGGACAAGGGAGTGCCAATTTCCCTGGCGAGTCAGGTAACATTCCTATGGAACCACAGAGAATTCCCTCCCTCTTCATTATGTCGTCAAGTTTTAAGTAATTCATATTTATAAATTTCTTCTGATGAGGGAATATTACATAATTCCGAATTAATTCTTTTTCTGCAAATCTGATTTTTTTTTTCCCTTCTGTCCTGCAGCCAATAAAATGCTATTAAATAATACAGGACCCCTGCTATTTCGCACGAAGCTGAGATAAGGGGTATTATTACTCCCCTTCTGTCTATTTTGAGTGTCTTATCTGTCACCTGTGCAAAACTGTGTTTGCCTGTGTTCTTTCATCAGCACAGCATAGCTGCAAAGGCTGCCTCAAAAGTTCTGTGATACCGTAATTCAGGTTTTAGTTGCACACAAGGTCCTTATTCTTAGGTTTTGCCTGTACTACTATGAAGGCTATCCTTTGGCCCTTCAGGAGAACAGTGGGACACACTGTAACCATAAGAAGAAACTTTATTTTCTGAAAAGACGGCTAGTTGTTACATTTATATTTAATATCATTTTTACATTGTAGCATCCAAGATGATAGTAACAGATTTTAATACTGTTCTGAGATAGGTGAACTTCTAGTAATCAGATGTTTTCTGTTGCTCTTACTAAATTCTACTGGGAGTGATTTTCTAATTCTAGATTGCAATTGTCTTCATCCTAACAACCTCTTTTTTTTTTTTTTTTTACATTTTTTAGTAGTTCTTCTTTTAATAATAGGTTGATACCTTGCACTGGTGGTATAGCAGTGCTCTTGGAAAGTATGTGAGGCACACTTCTTATGCCACAGAGCGAAAAATGGATGAGATACTCAGCACTATCACCTCAGATAACAGTAAAAAGGTGGGTGAATGCTGCAATACACATAGATTTTATCCTGAATGGGCTGTGAACAAAGAAGGACTTTCAGTTCCATCTCTTTGGCATTCTCTGTGGTTTCCATAAAGGTTTAAAAACCCTTTTATTACTTAAGTCAAACAACTATAGGCTTTTGCCCAAACTGAAATACATCATGACCGGTCTGTGGACATATGTTTGGGCATATATTACGTATTACATAATCTTACACCAGTAAAACTTCTTTCATGCTAAAGTGCTTTAATAACTGCTAGCCGTAATTGGTTTTGGCCTATCTGGGTGGTATTTGCTGTGAATGAGCTCTTCACAGATTTTGCAGCTGTACTCCTCTGGTGCCAGATTGGAGACTGGTGGGTAGTAATCAGAGAAGTGCTTTGTCAGCTAAAGGACCATGGCCAGATAAATTTGAGAAAGGCAAAGCCTTACCTGCCATTGCCTCATGTTATGCAGTCACTGTCAGGTCTGATGCTTGCTTTTTCATCTTGGAAGCAAAAGTATCACACTATCCTTCCATCCTGTATAGGCAAATTTGTCTGTATCTTGGCCCTTCCTTCCTTCCCTTCCTTCCCTCCTTCCTTCCTATCAGGACAAATCAAACAAAGGAATACGTTAGGGTGTGCTTCACAGACTCCTGTTCTCCATGAGCAACATAAATATTCAGTGTGTTCTCGGTTGTTCTGTTTAGCTGGAAGTATTACAGCAAATAAACCTACCCTAACCTGTTCTGTGTTCTGAGGAAAACTATCAAAATTTACTGTGTCATAGAGTCCATGAAAGAAAAAGCTAAAATTTGGGACTTAATCCTTTTGGGGAGAAAATGAGAGCCCATACAGTCCTGGATAATACTGGGAAAAGATGCCTATTCTCAGAAACTTCCCTAACATGCAAGAAAGGTACGAGGTAAGTGTCTATCCCTCTTCTGTCACCTACACCTTGGGGAAGCCACGCTGACCTTTCTCCCACTGTTTAACAGTGCTGAGGTGGTTGGATCCCAGCACGACCACAGTCCCATCACCAGGTGACTGCCTGACACTGAGACAGCTGACACAAAAGCAAAATACTCTGGAATTCAATAAATCTGGGCTTTATCACAATGTTATGCCAGTACTATCTATAAACCTAGTGCTCTTTTTTCAGTTTCTCCTCCAAATAAGTGGAGTACCAAGAAAACCTATAGCAAATATGTATCTATATGCATTTGATAAAGCAAATCACATTCAGTTAAAATCCATTTTAAGATAAGTCTTAAATATTGGCCCATATAGGCTGAATCACCTAGAAATACATCTGCTAAACTACATTAATGAAGCTTTTGAAAAAAAAGGTGTTATAAGCATGTCTATGTGTTTACATGTAAAAGGACATTAAAATAAAATATGAGGTTTCAATCAGGACAGCTTTCATAAATACAGACGGATTTAGATATTTGTCTATATCATGTTAAAAGGTTTCAGAAGCAGGTTTTCTTTCTAACAGTTCTGCAGATGAGTGTTTTAATCACTACGGATATGGGGTGCGTTCTTGTCCTTGGGAGGTGGTTTGCTCTTGACTTCAAAGGAGATGGAACATCCTTCACAGACTCAGGAAGGACGAAGAATCTCTAAAGATTCTCTAAATCAATAAATCTCTTAAAAATGTGCCTTACAGGCCCAACACTTTCTTAAATGTACACTTTCTAATATCAATATTTATCAAATTATATTCAAAACAATGAGGTGAAAAGGTAGCTATTGGCTATTTTCCATATTCTTCTAGATCTGACAGGTTATTTTCCCTCTTTTTTTTAACTATTTTCTGAATTTTTCTTTTTGCTCTTCATTCCAGCACAGTGCGAAAAAGATACTTCCTTTCCTTTTCATGACTGCACTTCAAATATTTATCCTGTAGTTACTGTTTATCCTAGCTACCTGTACCTGGTACTTCATTTTCCCCTTCACTGTCTGAAATCCCAGTACCTTGTCAATGCTAGGGATGAAAAAAAGCTGTGCAGAACATCAGCTGACATTAATTAACCTTGATTGTAGGGAAACTGCTTTTTTATGCTGGTGAGTCATAAGGCCTCAGTTTTCACCAATGACCAAAATCACATCCTAATAGGGATGTGATAAATCAGGGGCAAAAATCTTCCAATTTTCACTTAAAATTACATTGAGGAATAGGGAATTCTTCAAAGTGAAAGCGAAATTTCTTATACAGAAATTCAAAAGGTTAACTGACAAAATGTTTGGAAATATCTATCGTTTGTGATTATATTGCTTGTTAAGTCGTGCCTGATCTGCTGAGCCTCCTGATCCTTTTTCTAATTACAGATAATTACATTATGTTTTGTGGTTTTTGTTTTAATAAAATGATGTCTTGTTTAATTTAAAATGGTAGGATTATACTATTGAATAGCAAGTACAGTAGAATTGTACTATTTTATTTACAAAATACTGCACATTTAGAAAATCAGTTACCCAGTCTCTCTTGGCAAATATTTAATATCTTCTGGTTGAAATTAGATGTTACATATGATTCCAGTGAAAATCACCATGGGAACGTTTCATTATTTAAGTCTGTGAGAGGCTGGAGGGGAAGGGGCTTAGCCATCAAAGTTTAACAACATATTACTAAATTTAAGCACTGTAAAATTCTCTTTTATTATGTTAGAGTATAAAGGTCAAATCTGACTTTAAAATAAAAGGTAAATTTAATCTCTGTTATAACTCTATGGAACTGCATGAGAGAAAGAAGATATGTGGTACGGGGAAGACGAGAAAGAAAATTGAACCAAATTGAAGCAAACCAAAGTACTTCTAATGTATAAAAACTACTGGAGCGTATTTTATAGAAGTTCCACATGTGGATTACATTTTTATTATCCTCTTTAACTTGCTAGACTCCTTTTCTGGCAACATGCTGAAAATCTGTAACATCTAAAGATATGAAATACAATCTAATATTTATACATTCTGTGTATATAGTCTGTTAAATTATTGTATACAAGTGATAATATAGCAAGCTGTTAGGATGATACCAAAAGTAAATACATTATTTCTGCCAGATGCCTTCTTAGAGATGTACCATCTATCACACATATGGAGACAATTTCTACCTTAAAAGATATAAAAAGGCCCCACGGCTACAGTGAAGTTACAGGAATGTAAAAGTCAATCTGACACTTGAGATATTTTATTTATAAAACAGAATTTTGGCCTGTTTCTTTTTTACCTTGCAGCTTGAATACTCATTTATATGTGTTTGAAGTGGCTGTAAAATATTAAAATTGAGATCATTATTTCCAGTTCCTCACATTGGAGTGAATGGTTTACATGCAGGTGAGAGACAGCCTGTGTTACTAGACAGTGATGAAGCTGGCACACCTATGAACAGCTGCCTTCTAGCAGGTATTGTTTCCTAATGCCATCAAGAATCTTTAAACAGGCTGGTTCAGCATTACATTTCCTGGGTCTCTGAAAAGACTTTTTCTTTACTGCATTTTTTATATAACCATGTCTGGAAGCATTTAGAAAAATGTCTTTACAGTATTCATGTTCTGAATGGATGGTAACAGATTATATCTGAAAACCAGTTGTGACTACAGTTCACACTTGCATCACTCCAAGTTATCTATCTGCCCTTGTATCTGTCTAACTACTAAGAATTTGTTCATGGTGAAGATCTGTAACTGTCACTTCATTATATAAAATATTTATATATTCTTCCTACAAACATTACAGTGAAAACTCTAAGGTTTCCAAAACATGTCAGAAATTCATTCCTGAGTCATTTGCCTGTCTGGTTACATCCCAGTGCAACCCATTCTGGTCCTTCATTACAATTACTGTTAGTTGAACACAAATGTTCTTGGAGATTTTCATCTGCAGAGAATGCAGTCTAAGATTGCTGTGTAACTACAGAATCCCTGCATCACAGAAGAACTTGGGCTGGAAGGGTCATCTGCTACAACCACCGCTGCAATGAGCAGGGACATCTTCAACTAGATCAGGTCGCTCAGAGCCCCATCCAGCCTGACCTGGAATGTTTCCAGGAATGGGGCATCTGCCACTGCTCTGGGTAACCTGTCCGTGTTTCACCATTGTGAAACGTGTCTTCATTAAATCTAGTCTAAATCAAACCTCTGTTAGTTTGCAACAGACCCTACTAATTTTTTTTCTCTATCTTTCTTAAAAGTCTCCATTAAATATTGAAAGGCCACAATAACCTCTCCCTGGACGCTTCTCTTCTCCAGACAGCACAGCCCCAGCTATCTCAGTTTTTCATCACAGGAGAAGTGTTCCATCCCTCTGATGATTTTCATGGCCCTCCTCTGGACCCTCTTCAACAGGTCCATGTTTTTCCCATGCTGAGGACTCCAGAGCACTATTGCACATGAGGTCCCACCAGAGCAGAATCACCTCCCTTGACCCACTGGTCAAACTTTTGATGCAGCCCAGGACACATTTGGCTTTCTAGCCTGTGAGAGAACACTGCTGGCTCACACTGAGCTTTTCATCCACCAGTATCCCCAAGTCCATCTCAGCAAGGCTGCTCTCAGTCCATTCGTCCCCCAGCCTGTGTAGATGGTGGAGGTTGCCTCAACCCAGATGCAGCACCTTGCACTTGGCCTTGTTGAACCTCATGAGGTTCCCATGGGGCCACTTCTTGAGCTTGTCCAGGTCCCTCTGGATGATATCCTGTCTTTCACGTGTGTCAACTGCAGCACTCAGCTCGGTGTCACCTGCAGATGTGCTGAGGGTGCACTTGATTCCATTATGTCATTGTCTAAGACATTAAACAATACTAGTCCCAATATGGACCCCTGAGGCACTGGTGTATTCTAATTCCTCAAAAAACACTGAATTTAAGACACCCAAATTGTGCATCCTTCTGTAGGATGGCAAAGAGCCTGATTCTGAGTGGGAACTTTGGATGTCAGAATAGCACAAAGACAATGCTGCATGAAGTTCAGTTTTAATTTTTTTTAATATCATTTGTTGGTTTTGTTAGTTCCTTATTGAATTTTTTGTATAATTACTTTTTTCCCCTGTTTCTCTGAAATTACTGCTTTTAAATTAGACTTATATTACCCCATTTATTTTGATATTCACCACCAAAATACTCACCTAATATACCATGCATGTAGGAATGTGTTCCTCCCATAAGTTAATTTGTTTCTCTGGTCTTGTGTTTTGTTCTTCTAAATGCTTTACAACATAAACCAACCTTGGTCTTGACCACCTCTACTTCATCTGTCCCCTGTGTCAATAATGATTCACAATCTCGGGAAACAGGACTCTCTGCCTACTTCAGGAAAAAAAGGGTCTCTTTTTTCCTTATGAAATAATAGCATTAGTGTAAAATGTATATTTTTTAAAGAGATAAGTTTTGAGCACAGGAAAACTGTTTTATGGATTGAAAAAAACCAGTGGGCTCTATTATCTAATAGTGTTAAATGATTGGAGTGCTCATCTGCTGCCTGTTAGACCCATCAGTTTTCCAGAGTGTCCAGCTGTGCATATAAATGGTCTTTAATGTTGTTATTGATGAGACTGTGGGCAGAGCAGTGCTGCTAAACAAAAGGAGAGCCTTGAATGCAGTGCTGGCGTCCAGAGTTTCTCTGCAGAGAGCAGCAGGATTTAATGTGATTAGAGACTTGTGGCTGGCATTGAGCCTGAACACAAAACCAGAGGCATTTGCTCTGCCCCAGCAAACACTGGTTCAGAGGTCAGAAACCATCAGCACCTGGGAGGGTAGAAAATAGATACAAGACCTGGGCTGCAGAATCAGATAAAGGCAGAGAGAAGCAACACAGCTATTTTGGACCACTTCATGTGCGCTGCTCGGGCAGAGCTCATTAGTGACCAGCTGAAGAATTGTGCCTGTCTACCAAATGCAGAGCACAGCTCCTAAGAAATACTTAAATCTGAATTGTGCTATTTTTCCTTGTCTGGCATAGTGCAGTTTGGGCCATCTCCGTCTCACGTGTTCCCTCCTGCTGCAGGGAGGGAGGTTCTTGCAGGCCCTGGACAGGAAGGAGCAGCTTCAAATTTACTTCCTCCTGTCAAATACTTACAGGGGCCAGGGACAAGCATCTCAGGGTGTCTGATGTGGCTTATCCACATGTGTTTGGGAGGCAAAGAGCCTCAGTTGCCTCTTACTCTAGACCAAACCACACATCATGGCACCACGGAACATATATCAGACGGGGGCAGGGCACTCAGGATCCAGGAGTATCTAGGCTGTGCTGTCTCATAGGAGTTCTTGGTTGTTTTTCTGCTGCTAAAATATGTTTATGCTGTTGAAATTGTTGCTGTGCTATTGGCCCGGATGTTTGCCCTTACCAGCCAAGAGTGGGAGACAAGGTCTAACCCAAGGTACAGCAGAGCCATATGACTCCTACTGAGAGGAAAGGCTGCCATCTATCCATGACTCTAATGATTTTTTCAAGGTCTGGCTATGAAGGAACAATCCATATCTGGTGTGGGCAATTTTTCAGTATGTAGTGAAACAAGTGTACATTTCTGTATCATCACAAATAAATACATATCTGAGTAACCCTGCTGGATCTCCCAACACTGACAGAAAGCTTGGTCCAGGACTCTGGCAAGACTGAGTCTTAGCTACCTCCTCAAATACTTAACTTTGCAGACAGAGATATTAATGAGGACAGCAGCAGTAGCTTGTGGTATTTATGAATTCTGAGCCCTAGATATCGAAAAAGTGTGAAATAAGAGGCTATTTTTCCACTTCATCTCTCTTCTATTTATATGGATCCACATGTGCATAATTCAGTCACAGGGAAAATATGAGCAACTACACTGGGAANGATTTAAAACTAGATGGGGAAACAGCTGGCACAAAGATCCTTTCCACAGAAGTGAAAGAGTCTGGAACAAATTGCCCACCAACGGCTAAGCAATAGTGAGAAGAGCTTTTTGGCAACCAGCCTTTGCAAGAGGAAATTGAAATTAAAAATCTTTTCAGTTTGTGTCATTTTAAGTAGAAATTGTCTGTGCAACTTGAGCCAATTGAGAGCACTTCTGCAGTGCTCACACAATTGGATCTAATAATTTTTAGTATAATTAGATAAGATGCTGTACATACATTATATGTTTTCCAAAGTCTTACTGATAAGTAAGATTGAGATTCTTAATCAATAATTATAAGCAATTCAGACCATCCATCTCTCTCAGGCAGTTGCCCTGTGATATATTTTGCATTATATTACAGGCACAATGTTACTTCCTGAGTGTTTGCCAGTCTCTCTGCAGACCTCATTTCTCTTAGTTCTGCTCAGTTTTATTGGACCTGCAGTGAGAACATAAGTCCCTCTTGCATCTTTCTGCAACCTGTGTCTTTGAAAAACATTCCTTTTCGCTCCAATGTCTTGTAATAATTTTCAGCTTTATGCCATATATTTCTTTAAATTTGCCTGACAATGAATTCTAAACTTCTTTTTGGCGGTAATAATCTTGGAACATTTTAGGGAAACTGAATTTTCTCACCATCAGAAATACTGCCAGTATTGAATTAAATATTGAAGAACGAGCTGGTTTTAGAGAAACAAGTGCTATTTTGAGTCTCTTAATTTTGGAAACAATTGCCCCAGATGTCTTAATATGAGCTGTCATTTGTGAGACCAATGAAAGCAAATTATCTCTCCTTTCCTCATGTCATTGTCATTTCTGGTGAGAAGCTGGAGAGTTTCATAATTCATTGTGGGTCTAAAGGGCATAATCTACTTTTTTCTCACAGTGCGGCCAGACTAATGTGTCTGGCAGGATCTGCTCCTGAAGACAGCAGCTGCTTCATAAATCAGACAGGTTTGCAGTCTGCATTACAAATTGATCCTTAAGACATAACCTGTTGCAGCAGAAACTGTTCAGCTATTATTTGGTACCAGTGATAACAACGCTGACACCTCAGCTCATTCCCTGTCTGGTTATGGAAGTAAAGATGCTTCCATGTACAAAGAGCTTATGACTCACTGCATGTTACTGTTACACCATCTTTTTCCTGTTTGTTGAATCTGCACGAGCTTAAATGCAGAAGTCATAAAGGAGAAAAAGGACAGCTGGGGAAATGAAACATCAGACTGCATGAATGTGACATTTGCTGAGCTCCTGTTTTTAGGGAAGCCAGACAGCAATATAGGCTAATTATATGAACCCAAGAAATTTGTGTTTCATGGAATTTGCTTCTTTTTGTTTCGTCCCTAAATATGTGCATAGGTACAGGAGACTGTTAATTCTGCTATCAAATCAGCTCCCATACAGTTTTGAAACCTTAGTTCAAAATGTGAATTTCCTTATCACAGAGAATGAGACTCAAATGGAATTCAACAGTGAAAAAACTACATTCTCACACATCATGGGCTTCTTGCAATGTATTTTCATTTTTTGAGCTGTTTTTTCTAAGGGGGGCAGTAGGCAGTTTCTAAGTAGCCTGCTTTTTGAAAACATCTTAAACTAGGCAAAAACCAAAACATATAAAATCACTGTTCATTTTAAGAATATAAACTGAATTGGAAGCTGTGCTGAAAAAGAATTGAAGACTAATAAACTCAGGAATGTTATCTTAGTCACTACATTCTTATAATCACACTAATGGGAATGATGGCAATTTTCAAATGAAGCTTGATGAAATCTTTCCAGTGTTCACAGATTTCAGGGTTGGCTTTTTTCAAATATACTTATGCTGGTACTGTACCAGACAAATCTTCTCTGATTTACAGCAAGGAATGTCTAAAGGTATATGATTGTAACTGATGCGTAGTGGCAATATTTTTAGGAGGAATATGTTCTTAATGCTGATGGATTCAAAAATTAACCACATCAGGTAGTAAGATCTTACTAAGTCTCTAGTTCTTGCACTAGAAGGCCTTTCTAAACTCTTGAGTATCATATTCAGTTGTTATAAGTTCTCAGTTTTACCAAATTGAAATGCAGCAAAAGTGGCATAAAGCCTAGAGGAAGGAAGAAAGACTGTGACTGTGGAAAAGAAGAGAAAGGCAAGGCAGGCTAATCCTCAGAGTTGAGTTTTACATGGTATGTGGATGAGAGAAGTCCCAGAATGCTGCAAGCATTTTTTAAAAGAGAAAGACCTCACCTGTAGGGAGTTGTCCCAGTGTAATTATGTTGCAAGGGAATATCAGTTGGGGCTTGGGACACAGAACGCTTTTGCAAGAACACATAGATTTAGGTCTTTGGGAATTCTTCAAGTGAAACAGAGTGTGTCTATGTGTTACGCGGAACCGTGCAGCTGCAGCTGTGGAGATCCCAGGATTATCTTTTCAGATCAAGTTATCCACTTTCTCTCAAATGTGATTTTATTAAACAGTAGTGCTGTGGCACTATGAAGGAGACAGCAATAATCTACGTAACTAAGTATCATTACAATATTAATGATGGCAATGAAATGACTGCTAATTTTAATCAGTAATGAACTTTATGTTTTGACAACCTTCAGAGCAGCAACAATATTCTTATTTGAGTCTGGGTTTTGAGGCACAAAATAAATTACTTCCCTGAGGGAGTAACTGTGCAGCAGCCCTTCACGAAATCAGCTGTCTCAGCTGTTTCATGCACTTCAGGTTTCTCTAAGCCTCTTGAATTTGCTGTGGGCTAAGGCACCAGACTATGAAAATGTACATTAACTTCTCATCCAGTGGTAACCTGTTTGTTGGTCTGAGCTCTTTCACAGCTGAAAATTGACAATTGAGGTAGCGAACAAAATCCAAATTTTGTGACTTTAACAATACAGCATCCTAGTCCCTGCTGTGTAGCACTGACTTTCAAATGCCCGTGTCTGCCTTTTTCAAAATATTCAGCCCTCGTGGATCCAGATGTGTGCTGGATTACATCAAACATACCCTATTCCTGCCCATATTGAGCAGATCTTTATTTTATTATTTTTACCCAGAGAACAGATTTCAGTATCAAGGGTTTGAAGTGTTTCTATAAACAGAATGGGAAACTACTCCAACTTTGTCAGAAGATTCATTATGAGGAAGGTTATGCATTTGCACCTAGTTCTTGTGCTGCCTCCAATGCTGAATATTAGCGGTGGTCTTTGGTCTCATCCCACACAAATACAGTTTTTATTGGCAAAAACTGATCTGGGCTGCTACAACTTCTGCATATTTTAACATTACAACGTTTATCCAGCAGAACCTTTTGCAAGCATCCCCCAGCAGAAGAATCCATTTCAGCTCTGCCATTCCCCAAGACTCCACTCTCAGCTCCTCCAGCCTCACAGCAGATCACCTCTCTAAAAGTGCAGTGCCATACACCAGCTGGGCGTGGGGTTAATCACCAGGGCACAGCTCAATACTTTCACTAACACAAAAAGCTGGGTGGATTCCTGTGCTGTTGCTGTTAAATACTGACTTTCTGTAAAAAAGTTTTACTCCCACTGTTCTCATCTAGAATTCCCTCTCTTCCTCCATTTAATTATGTAAGATAATGCTTGTTTCTTTTGGAGATGTTATATGTCATTGCAAAACTTGACAGGGAATGCAGCTTTTACAGTTAATTATTTTTAAAGAGGAAGAACTAGAGATAGGAAAACCATCTTTTAACTGTAAGCAGCTTCAGCTCTCACAGTACATGAGCACACTCTGTTGGATTGTTCTGATAATGACTGTGCAGAGGAAATGGTCATTTTGTTTGAAAGACTTAAAACTTCATTTCAAAAAAGAATAAAGTAATCTTCATACCAGTATAATACTCAAATTAAATATATTCCAACTGTAAGTTTCTGAATCCAAACCCCTAAAATATTAAATGCAGAGATTATATGTTGATTACTTGCAGCAAATAAATAAAAAAGGAACATTTTCAACTCTAGCCCAAAGTCATACTGTCATAAATTAAAAAAACAAAACAAAACAACAACAAAACAACAACAATAACAACAACAACAACAACAAAACAAAAAGCAAAAATGGAGCACAGATGAGTTGTTTCATTTCATATTCTCTATTAGTTTCTATATAATGACAAAGGTTTTCACAAATAGATGCTCTAAACTGATCTAATTCATCCTCGTACCTTCTGCATCTCCCCTGATAGAGGGAATTGGAAATAGGGAACATTCAGATACAAAAAGGCAGATTGTGAAATCATCCTGCTAAATTTATAAGTGGTCCCAGTGAGATCATGCCCAGCTATCAGGTTTTACAAGATTCATAGAATCATAAAAAGGCTTGAGTTGGAAGGGGCTTTAACGATCATCTGGTTCCAAGTCCCATGCCATGGGCAGGGATGTCACTCACTCGCCCTAGTGGGTCCATTCCCATGAATGAATTTCAAAACTACTCCTGGGGAACCATTCAGGCATCCGAGAACTGCCCCTCTCAGTTAGAGAGCACAGCACATGCAAATGTTGTGCTGAATAATGATAAGGTTGATGTTCATCATGAGCTTACATGCTTATGGGCCCTTGAGACAGTGGAATGACAGAATTGCATTCAATTAGACATTGTTGTTCCAATACATGTAGTTTGAATGTGCTTTGCACACTCTAATTACAGTTTCTTTGATGACCACTATGATTACTTGAATGACGTGTAATCCAGTTTGGGAAAGATTACTAACATGCATTTTCTTACGCACTTTAGCCTCAGTAATGAAGTCAGAAAAAAGTTGTGAGAGACCCATACTTTAATTTTTTTTCTCATGAAATATTTAAATTAGGACTACTTAATTAATTTAAAGTCAAATCCAATTTATCTCCTCAAATTTGAATGCTGTATTGCATATGATATACTACTATCACAGCCAGGACTGTAACCAATGTAACCCAGCATAGCCTTGCTGCAATACAGCTGTGCTCTTTTGGATCTCTGCTGTGATAAATCATAAATATTTTCTGTATTAGTGCTTAGCTTATATATTTTTGTGGACCTGGAGTGAGAGAATCACATCCAGTCCATGTGGGCCGGACAGGACCTATGTATCACCCAGCTACTTCCTGATCTTATTACATCTGGTAAGAATAAATGTTTACTGGCAGTTCATTTCAAACTTTGTTTATTCTCTCTTGTTCCATTTGAACTCTTAAACAATATTTTGTTTCACACACTTGGCTGGCCTCCTCCCTATCATAAAGAAAGGGTTTCACCAGCTTCAAGTACCCTGACCTTGCTGAGCCTTCAGAGGATAAACAGTTAATGGAGTACACAAAGACAAAGCGCGCTGTGCGATTTGACCCGTAATGAGGGATGGCGTGAGACCCGGCATCTCAGGCGAGCGCACACTTGTGCTCAGGTCAGGGCGCTAGGGAGGAGCCAGGCCCCTTTCAGGCATCCAAACCTCTTTGTTTTCCAGGAAAGGCAAAAACCTCAACTCAGACTCCTGAGGGGAAGTACAGAACCAAACTCAAAAGGGCATTTTTATCTTTGAATGCCATAGATATTGAGGTCAGCATGCTTCTCAGCAGAGGTGGCACGTAGCAGGGGAACTCTCCCTTTTCTCCCCAAGGTTTAGGCATGACTGCCTTTGCAGAAGACAGATTGTAGCTTCAAAACAGTTTAAAGCAAGAAACATAAAAAGGTGAGGCAAACAGTACAACATGATGGCTGATTGGAATGTTATGTACTTCTCGGCTGGAAACCAGTTGAAGATAAACCAGAGGAACCAGTGCTCAGTAACATTTATTTTGGTTTAGTCTAGAGATTCTTATTCCTTTTCTATCAGATGTTTAATGGGATCATTACTAGGGTCACCACAGCACATTTAAGAGCATAAGGTTTCTTACATATTTGACACCAGTATGAAATGTAATTTAAAACTAGCTTATCCTCTGTCACGTATGAAGCCCCAAATCTTTTACAATCCTCTCCCTCAGACAGACAGACTAAAGCTGTCTCTGTGAACTATAGCTGTGCCTTGACAGAGACTAACTATCCCATTTCTACAAACAGGGATTTTTACAAGTGGGAAATTAGTCTTGCATTTGGTTCTCCCTGCTTTTTCTGAGATTGAGACTCTTGTTACACAGACAGGCTGGTCAAGTTTTGTTATGGGCTCCCTCCATTTTAAAATGTTTGCAGAGTCGGACTCTCTGTGATGTTGAGTCAAATTCAAAAAGATGGCATATGCTCTTCTCTGTCTCCTGCCATGGACAATCTTACATTCCTTAATCTATAAACCCAGTAGTTTTTCCAGAAAATAAGCAGTTCTGGGGAGAAAACACAGCCTGCTCTGCATACCTCTGGCAACTGATGTTCTCTAATCACCCCAGGAAGTTCACACAGTGCTTCATTGTGGTGTTCCTTTTGATGGCATAACCTAAACCTTTCTTACAGCACCTGAAGGTCATGGCTCTTTTTTAACCACCACAGGTGAAGTAAACCCTGTTTTCATCTGTTTCAAAGTGTGTCTGATCATTAAATCCAAAACTGATAAATGTTCCCTTTCCTCATCTCATTAGTCATTAGTCAATAAGACTATCTCAAAAAACTATAGCCTGATCCAAATCAGTCTTCTACCTGGGCACTTTGAAACTAAGAGGTGAAATTTGCAGCTCATAATTGCATCTCATTTATAAGCATTTTTTGAGTTTTCTGTATTCATTCATTCAATCTTTCAAGATTAAAAATTGTGTTTTTATTGAAACACAAGAAGAAAAAGCCTACTAAACTTGCATTTTTCAGAAATTATACAGCTTCATATATACATAGTGATTTCTTACTTGCATATTGGTTTGTACTGTTATATATCTCCATGAAAAGACATCAAATTGGTAAAACATTTAGAGAGCTTTATAGAGTGTAAATGGCTTTAATTTCTCTTCAGTGGCAAGATTCTCACTTTAAGCTTTGTAAAAATTATTTAATGCTGAAGTAAAATAAAATTTATCTAAAACGTCAGCTTGTTCTGGTGATCTGGAGTAAGATGGTAAAAGACCATCAAACAAAGAAGACATGATACAGAAAGGGATGGTTGAAGGGTAACATAACTTACAGCAGTGTGCTAAAAAAAGTCTAATATTCAACTGTAGCACAATCCAGAGTTTCAGTATTTTGTGGATGAGAAGATTTAAGTCTTGTAGGGGAAGGGGCCATAGGGATATATGCAGAGAGCAAACAGTAATATAGTAATAAACAGTAATAATATATTCTTCTACTCTCTTCTATAGAGTAGAAGAATAAACAGGATAATTCTGGGAGGCATTTTAAAAGTCAGAGTAAAACTGGGTTGCAGAGGAGGCTGAGTATGCCTGAGTATTAATGAAACTGATAGAAATAGAAATAGAAAGCACAGCTGGGATCCACAAAAGATAATGTGAGAAAATACGTGCAGCCATCAATAATGCTGAAAATCCTGAACTCTGTGGGACTAGTGTTTAAAGGTATATTGTTAATCTGGAAGGTACACAGATTTGTTGATGGTCCCTTTCCATGATGTTACCTTTCAGGATTTCTCAAACTGTGTTTAAATGAAAATGAATTTTTTTACCATTATTTGTAGAAAGCTGTTTTTAAACCATGTGCATACAGCAATATATATCTAATAGTAAACAAATTATTCTGTTGATATTTAGACTCATTTTCATGTGATTCTGTTTTAAATTTACTATGCCAGGAGGAGCAGTTGTAAGGAAGATTTAAGGTATTGACTGCTGATAAATTTCTCTATGAAGTTTTAACATCTTCCCTTTTGCTTCTCATATTTACAAGTCTGTCTTCAAAGACGTCTTTCGAGAGGGCTTAATCAGTCCTCCTTATTCCCCTTTGAAAATCAAGGCCCTTTGTATAAACCTTCTATAAAGCATCTAAAAAGTAGACTATAAAACTATGGTTCATGCACAAAAATCTTGGCCCTTATAATTATTTCCTTAATGAAACTGTGCCCATGTTTCCCTTACCATGGCAAAATGTCATCATTCAGCCTATATCCACAGATTACGATTCTACATCTGCAAATAGCACACCTCAAGCACAAATTTTAATAGGAGAAAAGATGCTATGGAATGAACACAAGGCTGCTGTCATTGCCCAAAGCATTAATGCACGCTTACAGGCCATGGGAGCACATGTGCTCAACTAGTAAAGCTGTGAAATTGCCACTGCATAGGGAACATCTAAGCCCTGATACAATTAACAGGATCTGCAAACAGAATGAAACCTCAGAAGATCAAACATTTCAGTTCTGAAAGACACTACCTGTAGATAACAAAGGTTTACGAATTTATGCTTGCCTTTATTAATATTTGAAAAATTATACTGATACTCAACAGGAAGATATTTCCTGAAATCAAATGGTATTAAATCAGTGGAAGATAGAGATTACTCTCCAAATACTATTACCATTTAATATTAATTTTGTATGAACTCATAGACTGGAAGATGAATCCACAAACGTGTTTTTTTTCCACTAAGCATTTCAACACTTGCTTCTGGTAGAGCAGTTACAGATGAATGCAGAAACCTCTCCCCCAGCCTTTGATGCTGAGCATCTTCTGCATGCACAGATGCCAAGTCACATACAATTCAGTCACCACAGGCAAATTTATTGCCCTTATATTCCATATTTTACTCTTTTCTCAGGAGAGCTGATTGTAGGAGAAGTAAAATTGTTTAATTTCATTCACCTACAAACATCACTCAGTAATATTTTAGAAGAGTTAAATTCCAAGTTAATAGCAATATAGACATGCTTTAGTAATTGGGATATTCAATACCAATTCAATTACTGTCAACAGCTTAAACCAGAAGAAAGACAAATAAAATTTGGTTTTCATTTGGATTAGTTTAAAGGCACTTTGACCTCTATGATATTATCATAGTTCGAATGTTTCTGTTACAAAAGAGAATCCATGTGGAAATCTGAAAATGCTAGTCAGTTCTAACATGAAGAGGTGATAATTAAATCTGATCTCCACTTTCTTTTTATATTCTTCCCAAGACATAAAAAGAACACAGGCAGGGAGTGGTCTTGATATGCTTTAGTGAAGTGTCATAGAATGTGCTAATTACCTTGCAAATTCAGTTTCCAGAGTTGTTCTTGTCATGTACAATTTTATTTGAATACTGCCTTGACTTGTTCTGTGATGCCTTTGTTTTCATTAACCAAAAAAGATCCTGAAACTAAAATTTTAGTATATTTTTTCCAAATATGAACCTTCAAATTTCCATATTGTGTATTTTAAAGAAATACAAGTAAAGCTACATTCTAGCAAATTTAAGACTTGGACCCTTATCCAAAAGATTACAAATAACATGTAAAGCAGGAACCTAAACCTCAACACTAAAATTTTATTCTGTGTTTTAGGAATTGACATAACCTTTAATAACAGGTAGTGAATTACTTCCATATATATTCTGCTGACAAACACTTCTACTGAGATCAAATCAGTCTTCTCAGGCTGAATCAGGTGTTATTATTAAAAATTAAACAATTTATTACTCAGTGTGTAAAAGCAATCAATAGATACCTGTCTGATGGAGTATTATATTTGTTTTCAGGCAAACAAAAAAATATTTTTCTTTTCCCATATCAGAGTTGGAGGTTTCTTCAGCACAAAAAAATATCTCAGAATGATTGACTCAATATTAAAAGGAAAGAATCGAGATTATTTAGCCACAAGCTTGCTGAATCCGGCAACTACATTGGTAAATGTCTAAATCTCCACAGTTAATACTGACAGAGTTGCAATTATTTCAGTTGTGACAAACCACAGGACTTCCTTTAGGTTTATGTTCTTGGGTTTCTATATCAGTCAATAAGATGACTCTGTATCACACAGCTCCATAAATCTCAGCCTTTTGAAAGAGCTCTAAAGTATTTTGAGACTTTAAAGTACCTCCAGAGCACACCAAAAAGCAGACAGCACCAAAGCACCTCCAAAGCAGACAGCTCAGTATTAAAGTGATGATGACACCTGCTTGTCTGTCTTCAGCACCCCTTGTTTAAGAAGGAGTGTATCTCTGTGTGGATGCATCTGTGATTTGCAGGGGATCTGAAGTCTCTCCCAAATCCTGCACACTGCTGTCAACAGTAAGATGAGGCTGAACAGGAAAGTGTGGAAAGTTCTCCAGCTATCATGTTTGCAAAATGGTCTAATCACATCAAGGTGTATTAGGCAGGGCTTGGCTGCGTACAGTGGGTTAGGTCAGCTCTTTGGTGCTGTCCTGAGCCTGTGTAGACTGGGTCAACAATCTTCAGGTTCAGAGCTAGGGCTTTGTGTCAGAAAACAAAATTTCATTAGGTATTAAGGTGTTTAAACCAAATATCTTTCCTACTTTTTCCCATCTGGGACTTCATTACCTGGAAGTCTCTCATTTATATCTTTATTTATATTAAAAATATAAGTTTCCTTTTCTTGAATAGTGACAGGTTTGTATAAATATTCTAGTCCTGTTATTCATTAGACAGTAAACATTAGTCTGGCTGAGATGAGCTAATGTTGCTGAACAATCTGAACAAATCTGAACAAGCCTCCCTATCTGCATTGCAGCCATCCAATTTTAACTGCATCCACGCCTCACATTAAAGATATTATTTCAAGTACTGTTTCAGTGCCTTTCTGGCTATTTAATTCAGATGGAATTTATGATGTGGTTTCTAAAAAGTCTGTCCTTTGTTTAACATGTTTACCACTGTGAAACTGGTTTGTACCTTTATGAGGACCAGCATGTGCATTGTATGTTAACATCGGACATACAAGACAGCCCTGTGAAGGAACTGAAATCTGCTTAATGCAGCTCTCCACGTTGCAAGGCAGGGTGCTGGCATCTAAATTATAATCTAATCTTGTGTAATTACGTACTCAAGGAATGCTACAAAAACTTTGCCTTCCTAGGAAAGATCTGACAGACTCAGAAGGAGTTAATAAGTGAAATAAAACACAGGAATTTTATCATGCTACCAATAAATTAATTTAAAAAACTTCACTGATATGAACTTTCTACAAGCCTTGGATTTTTTTTTACAGATTTCTAAAGCATTCATTTAATTCATTATTTGTGTAAAACGTTTTCAACTTATCTTTTCTCTATTAAGGTCTTGATACGTCCTCTATAGAATGACATAGAATATACCTGAATTCTCAGGACTAATTCAGGTCATTCTTTTCACTGCTTTGTATTTATTCCTGGGTACTTAAGTTGTACTTTACCTAAATAATTGTGGTTTTGAATAGTTTAGAAATTGAAGGTAAGGAGTTTAACTAATCTAATTTGCTAAACTTGTCAGAGCAGAGAGAGATTATTGCTATTTGGCAAGAGAGAGAATCTGCCTCTTTTGCAATGTGTGATGGTAGGTAATTTCTGATCTGTATTTGCTGCAGTTCAGAACTACTGCTGAAATGAAAAGTACCATACTTTGTGGTACCTTTCAGTAATGCCTCATGCTTTGTCTTTTTATCTTTTACAGGCTGCTCAGTCTCAATACAGCACACTAACAGAGAATATCTTTAAAAGGTTTATGATGAGATTCTATTAAGTTCAAGGATATTGGGAAGAAGAGGAGGATTTAAAAGGGATGCTTTCCTGTGTTTGTTTCCAACATGCTGAGAAAAGTCTATTCAGAATTAAATGCCCCCACTGTGACTCACTTGAAAACAGTGAAAGCTGAGAAGTGGAAGACTGCAACTGAGTGGAAGTACCTTAAAAACACAAGGCAAACTGTTTATAATTTTGCCAAATCCAATGTTTCTTGCTAATAAAAGTCAAAGGATATGTTAGAATATTGAAAATAACTGGTCAAGCATTAGCAGGTGTAGTTTATTTTGTTCTGGTGTTCAGTTGCATATAGTGTGGTCTTGCAGCCAGGTGGCCTGTGACAGAGATGACAGGAATAAAATGCTTAGCTGGAGGAGTGGGGATTCCTAAGAGATTGGTTGGTTACAAAGTGAGAGAGAATTAATAGCAACTTGTATGTAAAATTCCTTATCTGCAGCAGTTTTTCTTCTAAAGCTAAAATTACCCCATGAGTTCCTTTCACTTGTGAAAATATTTTGTGAGAACCAATCTCCTGTTCTATACAATCACGTGCTCAGGAGATACCCTTTTCTCCAATCGTTAAGGTGACATATATCCTAACTCCTCTGATATTCACAGAGCTTACGTCAAGACCATACAAGAGCTACTGGGCAACCTGACCGTGTACATCGTTGCTCACTCTGCTTAAGTGGCATTTCTAGCCATCTTGTTGAATAAATAAAAATTCCTAATTGTCTATAAATTGAGATAAATTTATAAATTTGTCTCAATTTGACTGTGATTATAGAAAGTCAAAGATGGGAAACTCTACAGCTGTCAATAAACAGACACAAAAGGATGAGATCCATGTATTAGTGTCTAAGATAAAGAAGGAATTTTATTTTTGATGTGATTATGTTAAATAATTGTGGCTCGTGGACTGAAGCAATCTGTGGGAAAGGAAACCAGCAACAATCCAGCAGAACCGCAGCTCAGTATTTTTAGGAAAGTGAGAACTTGTGGGTGATACTGAAATGACAAATAGCTTCCCAAAAACAGTGGGGATAATGTTTTTTCCGGGTATAGCATAATGAAACAAAGCCTGAACTGTAGGTGTAACTCAATAAAACAGAAGAACTTTTTTCCTTGACAGATGATATTGCAATAAAGACAAAATGAATAGAGGTGATAAAAATTTATGCTATTTTAGGGTAGTCCTCTAATTTGTGAAGCAATGATCATAAATCAATCAATCTGGATTGAAGAATGCTGCTGGGACATAGGACTAGCTGAATAATCAACATAAAATGGAGAGTCTGATTCATTTCTATTGCCTGTATATTTCTTCAATCTGTGGACCATAATATAAACTGCTGAAGCATACTCAACTTCTCTACAAAATGTTCAGCAATAAAAGTTCTTGAGCACTCATAAAAATGTAAATCCTTATACTATACCAAAATCCCTAGTCAGTCTGGAAAATACGACCTTTATGGAATAAACTGGCAACATGAAAAAAAAATTCTTTGAGTATGGAGAAATGCAGTGAATCCCAGCTGCTAAACAGCTCCGTCATCTAAACTCTTCTTACATGAACAGCAATGTAAATTATTCTACTGAAAAAACATGCCAAAATTATACAGTGGTCTGAAAACCCTTTCAGTCTTTAACCAGTTGTTTGCTTGTAAACCCTTTTTGACTCCCTTAACTGTTTTTCTTCAGCACGAGAATAACTGCCATTCAAGAAAATATCCATACCTAACATCTGACTAAGATGCTGAACTACCCCATCCTGATATACATATGAATCAATTGCCTCCTGAATAAACTGGAGGTCCAGAGAGAACAATTTGCTAGTTTCCCAACAGTGATTTTCAAATAGTCCAAAATACAGCCTTGTAACACTTCTTCCTCACAGCCTATGTCCTACATGTCCTACAAATTGTGGCCCAGCTTTCCAGTATTCCCCTCAATATAGTAACCTTGAGCACAGAACCTTATGTTTCTGAGACAAACTCAGTGTCCACCCTAGGTTTGCAAGTAATCATGTAAAACTAAAATTTTTCAGTGATGTTTGTATGGGCTTGGAATTTCTGATGATGCTGACCTCCAGCTAAAGTATTTGGGAGCAATAGGATGGTGCTTGCTACCTACATGAGGCATCCAACTACAATAGATTATGTTAGTGAGCTTGATTCCTTATCCAGCCAATAAAGAAAGGCAGGTGCCTCCAGAGGCATGTGGAAACATCTACATTTAGAGGCAAAAAGCTAAATGCTGTGATTATTTACCTGGACCTTGTGGGACCAAACACAGAAGGAGACCACTTGTTTATATTTTAACATTTATTCTGCACTGGTTTATAAACATGCCCAGCAGAGGGAAGTATCTCTCTGTGTTTTGAACTCCCGGCCTCTGACTGAGTAGGGGCAGCCTGAGCTGACACCCCTGAGATGACATCCAGAGCAGGGGTAGCCCTTGAGCTGATGAAAATAGGTATTGCACCACTGAAGTGAAATTATTATAAGACAACAAGCTGAAAGAGCTTCCATAGTGTTTCCCCATGCTCTGCAATGGGGCTACTGTAGAAACAGGACGTTGGTTCTATTATTTGAGGTTCACATGTGCCATATTCAAAATGTCACAAAATAGCACAATGAAAATACTTTCTAGAGGGAAGAAAAAAAGATTGTAAGTTGAATAATAAATCTGATGGCTACATCATGTTTTAAGGTTATAAAGTTGAATAGTAAATCTGATGGTTACATCACATTTCAAGCAGCTAACCTAAAGACCTGCATGAGAGGATGAGAAAAAAAACTAAAATGCATCTGGGTTGTTGCCCAAGAGAGCTTTCTGTCTTGGGTATAAGAGGGAGACAGCTCCTTGATAGGCAGATGGGGGTCTACAAATCGGTGCTGATGACAGGAGGTGAGGGAGGCAATCCCTCAGCCTGCTCTCCACATTTCCAGGAGGATCAGAGCAATGACAAATTTCAGCAACTGCGATCAAGGAGGACACTGAAGTAGTACTGCAGATACAAGGAGCACATCACACTGCAGGTTTGTCATGCCAGCATTTGTAGGGCCTTAAGAAAGAGGTATGTTGATTTCAATTGAAGCTTTCCTTTACCTCTTCTCCTAGCTGCCCCCCCCCCCCCAAAAAAAAACTACCCAAAATTTTAAAAAAACACCAACAACCCCAACACCAAACATACCAAAAAACCCATGAAAAAACCCTCCTGGTTTAGATTTAATAGGAACTCAGAATGGAAAGTACTGCTTATTGGACAGTCAAGTTTTGTTCCAGCTGCAGCTTAGCAGGAAACCTGCTGTGAAGGTTGAACTATGCTTTCTCTGGCTTTGTTCCAGTGTTGCATGTGATTTTAGACTAGAAAAAAAGTTGAATGGCTGGAGTTTACAGAGGAATACTCCTTGTTTCCATACATACAGCAATATCCTATGATTGGAAATCAGTTGCCCAAAGCAGATCCTAATCACTGTGAGTGAATGGCAGAGAATTACGGATTCTTCCTGCACTTTGACTGATCATAAGTGAATCCTTTTTCTGATCTTGGGGACAAAACAAAGGGCAATATTGTAGTGCCACATTTGCTACCCATAGTCAACATTTTATTCAAGATCAAAATGTTTATTTCTCGTAAAAATTCCTACACATTATGTAGATTCTGCACTGGTGGCCTTTTCTTATTACCATGTAATAGCAACACTATCTTTCTATGTTAGTCACACACTTCCTTGTATCAAAGGAATGGAGACTTTTTGCACTTAACTTGAAGGGGGAGTGGTATTTTAAAATCCCATGCCTATATGAACAATTAATTAACAACTCTTAGGATATGGTCAAGCTATGAACTAGGTTTTTGGAGCCTCAGTTCTTCAAAAGAGACCAGCAGCAAACTGAGGCTTAAATTGTCACTCATCAAATAGATAATGACACTTTTCCAAGACTCTGTCATTTGATCACTGGTCCCTGTATTAGTTCTGTTAAGTACTTCTTTGGCCAAGTGTCAGGTTTAGCAAACACTGTAATTTGAATCTTCCAAGTAGATTGTACAGGAATGCACACCAACTTATCAGTGCCGGGGAGGAACAAGGAGGAAAAAACCTTGACAGTGTTGGATTTCAGGCATGTATTACTATCACTAACACTGTCTTTGTTCTGTGGATGAAGGGTATTTACACAGACTGTATCTGAAAAACGGATTTTGATGGTTTATCAACAGCTAGATCTCACTGTTCCATTTCTTTTGATTGAATGTGTGCTTTTCCATCTGAAGAGCTGGATTCCAGAAATTTCAAATGTTTTGCTACATGTCTATTTATGGAGACTTTTACTAGGTCTCAAAGGAGGTCATGTCTCAGGGAAAAGGACCATCAGAGAGGATGAGATCCAAAGATAGGAGATTAATAGAGAAGAGCTTCTAAAGTGGTCCTATTTGTGTTTCAGACAGAAATCAGAGTATCTACCTTGGAGTAACTCAGCTCTTCTGTTTGTGATTTAAACAAAGCCTTTTCACAAAGCTACACCTAAGGTGGCATAAACAGACCAGACTTACAGGATCTGACAAAATTAGTGTGTGTATCTGCATAAGAGGAATGCATTAAACAGCCATAATTCAGGATACCACAGGAAAACACCATTTAATAGTTAGGAATAATTTGCAGCAAGGGCCACTGATACTTATTTGTCTCTGTACAGTCATGACCCAAAATTTTACTGCCAGTGCAAACCAGAACATTACACAAAATGATCTCTCCCTGCTGTGTCCCTGCGCAGCATAACCTTTGTCACAGACAATGATTTTAATCATCTTACCAGAGGCTTGGAACAGCCTGCAGGTGTTCTTGCCCTTAAGAAATCTCCCTCCTAGGAAGAGACAGCCACCACCTCTGGGTGGTTTGATTATTTTTCCCTACCAAATTCAAATAGCAATATAGAGCAGATTTCTCCAATGTCTGTACCAAAAAATATTTTTTCAATTGAAAAATTTTATTTTTAAACTTGCCTAAAGCTCTAATGCCAGATGCAAATCTTCCACACATATTTGAGACTCTACTCAACATATTCTCTCTTTTCTGGACTATTTTCAGTAAAGCAAAATACAGAATGTGGACCATACTTTTTGGTTTTTTTCAGTCCATGCAAAACATGAAGCCATAAGTCTGCAGCTGGCTGCTACAGTGGTGAAATGTCAGAAATTTTCTTCTTGAGAAGCCCTGTGACAGAATGCAGCTGGTGTGTGTGACCACCAGGAAGCCTAACTTCACACAAGTGGCCTTATCAGAACACAGGAGAAACAGCTTTCACCTGAAGCAAATTTTTTGCTTGGGAAAAGATTACTGATTCTGAAGACACAGTATCAAGCACAGTATTATTTTCTCTTGAATTCTTCTTTAAAAATTTCCTTACTCACGAACTATACGATGAAAAATATCCCCAAAAGATTGTTCCTCTCTATTTTAAGTGCTATTAGTGTTCCTGAGATTCATATTTGTCTTTTGGTGAGCTAGTTTGGAGAAGCATATTGTCAAGTTGCATTTCAGTTTGAATTGGAAGTAGTGAAGCTGCTCTACTGGGGGAGAAGTGAGTCATTGTTGTGCAGGAAGAAAGAGGAGGCTTAGCTGGTCTGCAGCCCCAGGCACTGTGTTACCCAGGACAGATTTCCACAGCAAAGGAAGAGAGCAGCCTAATCAGGTCCTGGAAGCTGAATCTGACATCAGTATCACCAGGGGAAAGCACTGTGTCACACTCCCTGCTGCAGTGGTTAGAGACTGCTGCAAGGTGGGATGGCTTGGTGTTTTCTGCATCTTACACATTCTGGGCACAAAAAATTTAACAGGAGAGTGCAGGAAGCCATATTTCAGAGCTCTTCCAGGGTCTGGGAATCAGTCCAGGTACATAAGCCTTGAAATCTGCCCTTTCAAATTGTATAAAAAAGTGAGATATTTTTTTCCTATTAGGCTTTCATTCAGTAATCCAGAACTTTTCAACTATGTGTATCTGTGCTATAAATAATTGCTCATCTATGAAACAAAAGATAAACTCAGTGCTTTGCTTTTTTTATAAGGTGTCTCCATGTAACTTCCCTCCATCCACACATGTATCAGAAGGGGACAAAGGGTTTTGCAGACCTGTATTTAGTCCTGCCTTTGCAAACAGTGTACTGGAGACGAGATCATATGGTTTGGCTAGGCCATTGGAAGAAGATACAGAATTTTTCTGTCTCAGTTACCCTGGAATACTTGTGTCAGTGACAGACATTGACAGCCAGCAGTGTGGAGGAAGTTCATACTAAATTGGAGCTTATGCCATTTCTCTGACATGTAACACTCCTCTATTTTATACATGCATATTCATTGCTAACCATTTCTCCAGTTCTTTTCTAGTCCTAAACCTTAAGAATAAAGCTCTGCTAAGTTTGAAAATGTCAGACTACATTAGTTCCTTTTTATGTCTGACGGTGGAAACCACGTTGTTGCTGCAAGAAGGTGTCCTGCCCTAGACCACACAACCCTGTTGACTCCTTTCTGTTAAATTTAACAATGCTGCTGCCATGCAGTGAACTGGACCAGATCACTGATCTGCTTAAAAAAGACCCAGAGAGGAAAGCAAACACTAAGACACCCAGTGACTAAGTCCAAGTGTGACATGGGATTAGAAGTAAGGCCACAATTTTATCACCAAGATTATCAAGTTATTGCTGAATACCAAGTTAATGCTGAAACAACGCTCCTTAATCATGTGTGTGCTCCCAATACTAATTTGCCTTCAGGACTTGTAGCAAACCACGGTCTTTTTCAAAAGCACCTTGTTTAAATAAGGATGGCACTACCAGCTTCTCTGTAAGTGCTGAGGTGAGACCCGTTGGTACCACTGCAAGGCACAGTCAGCCTTGAATCCGTTCAGCATAATAACATGTATTGAATTTCTGCTAAAAGCCACTTACAGAATTTAATGCCTTTCCTTTCATCTAAATTAACTTTTTTTTTTTTTTTTTAAGGTAGAATTTTATAAGTATGGGCATGGCAAAGATTTCATTGTAAAATGAACTAAACTGTAAAATAAATGCTCTACAGAAGTTTATGTGTCACTTATATTAATGTCTTGCCAAGGTGCCAAGTTTGTATTTTAGTTTCAGCCTACATTTATTTCAAGATATGTGTTGTATTACACTAGATATGTGACTTTGTTGTAATTATTCATATTTACATACACAGTAGTGTCCAAGCTATTTATTGTTTTAGAGGTATTGTCAAAATGAGTTACTCTTTGATTATTGATGTTTCTGGTGGAATTATTCAGTCACCACATTAAATTGACAAGAATGTTCATTATTTGACAGAAAATAGGTGAGATCCTATATCACTGCCGTAGCTGTCAAGCACTGCCATAACCTTTCATGTGACCCATTCTATTTTTGGGCAACCCATCATGTAATCCATTCTATTTTTGGTCAAAACTGCTAGGAGAGAAGGACGCTAGTTGCAAGCTTTCCCAGTTTTTTATAATCAATTTTCCATATGTTTAAATTCCTTTTTTTGTCAAAACATATACCCTTTTTTTTAAAGTTATTGCTTCCTTCGAAAGAGGACTATAATTTCTGAAACATCATCCTGCATTACTCAGATTTATTGGATGCAGAGGAATAGGGAAGGGCTTGTTTCCTTTATGGTCGTGGGATTTGCAGACTGAAACAGGCCTTGGCATGACTCATTGTTACTCTCCTAATGCCGTATCCAAGTGCAATGTAAAGCCTGTTTGATCCCTGGTTAAACCCAGTTTTGAAAGGATTGTTCCTCTGTAATCAAGACTTGTTTCATTTTTTGCTCTTTTTTACTTGATGTCTTATGTTTTGGAAATGTGAGAGCACTTTAGATTGGGATCTGGGGCTGGGTTTAGGCTTTTGTGATGGAAGTGACCCATTCCATCTGACCTGTATAACTAACAATTGCTCTTGAGATGCTGCCCTACCCTATGCTACCAATATCCACCCTTAGGTGTTATTTCCTCACTAGCCCATAAATAAAATTAATATTTTTTCATGGGTTTCAAGGCATGTTCTCACCCATTTGCAAAGCCATAATCTCTAGAGACGTGTTAAATCAGATTGGAAACCTTGGATTATAGCAAAATAGCACATTAAGCACATAAGATCAGAGGCAGAGATATTTAGCTACCTAAATTTACATTGAACTCATGGGAATTCAGGTGTATAAAGCCTAAATATATTAGATAATTAGGTTTCAAAAATTCTAAATTGATCATGGTACACTGAAATATGACCCTTTTTCTAGGATATAAGAGAAGCAACACTCTCCCAATTCTCTTTCCACAAGAGATTTTTCTCACAGACTTCTTGCATGTCCTCTTTCTTCTATTCCCTTGTTCCTTCTGCAGCAGTGCCTGCCTCAGATGCAACTCAAATTTCAAATGTCTATTATCTTTGAGATTAGATTTTGTCTTTAAATCTCTGAAAAAATATCTCCTGATTTCTCCTATGTCTTACTTCTTCTTTTATCTCTTCCAAAATAATTCCTTATCCTGCCTCATTGCACTCCTTTACCCTGCTTTCTTCCCTTCTACCTCCACTTTCTACCCTTCATTTGAGTATCTCTTTCCATCAGAGAGGTAGAATTTGGGGTTGTCTATAAAGCTGAGCAGAGACAGAAGCTAAAATCCAGTTCCTGAAAGCTATACATCATGTTCATTCATCACTGAGCCTGCACTAGTAATCTCAGCAACTCTGCAAGGTTCACTAGCTGAGCACAGCTGTGGCCATCTCAAAGCTTCAGGTAGGGGGAAGGAAAATCAAATTTTCCTTCCTCAAGTATAAAAGGCTAGGGCCATCAATGGAAAGAAAGAATTACAGGAAAGATGAAAGAGGATTTGCAGAAGGATGCAAGATAGACTGGAGAAAGTTGAGTTTTCTGCTTCCTGGAAGGGTAAAGAATATGGTAACAGCAGTAGCTGAGAGCCCATTCCTCACTGAACAATATCTGTCACATGTGTACCAAGTCACCTGTGTGACATGTTATAGCCACACTCTAAGCAGCATCCAGCCCCAATCCCCAGGGCTCTGACGGTTCAGATTAGTCTGTAAAGATGGCAAACATATCACCCAAAACAATCCATTGTCTCAAATGGCTTGCTTACCATGCTTTGCCTGCATCTTTTTGCTTGTTATTGTGGATATCAGTATCAAAACTCATCCATCCAGCATGGAGGAAAGGTGGTAGAGCTCATGTCTGCCCTCACCACATTCAAACTCAACAGTTAAACCTGAGAGCAGTCAGATCTCAGAGTTGTAACATAGCAGCACATGGAGTAAAGTGTTGGAGTTTCATCTTACAAAGATACTTCAGAAATGCAAGGCAAACTGCAGTTTATGTGCTACAGTGACAGGAGAGCGATTAGACCATGCTCAAGCTGTGTTTTTGCCAAAATCTGATACAAGCCCTGTGCTGAGACATGATTCTGCAGCAGAGAGTAGTAGAGCAGACAATTAAATCAATGCTGACAGCAGCATATTCCCTCTTCTGGCATTGCTGCTCCTTTAACAAACCTAACATATTGCCCTACCTGACTAGAGGAAAGGTACCCAGTTATTGCTGGTCTAAGTTGGCCAAATTCTGTTAGTTCCAGGGTTATTTCTGACCCTTCAACAACACAGAAATTAAGTCATGAAAGTCGTGTTCAAATTTTGGCTCACAGATTTTTGTCACAGTGTCATCACTCTCACTAAATCCTAAAGGAAGTTGGTATAGGTAGTGCAGGCATTTTTAAAGTAAAGAGATATGAAATAAATCAATTTAAAGACAGACACCTTTTGCAGCAGTTTCACTGAAGGAAGGTATACATTTCATAGTATTCCTGATTTAAAAAAAAAAATCAGAAAAAAAATATAAACAATAAATTTCAGCTAATGACATTGTTGTGAGATAAAATATATTAACTTTTTTTACATGAGTTAATGTTTTTTTGAATTAATATGCTGACTCCCTCTGTTAACTGTTAGATTTTTTGATCTCCATTTCATTTGGCTGAATAAAAGTATACTATCTTTTATCTCTATATTTTAAATCCCTAAAACTTTGTCGGTGAAAAGCAATGAAAAACTCATACTAACAAATTACATTTCTGTTATCCCAGTCTGATCTCTCTTCAGACACATTCAGGCAAGAATTCAGCCCCCCGGAAGTACTCCCACAGCATGCCTGGAGAAATCAAAGGGACTGACAGCCTCTAAGTAAAACATTTGGCAATTTGATGTATAACTGGTGACTCCCATAACACCACAGTTTCTTTTGTATTTTGTTATTAAGCAGGTGTTTCTGAAGAAGGACTCCGGACCAACAGTTTATTTTTCTTACAATTCATCCTGCTTCTGTGTCAGATGCTCAGGAATGCCAGAAAATATATTCTCAGGCACGCACCTTTGTGGAATGTCACAGGATTCAAAAGCAGAAAAAGCCTCTCAGGAAAAAACCATTTCATATTAGTCTGCACTTTTCTGTATGATGTATAACACTAAATGCTTGCACATTTCATAATGTAGATGTCAGCGGTACACCTCTGCATGTCTGCTTTTTAGGAAAACCTTTCCAGAAGTCACTTCTCTGGTCACCTGGTTCTTCTATTTATTTTCTAAAAGACAATTTGCATTTGAGTAGCCTTTTATACTCACTCTGCAGGGATGGCTTTACAAGGTGAAAAACCCACTAGAATTATACCCTTAAGGATATATTTTTTTCCAAAAAGCATGTGGCATTGCATTGTTCCTTTTGAACAAGTTAGAAACTGATGCATTTAGAGATACCATGGAGGGATGGATAAGCAATTAGTCTAAATTGGGGTAATTACTTGATTATAAAGTAGGAGCCAAAATTATGGTTAAAAGTTTTCTTTTCAAATAGAGAAATGTTTTTACAGCTTTCACTTCAACTTTATAATCCTCAAATAATAGATATAGTCATGCCTTTCAAACAAAAATATTAATATTAGCAAATAATTTCAATGTTTTTAGGGCACGTTCCACTCCTGGTGTGGCAAGATTGCAAAAGCTCAATACACCCTTCCTTTCCTTCAACCATAAGCATGTTCACTTACCTCCCTCCATCCAAAAGACTGACATGGAGGCTTATCTGGCCCCCAAAGGAGAAGTTAAAAAATCTGTAGTGGAGACACTCTTCTACAACCAAACCAGATTTTCAGCCTCTGTCTGTATTAATGAAACAGCCCCAGCTGTGGAAATTCTCCAGTTGGAATCTACTCGTGGTGGGTGTCACTTCTGTCCCAAGAGCATGACTGCATAGTGGATATGGCTAGTGAAATAATGAGCCATCTTTCTCCTACCTATCAAGCCCATTTCTGACCTGCTTTTCTTTCCTCGTTCGTGTCTTGACCCCCGAACTAGTAATTTTTTTATACACTCTCCCTGTAGGTAGAGAGGCTGATATGGGCATTCATGGCCACTCACAACGAATTCCTTCCAGCTCAGTGTGTTCAGACATTAAGTTCCCAGACAAGAATTTCCTGAGACGCTGCTGTCTGGATTTTCATCTCTTGTTTCTCATGAGGATATTGGCATCATCGTTCGTAACCTCAGCCATCTAACAATAGCACATATATAATGTATTATACTGCAAGATGGCTCTGTGGGGTTGTTTTCTGACCCATGTTTTTAGGAAAAAAAGCAGGCTGTAATAGAGAAAGGTCAGCGTAAGCCCTAGACAGCTCTCAAAGCCCTCTCCTCTCAAGGGTTAGGCTGTGGTGTACAAAAAAAGGGAAACTCAGTTTGACAGTTCTGGAAGAAGTATGCAGGAACAAACACAGGGAGGCCTATGTTACCCAAAGCTTCTTTGTAATGTAAGAGGTACTCTTAACGTGACATGACTCAACATAAGGACGGGCACTGTAAGCACATTTGCTTTACATATTTCCCTGATAGTTTTGGAAAGTTACAAAGTAGGTTTTTTTGCTGAAACAGAAATATCTCCTTAGCTGCAGAGAGCAGATGAAATTAACTACAGCTTACCAACATCTGAGTTTTAGAAAGCCATAGGATAAAAGCAACTTTCACACCATCTGCAGAAGTAGTACTTTATAACTTTTTCATTCTTCTATCTGCATTCTAATGAATACTACAAACCAAGTGGTATTTTTAGAGGTCAGCACATGGCTTCTCCAGTGACACTTTTTCTCCCCCATTTAGATGGTATTTCAGGACATTTTCTTATCCTTCCTGTCATTTCAGATCAGACTGCTCGGTCAGTCAGCTTGAGGTTCCAGACACATCTGCCCTTCACACTCACATTTGCTCCACTGGGCTTGTGCAGGGGGAGCTAAACTTTCTGGAAGCAACACAGGAATGCTCTGCCCACAGTGAGAATCAGTTGAGATAAACTCAAGGGTGTTATGAAGATCTTCAACCAATATCCTGGCAAATGTAGCATAACACATCCCGACAACATCAACAATGCAGGTACTGCTTGCACAGGCCATAGGAGAGCACAGGGACACTTGGGAGATGGGGGATTTTGCATAGAAATACGGGAATATCAGTAATGAAGGAAGGGAAAAAAGCCCTCCTATAGGCCTGGAGTAAAAAAACAGAGTTCCCTGTACTACTTTGTAGTAATACTTCTCAGCAGTGAAGCTGTGGCCATGTTCTTACCTTTTCTGTGACTGCCTCTCTCCATGCTTGTGACTGATGAGCTGTATCTCAGCACAGCTTCTAAAATGAAAGTAACAGAGGAAATGAATGTCCTTAATTTTCATTTCTCAATTATGAATGCAAAGTGTGGAAACAGAACAGTATGAAATATCTGATCTAATTCTCATGGTATTAGGAAGGAAGCTGCCTGCCTTTGTATGGAAGATTATATAGAAAGAGACTAAGGCACAGCTCAGTGAAAGCACCAAGGCCAAAGCAGAGGAAGACAAACATCTGATGGGTCTTAGGACTTCGGCTTTATTCTGAATCTACACACATACATTCTCCTACCACATATAAAGAAACTTAAAGTGCAAAAAAAATACACTAACCTGTAGCAACAATATTACATATAATCCTGACATAGAATGTGACACGTATTCGCCATTAAAAAAAAAAAAAATTGTATTGTTTAAGGGCCCAAAGTAAAGCAATCTTTATTTATAAAGTAACATCAGTCCTTAAATGAAAAATGCAGTAATTTTCAGCATAAGTCCCATATCCTCTTCCTCTAGCCATATGAAATCTAGGTGCCTACTGAAGGTTTGCTATACAGGCTTTTGCCCCGTATTGTTGACATAAACATGTGGGATACCTTGTTCTCTACACAAATATTTTAGGATGAAGTAAACTCCCCTCTGGAGATCTTTAGTTCAGTCACAAAGAACTAAAGAAGGGGTATTCAACTTTGACTAGATACCTAACTTTAAGATGTTTGGGGTTAGATGAGATAAACTCCATTCTAAGTGTACACAAACTCTAACAAAGTACAAGAATTTTAAAACTCTTATCTGTCTTGGTTTATAGTTCTGTACTTTGTACTATGTTCCTTGAATCCCACACTCTTTTCTCTAGGAAATCATTACTTTCATTCATACTTATGGAGACATGGAGAATTCATTTGCTGTGCATAAGAGGCAATCCTCTAAAACCAGAAAAAAATAATAAACCATTTTTAACATAATATACTGTAGCATTATAGCACTGAAGACTCCACATCGCTACTAAGAACTGAAAGTATTAGGTGTATTTTTTGGAGAAGACCCAGGTGGACAAGAGGTGCAACTTTGTTGCCTGTCTGGTGAATTTTGTAGTAACTCTTGTCTGGGCCATGTAAGTGCTCTCCTGAGTGGCTGGCAGAGCAGTAACAATCAACAGCAATGCACCATTCACTGAATCAAGCTTGGGCTGTCCGGGGAGCTGAATCACCACTGTACTAAATTTTCTCTTCAGTAGAAAAACAGGTTAACAACTGATAGATTTGGTATAACTCCACATCCATATGGAGCAGGGCAGGAAGTGGCGCTCTGCTTCCAGTCCTCCAGATGCACAGCCTAAGGTAGAGCAACAGGATCAGGAGTCCAGGCTTCAAGTGCTTTGGGTATGTACTGCTGCTCAGACCAGAGCCTTCATACAACAGGAAGAGGTGATTGCTTCTGGCAGTTACATTTGATTAAATACAATGTTTTTAGCTTATCTCCTTAAATATTATCTTCAAAATAAACTCCATATTAAGAAAACCTTGTTTACATACAGACATGCAAAAATAGCATAATTATTTACTTATAATACATGTAAATGCTTGTCTGCAACAACAACCAGAGATTTTTGTCACGTAGATGCATTTCAGAGCTTAGTTAGTAAAGTTTAAATCTTCATATATTCTGAGTTGACTGCTAAGATTTTAAGCCATGGATTTTTTTCTCTCTGGTTGTCTGTGTTTGCTTTGTGAAAAAGACACTTTCTATCCTCAGGACAAGGGATGATTAAAGCAAAACCTACTGCTGCATTACATGAACAACAAACATGGAGATTTGGTAAACCTGAAAGCTGCAATATGTGGCTCAGCTGTTGTGAAGCTACACATATTTACTAAAACCAGAAGGTGGCAACAAAGACTGTCTGACATTTGCAATAGGAAGGCCTGAAAACACACAGTAGAAAACCTTTATTTTTGCTAGCAGTTATTAAAATAATGTAAGCTTGGGAAGTCACTTTGCCTTTATTAGTCTTAGGAACTTGGAGTAGGCAGATTTCTGGTAATCTCCAGAGATAGGATCTACAGTATTATGACTCCCTCAACCTAGATAAATTACTTTTTAAGAATCATTATGAATAAATCAATTTGTCTGGGATTAATAAATATATAATACTGTTCTAATATCAATACATGTATTTTTTATCCATACGAGTTTAGTTAGTCATCTTGACAAATACAACAACATATACATTATCTATGCACATCGTTTAACTGGTGCTGTCCATCTTGGCTATCAGTCACCTAATCTAGGTTTTATCCCTCCTCACCTGGATTTTCTTCTCTGTCTGACTCCTGAAGAGAAGAGAAGGACAAAGTGCCTCCTCTGTAGTAGTACCTAGTCAAACTAAGCTTGATTATGACAGGCTGCACTAGAAGTAAACTGAATGGATTGATAACCTAATTCATCTACGATCATCCTGAAGCACCATTCATCACATTATACCTTCTCTGAAAATCAAATCTTTGATTCTGCCTTGAGTTCAATCTCATATCTCCATGCTATGTTCATGTGCTGCCTCATTTGCCATCTCTAATTATTCAGATTTTACTTACATCACTTCATAAACTTAGATAGAAAGCTGTGTGGGGTATAAGGAGTACGATACATATTTTTTTACAATTTCCAAATTTATTTTATTTTTCTTTTTAGGAAATTTTACTAACTAAAGAATTTATAAACTAAATACAATTTCTAGACTGTGCTTTTCCCTCTATTTTTGTGGCTTTTGAAGGCTGAGGAAAACCTGAGCAAAACTTATTGACAAGAATTCTGAAGCTGAACATGCTTCTCTATCTAAATTCATCCTTTTACTTTCAGTTATCCTATATAACACTATACTAATCCTTCTACCTATAATATTAGCAACATTTAGATATTTTGAGTCACTTATCATGTCTTACTCTTAGTCATTCCTTAGCCAAACTATTCAAATTTGTCCTGGTGTTCCCCCGTAAACTGATTCTCTCTTTTCATCATTTTTATTTTAGTCTTCTGACCAACCTTCAGCTGCTCAATATCTTTCCAACAATGTGGTGTTTAGAAACTGAGCCTCCCAGTTCTAGGATTTTGTGGTATTAACTGCATAGTTACTTAGGGCAGTGTACTTTGCCTGCTCTGTCTTGTGTGCATCCATGTAAAGAGCTGAAATGTAAGGATTAGAGAGCTGCAGACTGTCAAGGAGGAAGCAAAGAGCCATCTACATTCCATTCTTCAGCAAGCACATGGAGGAATCTCGTTCGGGCAAGTACCTGCTTACCCTGCATTAGGCACCACACTTGCATGTCAGTTATTAAGTATATCATCAGATAAAATACATGGTAAAGTGTGCTTTTTGCAATTATTTCAGAACAAGCATGAAATGATGAGGTAGTGAAACATAATATTGGCTATGAAGTAATTATTTGGAAACTTTTCAAGAAAAAATGAAGGAGTGGTATTGTCAATTTTAGTCCTAAAAGTCTGAGTTTGGTGACATGATCTAAAAAAACATTCAGTTCAGCCAGTTCAGCTCTTTTATAACAGGTCTTCTTTGGATTAACAGCTTTCTCCAACTGTACTGTAGTTTTCTGAAATGACTTGTCAACAAAAATGCAACCCACTGACCTTACTGGATACTTTTTGAATTCTCCTTAGATTTCACTAAGAAGTAAGAGATGGCTCACTAAAAGCATAGGAGTAGCATCAGCAAAGGATGCATCAGCAAAAAGGAAAAATATTTTCCTCATCTGCAGAACTAAACTAGAATATCTGAAAGAGTACTTATTCTCTGCATCCGTCTGTGAGAGCAGATGCCAATGTGTGTGACTACCAGAGATTAATGCTGGTTTAAATGCTGATTCCCTTATGATGGTCACTATCAGAGGAAAAACATCAACTAAGTTTATGTGGAGTATTGACCTTGGCTGGCTACCAGGCACCCACCAAGCTGCTCTATCAGTTCCTCTCCATCAATAGAATGGGGTAGAAAATAAGATTAAAAACTTGTAGGTTGAGATAAGGACTGGAAGATTAGAGAGCAATTACTGTCACCAGCAAAACAGACTCAATTCAGGGAAAACAATTCAATTTAATGACAATTAGCAACAAGTTGATGTTGAGAAATATGAACAAACCTAAAAAACGCCTTTCCCCACCCCTCCCTTCTTCCAGGCTCAACTTCACTCCCAACTTGTCTCCCCTCCACCCTAGCAGCACAGAGGCACAGGGAATGGGGGCTGCAGTCAGTTCATCACCCATCTCTGATTCTCCTTCCTCCTCACACTCTTCCCTGCTCCAGCAGGGGGTCCCACATACTGGAAATAGTCCTTCCTGAACTCCAGTGTGGGTCCCTCCCATGGGCTACAGTTCTTCCCAAGCTGTTCCAGCATGGGTCCCTTGCACAGAGAGGAAGAGTCCTTCAGGAACAGGCTGCTCCAGCATGGGTTCTCCATGGGGTCACAAGTCCTCCCACCAAAGGTGCTCCAGCATAGGCTCCTCTCTCCACAGGGCCACAGGTTCTGCCAGGATCCTGCTCCAGCACAGCCTTCCCAGTGGGTCACAGCCTCCTTTGGGGCATCCGCCTGCTCTGAGTGAGGTCCTCCATGGGCTGCAGATGGATCTCTGCTCCACCATGGACCCCCATGGGCTGCAGGGGCACAGCTGCCTCACCATGGTTTGTACCACAGGTCGCTCCAACACCAGGAGCACCTCCTGCTCCTCTTTCTGCACTGACCTTGGTGTCTGCAGGGCTGTTTCTCTCCCATTTTCTCACTCCTCTCTACAGCTGCTGTTTTGCAGCAGTTCTTTTCCCTTCAGGGAAGCAGTACCCCTGTTGCTGACGGGCTGGGCCTTGGCCAGTGGTGGGTCTGTCCTGGAGTTGGTTGGAGCTGGCTCTGTCTGACATGGGGGAGCTGCTGGTGTCTTCTTACTGCAGCCACGCCCTCAGCCCCGCTTCCCACTGCCAAAACCTTGCCATGTAAACCCAATACAGTTCCTAGAACTTTTTTCTCTGAAAATGCCATGTTGGATTTTAGTAACGTGGTCAATTGTGTGAGAGGCAGGAGACAGAGAGAAACACAGGGAGATATTGTGTTATTTCTCTGAACTTCATCAACTGAAATAGGCATCTAGTCTAAACTACTTGGTAAGTTAACCTCTGGAGTTAGCAGAGACTTAAATATCTATAGAGCCATTTATCCTCTCTCAAGGTAAACATCATAGATCAGTAGGACAACTCTTTGCAGCTGGTCTGTCTCTCTGTTGACTTTTGGACAATTGGTTTAGACTAAGAACTTGACCTCTAGACAAAGAAACTTAAGTCATTTGAATACCACCTCTACATATTTGAATATTTTTATTTTTAATGGAATACAGGTAGAAAATGTCTTTATTTCTAGTATAAAGAATAGAAACAGAGTGAAGAGAGAGGCCCTCAAATTATTGACTAGAGCTTAATATCACTACTTACATAATTTTTCAGAAAGGCAGAATTACCGTTTTAGGGTTGATTAACCCATTTAAGCAGATTAACTTTATTAGAATTACTGAAACAAGTAGGAAGTACAGTTGTGTGCTAGAAATTTGTACTGCTGGGACCTGTGCAACAAAAATCTGAGATCAGTGCAAACAGATAGAGAGCTATAGGAAATAAAGAAAGGGAGGGGAAAATTATCAGGGCAAGAAAGAAAGAAAGAAAGATAAGAAGATGACTAAGAAATTAATGTTGCCTTCTGAGCATGACATGTTATAAACCGCTGTAGGTCAGATGCAGAAACATGCCCACCTTTTGTTTTCAGTGGTTATGCTTTGAAACAACCACTTCAGACAATACAGAACCTTTTGTCAGATGGCTCATTTCTGTCTGTTGCTTGTTGATGTGATCATTATCTCTACAAAATAAAGTGATAGGACCCTATTTCAAGAAGAACTGAGACAAGAGCCATGGACAGACGAGAAAGTTCGAAACATGGATTATACAGCGCGTTAATTGCTAGGGGTGGAAGAATATGATAGAGCCTGATATGCAAATAATTGGTTATAACAAAGCTGTTAACACATATCCACCTGCTTTTTTACCCCAGGCCTTGAAATTCCTCTCCCTCAAATTTGAGTATTCTGAGGGAAAAGAACATTCTTGTTTTCATTAATTTCAGGGATGCCAAGATGAACCTTCTTTGCATCTGCGAAGCATGTTGGTATTTTCCTGGGTATATAAATGTTGGGGTCTAATTCTGTCTGGGTTGTATATAAATGTTGGGGTCTAATTCTGTCTGACCGAGCAGTGATGAATAGCTGATACCATCTGGCAGTTTTCGGGCTGTTATGTCAGCAATTTTCCCTGCTGAGATGTATGAAATAACCCCTTATTTTTGGAAAGTCCTTTAAATAAAGTCCCAAAATCTATAGTAACATCCAATTAACCTTTGCACTGGGTTGACGAATTCACTGGAATTTGGTGTGATTATGCCCATTATCCTGAACAATGTAATCCTGCAACAAATATTACAATTCCGCCTTCATCTGCCTTTCGTGAAAGCAGGTTTGAGCAGAGTCATCCATGTGCCAGTCACCTGGCAAACATGCAGGACATTACTACTGAAGTGTGGAGCCCATAAAAATTATAGCACTGACGATTTTAGGAAAGATGCTTTTTAACAGGGGTTTATAGTTGTTAGAAAGGTTTAAGTTGGTATCATTTTTTCCCCTCTGGCAATCTACCACGACAAGCATTCTTTTGGTTAAATAATGTCATTCATGTATCACCTTAGTGACTGCATGCTTTGGTTAGCAAACGTTCAGTCATTCCTTTAAGTTCACATAACAGGAAACTGCACATACTTGCACACTCTGAGATTGCTTATCTGGAGTTCAGGTAAGGTCAAAATGTAAGCAGGTTCCATGGGATATTTTCCCCTGACCAAAAGGAAGGAGGTATCTCGTTTGACATCTCTCGGCTGCAGAGATAAACTTGGTGATTGAATGCTTTTGAGTTAAGTAAGCAAAAAACCAACAAACATTTCTAAGTGTTTGTAAAAGATTTTACAGCCATATCAGAGGCTACATAAGTCTCCTATTTTTTCATATACAAGGTGGAAGAAAATGCTTCTTTGGAAGCTATGGCATCCTTTTGCCTGATCACATGCCAGGGGTGTTTTGAGATTTGAAAGAAGCGTGGCAAACCTTCATGGTGTCTTCATTTGTGTGTGAGCTGAAGAGAATCCAGCCATGCATTATCACAGTCCTGGTCAGATCAGAGACCTGGACAAGACACGTTGTCATCCACCCAGTTTTGTTAGGATTTCTTCTGGGTTTTATGTTCATGCATAGATTTACTCATATCTGGATGCTATTCAGATGCAATTGAGTTACATGGTATTTGACCATAAACAAACAAAAAAAAAAACCTTAAAAAATTTATATAGTGAATTCTAGTATTTGGAAATATTTTTTTTCTGCAGTGTTTACAAAATGGAGAAAAAGTGTAAACAATCTGGAAAAGTCCTAAACTATCAAGAATTAAATCTAGTTTCCCCTAAAAAGTTTCCAAGGTATTAAAAAATACAAAATTATTATAACATTACATTCCAGAAATTATTATTAAAGTGGAAACTGACCAATTTTTGACTGTAAAATAAAATCAATTATGCGACGTTTTGAACTGGTACATTGGTGTAATAAATGCACCTTTTGTTGCACATTAATAATTTTAATTTCTTCTCAGCAGCTTCCTTCTCCAGACATCCTAGCAAATGTTAGCTGATGCTGTGTTTCACGGGTACTATTTGTTCTGCTAAAGCATAAAAATCTCTGGCTATGAAGCTCATCTGTCACCCATCTTTTTAATGGCCACAGGCTTTGCCACAGGGCAATGGAATTCTCTATTTCTTGCATGTTTGAGACTCTGGGACATAGGAGACTCTGTTCCTTCCTATCTGTATGCATGGCACAAGAGGAGAGCGATATGGACACGCTTGGCCCTATGCTTTCTTAGAAGACTGAATGTTTGGTACCTGATGAAAGAGACCATGTGAATTTTATTCTGATACTTTATTCTGTTGCTCTACCAGTATTAAAAAATGCAGATTGAGGGTAGCCAAAATGGGGTAGACCAGGAAGGAAATTCTATATAATTCTGGTTTTCTCCTTCCCATTGTGTGTTAACTGTAATTAGCTCAGAACATTGTTCTTAGTTTGAAAGAATAATCCTGTTGTATATTCATGCTCCATTATTTTTTGTATTAGTTTCCACTATTACAAGGTGGTAGTTGTCACTCAGTGGCCCCAGGAGGTTTGGATGAGCCTTTAAGCCAAAGGTTGCTGAACCTTTCACGTTGCATGAAATGTCCTCTTCTGGTATACCAGATCTGACATATGTGCCACCAGCTTGCCTTCCCTTTGCTCTCTGTGCTTTAAAACTGCAACAGGTTTAAATTAACTAGGAGAACAGAATAAGGAAAGCTGAATTAGCTGATGAATGGAGGCAAGGCTTGTGTGTCAATTAGGAATATTGTACATGCATTCATACAGATTGGTTCCTGCTTCTCTGAATTTCTCTAACTATACAACACAAGTCAATGATTTTATTGTTTCAGAACCTTTCATTTTACAATCCAACAGCCAAGTTAAAAAAAAAAGGTGATAAATTTCAACAGTGTGAGAGAGAATACCCTAAAGGCCTCATAAAGAGTAAAAAGATAATACAATTTTAAATGTTTTAATAAAAAGCTGTTGAGTATTAGCTGTATTTTTCATTTCAGGGTCTCCTTGAAGCCTTTTTTACTGCTCAGAGTTGCCAGTACAGGGTATGGTTACTCTCAGCCTGCTAATTAATTGTAATTGCACAGCCACTACAAAATGGTTGCGGTCAGAATCTAATTTGGTGTTGCAAAAGTGTCTGGATTGGCACAAGTTCCACTATCATCAGCCTTGTGAATTTGTCTCTCTTTGTCTGATTCATGGGTAATTTAGGCAACCTAAGGCATTGTTTTGCTTTGGTTTCTAGAAGTTCCGTGTACGTAGGAGGCTGAGCCCTGAGTTTTATTCTCTGCTGAAAACCATGGCATTAGGGAACAGACCTTGGGGAGTATCAGCACATGGAAACTGATAATATTTTTAGCCTTAAAGCATGGACACTCTTGGTCACGTCTAGAATGGAAAGGTGAAAGGGAAGAAAAGGGAAGGGGGAGCAAATGTTGAATAGCTAAAGAATACAGCCACGCTGACCTAATTGTCAGATTTGAGAGAAAGCAGTGCGTTTGTTTTACTCTCAAACCCTGACTAGGCAAGTCTGGCATACAAATGAAACATTCTCTCTCTTCACTCTACATCATCAATGAGGCTTTAAGCCAAGGCCCAGAAACCTACAATTGCCTTAAAGCAACAGGTTTTCCATAAATTCCCAGGAATCTGTATTTTTCTCTCTGTCTCAGTTTCTATGTTCTACTGTGTCTGCTTGAGGGAGGTAGAAGAGGATGTGGGCAGGACCTGTGTGAAAATACAGTGGTTTTCTGGGAGTTTTTACCTTTTATGTAAAAGTATTAAATTTAGTTTCCTCAAGTTCCGCTAGTAATGACCAGCCATTATGTAAGACACATAGTTAGCACCTTATATATACAGCTCCTTAATGCTGTCCCTACAAGCATGGTCCCATATGCCATCCCACATCCCATAGCTCGGTGCACAGCCTATATATTTAGGAGCTTCTCTTTCTTTTTCAAATAGTAAGTATTTAACACAGTTCACAGAGCTCTGTTCAAAACATATCCTAATAAATAGCAGTTTGGGGAGCAGAAAATCCATTTCTCTAAAATTTAATCTTTACATGAAGTGTCTGAAATAGACCTAATCAAGAGTGCTTGCCACCTTCCTCACCTCTGTTTCTGTGTGAAGTCATAAACAAATATAAAATTTTACCGAAAGTAGCACTTGGATGAACAAAGGAAAAATTGTGCAAATGGATTTCTGGAACCAGGGAGATTTTTCTTGCTTTCTCTGTGGGTGCTGGAAAAGTAACATTTCTTAACTGTCCTTTTTTCCCTGAAACACTTCCTTTTATGAAACACTTTCTGAAATGTTTTATTTGAGGAAAAATCATGCAAAAATGTGGCAATAAAGAAATTAATGAGAGAGCCTGCTTCAACACATGTCTTCTCATTTCTTCTCTCCTCTTTAAACATGCTCTTTCCTTGCAGAAGAATTTTTTCAGGAGATTTATCTGTAAAGCCCAGATACATGAATTATGTGATTAAAACTACTGATAGGTTTTGTTTGTGACTCGTCTGTGATTCTGTGGAATGTCGGTATTTTACTGAATAAGGCTAATTATTACGTTTAGGTGCCAGCTCTCCATAATGAATGCAATGCAAAGCTTTTCAATGGCAAACTGTAACTGAGCTGTCAGATGATAATAAAAACATTAAAGTTTATGGAAAAATGGGGAGGAAAAGTCTTCTCTTTCTCACTTGTCAAGTTCTGAAGCGCAGTTGTGGAAGTCATTCAGGTCTGAGCATTCATGCATGCACACTGAGCTCAAGATTCACAATTAATTCCCGTTCCCACCTCCCCCACAGCCTGGCCATCCCTTCTGTTTGTGCATTAGCTGAAAGCCCCCACGCTGCCTGGTGCCCCAGGCTGCAGCGTCGGCTCTGTGGCAGGTCACCTGGCTTACCCACAGCCCTGCCTGACAGGGTGAGTATGGAGAAGGGGATCGGCTGTTCCGTGCTGTCCTGGAGCCAGCAGCTCTGAGGCTTTGCTTAGCCCCGTGTCCAAAGGATCTCATCAGTTAAGGGCCTCCTGCTCTTCAAAAACAGAGGCCAGCCACAGCCCCCAAGGTCCACCACGTGTGCAGAATGAATCTGACTGGAAGGCCTTAGTGAGAGATCTGTGCCTTCCTCTGGTCACATCTTGTTTCACAGCAACTCTCTAACTGACCTATTTTATCTTTATTTGCTGCTATGTCTATTCAAATGAAGAAATGTGCCCTGTGTTTTCTGACCCACAACTGTGCTTGCCTGCTCCTCGGGAAGAAGAGGCGCCGTGTCTCATTCACGTGATCTGACTGCTCAAATCTTTGGGAACCCATAAATGTATGGAAACACATTAATACAATCCATACAATGCTAAAGAAAATGCAATTTTGGCAAACATCCTAAACCAGTTTAGAGACATAAAATACACATTTATTTCAGCTCCTAACAATTTTAGGGAGTTTACATTGACTTCAAGGGATAACTTTTTTCCAGTAAGAACATATCTTCTCCTACGATAGTAGAGCTTTTCTTGGGAAATAAACCATGAAGCACAGAAGTGTGTGATTTGCAAAGAAGACATAACACAATTTGATTTCCACTCTGAGCTGAGGCAACTGTTGGGAATTATGCTACACAGGCTGACAGTCAATAGCCCAAAGACAGAACAGAAAATAATGTAATTACAGCTGTGCCCTACACTGCTGAGTTTTTCTTCAAACCATTCACAGAAAAATCAGTAAAAATGCCCCCACAGATAAACCCTGAGCTTTGTGGAAGATTGGAAACTGGCTAATCATGATAATTACAGACCACACAGCTTGTCTTAGCTCCCATTCAAAGGAGAGATTTATTAACGAAGCCATCACGTTTCAATAAAGACAGAAAGAAATCCATTTCATGTTTAATGTCCTTCTTGTTGTTTTATGGCCAAAGGTCCTGTGGGTCAGGAATTTTTCATCCGGAAAAGTAAAGCTGATGCAAGATAATTTGTCCCTCAGACAGACATGCTCCTTCGGTCCTCTCTTAGAAACTTATCTGAGTTGCTGAGGCAACAAACACTTTGGTTTGCCATAGGTCACACACACAAACTGGGAATCTCATCCACAGTTGTTTGAAGTTAATAGGATTTCTTTTTTGCTGGATGTTTACTTAGGCCATGTTATAGAAGACACTGAGTCGCCATGAGGGAAATTTATTAGAGGCTGGGGGAACTTGACTGGCCTTGCTATTTCTCATTCTGAGAAGTAAGGACACCATCCGGTGACCAGACAAGCGTCCCTCACTCCCAAAGATGTAGTGACAGCACAACTTAATAATTCATGGATTCTACTTGAGTGAATCAGAGTAACCTCACTCAAGACAATGAACTCGCAGGAGGAGATAGAAACTTGGTATTTTTCTGCATATGTTTTTATTAGTGCACTACAAGTGTCTGAGATGGGATTCATGTACATGACTTTGGCCATCTGAAAGTGACAGCCTCTGTAGTGGTAATGAGCTCACGGAATAGGATATGTTAAGTGTCTGCACAGGTTAATGTTTCCATACTCCCCTCATAGGTACAGGAGACACAGTTGTTATCATCAGTGCAGCCTGGACAGGGATTCAGCTGAGCAGTCACTACTCCAGGGTGAATTTATATGTTCTCCTTGGCTTTTCCTCTAGTAAATAGAGAAGTTCCTCTTGAGATTAATTCATTTTTTTCTTAAAATCAGATCATTTAAAAACCAAACTAGACCAAACCAAACCAGGTATAATCTATACACTGTACTTTATAATCAGTATAACTAGTGGTTTAAAAGGAAACATAAGCATAGTTTAGCCTAGACAACTGATTTCTTAAAAGCAACAGTTGGTTGAACTGACTCCTAACCCCAAATATTTGTGGAACTTCTGAAAACTAGATGCTGGGAAGCATGTAGAATTAGGAAAATGATGTCCTAATGACAACAGCCCAGTAACTCAATAGGGCTTTTCTGTTACCAGCGTCATTTCCACTGTCAGATGTCACCTTGTCAGCTCATGTGAAGCCAAGTTTACTATGGCTCTGTCCCCTACAGTCAGTGAAGGCACAGGGCAGTACAAAATGCTCTGGCATGAGCCCAGCTGTTATGCAGGACAGCTGCTGAATTGCCCCACCCAATACCCAGCATGGCACTTTGAATATTTTCTCACTTTGAAAGAGCCTGGTCTCCATTGCCTCCCTCTTGTACCCTGCCAGGCTTCTTCTTCCACACAGCTTTCAGCAGCAGCTGAGACTAGTGCTGTCAGCCAAGTACAGCACGCATGAGCAGGGATCACCCAGGAAAAGCTGGCAGCCCTTGGGCATCCAGAAATTCAGTTACTGGCACACTTTTTTTGTCACTGATTTATCTGTGGTATTTATCTGGACCCTTTATCATGTAAAACAGAAAAAAAAAAATCCATGTACAATGAAGCTTTCTTCTCCTTTGCTGCATACTGTAAAATAATACAACTGATCCACTACATTGTTATGCTGTGATATTTCTGCCATTTTAGACAAATTTTGGAGATGTGATCTACAAGAAATAAAGGCAAGAAATATCTTTTGGGTTATATTTAACTTCATCAGTAAATAATGTAGCAAACACTTTATGGGATATACAAACAACATGGTAATATTCCCGATAGCAAAGAATTGCCTGGGATGTAACTCACTGCCAGCAGTACAGAAATATCCAGCAGGTGAATGTCAGGCATGAGTGTTATGCTTCCTCTCAAGGTCATTTTGAGGATTTTTAAAAACAGTAAGTGACTTTTAAAGCAAGTGCAAAAGCCAGTCCTTATATTCATCTGCTTGATACCCCTCTCATGCCAAGCCTGTTTAAAAATGTGGTGCTCAAAGTCTCTCCGTCAGAGTGGTGAAGCTGCTGTTGCAAAAGCAAACAGGACTTTGGCTTGCTAAATTTTACACATATTGGAGAGGTTCTCAGTCTCTCCTATGCTAATAAAAAATCTATTGATTTCCCTTTGTAATTAATATCAGATGATGTCTGACAAAAATCCTCAAAGAAAGATATTTTCATAGCGTAATGGGACCTTAGTAAACTTCCTTTTCATAGCTGCCTGTGAAAAGGCTGACACTACACAAGTGACAATGAAAAATATGGGCAAAGCAATTAAGACATTCAAATGTCTTAAAATTACTTGAGGAAGGGTTCATCTGTTTAAGTCAATCTTTTTCGTGAAACGTACAAATGTTTCTTTTTGTCTTCTGAGCCATCTATAGTGGTTTTTTTAAGTTATCCACAATTCTTTTGTATGGATCTTGTTAGAGACAGCTTTGCTAAACATTAATAATAGGACAACTTAAACCAAGAAGCCAAAATCGTCACATTCCTATTATATACAGCCAGGTTTCACTTGGATACCTCAGTCTGTTTTGGGCTTCTGCTTTCATGCCTTTCTCTCCATAGCTGATAATAATAGTAGGAGAACAACCATAGGCTGGGCTCCGTCAGAGAAGTGCTATGAGACAGAGCTTGGCACAAGGGGGTCCTCATGCTTTTTATGTGGAAATTATTTTACAGTTGCTGCCATATATGGAGCATGAAATGTTCTCTTGGGGCATCAGTCCTTATACCAAAACACAGAGTTAGCTGAACATGGAAGACTGGGCGGCTAGCAGGAGTGAGGATGGTTACCACATGAATTGCAATGAATGTTGCCCTCCAACGCTCCAATACATACCAAGGCACACACAAGAACAGACAAATTATACAGTGAACTGCTTTTGAAATGGTGGTTTGCAGGAGTCCAGCTGTCTAGTAAACTGAGTTTGTCCCTTTCCCCAGAACAAGCTTGGTGTTACACTTCTGCACTCTCTGCCTCTCTGGGCAGAGGCTAGGTGTCCAGATTTACCAGTATTTCTTCTGCCATTCCTATGATTTTCCAATTCTGCTTCTGTCTCAGTAATAGGAATAAAAAGTCCCCTCCAAGTGTATTTTGTGATGTGTGGCCAGGTCATGCTCTGTGGGTGAGCCCAAAGGCCCCTAGCCTGAATATACCCTTTCTCTCCTGGTACTTCCAAGAAAACAAGTATGATCTAGCCCATTCTACCCTGAGTATGGAAAAGCCTGTGAAATACTACTTGGTGCTGTATTCCAGTCGGATACGCTTCCAATGTGAATGAATGCGATCTCTCTGTGGTGTGAAAAGTATTCTTCACGGGCTTGCCAGGAATCGGCCTTTTACTGCCAAGTTTTCATTTACACTTTTCAGGGGCAATGTGCATAAATGCTACTACCCTTCACTAGGCAACTTGCAGCTGTAAGAAGGAAGAAAACTTCAGGGAAAGCTTGTATTTTTCTTCATCTCTTTTACGGGGCATGAAGGCCTGGAGCACAGGGAAAAGCAGTTTCCTATTGCTGATGGTAATGATAAGCCATTATTGCTGATGAGCTCAGTGTGGAGCTGGAGCAAAAGGGTCTGGCTGCTCATCAGACTAAAGGTGCACGGCATTAAAGGGGATTAAACTAGCACAGCCTCTGCCAGCCTAATCCACTTGGCACCAATGAACTGTAGGGAGGCCTGGATGCTTTGTGCTTATGGCATGTACAAGGAGGCTTAAAAAGAAAAGAAGTAGTAAGTTTAGTTGCCATGGAGGCTTTTGCTGGTAATTGACTTTTGTGATCCTTTCTTTTCTCCTTTCTCTTTTTTGTAATTGTTGATTAGAAACTGTGCACCACTCCACTTTAATGCCCATGAAATAAAGGAAGTTGTTATTTCACCGTGAAAAACTAGAACTTAAGGGTAGCCCAAGGGCTTGTGAATATGCCACGTATGGTCAGAGCACTGGTGCAGCTCTACCTTTGCTCTGACTCCACTAAGGCAGGTCCAACTTCTTTCGAGGCAATGGAAACACTCCATGAAGTTATCCGAGAATGAGATTGGATTTCTATACCCTTTTTAAGTGTCCAGTACCCAGTATACCATAAACCCAGAAAGGCAGCTTTCAGCGGTGGTACATGTCCTGTAAGGAAGTGGAAGCAGCAAGAGAAAATCAGATCTTCTAGAGTGAATTTGATACAGATGGAGGCAATTTCTGTTCTGAATGTGACTGATCCCCTTCAGATGGCTTCTGAGCCCAGAAACACATTGGAGACAATAATAAAAAGCTGTTTATGTCTGCAAAAAAAGAGAAAACATTATCCTCTATATTCTAGGGACAGAGATAGTCTCATCACAGAAAAGGTCAGAGGAGGAGCGTAATGCTAAGTATTTGCACTTACCCAGGAAAGAACTATCCCTGTCCTTTGACTCTGAAATGAGTGTGGAGAGTTTATATTCCAGCCACCAGTAAAGATTAGCCTAGCAGCATCTCCAGAGACATCTGCAGTCATCAGTGAGGAAGAAGTAATGTTGTAGCTATCTGCAAAGAAAAGGATTTTTTCTCTTTTGAGCATTGGATGTTTGGTTGTCATTTTGTTCTCTCTTTATTACTTCAATGCACAAATTCAAAGGGTAACATAGTTCAGACTGACTCCAGCAGGTACAACATGTGTGTTTTTTCCTTTCATTAAGCTGTTGGAAAGAACTGAAATTGCAGTGTCAGTAGGGACAGGCCTGGAGTAGTGCAGTATTTGCTAAAAGGTAATTTTTAGGGATTAATGTAACAATGGTTCTGAAGATCTTTCCTCTTTTCACTTTTACTTCTGACCTTTTCTGTCTAACAGAGTTTTCTGATTAAGTTTTTGAAGGGTGTAATATAAAACCAGTGAATTACTCCTTTGGAACAAGAAACCTGTTAAAATAAAGCACTGGGTATATTTATTTGTAAGATGAAGAGAAAGACAACACAAAAAAAAATCCACTAAACACACAAAAAAAACAGAGGCAGAAGTTTTTTAGAGGAAAAGCTATTTGAAAGGCTTTCATTTTCTTTGCTTTTGCAGTAACCATTATGGATGTGAAGATAAGAGATCATTAGACCTACATCAGTATGTGGCATAAGAGCTGCTCTTCTGTAGCCCATCAAGCATGCAATAACCCAACTGAAATTCCCACAGAGGTTAAACAATAGCCTCCTGTTTGTAGCTGCCTCCGGTTCATTTAGTAGAAAATGTATAACCCAAGTTTTATCAGATTCAGCTATAAAGACGAGGTGCTCAATATTTCCTGTGCTAAGTGGAGTTCTTTGATCCATTGTCCTGCTAATTACCAATGGGGTTGACCTCTTCCTGGATTTAGCTGCTCTTGCCCGTTTTTTTTCTGGCTCCCTGTATTTGCTTAATTAGACACAGCCATGAATGCTCCCACAGTTCAAGCAATCTTGAAGCACTTTGACTTGTCTGTGTGGATCTGGCATGTCATGAGTTAAGAGTCAGTCTTGCTCAAGGACTTGATGCAAAGGCCGGGGAAGTCAAGGGGAGACTCTAAGTCAAATGGCCAGACTGTGGTATGGTAAATAAAACCCAGCATGAGTCCATGAGTGTAACTGGAGCCAGGCCAATTTGTACAAGCAGAGAATTTGGTCCAAAAGTTTACTTTCTAATTTTAAATTCACAGTAACATTGTTTACACAATCGACATAAGAAGGACCGAATTAGGTGCTGTGGGAGATCTCTATGCTCACCTTGCTAAGAAAAAAAATTTTCGTTGTCTGTAAAAATGTTCCATTGTCTTTGTGTGATTCAGGTGTGAAATGTGGTAAGAGAGCTTATTTTCCAGACTATTTATTGCTGATTTTTAGTTATTTGTAGGCTTGCAGACAGCTGATCTGGAAGACATGCTGAAAGGCATTGCAGTCCCAGCCCCAAGGAACATGCCTGTGTCATTTCTGACATAAATTTATCTCCTGTGCTTTTAAAACCATGATAGGAGCTCCTTTCTCCTTTAGTAATCTATTTTTGTGCTTCCATGCGCTAGCAATTAGACTTTTTTTCCCCTTTATATCAATTTCTCCACAGCTGCAATATAGGCCCATTAGCTGTTATCTTCCCATTGGATACGGAAAATGATTTACTCTTTATTTTTTTGTGATATCCTGTTATATACTTGAAAATGGTTCCTATAGTCTTCTCTTCCCAGACTAAACAAACTTCTCTAAGTCATCTTTGTTTCTATCTATCCTGGCAGTGTGGAGGACAAATTTGTAGGATCTTAGTGGAGCAGAGCTTGGGTTAGACCTTAATTTAATGTGAAGGCCCCATCATCTGCAGGAAGCATGCTCCTCTTCCCAAGTGTTGAATGTCTGCTAAAACCTATAGCCAGCCTTAAGAGAATGCCTGGACAGATAATTAGTTCGTGGAGGAGCCATATGTCTTTCTCCCACTATTTTCATTAGGAGCCTGGGCATCCTGAGGGGTGTAGGAAAGCAGAATCCCTTGTGGAAATTATATCAGTTTGCACACTCTGTGACATCAGTTTGCACACTCTGTGACAAGATGCATTAATGGGAAAAAAACATACAGACAGTGACTATTTCAATAATAACCCATGCTGATGGAGCAGACAGAGTTAGAATCAGGGTCTTTCTTCCATGAAGGATGAACCCATGCAAGTCACTCCTGTGAACAGGAATTTCACTTTCAAGATAATGAGAAATTATTCACAAATTACATTCTGGAAATAAAGATCTGAGATAGACCTGGTTTGGCTGAATCTAAATTTTACAGGTAGAAAGGAGGGAAGCAGAAGGGACTGGAAAAGGAGGGTAGAAAAAGAAGGCCTCTTAGAAAGTTTTATTTTCTGTGTGGTTGTGTGCTAGAAATGTTTAAATAAGTTTGAATATTTCCTTTGAGAATGAGGCACAGATTACATATCATAGAACATGTGGTCTTCCTTTAATTAAAGATGTTATTTTTTTCACTAGCAGACTTTTTGGTGCCTTCAAAATTAGGTGTGAACATTCAGTTCATCTATAGTTTTGTGTGTGAATTTGTGCTAGAGAAGGACTTTTCTCAAAACTTAGGATAGATCAAAGGCATTGCTTGAGATAGCCACATTGGTGAAGGTTAAAAATGAAGTGTTTTAACAGCTTCAAAGTATTCCACTGGTTAATTCTGTCTCAGCAATATTTCAAACAGGAAGCACAGAAAGTTAATAATTGGTCTTGGTCAGAATTTGGGGTTTTTTCTCTGACTACAGGGCACAGATGATTTCAAATGTGTTATTCAGTTTGTTTATATTTTAGGGAAGCCATCTGGTTTCTCATACCCCATGTAGCTATTACTTTAGAAAACTACATCTCCTTTTGTAAGCTTTCCAAAATCTGTAAAGAATTCCTGGAAAACAAAAAGCATGTATATGATTTCTTGGTGGGACAATCAAATGCCCGAAAAGTCTTCCTAAGATGTGGGATTCAGAGGATAACTCATTTCCACAGGCAGTTCCTACACATTCATCTCTTTTCATCCCTGAATCCCAGTGCTTAAGATATTCCTTATAGTTCTTCCTGTTAATTTTTTTTCTTTATTTCCACTTCAGAAATGGAGTGTGTCATCATCCATGTGATACCAACAGACAGTCAAATACCAGGCAAATTCCAAAGCTACCTAGCAGAAATGTAGGTATGACCTCTGTGTTCTCCTGTCTCCAGAACTATTCTGGTTCTAGGGAATTGTGAATCTCAGACACTGAAAACCTTCAGAAGATTTCAGAGAGTGTAGTATATGCGTATCATCAAACTCCTAATGAAAGTGTGCTACGGCTCACGGAACAGCTACAGACATCCTCTGTGGGCCACAGGCACCCCATGAAAACGCTGAGCCAGATGACATTTTCCTCTGCTGCTCATGAGTTGATGAGTTGATAACTTTAGTTATTTTTCTTTTTTTTTTTTTCTTCATTAGAAAAAAGCTATTTTGCACTTTCAAAGCACAGTTCAACTGAGTGTGTCATTAATGCTACAGCCAGCCCAGGGAAAAGGTGAATTTCCTACATTTTTATGATTAAGGAAATCAATATGAAAAATTGAAAGGGATGATAACTGGATTGTTTACTGTTACTGTGGACAATCTATACATAAAACATGCTTCAATTAAATTCTGCTCCTCCTAGGAGCATTATGAAGGTCTTAAAGCACACCAAATTTTAGAGCAACAGTTCCTGGTGAGAGAAAAAGACATTTTTTGACTTTAAAATTTATTTTCCTTGTCTTCTGTCCAGAACACTTGTTTGAATGATTTCTAAATGTTTAAATGTTTACCTGCTGAGCCTTTCTTTGGCGGAGCACCTGTAGAGTCTGCACATTAAGTGCTCACACTCTCAGCATCAGAATAGCAGGAAGAACAGCACTCCCCTTCCCTTCCCTTCCCTTCCCTTCCCTTCCCTTCCCTTCCCTTTTCATGCTGATGAGATCCTGTGTGCTTTGCAGATAGCCATACTGTTCCTAATCAGGGAAAATCAAAAATTTCAACTGACCATTCTTGAAGTGTTCATCCTCAAAGATTAAGCTTTTCATAACTCTTGGCTGAAGGATCTTAACATCTCTATCACTAAAACAAAAATAATGTTAGCAACTGGGAAACATCTGAATGGGTTTTTTTCCCAGTTGATAGAAATTTCTTTTGAAAATGGTAAATTACAGTTTTACTGCTACTGAGCTTCACAGAGATTGATAACAATACTGACAGACCTTAGGGACACATCTTGTCAGGACTGACATTCCTGGCAGCACTGTCACTCTCCTTGTATTTATCTTTTCATTTACTCTAAATTGTAATTCTCAAAATAGCATATGACAAAAAACACTCATCAGCTTCCCTATTTAGCTGAGACCATCTGGGCAGCTGGCTCACTGTTCCTTTCCCAGACGGCATCTTCACTCTTCTGCAGAGTTCAGTGGGGGCGTAACATGAAAACATATCCAAGGTAAGAGTTGGCATGCAGAGGGAGAATTTAAATTTAGGCCTAACTATTCTTGCCCCAAGCAAGCAAATGCCTAGAAACTAGCTATATTCAGATGCTACAAAGTGCTTTACTTACACTTTGTAACCACAGCACTTTGTAGCATCTGAATTTAGAGATGAATTCCATTGCTTCACTAAAGGTATACAAGCAAAAAGGTGATTAAGTGTCCTGAGAGGTCTCACTGGGGAAGGGGTGGCATAGGCAGATGTCATTGCGCTGTTGTGACAGCAGAGACCACAGAACCTTGCCAAGATTCAGAAGGCAACTGTTTTTTTCCTCAGAAGATACATTGATAGTTTCCAATATTGGAAGAATTATTAAGATAAAACAAAAATAGATAAAAATAGTAATAAAAAAAACCCCCGAGATTCCCTTTTCCTGTTTGCTGGGGAACCTTGGTGATGAAAAAGAAGAATTGAAGCAGCCAAGTTTTAAAAAAAAATTAATCTTTTTACTAGATTACAGTATAATAATATATGGAAGAGATACTAGAACATGATGAGCCTTTCTGTTAAATAGAAGGTTACATTCAGTGTCCAAGATCTGTTTAGGAAAAGATCCACTGATTAAAATGTGGGAACAGAGGCAGCACATCATGAAAAAAGTAGAACCACCTTTCCTGAGGTAAAGATAGCTGAGAACAAAGATACACCACATCTTTACAGACCACAGTTCTAACAAATGTGCAAATGTCTGTAGTTCCATCACATGCATGCAAGTCAGACAGAACAATCCAACTAATTTTTTTTGTTGTGTCTTGTGTGTTGGGGTTTTTTGTTTGCTCATTTTGTTTGGGATTTTTAGCATCTATCTACCATGGCATTGTGAGGGACCTCAGACTGAAAGGAAATGTTTGAAGGTCCTTTTGCTGCTAATATTAAATCAGCCTTGGAATTTTCAAACTGTTGAGAGAACACTCTCCTAATTCTGAAGTCCTATACCTGAGAAGGGCCATCACTGAATGAGAGCTCTTCACAAATGATAAGAGGTCACTGAGTTAACAGTCAGGCAGCAAGAGGGAGCACTGCTGGGTTATTTTCAGCTCTGGAAACAAGAAATTCACAATCATTAATACTACTCACAAATCTAAGAATGATTGTGAAGTGAATGAATGAGGGGTGCAGGCAGGGGAAAAAATACTACTTGGAAAAAAAAATTTACCTTTTACTTACCTGTCACGGCTGAGTCCGAACGGCGAAATAAGAAAAACGCGGAATCACAGGATCAGAGATGAAAGGAAACAACTTTAATAATTTCCAAGGGTTTTTACATACTAGTTCACAAAAGGCGTGTTAAGTGGCATAAGGCAATTGGCCCTCTGGCCATCCATCCTTTGAAGGGACTGGTCAAATTCTAAGACACCCATTTCTAAATATTTTCTTTGTCAAAACTGTAACAATCAGGCAAACATCTGCAGGTGCAAGAAGTTTACAAAACCATAACATAGTCTGAGATAGTTTGCATGGGAAAGACAGAACTCTCACAAAATGCTACCGAGAGCCGAAGAAATTCTCTGCTGAAGCTTTTTCAGTATCCACACTTACCTTTTTCTATTTATTTGATATTCTTAAAATAAGATTTGGAAAAATAAGAAAAACACAATCCTACTCTTAAAAATAAGATAAAAAAGCCCTCACACAACAAAAAAGCCCCACACAACTGCCATCCTCATGGAGAAAATGGAACACAGTTAAGAAAACAAAATGTAAATATAAAATGAGAGGGAAAGACAGTTGATAGGCATGACCATAAATTAGAATCTAGTCATCGTGGGACTGTGCCAATAGAAGCACAAACAGGTGAGTATAGAGAGTTAGTCACTTATGAACAAAAAGAAGGCTTTGAATTATTTCTAATTTTTTCTGGAATAAAAGGAGCTCCAGTAGTAGGGAGGGGAGGTTCCTGCATTGAAAAGGGTGAATTTATCAGTAAGAGAGAAACAGCAGTTTTGCTCAGAATGCATGATTATGTCATCTAAATAGATGTATTCCTGGACAGGACTTCTTAGAGCTTTCCTTGGCCCTGAGAAGAAAGAGTATTAATACTGATGGACTCTAATTCATCTATGAATTGCATTAGTGTATGAATTTTTAAATCTGAAAAGTGGTGTTTAGGCAGATAAATTATTCTACAAGACAAGTCAGCTCATCTGCATTTGCATTGTCAAACTATTTGAGGACGTCAACATTATTCCCAAATGAAACAGAGGTCTAAAATAGTTTAAACAAAACAAAGGCTGCAAATGAGGTAAGGTTTCTTTTATTTCTTTACCAAAATTAGAATTTTCCATTTCATTCTAAGACTTGAATAAAGCAGTGTAGTTTTTCTTGATTTGTACAGTCAACTGAAAAGATCTTTCTATCTTTGAAGACTAACAACTGAGCATTTAGGAGGGAGGAAATAAAAGCAGTAATGTAATGATACAAGTTCACATCACAAAAATTTAAGGAAAATCTTGGTTCTCTACATTCTTTCTGCAGGACTGCAGAACTACTTTATTCATTCTATTAAGCAAAAATAAGAAGAGAAAGCCCTGGGATCCCACTGCTTTTGCAGGACAATGATTTCAATGCAGCATGAATGAGACCCATTTTCCTGATTATTGGTATCTGTGCCTGATACATTGAAGTCCCTAACAGAATCAGTGGAGGTCTATCCATTGAAATTAGGTTAATGTCACCAAATGTAGGCTTCTGCTTTAAGACAAGATGAATCTCACGCTCAGCTTCACAAACTGGCTTAGTGTCTGTCCATCAAAGGAACTTGCATAACTGATTTGGATGTGCCTATTCGATTTGTGGAAATCCACATTTGAACAGGACAAATCAAACCCTTCATGTGTCAATGCATTCTCTTTTGCTACTTATAAGAATGTATACAATTGAGAACAGCTTTTACTATATCATAAAACCACGTCATTTCTAAGTACTGATTAGCTTTTTTTCAGATTTCCAGGAAATTTAATAATTTGCTGGTGAGAACAGGGAAAAAACATCTGGGAGCAGACGGTTTCATTTTGGGATTAAAATAAGGAAATCCACAAAAGTAGTCAGTAAAAATAATTTATATCTTTATTGAATAATAAAGATGTACAAAACCTCAAAGTAGTATTTCCCACTTCTAAGGGGCTCATCACCTCCCACTCTCTTCAGTGAGGATTGCACGTGCTGAATCTTTCCCAGAAGACATTTAACTTACATGCCTGTATCTAGACTGAAATCATCAAGCTACACACAGAGCAGTTATGCCAAACTGCTAAATCAAATTTGCTTCAATGATTTGGAAACTTTAGATAGGAACAATGTCCTTCTGCCCAGGAAATAGGGCCCCACAATTTGTATCTTTGTTAAATATTTAGTCATGAATTAACAACACGTAGTGCTAGACTAAAACATTCCATTTGAGATCAGAGACCAGAAAGTTTATTTGAGCCTGCAGTCCTGCTTGACAAGATTTGTAGCATACACTTATAGAGCCAGTTGGTATATTCACAAAGGTACAAAAAGGTTCCCCCTCACACATAGCTATGGATGCCATCCATCTTATGATGCATTTTAACCCTGCTTTTTTCAGAAATACATAACCTGATGCCAAGACATGCTTAACATAACCTACTGGAAATCAGACATAAATAAATTAAAAGAGAAGGGGTTTTGTTTGCCATCACTTTCAGAAAGTGACTCGGGAGGGTTTGACCAGTATATTTTAAGTATTGAAACACATCTGGCAAGGAGCATAGCACTACCCTTTGGAGTTAATTCATCCATGGATAATTCTGAGGTAAATGGAAGGAAAGAAAAAGAGCTGAAGCTGAGAGATTGCTTGAGCTGTAAATATTTTATTTATTTGTCCTTGTTTTCTTGAATGAATTTATGATTGACCTGTACACAAGGATGTTCTCTGGGAGTAAGGGCAGCTGTTCAACAAGGATCACACAGGGCTGGCCACAATACTTTTGCAATGATTAGGGGAAAATATAAGCTATCTGCCTTTGAGTACATGGGCAGGTGGCAACACCAGCAGAGGTTTCTTCTGCAAAAGTAACATTCATCTTGGCATTTACATACTTGTGAATGTTTGACTTTGCAGATTTATTCATCTATTAATCTAGGAGGAGAAGGACTAAAGGGAGGAGAGAGGGAATGTTAATGGAAAATCTTGGGTTTTTCAAAAAAAGAAACTGATCCCTCCAGAAAATCCATTATGTAGCATTACAGTGACCCATGAGGTTTATCATCTGAATTTTGCTCTTTGAATCTTTTTAGTTAATAGTTGCACATTTGTCAGCTTCTGCATAAATCAAGGAGAAGAGACTTATTTTCCCAGCAGTGTTTAAAGCTGACAATAGAGGAGGCTCAGGAATCCTGAATCACTTCCAGGATCCATTTGCTAGAGACCCCTCTGACCACATCCAAATTTTGCTCCATTTCCTCCCTTGTTCAAACAGGAGGAAATCTCTGCTCTTTCCACATTACCGTTTTATTTTATCACCTTCAGGCAATACTCGCTCACCTCTCAGTCCCTGCTGCTTTCTGCTTTAGTCACTTTAATGCTTCCTTTTCAGCTAAGAAAAAACAGAAACAATCTCGTCATGTGTCTGGTGCCACAGGGGCCATTAGCAGCCAGAGGATGATTTGTAGAGCAAGCCTGGCTCAGCTGATGGCCTTCCAGACAAATTCCTTCACCTCTTACCGTCGTGCCTCACATTGGACAATGCAAGTTCAATTCTTCTTCAGGCAAACTTCAGAAAAGTTCTGTCTTAGCTTCTGTCGGGCTTGAGGGCACCAAAAGTTCTGACTCTCTCTGTCCAGCCTCATGTGGGACCTGCATCCCTGAAGCTGCTGCTGTAGGAGCTCCACAGCAGTGCTGTTGGTGTGCCTGTCTCATGCCCTCTCTCGTGGGTGTACCTTGTGCCTGTCTCCTGAACGGACCCATCATAAGTATGTTAAATGAAATGTGTGTAAATCACATTGCTCTGGGGTTAATACTTCTGAGTCTTATAATATAACTAACATGCAAAGAAGTTACAAACACATTACCAACATGAAAAAATGTGGAAGCTACAAAAGGTGAATATATTTATCTCAAATAACAAGCTTCTCAAGCACTGAAGCTATATTTCCCGAGATTAATAACTGAAGTATTTTAGAGTTTATAAAAAGGCTTGTAATGTCTACCAGGATCACGATTAGATGGCTTTCTGAAGGTCATCCCCTCTCAAAATGGAAAAACTCTGAAAGTCTATCTTGGTTCACTGCTGTTACTGTCACTGGATAGTTATGTGCATGCACGTGAAAACATCAATATATTTAGGGCTGGCTGCTGGGTGTGTGCATATGAGAAAGAACAGAGCTCCACTCTACTGTAAAGTCACTACTAAGGTTATCAGGCCTTCCACTTGTTCTCGTACCTATAAATAGACCATAAATTTTAGTTACTGTAAATTCCCAACAATTCAAGAATTTCTGAGAAGAAAAGTCAGGAATAGCTGTGGGCAGGAACAGCCAAATCCTTTTGCTGAATTGGTATAAAGCACTAAACCACGCTACTAATGCTCACTCTGTCAAATTACCTGTCAAAGTTAAGCTCTGTTATCTTTGCTTGGCCTGTACATAATAAAAGCAAGCACAAGCTTTCAGCTTTAACGACAAACTGCAATAGCTGTAGTCATCCTTGCATTTAAAACCACAAACAAAAAATCCCACTCAAAACAGGCACAATGTAATTTTTCATTGCAACTGCTACTTTTGAGACCTCTGGTGGAAAAATACACATTTTTAACTTAACACAAGAAAGTGTGGCAGAAACAAGAGTATACAAATGGTCACTAATGATTGAAATTGTTATCTCGTAGTGCCCTGTCTTCTATAAGTTTCCTTGGCCATTCTTAGCCACTTTGGGGGTTTTTCCCCCACTTCTCTCTCCTTCCCCACCCAATTCAAAGAACTTCCAGTATTTCACAAACAAGAATAAGAGTACTGTGAATTGTTAACATCTGGAGTGCCCAACCCGGCCTTTCCTTCATCCACATGTCCTGTTGTTTATCCCCCCCCCTCCTTCCATGGGCTCTGATCATGCCAACCTGGGGCCCTTGTTCCTTGAGAGCAGCAGCAAGAGGTAGGACGTGCTCATCCCTACTGTGTAGCCTCATAGCCTCTCTTCACCTCACACTTGCCTTGTTGCAGCTCTGAAGAGATTACTTGGTTCAGGCAATGCTCAGATCTATGTTTTACAGTCCTTGTTTGGCAGCCTACATAAGCCCCATATATCTCCACTGATCATGCAACTGTGCGATTTATCAAGAGATCACGATCCAGTCAAATCTAAATGAGTTATTTCAACTCTCTCCAGCTGTATCTAATAAAGTGTCAGGCATATTTAGTCTTTCCTGGTGTTACCAAATAATAGATTCTACTAAAATTACCTACAATACTTCTCTACTATTCCTCTGATTCTCATCAGGCACATGCAGTCTTGTCCTGAAAATGCAGAATGAACTCCACACGATATCCTCAGGACTGCTTCCCATGGGAGGGAGACTGCTTCCTTTGGGAAGACTGCTTGTTTGCTTCTCTCCTGGCATGAGCCTGGGTGTCTGATCCCAAGGAACATGCTCAGCTGGAGCAAGGGTGGGAATGCCTGTGCTGCTCCCTTCTCTGCTTCTCTCAGTTGGCAATGCCTGCAGCTCTAATTTCGCTGTGCTAGAGGCACAGCAGAGTAGCTGCAGACCTTCATGGTGCTAGAGTGAAGGACAGACAGAAGGTTAAGACCGTGAGAGCAGAAAGTGCTTGTCACGAGTCAGACACCAGGGAAAAGAGAAGGAGCTGCAGGATGAGGTGTCAACTGAGCTGCATTTTTGCTTTTACAGCGAAGGGGGGAGTCCATAGAGTGTTTCTTGTTTTTTTAATTAACTGAGGCAGGAGTGATGTTGCTGACTCCTGAACCTGACAGTAGTGAAGAAGTAGAGTTGAGTCCCTGGCCTGAGCTTTGCTAATGACTATTCACCACATGAGAATTCTGGCCTGTGAGTGTTTAGCAGGGAGCTTAACAGAGGAAATGAGGATCTGAGACATATGACGGGTGGGATTCAGGTCCCTAATCATACCCAATAGCATTTTTTTTAGATGCCTTTTTGGTTTTTTTCTTGTTTCTGTGCTTCATAAGACTGTACGTGCTCTTCCACAGGTCCTGTAACATACTTACTAGCCCAGTTTGATGTCTCAGGTACTGTGTGGCACCTAAGGGAGCACTAGACACCTATGCTTAGGCATTTGAATACCCCTCAAGGTATCTAACCAAAAAATCTTGGGGAGAGTGGACATGGAGCGAAGACACGAAGACCTAAGTAGCCAAATTTCCCAGCATTATTACTTTATTATTACTTTTTTTTAAAAGTAAGCTAGATTTTATATCAACATTTACAGAGAGATCACATACTATCATCGTGGTATGCTACACAAGTACTATGAACATCTAACATACAGATCACTCCCTGAGAGATTTCTGAGGGTGGTCTGATCAGCCCTGAGTATCAGCAATTTTCTCTGTCTGACTGCTTGTTAGGGCAGAATTAATTCCTTTAAATAAAAGTAGATCAAATGGGTGGAGTGGGGGATGTTTCTATGTGTGTGCTCTTGGGCAGATGGGAGTTTAATCCGTTCTCTCCTGAGCCCTGTAGTCTACTGATCATGCTGGCTCTGGCTTGTGAGAATCTTCTAGGAACGTATATGGCCTTTTGGACACATATTGGGCACATTTTAGATGCTTTAAAGGAAACTCAGGCAGTACAGCCCTGGAAGGACTACAGGACAAGTCTGTGACCCCTCCAGCCAGAAAACAGGATGACGTGGTTTAGGTGGCCTGTAGTGCAAGAGTTTAGCATGAGTGGTAAGATATGCATCTAAGAGCCTTAGACAGCACTTCTGGAATACAGCTTGAACCACATATTTGCACTGAATCTTAGCAAGATTAGGAAACCTTTGTTTACTCTTCCATCTGCAGGGTTGTTATTTTAGTGGGAGACACTGATGCAGATAAATGTATTTAGAATTTGAAGGAAAATATACAAAAACTTTGCTTGCCAATGAATCTAACTCCATGTGTGTAGTGGGTCCTGTACGTCTACTGCTCATAAAAGTAATGTTTCATATAAAACAGGCTTCATTTCTTGTGTGTTCTATTCCTTTTTTATTTTAGATTCTGTATTTTACCACTGTTTGGTTTTTTTTTCCTATGCAAAAGCCCTTTTTTTAATACAAGAGACCTGCTTAGAACCACCCAAGGAGTACACTTCTGAACAGAAACATAGATTCCTGTTAGTCCTGTTTGGAAAGCAATGGGAGTAGATATGAAATGTAGCAACTGGGAAAAGGTACCAATAACTAGAAACAGCAATTAAATAAAGGCAGCAAAAAAAGTTCAGCTAGTGGTGACACAGAGGTATTCTCATTATTGCAATTAGAGCCCCTTGAGCACTGATGCCAAAATATTTAAAACAGCAGCAAAGTAAGACACCTTCGAGCAGAGTGTTGTCATTTCTGCAAAACACAATAATAAATTGCATTCTCTTTAAACAAGTAATAACAGAGCTACTAACACAAAGTGTTAGAGAGCAACACTGATCCTTCATGGGTGCATACAAAGCCAGAACATTACAGAAGCCACTCCCAAAGCAGCACATGATCCATTAACACTCTTATTTTCAGACGGATTGAGTATTTTAAAAGAGAGTGATGGAAAAGAACATCATTTTTGGTCTTGGTTTTGTTTCTTTTACGTAAAGAAATGTTCTTTAAGACTATATGGTAGAAATACATGTTTTGGCACAGGCAACCTTCTGAACAGCTGCAGTCCCTCCTATGCCGTAGCAGGTGGATCTGTTCCCATCAAGGAGTTTAACTGACATCTCAGCCTTTAGACTGTATCATTAAAGATCTTCTGGGATTTAGCTTGTCCTTCCTTGAGTGCACCATGAGTGCATGGTTGCTCCAAGGCAGAGCAAGAGGTTTTGATCTGTACTGTCTCTATTTATGATTGACTAGCAGAGATTGCATGGCCTCCCCAGGCAATCTGCTTTGTTGGATTAGGCAAATAGGTATTTGGTCTAGATTGAGTTAATCCCGCCCTAGGGCAGGAAGGTGGACTACTTGACCACCTGACATCCTTTTTAGTCCTATTTTTTCCTACAATTTTCTGATTCTTTCCTGATAAGTAGGCTGCTGGGCTCTTCACAAGGTTAGGCACTGGAAAAATACGGGGACAAAAGGCTGAATCCATGAATGTATATGCAAGCTTAAACTTCATTTATTTCTGTGGAAACTGAGATCCTAAAAACTGCTGTAGATCACAGAGCAAGCCCAAAACTATTACTGCATCCTGGATAAAAAAATAATAACATATAAAAAAGAGACGTCATAACTTGCAAATGGATGCAGAAAATTCAATTATCTGAGGTAAGGGTGGACCATAAATTGTTCAGAGATAGACAATCTTTCCTGAACAGCACCTGCAAGCTTTGACCTCTGAATATTACAGCTTCATTTTCAGGTGTACAGGATAATCTACCCAGCAGAGTTATGTCTGGCAGCAAGCTCCCTGTATGATGATATTTCTACAGAACACTATTAAAGGAGTTACAATCCACTGGGTTTTTTCAAAGGCATCTTCGCTGTTGATTCAGAAATACGGAAAGTTTCCTGAAGGACTGAGGTCACATTGAACACCATTACGACAATAAATTAAACACACTTCGGACTGCTGCCAGACCTTGAACTGGGTGCTCCCAAGGTCACCTCACATCCACAGTCACCAGGCATGGGAAGAGATCTATGTCATAGATTCTAAGCTTCAATGCTTTGTAAATAAAAGCCTTACCAAAGAAGCTATAATATTAAAAAAAAAAAAGGAATTTTTTCACTACAAAGATATGACCCTTTAGAGAGATTCATGTAAATGTTCTACATAATATTTAAACTATTGAAATTCTCTAAATTAGAAACTTAATTTCAAGTATTCAGAAAAGGTACAGTGCAATTTTACTGTGTATTTACAAATAAATGAAACACTTTAAATGTCCATGGCTGTCTAATCTTGACAACTTTGAGCATTTTATCCTGTGAAATATTCATGCAAAATATAAGGCTTCCACTTAATTCAAAGTGTATATACACATAGTATTCATATGTATAAATACCTTGGAAAAGCATTTATCAGAAGATGTGTGTTGGTACAGTAGACTAACCCATTCCATACTGAACATAGTTTATAGGTGGCTGTGCTGTTGTGGTGCATAATGGGCAAAAATTCAGATATGGTGGAGCACCTAATCATGAGTGCTGCAAAAAACCCCAAAATTAGGAACAACAACATGAAATGCATTTTCACTGTATTTCATCAGTTACTGTAAAAAAAAAAAGTTTGCTTCTCTTTAGAAATATGTACTTCAACTACTGTAATTTCACGGCATTTCAGAATTTCTAACATATTGTCCTCTTCAAAGATTAAGTGCTATTATTGCCACTTTGTAGCATATAGGAGAAAATATTAATAACCCCAGACAGGTAAATATTAAGCCTCCGATACAAGCGATGTTTTCAGGTTTCTGTTGTATATTGCTCGGTACTGATAAAGGGCAATTCAGTCCCATGTCTCCAATGTTCCCATTTTCAGGATAGAAAGGATGCTCTTTTGGAAGTGTCTGTCTATTTTTGTCTCTGTACTGTACCTGACCTACTCACCCAGGCTAACCCAGGCTTTTCTTGTAGTAAATGGAGACAGAGATGCTTTCAGAGCATTATTCATCTTATTCTAAAGTAGATACCCAAGGTAGGTCAGATAAATTGCAAATTAAAGCAGCTTTCCTTTCCACTGATAACAAAAGGAGCCTGAAGTGATGAGCACAGAAGTACCTTCACTGTAGGCATCTGCAATCAGGTATAATGAGATGTTTCCATTCATCCAAATTCCCAGCTGTCCTGGGGGAGTGCACTCACTTGAAGGGGATTGATGGTTTTTGTGAAGTACACAGCAAGAAAAGCTGCAAAGGATATTTCTTCTTTCTTTCCTGTGTCTTGTCTAATTTTCAGGGCTGAGGTGAAGGGAGTGGAGTCTTCAGTCATTAGATTGGACAGTAACCAGCTCTTCCTTTCTTTTCTCCTTGCTTTTCTCTAGCTTTACTGGGAAGGACAGAAGGCATCTCAAAGCTGTTCTGTAGCTGGCAGTTCAAGTAATTGAGAGGAATATTTTAAGTCCCCTTTGATAGCCAAAAGTCTAGAATCAGCCTCCAGAATTTCCTGAAAAGGTGCTCTAATCACTAGTTTATTTGTACATACCAATTGGTTTGCCTCTTCCTTAAAACAAACAGACCATAAAGACTCAAAACCTTCATGGCATATCACTCACTATCTTATTCGGACATTTTATATAAACCTAATAACAACAATGAAATCACAGTGGATGATCTATGATCACTGACACTTTATTTTGTAGAGAGATCTGTAGGGATAGAGTTGTTTGTGTATATATTTTGGGAATTTTTTCAGTAGATGTCATACACATATGCTTTTTCTTTATTTGCTTTCAGACCATTTATTTCAGTTATTGCTTCCATTGCTTTACAATATTCTGGACTGCCTGGTTTCAGATCTGAGAAAGAAACATTTACTTCTCACATGAAAGCTTCATCACTGAGAAGTCCTGGTGTAGTTATGGAAAAACAGGTACGAAATTTCTCAGTTACAGACTTGAGAAATTTAAATGAAAGTGACAGGATAAATTTAACTTCCACAAGTCCAAAATATTTTATTAGACAAAACAGTGTAAACTTTCTGGGGCATTTAAATGGGTTCTGAGCTAGGAATGACTGCTCAGGGCAACATTGTGTTGTATTCATTACTAATCTCTTACCAGTCTACAGTCAGGGGCAGAAAAGCAAATCTAAACCTAGACATACTATGAAGGATATTAAATTTTTTATATAAATGAATTGCCTGGAATACTGCACAGAGAAATGGGGACTTGCTTTGTGAGAATTTTGATTAATTCAAATGCTTTCATAGATGAGAAACCCTGGGGTGGGAGAAATCCGCTACATTTCTATATGATGAATTTAGTGCTGATTTGGACTTTCAGTGTGGGATTTAATCTATAATGGGTACAGAACAGATGGAAAAAAAATTAGTTTTTTAAAGCCTATGTGCAGAACACTAAAGACCTAGGGCTTAAACAGTAATGGGGAAAACTGCCATGCCTGGGAATGGTGCAAAGATACGAAGGTGCTTATTTGGGTGCAGGGTAATCGCAGGCTGTATGTCAAGCACACATCTCCCACAATGTCCCGGCCCTGTTCCTAGTGATACAGTGAGCATAGAAGGCCTGATGGCGATACAGCACAAAAAATTCTGTGAACAGTGGATCTACCATGTGTACCTACCATAGACACCTCACCTTCTGGCTGAGAGTCTTTCAAATAAAGCTGCCAATTTTACTTCCCTGAATATAGTTGGAAATAGCCTAAACACTGCAAATACTAAGGTTATCTGACTGCAAATACTTATTGAGCCATCTAAGGCAATTGGCAACGGTGTTGCATAGCCCCTGCTGGAGATCTCGGTTCACTTGCTTAGCTGCAGGTTTACATGCTACAGCAAGAGTAAAGTTTATGGTGGGTCAGATACTGGTGGCCTCTGACCCTCATTATTTGGTGAGTGTATGTTTGCTAATTGAGCTTTTTTTTAAAGAAAAGAAGTTTTATAGCTAACTGCTTTTAAAACTGGAAGATAGCTTCACGTGCTGTGTGTTCAGTCATTAAGCATGTCCAGAAACTCTTACTGCAAAATACGACTTGCTCTCTCTATTTTGTGCCATTTGGCTAAATATGTTCCCATTGGACTTGTCAGGGATTAATTTGGTTTACCAAGTTGTGTTATACAGAGACATCAGAACGGTGGGCAATGTGTTGAAACTGATAGTTAACTATTTTTGCTTTCTTGTAAACAAACCACTCAGAAATCTCAAAGGTCACAGCACCAGCCTTTGAACACGCTAAAACACCTGGGCTTTGGATTCTGTTCCATATCAGAGCACTAAAGAGAGCTGCATCACAAGCAAGCCTGAGGATACTTCAGATTTGGCTTCTCCAGGAATATGAGTACATATGAAGTGGCAGAACTTTTGGAAGTGCATCCAAAAATACGTTTTTAAAACAACTTAAAAATAGAAGTCCTGGAGGCAACAGGCTTAGAGCTTTTGAATCTCTCATAATGTGGAGTGGCATTCATCACATTTAATTTTGCAAGTTTAGGATTTAAGCACCTAGTCTAAGCCAGGAATGTAAGCTTTCTCATAGCAGGGACGGAAAGACATGAGCACTTTTCAAACATCTTTCACAGGATGAGATGCCTCTAAACCCCACCTCCCTTCACTTACCATAGGAGGAGTGGTGTGTGTCTGACAGCTGTCAAAATTTCTTAATTTCTAATATCAAGGCAGCAAAAAGTGATTCAAATCTTTTCCTATCGGGGCTGACAGACCTGGTTTAACATATTATCTATGGAGGAAATAAGGGGCAAGGCCTAAGTCAGACACCAAAAATGGCCTGAATGCAGTCTTTCTATGTCCAAAAGGGTGAGGAATGACACATCTCATATGCGCTTATTGAATGTATATTTGAAAGACTGTCTCCTCACTAAAATGCTATAAACTCATTTAACTACAAAATTTAAGTTTGAAAAGGGGAATGTACCAAAGGATCATTCAGCTTAGGCAGTCATATTCTCTCTCACACTCAACACATACATAATTGAGATGGGAAATCTGAAACTGCTTTGCCCAAGTTTTTGGGTTTTTAGGGTTCTGTTTAAGGGCAGCCAGCTGCATGTTCCCAGCTCTGTGGTGAGCGCTTTCTCTGAGAGACCTGTACCTCAGTGGTGCTGCAAATATCTTTCTCCAAACACAAATCCCAGCTGTTCTTTGGCTTCCAGTTAATGTCTATGTCGCTTGAAAGATAAAGTTAGGCACTAAGTACTTATCCATGACTTCAAAAATCTTTCTCTAAAATGGAATGTAACCTGAAATTGGGATTCTTACTTGCTAACCACTGTGTTTTGTCTGTGAGGAACAGTGCAATCCTAGCAAGGCAAAATCAGCTTGATCTAGTGGTTCAAAGCTGTTGCTCCAGAATAGTTCCTATTTCATAGTATATATTGACATTAAGGTATAATGTATATAACCACTAACTGATGGTCCATTTGAAAGTTCTGGAGAACTGGTTTGAAACCATTTTACAGAAAAGTCTGGAAATCAACTCGCAACATTACAAAAATGCCTAATTTTAATAGGTATCCAGGTGAACAGACACCTACATCCATATGACTTGCCTATTAATAAAATCCTCATCTATCATATTTTAAACTCACTGTGATTCTTACCTTGGAAAAACTCACTGAATATGAGGTTTATTTGAATGGAAGTCACAGTATCAGACCCAAAAGGTTAAGATGTCTGTGTGTGTATTCCAGTTGGGTGTAAAATGGGAGTAAAGTTAACATTGGCTAACTTAGGGAAATCTCTATGGAGAAAGGAAACATGGTAAGTGGTTGACATCACTACCTGGATAGGAAGAGGGAGGGAGGATGCTGGTTCTTGTCTTCTCCACAATCTTAAGGCTTAGTTCTTATTTACTTTCCAGCCTGTGGCTGTCTAACAGAAAGGGCAGTAGTTTACAGTCACAGGAAAATGTATATATGGCAGTGATACTCTTTGAATTATAATACGATGAAACTGCCTGTGTGGGGTGGTTTTGTTATGACAACCAAAGCTACAAAGATTAGGTAAAATTTCTTTTACAAAGCGGGACAGGAAAAATTACAGTGAAGGGAATCTTAAGTGATTAAACTGCAATTTCTTCAGCCTTTGATATGCAACTTTAACAGTTACCCAAGGTCAATGCAGAGATGGCAGGATCATTCTTCAAAAGAGTTTTGTTACATTTCATAGCAAATACCACAGCATCCTGAATTATTAAAAGCATTCAGTCTGGGGATACCTGACAGCTTGTTTGACTGAAGTTCTGGACCTAGTTTAACAGTCTTTGTCATAGAAGGTGACTCCATACTATATAAAATGTGCAGTACGTCATGTTTATAGTATAGGTGTGTATAAAAAATATTTAGTTGATAGAAAAGAGTTCTATTAATAGGCAAAAATCAACATTTTTGCTTAGATAAATTAAAATAGTTCTAAATATTTTTACTAAATATAATCCTCTGTCAGCTGCAGAATTACTGCACTATTTTCATCAATTAACTCACTTACAAATACACCTCCTTCCATAAAAAAGCAGACATCCAAAATACAGATAGTAACATTCAACTAGATATTGCTGCAATTGTTTTGATAATGAATCATGCTTAAGTTATAAAAGCCTCAAAACCACTGAGATCACTCCTCCAAAGAAAAATGGATTGACTCTTTGAATGAACCACTTTAACATGATGCGAGTACTTGGTACAATACAGTCTCTCCTCATCACTGATCTTTCAGGTAAACATGAAACATAAAGAAAATTATTAACCATAGTAACCCATGATGGAGGAAGAACATCTCCTGATTTAAATTTCAGCATGCATAGCTTCATTCTACAGGAACTGCCAAATTTCTCTCTCAAGCTACTTCATAGACTTACCATAAGAAAGTTAATTTGGGGCAAATATTCTAAATGCTCTGTTTCTAAGGTAGGCCAGAAGATAAGACAGGCTTATGTGGTCAAAGGCTTTTCTATTATTTGCATAGCAACTTATTTTAAATCTATTAAAAGGTATTACTTTTATGTACAAGTCTTCCCTTGCTTATTATAAGGGGGTAACCCTAAAATCATAAACTGAACACTAAACTGAATATTGCCACTAGATAGATATTGCCACAACAAAGATATTAAACTGTAGTCAGTTTGTACTCTAAAGTTTCACCTCACTTTCCTTTAACATCTGTGCAAGAATGAAATATTTACCAATAATTCCTTGTTGATACACAATTTCAGTTATTATTAAAATTTATATAAATATATCTAACACCACACATAACCACAAAAAAGTACCTATTCTGGATTGCACATTGAGACTAAATTGCCATTTTCACTAGTGACAGTACTTGGCCACTTCCTGACAATAAAATTTCCAACCCCTCACCAATTTTATCCAAGAGCAATCTGAGAGAGACCCTAGGTCTTAAGGTCTTTAAATATTTTTTGGAAACAGCTATGCTGCTTAGTGTCTTTTTTATTGCCTTCATTACACATCAAAGAACATATATGTAAAAATAATGTTATAAATTCCATAATCACAGTAAAAAAACTTCAGAGTCCAAACAGAAGACATAAACCATAGGTAAAGAAGCTTGATGGAACAACTTATTTAGTCTAGTAAATTACCAACCCTTTTCCCTTTGTTAATAGATCAAGAAGTTGTATTTTGGCTTTGAAACAAAAGGAGTGAGAGTGATCAAAAGGCAGAGGAAAAAAAAACCATAAAGGAAACCACACTGCTTCTGATGAGATCTAAAGTGGGAAAGAGCTTGAAGAAAGTTAACTTGAAAAGTAGGTTTTCAAAGAGCCAAGGTTGAAGTAAAAATAGGAACATAGAGGGTGGGCAGAGCACCAGTGCCAGACAGGTGGAAACAATTACTGGGACAGCAGCAGAATAAACCTCATAAGCTAATACAACAAAAAATCTCAGAAGAACTTTAGAAAGATGGAGGGTGATTTTGGATTGGGTTTTGGAGTGAATATGGTCACATTTACTGTAGGTACATGAAATGTACAAACCAGCACTATATCCATCCCAGCATCAACCCAAAACAATTTTGAGAACAGACTGTGTAAGTTTCACGAATCAAGGAAGGCAACTTTATTCTGACAGAAACCAGGTACATTTCTTCACTCTACAAGGCAATGGGAAATAAACTGTGGATGCCAGATTTAGTGGTGTTGGACTTTTCACAAACATCTCTGCCTGCATGGCAACAGATATTTGGACTGAAACAGAAGTCATGAAAGAAATGGAGAATGGGTTCAAGACAACGATCCATTTACAGAGTGTGATGGTAAAGAAGACATTTCAGGGACAACTCTTGAGGCAGCTATCTGCCTCTAGAGATGCCTGGCAGGAAAAGGATGACTGAAAGTTACAGCTTAGCAATACTCTTGCATATACCCAGGCAAAAACTTATGCCTATGTTAATAAATCTATGATAATTTATAAATAGCCACATGTGTAATAATTCATTAATGAAATAATGAACAAAGAGTATGGAAGCAACAGAAAGGTTGTTGGTTAAGTACAGCAACACACAGGCAACTGAAACACTCAGCTGGCTGACTTAAAATTTTCAAATTCTTACTTTGCTTCAACAGACTATTTATATAGTCTTTGGTTTTTGAACACCAAATTACTTGACGTACTGTGAATGATGGACATTTGCTCTGAGGCACAGTAGATACTGTACACCTTGCTCCTACATGGCCTTCAGAGTCGAACTGTAATAGCAAAATTACTTACACAACCAATTAAGTATCCAAATACTCCCATGAATCCCACTTGCTGTTTCCATCCTCTTCCCCTGCTCTCCTAATTTCCTTGGCAAGATAGTAAATACACATTGGCAAGAGATGGCAAATCTTTTTGCACTTATAAGTTATGAAATACTCATTCTGTTGGAAAATGTTAAAAAACCCTGATATTTGTATGTCATATTTTGCCTCCTTTACCAGTATTTAAAAACCAAAATTATTTCATTTTTACTAACTTATTTGAAGAACATATCTGGAATTGTTTATATCATTTAATACAAAACAGCAACAAAAAGTAATGTAACAACAAAAATCAGGCATCACTACTGTTTAGAAGTTAAGATTATGCCATATCAACAGAGGGCAGTCTTTGATAACTATACATTTGAATGAAGACTTGGAGAGCAGTAAACTTGTGTTTGTTTTACACAGGACTGTGAGTTGGGTAGATTTCAATAAGAAATATACATCTGTAATCCATCATCAAAAGCAGAAGCCAGATGCCCTCAGGAAGGATTGCATTTAAAATAAGAATATATTTGCAGTCTTTTTTAAATACAGAAATGTCTTAAAATATAGATTTACCCTGCCGAACCTCATAGGTAATTTATTTCAGAGGAAATATTCATCACTAGATTTCCAGAGCACACATTTATTTACTAATTCTCTGTTAAATGAGAAGGTCTTCTGTGTCCTAAATCTTTCTGTTTCTATTTAGACTTGGAAATAAAGTTTAGTAGTATAGCAAAACTGCAAGCTTTCATGCAAAGATATGTATAATTTTTTTTCCCTGGTCAAATACCAGTTCCTCTATTCACTAAAAATTTATTTTAAAAGATCAATGGAGTTGTTATTGGGCCTAGTTCTGATTTGTCACGCTAACTTCAGGGACAATTGGTAGGAAAACAGTTTGGATTTACATCTATGTCATTAGATCAGAACTTAGCCAAGATGAATTTTCTTCAAGTACAATTTGAACACAAGTGTTGGCACAAGCTAAGGAAAATACTTTCAAAATTCTCATCAGTTCTATAACCTGGAGCATTTTTTTATGTTGTCCTGTGAAAAGAAGAAGAAATAAAGCAAGTCATGCACTTTGTACTTGGACTGTGGCACAAGAGCTCACTGACTTGTTTGACAAGACAGCAACTCTTAAAAATAAAGAGGACTGCTGCTGTTTGTACATGGATATTTACTACTTGGTGATGGAGATAACAGAGGTCAAAGAACCAGACCCTCTGTCCACTGAAAATAAGAAATTTTTGTATGAGACATGGGGCAACTCCATCCCTTTACTATTTTTTGATTTTTTTTTTTTCGAAGCAGTGAAATGTCTCAAAAAAATTAATAGTTGGAATGCCTAGGTCATTGATGCCTGGGACTCAATTAAAGTATCTTCCTTTGAATCTTACACATAAGACATTCACTGCTGAAATCCAGGGTGAATGTCTCATAAGGGTAGACAAATGGTATTAGTGTTGCTTAACTTGATAGATATCTAACTACTAGAATTACTACCCCCTGTAGCAGCATCGAAGTCCATAAGTCTATTGCATAGGCTTATTTAATTAAATAGCTTTCAGCAGTATTCTGAAGGTATGTCAGTAACAGAATATAAAAATATCTCACAAATTACAATAATCCAGCGTTGTAGAACTGGATGTAGACGTCTACTGATGTCCCCCCACCCCAAACCAAGCTGAATTATATATTAGAAAGAATACTTAAATGCGAATGTAGCTCACTGTGCCCACACTTGCAAAATTCAAATTCCAAACTCGAGCTTTGCCATACAGAAAACAAGATCACGTGTCATAATGCTGCTCCACCACTGATGGATAGGGTAAAAGATCATTTTAAAAGAAGGAATAAAATAATTTCACAAATGTCGCAACAGCCTTGCGCTGCCTTTGAATCTGTCGGTTTGTCGTATTTTTCACTTTGTTAGAAACCTTTCTTAAACCAGAGTGTGGATCACATTTCATAAATAAGAAAGAATGTTAGCAACTATGAGACACGATGAATCAAAACTCAGAGCTTGCTATCAGGAAATTTAAAAGGCAAGGAACCTCAAGTTCGGGCTCTCATTAATGTGCTTTTAACTGCAGGCACAAGGTGGCAGGAATACCGTGAAGCTTTCCTTCACCCGCTGCTGTGACCGCCGTCTCGAGGAGTGACACTGGACACTAACTAGTACCAGCCGATGTGTTTTGCGCCGGACATATTTATCCAATATTCTTTGTGGCGCACAGAACCGCGGTGCCGGCAGGCAGCTCCGCCGCAACCCTGGCCCGCTTCCCCTCGTGTGACCCATCCCGTTTTCCCTTGGGCACTTTTGTCGCCCCCCCGTTCCCCGTCATCCGGACTCGGCTCTCGGGCAGCCCCGCTCCTGCCGCCGCTGGAACCCGGGCGGCAGAGCCGCCGCCCCGCGCTCACCTGGCGCCCCGCACCCCGAGGGGAAGGGAAACCCCGAGCACGGCCCGGCGACAAGCCGGGAACAGCCCAGCTTTAGGGCTGCTCCCGGGAGCCAGGCGGGAGCAGGGAAGCTCAGTGCAGGGGGCGGCGGTGCACTCCCGCTGCTCCCGGGGCTGGCAGAGGTGCGCTCCTCCGCTGCGGGAAAGCAGAGCCACCCTCCCTCCCGATACAAAGGCCCCCTTCCCGCGGCGGCTGGCGCCAGCAGAACCATCCGTGCCCACCACCTCCCCGCTCCCGCACCGCCAAGGCTCATCCCGCCGCTCTCCCGGCACCTTCTCCTCCGCAACCTGTTGGGCAGCCGCGGGAAGGAGGGACGGTGAGGGAGGGGGAGCTCCGTCCCTCCCCGTAACTTGCATGATTGGCACGCAGTTCTGTCCAATCGCGCGTGGCGGCTTCTCCCCCCGCGGGTGCCTATTGGTCTCTCGGAGGCGCGGGGCGGGGCTTGCCGGCCGCGGCTCTCCCCTCCGGAGCGGAGCGCGGCGCGCTCAGAGCGCAGCGTGTGCGCGGGGTGAGTGGCGCCGCGATTCGGGCGCTGCCGGAGGCTCCCAACGCTTTGCTCCGCCGGCAAGGACGATGCAGCCTCTCCCCGCCGGGCCGCGGTGGCTGCTGGCCGGCTTACTGCTGCTGCTGGCCGGCTGCGTCTGGGTTGGGGCGGCGGAACCGCCGCCAGGCAGCAGCGCCGCGGTCTCCTCGCCGTGGTCGCCGGAGGCGGCCCCCGTGGTGGTGGCCAACCGCGGGCTGCGGGTGCCCCTGGGCCGCTCCGCCTGGCTGGACCCCGCGCGGGACCTGGTGCTGCAGGTGCAGCCGGGTGACCGGTGCCACCTCACCGTGCTGGACGAGGACCCGCTGTGGCAGCGCCCGGGCCGCCTGAGCCCCCGGCGCTTCCCCTGCGACTTCGGAGCCCGCGAGGTGCAGTACTCGCACCTGGGCGGCCGCAGCCCCGCCCGGGACCGCGTCCGCCTGCAGCTGCGCTACGACTCGCCGAGCCGCGCCCTGGTGCTGCCCCTGGTGCTGGAGGTGGAGGTGCTCTTCACCCAGCTGGAGATCGTCACCCGCAACCTGCCCCTCACCGTGGAGCGCCTGCGGGGCACCAGCAACCCGCTGGACGCTCGCAACCTGGAGTTCGCCTTCGAGCCGGGCCGGCACCGCTGCCGGGTGGGGCTGCTGCCGCTGCTGACCGGGCTGCCCCGCTACGGAGAGATCCTCAACTACCCGCCTGCGGCGGCGGGCGGGGGCGGGGAAGCGGCGGGGGGCGGCCCGATGCCTTCCTCGATGTGGGACTGCGAGGAGTTCCTGCGCCTGGGGCTGCGCTACCGGCACACGGCCGCCGGCGGCTCCCCGAACCGCGACCTGGTGCCGCTGGTGGCCGAGCTGCGGGAGGCGGCGGGCGGTGGGGCACTGCTGAAGCGCGAGTACTTCCAGGTGCTGGTGCGGATCCGCGCTGGGACTGAGAACGTGGCCCCCAAACCCAGCTTCTTGGCCATGCTGATGATGGAGGTGGACCAGTTTGTGCTCACCGCCCTCACGCCTGAGATGCTGTCAGCTGAGGATGCAGAGTCACCAGCCGATCTGCTGCTCTTCAACATTACCTCTCCCTTTGGCCCTGGCCAAGGCCACATGGTCAGCACAGACGACCGGAGCTTGCCTGTCACCTCTTTCAGCCAGCGGGATGTGCGGGAGCTGCGCATTGCCTATCAGCCACCCGTGGAGGACTCTGATCGGGAGCGGCTCTTTGAGCTTGAACTGGAGGTGTTGGACCCAGAGGGTGCTGCCTCAGAGCCCTTTGCCTTCGTGATTGTGGTGAAGCCCATGAACACCCTGGCACCTGTGGTGACCCGCAATACTGGCCTCATACTCTATGAGGGGCAGTCAAGGCCTCTTTCGGGCCCAGGTACCAGTCCCAACCTGGTGGTCAGTGATGAGGATGACCTTGAGCAGGTGCGGGTGAGTGTGGTGGCAGGGCTGAAGCATGGCCACCTCACTCTCCTGGAGGACACCCCAGGACCTGCTGCCCCTCGTAAACACTTCACAGTGGCTGAGCTGGCAGCAGGCCGGGTCATTTACCAGCATGATGGCAGCGAGTCTCCACTCAGTGACAACCTGGTGCTGCGGCTGGAAGATGGTGGCTCTCGCCACCGTGTTGAGTTCCTTTTCCCTATTACTCTGGTGCCCACTGATGACCAGCCACCCCTACTTAATGCTAATACAGGGCTTGCCATGGCTGAGGGTGAAACAGTGCCCATCACCACCCGTGCTCTTAGTGCCACTGACATTGACTCGCAGGATGCCATCCTGCTCTTCACAGTGGAGTCTGGCCCCACGGCTGGGCAGCTCCTGCTCCGTCAAGCACAACCACCTCCTGGCTGGGAAGATGAGGAAGAAGACGAGGGCTTTTCTTGGAGGAGGGTGCCAGGTGTAGCAGGGAGCTCCCTCATCTATGAAAAGCCAGTGAGAGAGTGGCTGCAACAGGACATTGTGGAAGGGCGTCTCTTTTACCACCACTTTGGGGCTCACAGCCCTGGCCCTGGGGTCGTGTTGGACCAGTTCATCTTTAGAGTCCAGGATGACAATGACCCACCCAACCGCTCTGGACCACAGACTTTTGTGATCAGGGTACATCCTGTAGACAGATTAGCCCCAGAGCTCCATAGTAGCAGCAGCCTGCACTTAATAGTTGCAGAGCAGCAGGTGACCCCCCTGCGGAGGAAGCACTTGTGTTACACAGATCAGGACTCGGGAGACCGTGAACTTCGCTACACAGTAATCCAGCCCCCCACTGACACTGACTCCAACCACCCTCCCGACGTGTATGGAGCACGCCTTGGATCCCTCGTGCTGACTGAGGATCACTCTGTGGAAGTTACACACTTCACCCAAGCCCAGATCAACCATCACAAGATCTCGTACCGCCCCCCACAGGAAGAGCTGGGGGTGGCCCCTCATTTGATTCAGTTTCAGTATCAAGTGCAAGATGCGGCTGGCAATGCAGCCAAAGGGACTTTCACCATCTACCTGCAGCCTGTGGATAACCAGCCTCCCGAAATCACTAATACTGGCTTCACTTTGCCTGAGGGAGGTAGCCATGTCCTTAGTCCAAATGAGCTGGATGCCAGTGACACGGACACTGAACTTGCCCGTCTCAGATTTATCCTGACCCAGGCTCCTCAGTATGGCCAGTTGCAGCTTGCTGGGTACAGTCTGGTTCCAGGAGGTATCTTTGGCCTGGAGGATATCAGGCAAGGGAGGGTGGTGTATGTGCACAGTGGAGCTGAGACCAGCAGTGATACCTGCAGGCTCGATGTGAGTGATGGGGTTCATTTTGTGCCCATCACACTGAAAATGGGTGTGCACCCAGTTGATGATGAGGTTCCTACACTACGATTGCCCCCAGGCACTCTTGGTTCCTACCTAGATGTGCTGGAGAATGGTGCTGCTGAAATCACTGCTAATGTCATTCAGGGCAGGGATAAGGATACAGATGACTTAATGTTGACGTTCATTGTAGAGGATCCTCCTCAGCATGGGAGCATCCTGGTTCAAGGGGTGCCTGCAGAGAGATTTTCCCAGAGAGATCTGCTGGATGGTGCTGTGGTATATGCTCACACTGGTGGCGAAATAGGCCTTCTGCCCAAGGAGGATGCCTTCAACCTTACCTTGTCTGACCTCTCTGAGAAGTGGCGTGTCAGGGGCAGTGTTGTTCAAGGAGTTTCAGTTTTGGTGACCGTTCTTCCTGTTGACAGTCAAGCTCCAGAGATTTTTGTGGGGGAGCAGTTCATGGTGACGGAAGGTGACAAACGGGTCATTACTCTTGCTCACCTCAGGGCTGAAGATGTGGATACTCCTAGTGATGATATACTATGCACAATTGTTGCTCAGCCCACATCTGGATATGTAGAGAACATCTCTCCTGCCCCAGGATCTGAAAAATCTAGGGCAGGTATAGCTATAAGTGCTTTTACTTTGAAGGACCTCCGTCAAGGGCATATTTTTTATGTCCAAAGTATACATAAGGGTGTAGAGCCTGTTGAAGACAGATTTGCATTGCGCTGTTCTGATGGCATTAACTTTTCCCAGAGGCACTTCTTCCCCATTGTTATTGTGCCGATCAATGATGAAGAGCCTGAAATCTTCATGCGAGAGTTTGTTGTGATGGAAGGCATGAGCCTGGTTATTGATACCCCTATCCTCAGTGCAGTTGATGCGGATGTCCCTGCTGATGAGTTAACGTTCACAATCACCAGGCTTCCCAGGCATGGCCACATTGTGAACCAGCTGGTCAATGGAACTGTCCTAGTGGAGAGCTTCACCTTGGATCAGATAACAGAGAGCTCCAACATTCTCTATGAACATGATGACTCTGAGACAAGGGCGGACAGTTTTGAGGTGCAACTCACAGATGGCAAACACACCGTTAGGAAAATGGTACCCATCATGGTTATTCCTGTAGATGATGAGACACCCAGAATGGCCATCAATGATGGTTTGGAGATTGAAATGGGGGAAACCAGAACTATTAATAACAAGATATTGAAGGCTACTGATCTCGACTCTGAAGACAAAACCTTGACATACATTGTAAGTTACGGGCCAGGACAAGGCCTCTTGCAGAGAATAAAGCCTTCAGGTGGAGTTGAAAACATCACCCTGGGAATGAACTTCACCCAAGATGAAGTGGATAGAAATTTCATTCGATATGTGCATTTTGGCCAACAAGGAGTTCGTGATCTTATCAAGTTTGATGTGACAGATGGAATAAATCCTCTCATTGACCGCTACTTTTATGTGACAATAGGCAGCATTGATATTGTCTTCCCAGATGTCATCAGCAAAGGAGTTTCTCTAAAGGAAGGAGGGAAGGTAACCCTAACTACTGATTTGCTTAGTACCAGTGACCTGAATAGTCCAGATGAGAACTTAGTTTTCACCATTACCAGACCACCCGTTCGTGGTCATCTTGAATGCACAGATCAGCCTGGGGTACCCATTTCCACTTTCACTCAGCTCCTGTTAGCAGGCAATAAAGTCTATTACATTCATACTTCAGAAGATGAGGTGAAAATGGACAGCTTTGAGTTTGAGGTGACTGATGGCTATAACCCTGTGTTTCGTACTTTCAGAATTTCTATCAGTGATGTGGACAATAAGAAACCTGTTGTCACAATCCATAGCCTGGTGGTGAGTGAAAATGAATACAAACTGATAACCCCATTTGAGCTGACTGCAGAAGACAGAGATACACCTGATGCACTGCTAAAATTTATCATCACTCAAATACCAGTTCATGGCCAGATCATGTTCAATAACTCCAAACCCGTCACCACCTTCACTAAACAAGATCTGAATGAAAATCTAATCAGCTACAAACATGATGGCACAGAATCGGTTGAGGATAGTTTCTCTTTCACTGTTACAGATGGCACTCATACTGATTTCTATGTCTTCCCCAACACTGTGTTTGAAACAAGGAAACCTCAGACTATGAAGATTCGAATAATGGCTGTGGACAACAGTGTACCTCAAGTGGTAATAAATAAGGGTGCTCAGACTCTCCGTGTTCTGGCCACAGGTCACATCGGGTTTCTAATTACCAACAAAGTGCTCAAAGTGGAAGACAGGGACAGTTTACATGTTACTCTTAAGATCAGAATCACAGAGGGTCCACGCCATGGCTTCCTGATTCACCTGGGGAAAGGCAACCATAGCATCAGCCAGTTCACCCAAGGTACTACAATTCTTCATATGCTTTCTTTAGATCACTGGAAACATTTTTCTTGCTAGACTCTATAATGATTGATGGGAGAAACTTTCCCACTATGAGCTTATTTAAAATAGCTTCATAATTTTTTACATCTGTTTATTTTTTATTACATCCATGACAGCTTTAAACAGGAAATGTGGTCTGATGGATAAGCACGAAATAAAGGAGATTTTTTCTTTGGAGAGCTTAGTCCTAATAACTGATGTGATTTGCACTTTCTATCAGTCATAATGATAAAAGTTTGGATAACAGAACTGGGCTGTACATCTTAAGAGACAGTGCTTTCTTTAACCAGTTTTATTTAGAAAATGCTATGGGAGTGGCCAAGCTATTATTAACTAATGTTCATACCATGGCTAGGGTATCAGTTGCTGTAGTCTGAGCACACCTAACTGTAAAAGCAAAATCATTTCCCCACCAGTGGGAAATAATATATTATGAGTGCATCTGTTGCCTTAATTAAGCAAATCTTTACCACAAAGTGTTTGTGGTAAATTAAAAGGTAATGTAAACATTTAAAAATTATGTCAGTAGTACTTACTTTTTACGTGGAACTAAAATATTCGGTGGTACAAATAGGGCAAAAACCACATGTATCATATATTCTGAAATAAAGCCTCAACCCAAGGCTGTGAGGTAGCTTTAATTGAAATGGGAGCATTAGCTATCTGGAGAGTTTTTCATGTTACTTTGCAATGACTTAATGGCTAGTTAATTAACAATGAAATCATGTGTTTTTGCAACCTTCTGCAGCGGTGGAATGAGCAGACAGCACCAACAGTACGGACACTCAAAGTTACAGGGGCCCAGCCAGGCTGGGCTGTGTAGGTGGAAAGGCTTGAGGTGAACACTTGCAGTTGGCTGTGTTTGTTTCACAAAGCCCACACTGGTACATACCCATGTTACAGTCTTGGCTGTAGCAATGTTCTTGTCAGATATACCAAGTCTTTCAAACAGGCCTGATGAACTTTCCAGTGGCTGGAGTGTCTTAAGTTGCAGTGCTAGTGCAAAAAAGAGGATGAGAAGAGACCAAACTGTGTCCAAGCTTTGGGAGCCACCACAGCTCCTTAAATGTAAGGCTTCTGTTAGTGAACTGTGAGTAATATTGAGAGTGTTGTGAGAATAAGTGAGAAACAAAAGAGAAAGGGAGTGAGCAAATAAACAGATTATCATTTATTTTAGTGGGTTTTCTCTTACATTGAAGAATGTGGAATTATTGAACAGGTGTTCCTTGAAAGCAGACCACTGCATAGCACAGTGATACCTCTTTTTTTTGAGGATGGGGAGCAGTTGGGAGAGGTACGTATTCCATTCTCTCTTGTGCCGTGTGGCCAGGCATACATTTGTCTGATGACCAAAATGAAGTTGTTACTTAGCTTTGAATTGGCAGTCCAACCATGTGGCATGAAGGCTATCTTAATATCCTAGGGTTGCCCAATCTGGGTAAGAAGTATGCAACCCTTAGGAAAGATTGGTTTTAAAGCTAGTGAGGATCCCCTGAAAGTGGTGTAGCTTCACAGGTTCCCTGACAGTAGTAGCACAAGCACTCTTAATTTGTGTTGGATTGAAGAGTGTTTTTAAGAAATACACATTTCTTCAATAATATTGGCCTTTGGGAAAGTCATGCTTATGCTATACTGAGACAAATAATTTTCTAATGTTCAGGCCAGAAATAAACAAGACCCTTTTTTGTCATATTCGTTATGACTCCAGTGTTTTGCAGATTTTGCAATGGACTTTGGGAAGCCTCTGTATTGACTGTTGGACCTGCTGTTACACACTTTCTTTTTATGTTTTGATCTTCCCCTCTTTTTAGGCCTCTTATCCTGCCATATGCCACCTCTGTGAAAATGCTGAATAGTTCCAGTTTCATCAACATGTGTGGATTCTTATGGGGCTTGTAAAACTTGGCTAGAGTCTTCCAGTTTATGTTGGAAGGGACCCCTTGAGGTCATTTGGTCCTATCCCTACTCAGAAGTGGGACAACTTTGAAGTCAAATGAGACTCTTCAGGGTGGCATGCAAAACATTTTTGAAATCTTCTTGCTAGTTAGTGAAGTCCATCCTCAAACTCCCATTTCTTGGATTTGTGCCTGTGCTTATATGAACAGGCAGGCTGACCACTTTGAGTAGGGTAACAAGATGCATTGTGTGCAAGCAGTGTGAGCAGTCTGATTTTTCAGATTGCCTGTAACTGAAAGAGGGCAGAGCAATTGTTGAGAACACAACTTTCTGCCTTATGCTAGTGGAGATAATTATATTTTTTTTAAATAGAAAATTATATTGGATGTATTTCAAAATTATGTTGGAGAATTCCAATATAAAATTAATTTTAGCAGGCACTGTAGTTACATGGTTATGAATTGTGCTTACAACTAGGCAAGATTTGATATAACTAGCACAACGTAATCAACTGTATAAGGAAAGCATAGACTTGCTCAAGTGACTCTGAACATGTTCTTAAGGAACAGAAAACAGGTCATTCTTTGCAGTTATTTTGACAAAATTAAGGTCTTTGGATGACAAGTGGCCTTTTTTTCTTACAAGGTGGTCCTGGTCCTGCAAACACTGGCTCAAGTGCATATCTTTATGTATGCTGGAACCATGGATTTTAGTAAGGCTACCCACATGAGAAGAGCTAAGTACTTGTGTGTTTGCAGGATGAAAGATTTATTTGCTCCACTGGGATGAAAAAGTATTTGTTTGCATCCTTTTTACAGCCCCATGAATTTTTGATCTTTAACTTTCAAACATTTATGGAAGAGATTCTTCAGTTACGTATGTTTGCTAATAATGCTCTTAACGTGTTTGCGCTCAAATATGTCTGGTTACTTTCGGAACTGAAGATTTTGTGAAGCTCTGACAAAAGTGTTTTTGGCTTCTTTTTACTCATGCATCCACCCTACCATCAGAGGAGAACTTGGGTGATACTTGAGCTCCACTTTAATGCTATTAATTTCTAACACTTTTTCTTGAAAAAGGTATCAGGCCTGGGTTTTTACCAACAGCAGTCCTTCAAAGAAAGTGACAAAACTTAGTTTTCTGTATTACATGTTTCTCAGCACTACTCAAGGAAACCAGAAAAAAACCAGTATTTACAAATATTTTTTTCTTTTACATACTTTATGGCAACTGATGGTTCAAAATTGTACATCAAGTTTTTTTTTCTTACTGAAAGAAAGTTTACTTTAACTGCATCTATTTGGGCTCTTAAAACAGTTAATCACTGTAACTGTCCTCTACGGTACTTTGCAGGTTGAAGAATGACAGAATCAATATCAATATCCTTGTGGAGATACACCTCTGTTTAAGAAAATGGACCACTAAAAATTTGAAATAGTTCGGACTGTCAAGCCCATGTTTTTAAATTTCATTTCAGTTCTTTTTGTAAATACAGCTTAAAAGAAAAAGAGAACTGGGGAGGGGGAAGTAAAGGAAGGGAGAATGAATGATATCTGTAAAACTACAACACTGTTAATACTGAAATTCCTCAGTTCCACTGTAGAACCTTGACCTCTCTCTTGTTGAAGCTAAACTATTTAATACGTGTCAAGTTTTTCTATAAAAACAGTTTACTACCTTCATCATTTAAAATAAAATCTATTTTTCCTGACTCTTTCCAGCTGATATTGATGATATGAAGATATGCTATGTTTTACGAGGGGGTGACAATGCCACCAGTGACATTTTTCATTTCTTGGTTGAAGATGGTGGTGAGTACTCCTAAAATCTCAGTTTTTCTTGTTATTTAAAGACAAAGAATTTAAGTATGCTTTGGTAGTTCAAGAACATTGAATTTAATTGAGGGAAGTCTGTGTTATCTCCGGGAATGTGATTTTTTTATGGCTTTCCTATATTGTGAGCTATTTCTGATGATTACGAAGAGAGGTGTCAATGAAATGGTAATTGCACCTAAGGAAAAAACCTCAACCTAATCTAGCAAGAAAGTGAAATTCTGTAAGTCTACTCAGATACCTGGATTTTCTGTAGTTTTACCTTTGTATTCCCTGTCCAGGCTCTTTACACATAAATTCTCCTAAGTCTTTATCTTGAGAAAATTTTCGTTTATGGTTATTGTTGTCTACCTTTTTAAAGGTTCCAGTTCTAAGACTGTTCATATGAAAACATTATCTCTGATGTACCTGTTATGTAGAGTCTAAGTTTTGATTCTACCTACTTAACAGAGTCCGCAATGTCTTGTCAACGATCTTTGTTAGGTGACTGGTGTGAATTCTACTGGCTAATATTATTTTCTGGGATTGTGGTGGATGCAAGAGAAAATTATAAAAACAAATTGAGAATACTGGCATGTACTCATTTGAGGAAAAAATATGTAGGGGTTTTTTGTTTGTTTTAAAAGCACAAAGAAAGAACAGTTTACAGGGTGAACAAAATGCATCAACGGGTTTTTTTTTTCCTATCCAAAGTCTGACTTGATATGGATATTCCTAAATGTAGATATTCCTCTGTGTTGTAACAGGTGGGTAGATTATGTTACTTTAATGCCTTTTTACATATGTGATACATAGCTCTATGGGTAATTGGAAATGAATTTTATTAGTTGATTTAATAATATACTTCTTAGAATGCTTCAAGTTTGCTGATTGTCAGCTCATGTACTCAGCTTGTGTTACTGCTTCACAAGAAGCGTAGCCAATTAAGGGTATTAAGATCAGTGAACAGGGATTTGTCCTGTCTATCACAGACTGGACAGTTTTGTCATCATCTACCATTGCTGGAGTGGGATATTAAAGCAAGTTTTACTGTTTATTGTGCTGGACAAGCACAGAGGAAAGACCATCTTTCGAGACTTTTGGAAATGTCTTTGCACATCTTTGTGACATTAGAGACCAGGTAGTGAGATAAGAGTTTGCAACACTTGACTTACTTTCCATAAATGTTTTCTTTTCACTGAGATATAGGTTAGAGAGGTTTAAAGGTATCTAAAATGGAACATGGGATGCTGTCTTTTCATAGTAATACTTTTTTAAGACAGGTGTGATCACAAGGTGACATTGTTATGATTTTCGAGTTATTCTTTTAGTAGGTGAACAAACATTCAGTCTTGAGATCATTTCAAGGTTTTGTGTGATGGGAGTAATTAAAGCTGACGAAAGTTTCCTCTCAGTGAGCTGTTTAACATCAGTTCTTAAAATTGAGTTGCCCCTTGAGTGCCCAACATTTGTGGGACTTGTCTCCTTGGTATTTAACACTTCATAGTGGCAAATATGTAGTTAAAGCAAATTGCACTTAATATGTTCCAACTCTATACCAAGAATTTTTCTTTCATTGGAAAGCTTACCTGCCACATCTGCTTCTATTTGGCAGAGTTGTAACAGCCTGTCAATTGTAACAGCATGCAATTTTCATAATACAAAGAATCATTATGATAACAAGGTGCTTGCTGATATTTTAGAGCCTTTGGAAGTTGTGACATTATTGTCTTAGAAATTACTTAGCTAGATGGTAAGATGGTCTTTGCTTTCCTGAGGCTATTTGTTGACAGAAAAATGAGCTGTGCTGCATTTCAGAGTATTCTGATTTTGAAGATGGTAAAGATGCATTTAAAATTGATGAAGTTGTGATCAAAACATTAGTAGTTGTCTGTCTGAAATATCTCAAATTTATTAGCAATGTCTTTAGAATCCATAACGGATGAAAAATCCAGCAATTTAATCTATTTCTATTTCCACCCTCCTTAGAAAGACTTCAAAGCCAGTGTTTTGCAGCTCAGATGTATTTTGGCAGACTTTCAGTGGTACCAAGGCTATTGTTTAGGTTTTTTTGATTTTAAGCCAGATCCTATTAAGAGACTCCACACAAGAGCTGAGTGAAAGACGGAGCACAGGTGATCAGCATCCTTTGTAGAAAGGCACACTTCAGACTTCCATCTCCTGTATCAGGTTTTTTGCAGTAGTAACACGTTTGTGCTACCCTACAGTGCCTAATGGATTAAATTAAACAAGTGGGACTTCACTTAAACTGAGTTATGTGATAGTCCATAAGTGATCTGGTTCAAATCAAGAAGTATTTCAAAACGTGATTCAATGAATGAATATGCGTTCGTATAATTCAGCTAATGTTATTTCAAATAACTTAAAAACCCTAAAATAAGTCACATCTTGCAACCCAAGTATTTTATATCTTCTAGGCTTTCATGCCTCAGCAAGGGGAGCATGCAACAGCCGTTCCTGCTCTTTTCATGTGATGTGAATTAGAAAGTTATTTTTGCCCCAGACCTCTACTGTTGCATAAATAAAGTGTAAAATACTTTTCTACGTGTCCTGTGATATTTGTTCATGGTCTCTGAACTGCGAATAGGAGAAGAGCATGACTTCTCTAGGTCTGTCTTTTGGTGGCTGATCTGCCATACTCATTATACCATGTCTTATGAGAACAAATGCAGAAGCTCTTTTGTCAGCTTCTTAAATGATGATAGTCCGACTGGGGCCTGAGGCTGTTATTTCATGCACGTGCCTGGAGACCAAGTACAAGGAGTCATCAAACTGCTCTGGTGTGAACTTTGTTGTGGATTTGGAATTTTGTTTATCTTCTCACATGTAGTAGTATTTATGATAAGCAAGTTAGGGCAACAGCAAACTAGGTGGGTAGGTGAGGGGAAGAGAGCCAAGTCAGCCCTCTGCCAGCTCTTGGCCTCTTGTCTGCTTTTCTCGCAGTGGGAGTAAGGTGAGTGCCATGCTGCATACCAAATCGTGACCTGGGATCTGAAAGCATGAAATATGGTACTGGAACAAGGTTGTTTGCTTAGTGGCCAGGGGAGAAAACTGGAGTATAGAGAAATGAAGAGTAGCTTGTGGATTATGGCTATCTCATAATAAACTTTGCAATTATAACTAAAGAGAACAGAAATGGGCTCAATATGAAGAGAAAGGAAGGCCATTTAAAAGGAAAGAAGGCCCTTAGGACTATAATTAACAAGCAAAAGCATAGGCCTGCTGTATTCAAACCAAAATTAGAGGTTACATCAGGAAGAACTGGTTCAGGTTTAAAGCTCCGAAAGAATCTTATTGCCAGCATCAATTACCTGCAAATGTATGGCTGTACAGTTTTTCTGGCTTTAAATGGCATTTTTAATAAGAGTAATTAAACAGTAAAATAAATTGAACAAAATTCACCTATTTATCAACACTAATGTTTTTTAAAGGTACAAAGTGTTTTTATTCTTCCTATATAGGGATTTAGCCTCAAGATGATCTGCTAAAAAGTGGGTGAGCCCATGCATTTCTGTTGTACTTAGAATAAGAAGACTCTGTTGTGTATCAGATGCTGCTGAGTTAGCTGTGTGACATTTTGAAAGAAACTGCTGTGGTTCACATTAAGAATTTAATTTCCATTTTGTTTTGAATTCTAATCTTAAAATAATCACATGGAGATCTTTTGAAACTGAAAAAGTGTTATGAGTCCATTTTCACAAAACCTTGAAGAAAGTGTGGAATTTTCTTTTTCATAAAGGTTTCAAAATAGTCTCGGTTGAATCACATTCCTCTAGAGTGGCCTCTACATTCCATTAAGAAGGTGGAGAAAAAACTCTTCTTAGCAAGTGCAAGCATGTGACAGTGGTGAATCCTGATGTTTACATTATTAAGTTCTTAATTCACTGATTAATAAAGGAATGAATGCTACCAGAAGGCAGGGAAAGCAGGATTTTTTTTTCTCATGGGGAGGTAAAATGCAAATCTAGACTGATAGTTGAACTCCTGCATGTATTTCTGGTATGTAAGTTTGAACACTATTGAAAGACTCACTAGACTGAAAAAAAGATCCAGTTGAAAATGCATGAGCCTTTTAATAAGTGAAGAACTCACTCACAGTCTATCTTATATCTGATAATTTTAATGAGAAGCTGCAGTTTCTGAAGCAAGTTCATATTATTGCAAGCTTGAGAAAATTATGTATGTATGGCACTGCGTAGAGTTGGTGCTTCAGCTGTGCAAAATGGCCCTAATCTCTATGGAATGAAAGTTGACACAGAAATTAGCTCCAGTGTGTTGAGCTCTTGTGCCTGTTTCAGAAAACTGCACACTACAATTTTATGCTGCATCCCTTATGAGTTGTCTGAGGCATTTTTACTCCTTATGTGAACTGGGCACAGAAAATGCAGTTAAAACTGAAGCCTGTTGTTTACCTTCTCTTTATTCTTTGCTTGTCTGAGATTCCTTAATGTCCCAGCAGTAAGTCCTAATAATTGACTAAGAATATGGATTTAATGCCCACCTATCCATTCTGTAGAATAGAAGATATTTTCTCATGATGTGTGCTGTTTCGAATAATCTGAAACTGGCTGAACTGGTTTAAGGCATTTTTTTTGTGAGATTCTGCTGATTGTCAAACAATCTCTGAGAGTAAAACAAACATACCCCAAAACTGGCACTAAACTCAAACCCCAGCACAACCTCCATGCCTCCAGAGGCAGTATCTAAGTGAAATACATTCCCCTGCCCAGCAATGGGTGTCTGGGGTAGCAGTACTACTGCGGCAGCGTGCGGAATGCCTGTTAGAGAGCAGCTATTGTATTCTTTTTTGATTCACATAAGAAAAATTCTTTATTCTCTTTAGGTTCTGTAGATAACTCTGAAATGTTCAAGATCAGGTCATGTAAAGTCAGTGAAGGAATGTTCATCTCTTTTAAACAGTGGTCTGCTCCCAGATATTTTTAAAAGAAGACCTTGTTCTTGGCCTGCTTGTTACTTGACTGGTGCTCTCATCGCAGTAGTTTGCTGTGTTTGTTCTGCCTCCTTCCCTGTCTTCTGAAGCTTGGGAAACTGTCAACCAGGATTGCAACACCCATGGAAGAAATTCCTGTGTTGAGCCTTAGTATTTTTTGTTGCAAGAGGCTAGTGCCGCACTAATAATATTTTGCATTATAGTCAGTCCCGTTACATTTTCCTGTTTTGAGTAACAAAATGAGATAACCCTGATGTGGGTGTTTTAGGTCTGGAGCATTCTGAAGAAAAACCCCATTTCCTGTTCAGCTTTAATCTGAACCATAATCTGCTTGTCCCTTACCTAGCTTCTTTCTCTGCTCAGTGCTTAAGTGGAGTCGTCCAAACTGCTTCTTTATGACTGCTGTGATATCTTGCAACACCTTGCCTCAAGGGTAGAATGGTTTCAAAGGGGAAGTAATGACAGATTCTCATGGCTGTTTTAGGAATGTGAGGATCACTAGGGAAACAAGAATTTTTTTATTTCAGGCTCTTCGGGCAGCTTTTCTGACTTAAAGCCAAAGCATCGCAAAGCCAAGGCTTACTAAAACTGGTGATTTACATCATTAGCTAAATCTTACTTAAACTTTTCTTTACAGATCTCTAAATGCCTTAACACAGCACTGCATTTTGCTGTACTAACATTTGGCTAAATCCCTACTGAAGCAAGAATCTTTCAAAAACAATTCCCTGAAGTTAGCCTTTAAGCCCAATTTATGGGAAAACTTCATAGACTTTTTCCAAATATGTTTATGCAAGAAATTCTGCTGAAGAATCACTGTTCCACTGCCTAGAGAAAACTCTCCATTAAGTTGGTGAAATACAAATATTTAATCTGTCATCCTTTGTTTTGCTAAACAAACAGTATTTTTTTAGGAACTTCACCATTCTGGTATGCTTTATTATTTTGTGACAGAATAATATTACACCCTTGATTTAATTATTAAACTATAACGGTTGTCAGTGCTGTTTTTCAAAGCCAAATTGCTGATGTGTTTTCCTGAGTGAGCTGTAATAATAATGTTGGATCAGACCTTTTGGACTGAATATCTGATAGTTCTTAAAGTAGCAAACTGGTAAAATATGATTGGGAATTATTTGCAACATCCTTGCTTGACCTCACTTATGGCATTTGGGCGCACCAGTCTTGGCAAGACACATCAACTACATTTATCTTTGGCTTAAAAATGAGGACATCACATGTTGGCAGCTTGTCTGCCATCATTTGCCAAGTACTGTATTGGATTCTGGTCCATTGCCAGGCTTGTTGCTGCTGTTTTAATATACTCTAGGATGGTGCCCAATTTTCCACATGTCACACTTCTTACTGTAAGTATTACCAGGGGATTTAAATAGTTAGTTTGACATGGCAGTTTATATAAAAAAATACAATCAAAATAAACTTTACTGTAAATAAATAATGAGTTCATGGGGTCGTTGTTGTGAATGTGGCTGCAAGGTCTCAGCAAAATTAAGTATCTGTGAAAATATACAGGAGTAAGGGATGCTTATATGGGGCATATAGAAAGACTGGCACAAGCCTTACTAATCTCAGTGGAAAGACTTTCATTGTCTTCTATACTAGTTGTTATATTGGTCTCCTTGTCCTGGCATTTTAGTCTGAATCATGGAAACTACTACATTTTCCATTTCTAATTTGAATATCACCTTATCTTCCAAATACATACATAAGGTCGGCTTTGTCTAGTTGAAACAAGATTTTTTTTGAGAGGAATAAAGGTGATTTGGCAAGAAAATTTTTGTTTGGTTTTAATTATTTGGGTTCAATGGTGATTTTGTCCAAAACCAAAGCTTTCTCTCTGCTCCCCATCCTGGATTTTTAATCATTTTTTTAAAAAAAGCAAAGCAGTGTAATTGAAGGGGTGGGTTTAGATATTGCCTTGGATTAGTAAAGGAGAGTCAATTGTGGTTTTAATTGTCTTTTATACAGAACTCAGGGCACTTTATCCAAACATGGAAGTCTCGGATGCAATTCCTTCCTTCATTTGAGAGGCTTTTTAACCCATACTCCCACTAATGTGCCTTCACTTACATTCTGGCCTGTTTTGTAATAATTTTCTGTTTGCTGCCCAAGTATATGAATTCTTAATTACTCTTTCGAACATTGCCTGCACTTGGATGTTCTACTTTCAACTAAGTATTGTTACTATGGGGCCAACAAATTCTGTCTCATTTTTTTGTATTTGTTCCTCCTCTCTTCCCCCCCCCCCTTGTATTTCTCCTTTGCTGCTAATACCTGCTATGTTCCACAGAATAAAATGGCTTTAACAGGCCAGTTAGGAGTAGTGCCTCCCAGAATAACCCTAAGTCTGGTTGTTTCGATCAGGGTTTAGAGCAGGCAGATACTGATTCCGTTCCAGTTCTCCTTGAATCAGGGCCAATGGTCTTGTCTTCCATATGGAATGGCACCTGGACTGTTGGGCTTGTTGAATAGAAAGGAAATGTCTCAAACACCAATACCTGTTGATAGTATTTTTCTAGTTTCTGACTGAGATCACTTGCTGAGTAATCACACTTTCAAAGAACAGCTTTAGTTGCAACAAAGTTTACCAGTTTAGCACTTGGAGCTCAATCACGCTTGTTTTGCTGAGCTGAATAGTGCCATTGATTTCATTTGACCTGGTCAGATGAGAGACAAGGAAGGTATAAGGTAGCCCTAGAGGTACTTAACAGGCTTTTCACTTAAAAATAATCCACAATTTAGCTTTTATATTCTTGTGATATAGAATAAGGCCCAGATAGCAGCAAAAGAATCATGAAAATGAGCAGTAAAATTAGGTCAAAATGCAAGAATTAAAGGGATTAAGGAGACACACTAGGCTTAAGTAGAAGAATTGAGAACTCTCAGCAGTAACACTGATTGCCAGTGACATGAGAACCTGCAGAAAGATGCTAATTCCTGAAGTGAACTATAATAAGCTTGTAAAATTATCTTGGTAGTAAGTTGGAAATATTTTTGATTTGGATATTCTGAAGAGCTCTAGAGAAGGGACACTGGCTGCTGTCAAGAAACCCTGCTCACAGCAGCACAGCTTGTTTAATTTCCCAACTTGTTTTCATCAAGGGATTCTTAACAGCCCTCAGGATAAGTTTAGCTTTTATCACTTCACTGACCAGTTAACTGTGTAGGGTCCCCTAGAGTTCCTGTAAAGGTTCATTTGAGTCGTAAAAAAATGTATGCAGGAAGTTTCTGGATTTCTGTAAAAATTAGGTTGATATTTTTACAAAGAGTGATAAATATCTCTGAAACAAACAACAGATACATGAAAAACAGTATTCCAACAAGACAAGTTAGTGAGTATTAATCTGTGGAAATTTGCTAAGAATCAAGTTAAATTAAAAATGGAGAAAATATAATGATGGCATATGTTGTTATCAAAGTTTTGCAATTTGTGCATCTTAATTTACAATGTACTCACTGTTGCAAGTTTCTGTTTGCCTTGCTAGATATTATAAGGACAATTCTTGCCTCATCAACCTCTGTGTTTTTTCTGGAAAAATGACGACCATAATCTTTGTTTCATAAGCCCAAATTTTGCTTGGATACTGTTCAAATTTTCCCTGAAATTATATTACCTGTTCCTTATAATTGGCATTGAAATATGTTAGGGAGTGTTTTGGTTGACTAGAGCTTAACGATGGTGGCAGTAAGGTAGAGTGTTTAGGGGCGGGAATCAAGGCCAACAAGGCAGATATCCTGGTGAGAGTCTGTTACAGAGCACCCAACCAGGATGAAAAGGCAGATGAAATATTCTATAAGCAGCTGTGAGAAGTCTCACACTCACCAGCCCTTGTTCTCCTGGGGGACTTCAGCTTGCAGCATGTCTGCTGGAGATCCAGTACAGCAGAGAGGAGGCAGTCTAAGGAAGTTCCTGGAAGGTATGGAAGACAACTTCCTGACACAGCTGGTCAGTGAGTCAACCAGGGGAGGTGCCCAGCTGGACCTGCTGTTTGTGAACAGGGAAGAACTGAACGGAGATGTGGTGGTTGGAGGCTCTTTTGGGCACAGCTATTACAAAATTATTGAGTTTTAGATTCTCAGAGGGACAAGAAACAGGATCAGCAGAACTGCCACCTTGGACTTCTGAAGGGCAGCCCTTGGCCTGTCTAGGAGCCTGGTGGACAGAGTCTCTTGGCAAACAGTCCAGAAAGGCAGAGGGGGCCAGGAAAGCCCCACAATCTTCAAGAAGGGAATCTTAAAAGTGCAGAATCAGGATGTCCCCATGTGCCAAAAGATGAGTTGGTAGGGAAGAAGACCAGCCTGCCTGAACAGAGAGCTTTGGCTGGAACTTGGGGAATAAAAGAGTTTATCACCTTTGGAAGAAGGGGCAGGCAACTCAGGAGGACTGCAAGGATAACATGAAGTTATGCAGGGAGAAAATTAGAAGGGCCAGCCCAAGTAGAGCTTAATCTAACTCCTGCCGTAAAAGACAATAAAAAAAGTTTCTCTAAGTACATTAGTGAGAAAAAAAGGACTAAGGAGAATCTCTATCCTGCACTGGATGTGGGGAGAAAAATAATGACAAAGGATGAGGGACCAAGTTCACCCTCAGTAAGTTTGCTGATGACACCAAGTTGGGTGGGAGTATTGATCTTCTTGAGTGCAGGAAGGCTCTGCGGATGGATCTGGACAGGCTGGATTGTGGGCCTAGGCCAACTGGAAGAAGTTTAACAAGGCAAAGTGCTGGCTCCCATTCTTGGGTCAAAACAATCCCACACAGCACTACAGGTTGGGAGAAAAGGACCTGGGGGTTGACAGCAGCTGGACATGAGCCAGCAGTGTGCCCAGGTAGCCAAGAAGGCCAATGGCATCCTGGCCTGTATCAGCAATAGTGTGGCCAGCAGGACCAGGGCAGTGACTGTTGCTCCATACTGGGCACTGGTGAAGCCACACCTCAAATCCTGTGTTCAGTTTTGGGCCCCTCAATACAAGAAAGACATTGAGGTGCTGGAGTGTCCAGAGGAGGGCAATGGAGCTGGTGCAGAGTCTGGAGCACAAATCTGATTAGGAGTGTTTGAGGGAGTTGGGGGTTTTTACCCTGGAGAAAAAGAGGCTCGGGGGAGACTCCACTGCTCTGTACAGCAGCCTAAAAGAAGCGTGTAGTGAGGTGGGGGTCAGCCTCTTCTCCCAGATGACAAGTGACAGGACAAGGGGAAATGGACTCAAGATGCACTAAGGAAGGTTTAGATCGGATATTAGAAAAAGTTTCTTCATGGAAAATCTCATCAGGCATTGGAACAGGCTGCCTAGGGAAGTGGTTGAATTCCCATCCCTGGAGGTATTTAAAAGACATGTGGATGTCATGATATAGTGGTGATTTGGCAGTGCTGGGTTAGTGGTTGGGCTCAGTGATCTTAAAGGTCTTTTCCAGCCTAGATGATCATATGATTCTATGAAATTAAAAGCCAGGAGTGATACAAGCAGAGTGAAAATCCTGTTAGAGTAAATTAAGTAATTTGATGAGTGTTGATTATTGTTTGGGTTTGGTCTAGATCAGAATATCTTAGATTAGTATGGTGTGGCTTGCTGTCTCTAGGGTTCCCTTCAAGTTATTTTTTCTTTTAACAGATTTAACTACTTAGTTTTTGGTTTTATTACTAGAAAGGATTTCATTTAGCAGTAGGCCTTTAGGAAGCTCTTTGAAAAGACCTAAAAAATTTTTCCCCTTCCTGAAGAAGGGTTTTGGCTTGTTTAAGTTCAAGTCATTAGTAAAACATTAATTCAGTCAGCTTGATACACCATTGCCCTGAATGTTTGCCAGGATTCCAATCTCAGTAACTCTTAAGTACCAGCACAGCACTTCTGTCACTGCTGTATAATGCACATTTTCTTCAAGACTGAAGGAATGCTGTTACCACACACCTTGCTGCCTCTCTAAAGCTTTGTAGTTAGGGAGTAACATAATAATTAGAGACGGAATTGTAAGGATACCTTTAAAGAAATATTTGAAGCCTAATTCAAAGCCCAGTGCCTCCAGTGAGGCTCTTTGTGCCTCGAGGTTTTTGGTTTGATCCTCCATTACTGAAATCTGTGAGAATATTTTTTTCACTCACTACTGTGGTGTTCAAGAGCAGGTTGTGCAAGATAAGATTCTCATAACTAAAAGCATGCTGTTATTCAGTGTCCCTAAAACTATTTTGCCCTAGAAGTTTTTATTTTAGGGCCTTCAAAGTATTTGATTTCTTATTCTGATGTCTGCTTTTTAGGCAGAACTTGCGAGCTCAAGAGCCTGAGACACTGTAGCCAGTTAAAAAAACCCACTAAAGTACTCTGTGTATTATTTCAAGACTTTCCTGGCCTTTGTGCTGAATTCAGTCAATGTCTACGCTGTTTAATCTCAGTAATGCCCTTCAAACTGGCTAATCATAACCTTAGAGGATTTGTAGTAGTGTGTGCTCAAATACATTCCTCCTGAGAGAATTGCACTGAGAGTGTTTTGCACAGAGATATAAGATCCAAGTGAAAAGGAAACTAGTCAATATCTTTTTTTTTTTTTTTCTGACAGATGCAAAGTGCATCACACTCAGCTTCCTCTTTAGGAATAGGTGATGCAGTGTTGTACATTTAAGATCCAAATGACAGAACTTCTCTGGTGGGCATTTTGGGTGGGATTTTGTCCTGGATTCATCCTAAACAAGTGGAGATCCTTAAGGTGCTGGATTAATAGCCATAATAAATTTATGTTTCATTCATAACCTTGAGGATGAGCAGATTTACATGTGGCATAGTAACAATTACTCTGAATTCTAATCCAATTTTGCCCATAGTTTCCTTTTCATGCGTACTTAGAATTTCATAAACCATGTAAGTATTAAACAGAGCAGTGTTCTGCACTGGCAAGGTGTACATTCTTGTTGTGAAGTGGACATTTTCAAGCTTGTGGGATGATTTGGGCATTATACGAAACATAGGAAAGGACCTGAGATTGCCAGTGTCTCGCTTTTACTTATTAAAGCATTGCATATTGGATTTGTTGCCAATATTTGAGACCTGTTCTCAATTCTCTGTGCTGCCTGAAGAATCTTAAATAGATATTTCCTACAAAACTGCTGTTACCTTTAAGCTATAGGAAATGTGAGTTAGCCTGTGCTCCTGCAGAATCCTGTTGTTTGTACACCAGTGGCAAGTGGGAATGAGACAAAGAAAAGCATTGCTTTTGTTACTGTTTTGCCACCACTGAAAAAACACAGGTGAGAAGAGGAAAGAGTAGCTGGAGTAGGCAGGCTTTATGCATTTAACTGAAGTTTTATGACTGCAGTGGTTGAAGGAGCCTAAAAATGAGGGATTGCATTGGGATTCATCAGCCAGTCCATGAGCTCAAATATTTTCATATAGCTCTCATTTCCACCCCCCCCCCACTTAAAGATAGGCAGAAGGTCATTTAGTAGTATGTCCTGCAGGTGTGGTAGCAATAGTGTAGCAGAGTCCTGTGTGTCATTTTAAGCTGAACAGTTACTATATGCTTGGTTCTTATTTTAAAATGTACTACTTTAGACTTGCTGAAGGGTCACAGCTGAGCTAAATTCAAATAAGCAGGACAATTTTCACCAGCATTGTTCTGCCCTGAATCATATCATGCATAATTCTTGGGTTTCAGATCATGAAGAATGGAGGAACAGATCACAACAGAAAAATGTTTTATTCAGTCATTTGCTTGTTTAAGGAAAAATAACTCTTCCAAAAAAAAAGTACTAATGCTCTTCCAGCATGCAAAGTATCTTATTTTATGTGTACCTGTTCCCCATGCAGCACACACAATTCACCAACCCACATCTCTACACCAAGGTAGTGAGCTTGCAGTGACTCATGTGTCATGTCTCCACCACCCTGAATTATGCTGCGATTTGAACTCCTTTTCTGAATTGTTAGGTTCATAGCACAAGTAAATTCGAGATGATATGATTTGTTTTGATCAGCTCATGAAAATATGTTTGCATTATGTTCCACTTAATGACCTGCAAATGTTTACTAAAACTTTAGGAAAGAGGATGAGAAAGGAAAGAGAAATATTTTTTATGAGGTCAGTCTTTTTTCTCTTTATTGAGTCTCCTCACTTCAACCTCCAGAATAGCCTGGATTTAACTAATTCCCTTTTTCTGTCATCCAAGAGAGCTGCTTCTCAGAAAATGCTCTTTGCTAGTCTTAGTGTGCTTGAAAATTGAAAGAAGCCTCAAAAGAATCTACAGTTGAGAAATATAAACCCATTGATCGAAATGTTAGTCTTAAAGTTGTAGTAACTTCAACATATTGAGTAATAAGCAAATGTAGTTTTAGACTGTTAGTCTCTATGTAGTTACTGCTATTATTTAAAGTAATTTGATAATCATCAGTCATAGGAACTCTGCTTGAAATCATATGATAAAATTATTTCCTTCCCTTGATTGCTACTGTTATGACCTATTAAAGCAAATAACTCTTGTGAGGGATTGCAACTTCTAATTTTTCACGGTTCTTTACACTTCCCTTAATGACATATGTAAACCAGGCCTTATTCATTGTTTTGAGGTCCCAGATTCATCTATACCTGTGAGGAGGAGCCAGCCCTGGATCAATATCTGGTTACTGAATTATTGAGATGTCAAGTGACTGCCTTACCTTCTGAAGCTGTCTGTTTCTAGGGAAACTTCACTCAACTGAGGCCCCTAAGAGATTGCTCTTATGTGTGATGGATTTTCTCACTGTTGAACAGCCTTCCCTTGGCTTGACACAATTGAAAGAGAATAAATCTAGATCTTCTGTGGAGTTGACTTACATTTTTAGTAAGACTGTCTTCAAAGTCTTTGGGATGGAGCTGCTTTTCCTAGCCAGGACATACTTTAGCAACTGCAGATGTACCCTGATTTGACCACTCATGGCTTTGCTTGATTAGCCACTCATCAATAGGCAATGTATTATTTAGGTAAAAAAATAGCTTCTATACTGTTTTTTTTCCTGCAGTTCTTCAATTTTGTTCTTTGCATGGAATATGTGCACATTGGCGCAAAAATATGTTGTAAAACATCCATATATTGTTTGTTTAAATCTCATGTTTTCATACCTTTTGAGTACTTTTGAAACATAATAATTTTAGTGGTTTTTTTTCTTCAAAGTATTAATTTTGACTTGTGAGGCTTTTACATGATGTTGTCCATGTGGCTTAGTTCATCAGATTCATTCATCAATATAAGTTGCAAATACTTCCAGTTTAATTCCACTTCTCCTTTTTTTTTTTTTTTGTCCTGTTTGATGACTCTAAAAGAGCATAGATATGGTAGAATTAAGTATTAGGTATGAAGATAGCTATAAAGAGTTAATATAGGCTCTTTTTCCACAGCACTTGACATAGCAATGCATTACAAAATTGTCTTAAACATTTAGCAAACTCTGAGTTTCATAAAATTGACAGTTTGGACAGTTTATAACGTTTTGTTTGAAGGATTGTGGAACTTGTCAAGTTTCACAAAAGCTGGGAAGTGTAAATTTCTGGGAGGCCTTGTTTCATGAAACTTAACAGTAATGATGATTTTGCCAAAGAGTCTAAGATGCTTCTGATCTGCTGGCAATTTTTGGATGCTTACTTTCTATGTTTCCCCCATGTTAGGAAATAGCATGACAAGGATCAATGGTTGGAATTTGAATGCAGAACAATTCAGCTTAGAGATGGGAATGTAGTTTTTAAGAGTGGATGGTCTTAACTGGTAACAGATTTTCAAGGCAAGTGGCAAATTCTGATGTCTTCAAGAACAGATATTTTACTAACTCCTCCCTCCCCCCTGTGGAACTACATCCAACACAAAGTTACTGAATGGAATCCTATGTTCTCTTAATACAGAAGATCATTACAAATGCCTCTTTTGGCCTTGAAATCTATGGAGCAGGAATTTGTAGACACTCTTACTTATTTTGCGTGCAACTAGAGACAGCAGCAAAGCTCTCCTGGAAGCTTAGTGAGAAAAAACTGAAAAAAGACTGTATCATTTGCAGAAAATTCTTATCTGTGCTATTCTTCCAAATTGTATATTTAAGAAACAATCCTTACTCCTCCCTGACCCTCCTCCAAGATCCTTAAGGAAATTAAGAAGTGCTATTGGGAAAGTCATAGAAGGACCTTTAAATCACATAGCTGAGAAGCCAAGAATTCAAAGATAAAATGAAACCTGAATGGTACAGAACTCAAAACCTGTGGTTTGTTATAGCTTTTCATATAGTCACTAGTTATTATTTGTTTAGTATTTCAACATACGATTTTATCCCTCTCCCACCTACACACATTCTTGTAAAGTATATCTTTCTGATCTTAATGTTATCTTAACATTTTTCACCTCAGGGAAGTTTTTACAAAGAGTTCTGTAAGTAAGTAGCACTTGGAAAAAACCAACCAAAAAGAACACAGAAACGTAACAAATTTGACCAAATTGCTTTTTAAAACCTTTTGTATTTAGCAGTTAAAAAAACCCTTAAATTTGCCAAATTTTAGTTATTTTTTTATGTTCAAAACCCTATAATTAAAATAATATTTCATATAAATGTAGGTGACAAGATTTTTATAGAATTCCATTTTATAGAATGGAATTTATAGAATTTTATAGAATTGTTTATCCTGTTGTTCTTAGCTAGACCAGGGTTATTCTGACATAATCAAGTGAAATAACTCCATCCTTATGTAAATGAAAGTAGAACCAGACTAGCCAGATTTCTACCCCCTTCTCAACAAAATTATTCCCACAGAGGTTATCCAACATGTGTCTTGCCTGATTAGTGTCTTGCTTGGAAGAGTTCAGCAGATCAGACAGAGATGTCATGTTCATCACACTGCTGGCTTCTCTGTGGAGGTGCTGTCACATGATACCAAATGTGGGGATATGGATGGCTTTGTGCTCTGATTATGGGATGTCTTTCTTTCCTGCTTCACTCCTAGTTTTTTTTCCCCATATAATGCTGAGGTTGCTTTGGTGAGTAGCATGGCTCACGTTTAAGTCTTGACTTTTGGATTCTTGACATGCCTGAACTGGCTTTCCACCTGAAAAAAAGCAGGTATTCCTCCTTCAGTGCGTACCTTTGCATAAATAGTTCTTTACCCTGACCGTTGCTTATAGACACTGTTATCCAGTCAGCTACACTGAGGGGAGACAGAGCATACTCTTTCAAGCGGCAGTCAGTTTTGAAATATATAAAAAAGACACATTTCTTCTGCATCAGAAAGACTCCAATTTTTGATGAAAAAAAATTGTTTGGAGGGGAAAGATGATCAAGAGATATTTTCACACTTCTACAGAATGCTTTTTAGGACAGCTTTTAGTTCGCAATGATCACAGTATCTGAAACTACAGCCCTCAGGCCCAACCCACGTTTCCAGTGTAGAACTGATAAGAGATTGTCAAGAAGCTGATAAACACAAGCTTAAGGATTAAGAGTAAAATATGAGTATATGGGGTGGGCTTTCAGTGCAAAGTGGTATCCATGAGTAAATGCAGATTTCCCTCCTATTTTTTTTTTTTTTAAGTGTCTCTTTCTCTGGTCTTCTTTTAAAATCCTTCACTTACTTATGCAGTTTAGTAGTCCTTGCCTTATTTCTTGCAAAGATAAAAAAAAAACAAATTTTATTCTCCATAAATACATTACCTCCAAGAATTCCCCTTTGGGCAGTGTTGTTCAGCTTCATTCCAAAATACAAGGTCGTGTGCTAAATGGCATAGAATGGGATACACAGGAGGAACAAAGGCATGATTAATTGCCTGTGCTAGCATATTTGTTTTACTTCAAGCTAACCGCATATCTTAGAGTAGCAGAAGCCACGGCACGAATTCCAGCGTATGTTCATCCAGGCACAAACTTTCTGTGCATTCTGGCTGTACATGCTAAATAAATAACAAGCATTGCTAACCCCCACATTTCAATCCCTTAATTGCTAATGTTTGAGTGCTAGCTAGATATAACTAGCGCAGGTACACTGTACTCTTACCAGCTTCTTAATTTTTCTCAAGATTTAGCCAAATCTGGAGGCAGTTTGTAGCATACTTCCCTGGGCCCTTTCAGCTTTTGGGTTTTTAAATGCAAGATCTAAAGAGCCATATGTTTCTGTAGTCTGCTCATTTGTTACATTTTAACAAAAAATAATACTTTTTAAAAAATAATACTTTAAAAAAAATAATAATATATTTTAATAATAATGGTTTTTTTTAAAAAAATATTCTCAATGTACAGACAAATGTTGCTCTTACAAATTCAGAAGGAGAATATAAAGGATGGGAGTCATATGTTCTAACAAAGGTGTCCAAATGTATGGTTGCAAATCTAATGGTAATTTTGGGATCTCTTTATAGTTAATGGAGTAGCTAAGCTGCTTAAATAAGGGTGATTCATCTCAGTCTAAGAAACAAGCTAACAGATTAGTTGAACTGCTCTCCTGAGGTGCTCATTTCTCCATTTATGTCATGGTGCACCTTGGCTATTAGTGGAAATTGGAAAAAAACATTGCATCTACGTACATAGTTCTGTAACTCCCACATATAGTTTTATTTGCTGAAATTAATGTTGTGGAAAAATGTATATTATATAAAATTTGAATTCTATTAAAAAATGTTTATGCAGTAATTTCAGTGCATTTGTTTAGTGTTTACCTATGTATTGCTCAGAAAACCTGAATTCAAGTTCTTTATTTCACCTTTCCTGGAGCTTGGAGATGGTTCATGGTTTTACTTTATTTCTTTATAAACTTAATTACTGCAAAATATGCAGTAGATACTGAGAACAGTTTTAATGAGTTAAGGAAATTAATAAAAGTAAGATTGTGTTATCTTTTTCTTCACTGTAAATTTGGCAAGCCCCTTTCATTTGCAGTGGCCATTCCTTTCATCTAAATAGCTGGGAAAGAATACAGAGATAATTTTTGATGAAATGAAATACCAAGAAGTTGTGATTCAGATAAAAAAAATGCTTAGAAGTGCAAGGAAAATTTTTATCTTATATGTATAATCCCTTAATGCATGAAATGATTAGAGCAAATAGGCAGTTGAGCACTGGACTACAAAATAGAAAGGAAAATGCTGCAAACACTTATTCGTGAATGTTTATCTACATTTTTCTAAATACTTATGTGAGTATAGAGTGTCCTGATCATGTATGTTTATATGCATATGCGTACAAAAAATGCAATGAAAATATAAGCTGCAAAGTTAAAGAAAGACATATTGAATATTCTGAATATTCTCAGCTTTTAGGAGCATAATAAATAATATGAATAGAAAAGAGTACTTTCCAGTTCTGTTTGTGTCTCTAAGTGGAGAAAGGATGGCTTTGAAGTGAAGTTGCTAAAAGAGACTTTATTCCTAATTTTTCACACTTGGTATGTGACTTCATGCAAGCCATAGAATAATGGAATAACAAAGGTTTGGACCCATCTCTGGAGATTGTTTAGTCTCATACCCCTGTGCAGAGCAGAATCAATTAGAGCAGATTGTCCAGGAATGACTCCAGTCAGGTTGTAAGTATCTCCAGGGCTGGAGACTTCCACACCGTCTCTGAACAATGCGATACAAAGCTCAGACACCCTTACAATAAAGAAGTGTTATTGTCATGTTTGAATGCATCTTGTAATTCAATTTGTCCCCATTGTTTCTCGTCCTGTCTGTGGGCACCTCTGAGAAGAGCCTTACTGCCTCCCATTACACCTTCCCATCACGTACTTATATGCATTGTTAAGTTTCCCACCTGAGCCTTCTCTTCCCCAGGCTGAACAATAACAACTCCCTCCATCTCTCCTTGCAAGTTAGGTGCTCCAGATCCTTAATCACTTTTGTGGCCTTTCTTGCTCCAGTATGTCCACGTCCCTTGTGTGTTGGTCTCAGTACTGGGCCCAACACTGCATGTGTGTCTCTTCGCGAGTAGAAAGGAAGGATCACATACTTCAACCTGCTGGCAAGTCACCCTAATGGAGCCCAGAATCCTGATTATGTTCATACTATCATGTATCAAACTAGATAAGTCCAGGGTTTGTGTTGTGGCAGTAAGAAAAAAACCTATTCCCTGTTACTTCATTCACCTGTGGAGAAGCAAAACTCTAGTATTCAAGTGTACAAACTACCACAAATGTGAGTGGCTTACAAATTTTATATGCAAGGAGCATTTCCAAATTAGTGTGAATCACTGATAGCTGAGATAGGGCTAGAGACTGTTTTCTGTGTTCCACATGGAAATGGAGCATGGCTAGAAACCAGCAGCTGTAAGTAAAACAGTAAGTCCAGCTCATAGGAGGATTCTGGGGAAATCAGATAAAAGGCTATGTCAGCAGCTCACAGGATCTATTACCATTTATTACCTAGGCTCATGGCAAAACAGCTGCAATCTGTTGTTTTCTCTCTTCCTTCTCTGCATGACTATTATAGGCTGGAACACAGACATTCATATCCACAATGGCTGATAAAATAAGAAGAGTCAGAGTAGGGAGGCAAACTCAAAGTGTTAATTTTTCTTTCAATTTAACTATCTAAAATTGGGGGACTTTAAAAAGTCGTGTAAGAAGGAGGTATGAAAGGATATTCTGAAAGTGCCTGAACTATGATAAAAGCGTACTGCTTTGTAGCTGGAATTAATTCCATCCCTAATTTTTAATTTAGATTAATGAATGAGATGCTGTTTGGGTGAGAGGAGTAGGAGGGGGAGACGGAATCCATAATCCTTGCCACCGGGTTCTTAACACTAAATGTGATGCCTCCAGGGCTTTATTGAGGAAATGTAGGTACTTCTAGAGGACATTTTAGCTCTTATGCAGGCCAAGTAGCCCTCTGGAGTTAGTTAATTCCCTCCATCATCTGTTTACAGAGTTTACAGTGGTTAGGTTCCTCCCTTAAAATGTGGTTCAGTGATACAGTCAAATTTGACTTGATGACTTGCTGCTGCCAAGCAGCAAGATCCCCTTCTCCCTCCCTCCCTCCCTCATCCTTTCTTATCTCATCTTCCACCAGTTTATAGCATGCTAGGTTGATTCAACTAACTGTTCTGGCAGAAAGCCAGTGGGGTTTTAGGCTGAGTGAGTGGTAGGGTGCTGAACTGGTTTACCAGGCAGGCAGGGATGAGCAGCAGGGAGACCACACATCTAGGAATGCGGGGACCAGAGGAGGTGAGAGAGAAATGGTGTCTTCCCAGTTGAGGGCTTGAGGTGCTGTATTGGTTGAGCTCAGTTTTCCAGCTATGCTGCTTCCCAGTCGATTCAGATGGAGCTTCTCAGGCTGCTTGAGGCAACAGGAAACTGTGCTGCCTACCACAGGGGAAGTCCCACCTCCTCATTTCATCTGGCTGTACCTGTTCTCTCTGTGTGAGCAGAAGTGATGGTGCAGCTGCATGCAAAAGAATGGTATCCCCCAATCTACAGCATCCCATAATTAATCACCCTAAAACCATCTTAGAACCACTTTCTTGGGCTCCTCAGGCTAAGAAGATTTAATCGATGAATGAACAAACAGCTCTCTAGCTACTGTTTTAAAAATAGTAACACATATTTTACTGACTAGTGGCTTAACAATAGAGAAAAGACAGTTTATAAAAGGAGTCCATTTAATTTGTACAATGACATTCCAGCATGACATCTCCATTAGCACTTAGGCAAATTTTTCTTGGAGGTTTGAATATGCTGAAAGAGACTGTATATTTTGTAATAATCATCTAAATATTAAAAAGAAGAAGATAGTGAATAAAAAAAAGGTGAAAAAATATATACATATCTGTGCTATTTAGGAGAAAAAATCTGAATCTGTGCATGAGAAAAAAACATAGGTGTAGCATTACACATATTATAAAGTAGAGAAAGTTTTATGTCTTCTAATTAACAGTATTCTAATAATTTTTATTAAGTGTTTAAATTATTTTAATTGTTCAAAAAGGGAAGCTCTCCTATTTCATTTAGAATGTTGCACCAATGTTGGTGATGGATTTAGCTTGGAATTGAGGTAACAAGTGATGAAAACATCTTAATTGCTCTTGTGGAAGGCACATTGTGCTGCAAATTGATTATCACTAGATCAAAAGTGGGTTAAACATTTTAAGTACATTACACAAGATGGTGGTTTGGGTGTTGTAGGAGGCGTGCAGTTATATCATTGAAACATGGGTTGTGCACCTATATGTATTGGGATTATAATCCTGTAAAATCTATGCTGTAGAGAGATCCAGCTGGCTACATTTCATTTTCTACCATAATGAATGGCACTTGTTGGCAAATATTTGATTAACAAGTTAAATGTGGCATTCATGCGATGAATACATCATCAAAATCTTTTGAGATGGCAAAGCATGCAAGGAGTAGTGAACCAAATCTTTAGGTAAATGCTTTAGTGTTTCATAGAATCATAGAACCATCAAGGTTGGAAGAGAATTTTAAGATCGTTAAGTCCACCCATCAACCCAGCAGTACCACTGAAACCCCTAAACCACTAAACCCTATCACCCAGAATTGAGTAAAAGCTAATGGAGAACCACAGCATCACAAGATTTTTCAAAAGTAGGTTGTTTTTGTTTCTTTTTAAAAAAGAAGTCAAACAAACAAACAAAACCCCCACGAAGTTCATCCACTTAATTTTAAGGGAAAAGGCCATGTGATTTCCAAAATTCATACATGTTCTCTATTGCTTTGTGTAAGTAGTTACTGGTGGTGTGCATGTCAAGACAATGTAATCTCCCACCTTGTAATGAGTCGGTGGCTTTGTGGTGCTGGGGATGAAGGCAGGAGCCCCTGCTTGCAGGCCTGTACCCAGGAGAGAAGGGCTTCTTCAGAAATCAGCTGAGAGTTCTCAGCTTCTGCCTTGAGTTTGCACTGAAGAGGCCTTTCTCTCCTTGCAAGGGTTTCAGGGGGAGTGAGGGAGGCAGGTCCAGACAATAGCCGGAGATATTGCTATAATAAAACAAGAAATTGCAGCCTGTTTGTTCAGACATGCAGTGTCTGTAGAGAGGCCAGCTCTTCCCTTTGTATAACAAAGGCAGTGTTGCCTCCGGAGATCTCTTTCTGAAGACGTCTCTGTTTAGAGGCAGTGCATGCAGGTGCACGCCAAATTTCCTTTTTGTGTTTGTGCTTGGTGTTGTGTTTTTTTAAATCTAACATAATGTCGTACTGTACAGCAAATCACTGTACTTTATATCTTCATATGCAACCGTGATGAGGTGTTTCAAATTTTCCATATTGTGTAATAATAAGCTATTTTACAGCTTAATGGAGATTATTTTGTTGAACAAAGTATCTGAAAATATTATATTAGTGTTGCAGATAACCAGGTTGGTTTTGCATGAAAATAAAATGTAATCTTTTTGTACTTCTAGAGAAGGTAATCTTGTAAGCTGACTTCTAAAACTATTTTGAATATTCATAATGATTCTGGTCTGCATCAAGGTACACCAAAATCCTCTATTCTTGTTGGATGCTGTGTGTCAATCCCAGCAGACTAATTCTAAGAGGGAATAATGACTGTAGAGAGGTACCTGAGCTGACTTTACCTTCTGGATGAGGTACCAGTGACACTGTAGCCACAACAGCTTGGGATTCAGCTTGATCTGCAAAAACACTCTGCAGATGTTCATACTGAGTTCTGCATTGCCGCTGCCAGATAGGTTTTTTAACTAACTAGTTTAAAGCTAGGTGCCTTGTTTCTGTATGTGCTGCAATTGATTGATTGGGTGCACAGTGCCAATGTGTAGTACCAAGAATTGGGAACTGTTGATGGTTGGAGCTACCCTCACTTCCTCTGTGCTGAGGGTAGGGTAGGGTGTAGAAACTGCTGTTCCTCCACAGCATGGGAGCGTTCTGCTCCCGTGAACTGACTGGGACATTGGCAAGGGAAAGGAGCCTGTGTGAGGGCAAGGATCTGAACATACCCTCTTTTCCGGTGAAAAAGCATGACATTTTTTCCTTTAAACAAACGTATCTAAGCTTGCTGACTCTGCTTGTCACAAGTTTTGTCCCTAAGCTCTTCTTGAAGATAGTAGTAGTGTAGTAATGACCACATTTGAAAAAACAAGTTCTGTCATTTACCTAGGAAACAGGTGTGGTGGTTTAATATATTACTAAATTCCCTTTTGCCAGAGGTAGCTGCCTTTTTAAGGAGTCAGCAGAGTGGTATGCATGCGTTAGTAACTCCGGAGTTAGTCCAGCTCTGTAGCAGTGCAAGATTAAGCTGCTGGACTATGAGTGTTTTAGGGCAGGGACACCACACTCTGCTTCACTAATGCTGCTAGACATCTGCCAGTGATAGAGGAGGGGGTGAACATCTGTGGAGGGTAATGTCTTAGAGATGCTATGGCAAAATTTGCCAGAGCTTTCCTGTCCGATATGGTCACAAGATCAAGATTCACATCAGAATGTACAGTATCATGCAATTCATTAATAGCTTTTATTCACCACTCATTTGAAGTATATGTTGGTTTTTCTGGCCTGTCCAAGTCAGTGAAAGCTGCCTAGAAACCTGTCCTTACTGCACACAGATTTAAAACACCACAGTCTAGTTATCATTGAATCCACAACCCTCTTAATTATGCTGTTCTGTATTTTTCATTGCAGTTATGGACATTTGCAGGTTGGTACGATATAGGACATAAATAACATGTTATGAAAAGCAATCTTGTCTTTTAATGAGCATAGACAAATTTAATTTTTAAATTTGATTTAAAAATATGTAGTTTTAGCAATGTAAAATAAGTGCAGGTTCACCTATGAAGGGATAGTTTTCAAGTCAGCCTTCTTTGGTCTCTGGGCTTGACATCAATGCAGTCAGGCTTTTGCACTTTAAAGAAATAGTGCTTGTAAATAGTACTTAATATTTAAAAAATAGGATAATATCATGAGCATTACAGTGCCAGCAATTCTTTTTACTACAGAAATATTTATACTACCTGTATCTGTCATATCAAATGAAGGCTATATTAAAATGTATTTATATTTCATATGCTAACATGTACTTAATGGTGGAATGGTTTATTGAGAGGGAATTAAAATTTGGACATAGTGATTACCAAGCAGAATTGCAAATATGAAGGGCGAGTACAATAGGGAGTAACATGCAGCATAAAATAAGAAAAATAAGAATAAAAGTAAGAAAACTGTGGTTTGGAGGAAATGGGCAGATGTGTTGGTGTAGATGCAACTACATGAGAAAAAGCTTGACTTTAAGATTTGAAAAGCTGTAGGGAAAGAACAAAGACAAGGATATTAACAGAGAAATAAAGGGCGTCTGAAAACAAGTGCTGTACATCCAGAAAGAGCTTAGAAAAAAAATGGAGGTTTAATTTGTTACAAAATTAATTTAAGTAATAGAAGGAATTTTCCCTTGAATAATGAGAAATTTCTCTGCTTTCTTTGGTAGTGCAGGAAAAAAAGATAATGATTTATGAAGCCTACAGAATTACAGTAATCAAAATGTGATTTCTATGTAATTTTACTTTTTGTGCTGGCCTTTCTTTGCCAGCTGGAGCTTTAAATTATATATACACATACCTCTTCCATAACTTACTTACGTAAGCTAAACTGGGCATTCTCTTTTTTTTAAATAGGAGCTTAGTTTGGAATATCAAGGTTAAATATCACTCTTTACAATTTGGTTACTTTTTAAATGTCATTTGTTTCTCCTTGCACGTTTTAATGAGAGACCTATCATCCCAGGCAGAAATGTGTTCTTGACAGTTTTACTATAAAGGAAAAACATCTTTCTTTGGGATCTTTGAAGCAGATCTATCTAATGTGTGACTGAGAATGTTCTTTGCCTTCTACTTTCATCATCAGAAGCATGTCACACTTTTAAAGACATATTACAAGAATCTAGGATTATGTGTGTGTTTAATCATCAAGTCCTTTATTAGATGAAACTGGTGGGGTTTCCATGAAGTAGATTGGAAGATTTACCTGAGTGCAGGCTGGCCATTAGAAATCCCTGAAGGTGTGTTTCTCTGCACTGTGACCTGGGTCCTAGAGGAGATCTTGGCCTGCAAGTGATCCAGGTCTGCTTGTGACTGTTCATGTTGCAGGGTTGGAGTTAACTCACAGCATGTAGCTGTGCTTGCCAACACTTCCAGTGCTGAGCTTGCTGAAGCACAAGAATGGGCTCTTATGGCCTCACTGAACTGAGCTGCTCTGGGATGGTTTTTTGCCGAAGTTGTGAGAGTCTCTGGACACACTGGTGTTGAAATGGTGTTCTTGGCTTACACAGAAATGTCCTACTCTGTCTGTCCATTCCATCTATACCAGTATCCAGTGCACTCCAATGACTGCTTTAGCCAGGAAGACCAAGAAATTCAGTGGTACAGGAGCCTCAGAAGGTGGGATAAGTTTTATCAAGATGATCGCGTAGTTTGGGTGCAGATGTGGCAAAGTGGAGACAGACACTGGATGAAGCAATGGCTGCAGGTTCTCTACACGGGGAGCTGAGCTTCTAGTGCAAATTGCAATATTAGTATTCTGACCAATCTCACACTGCATCTGTTCATGACTATTCTTGTTCAGTCACATGCCTCTTTCTGAAGAGATTTAGACTTCATAAGTAATCAGATGGATGGCTACTTAACCAGACTGTCCTTTTGTTTGTGTTCTACCAAGTGATTACAGTTTTAGGCATCCCTGGAACAAATGAAGCATGACAATTAGAAATTGTACATATGGATGTAGAGCTCACTGAAGCTTTTTGAGAATCTGCCATGAATGGTAGTTTGCATCAGGCTGCCAAGAGCTGTGTCTGAGGCTGATCAGATTGTTATCATCAAGTAAAACAGAGATGTTCTGTGTGACATTGGAGGCTTGGAAGGTGTTTTCTCTTTTGGCTGCTGTGTTCTTTGGCATATGCTGCCGGCACTGAGCATGAGGCCTACAGCTTTTGTTAGGCAATTGCAAGGCAATTTCATACTGTTTTCTATGGCCATTACAGAGGGTTAGGAAAGGACTGCTGTCATCACATAGGCTGCTTCTAAGCAAGCAACCAAAATACGGAATGGTTTGTGCTTTCACATCCCTGCATGGCAGGAGGAAGGGAAGCCATTGTAATGGAAATTTGTGATGCTGTTAAACACTTGGTCATTTAGGTGCTTTTGGTTTTATGAGAAAAAATATGATAATTCATGAAAATTTAGAATTAAATCTTCTTTTTTCTTTTCCCATGTTCATATGGAGAACAATTCAAGGAAAAAAAGTCACTTAACAAGTTTTGCTAGCAAATAAAGTATTAAAATTAGAAATTATTAAATCAAGTAGGGGGAAAGTTAAATTTAAAAAAAAAAAAGTGAAAGCAGACCTAAAACCTGACAATAGTGCAACCCCTTGCAAGACACATAGAGTTCTTCATTATCCTAGAAAGATAAATTATTTCATTGTCTTCATGCCACTTGAATTCTGCAATTGAAGCAGTCAAATATGCTGGGCTTTTCACCTTGGAGCCTCATGAAGTGGAATTGACACCTTGCTATACAACTGGAGACCTTGGTGCTGTTTTACTAGTCCCTTTGTACTAGAGATGAATGGGAAGTTTCACCAAAAGTTAGTGGCTCCTGAGTCACTCAGATGTCTTTGAAAATTTTATCTGATAAAGTAGCACTTCAGAGAGGAATTCAGGATTAATTATATAAGCAAACTCACAGTTATTTGTGAGCTCAACTGATTGCTTCCACCCTGGGCTAAACTTGACCTGATGCCCTACAGAGTTGCTTGTCTATCTGCACATCATCCTCCCCAGCATGTCTCATAATTCCCTTGTTATTATTTTTTCCATTTTCTGTGTTTTCCCAGGCCCCTTAACCTTAACCTTGAATAATACAGAGTTAAGTGTAATTCTGTATTACTGGAACAGCACTTGAAAATTTACAAGAAAGAATAGAATGTTGGTTATACCCAGTTCTAAGCCTTAAAATTTTACGCCATCTGATTTTTCTTGTCGTGAGAGAGATTTCAGCAGACTGGTCTTTTGTCACAAGAGTGTATACAGTTACATGTGTCCTTTGTGCGATAGGATTTTTTCAGTGACCTGATTAAGGAGGCTTTTAAAAACGCATTTTTCATTTTAATAGAAAACTGATCCTACTTTAAATAATTGAAACAAAAGTAACTCAAACTGAGTCCCTTCAGTGTGATCACAGAGACACATATACAAATTTTTTTTTCTACACTTATCTTCCCATCTCCCTCTGTCTTCACTTCAGAAGATCTTTATCTATTGTGCTTGAGGAGAAAATAGTGGGTTGGAGAAAGGCACCAGACCAGGCTGAGACTGAAATATCTGTTCAGTTTTTCAGTCATGTTTCACCTGGCTGGTAATGTTGCATAGAACCCTTAGTCCCTCTGTTGCAGTTCCTATTGGTAGGAAATCTTTTCGTTGTCCTTATTTAGCCTACAACATCTTTAAACTGTCTTTCAAGGAGGGGATTTATTTCATCTGACTTAGATTTAGTTTAGATATATGTTTTGAGATGAGATGATTGCCTCCTGTTCTCTCTGTTGACAAAAGACACACCTTGAAGGAACTGAAGTGTGATGTTTATACTGACTGGACTGCTGTCTTGTGTCTTCAGTGTCATGGAATTTTGTTAAAAATTTGTACACGTAAAAATCATGGAGTTGCAAATGTGGATATGGGCTATAGAAATCAAAACAGATGAGATCTGTCATGATGGGCTGCAGGCTGCAAAGCTTAGATTTGTTAGCTAGCAGGAGAAACAGCAGTGGCCACTACAAAGAAATGAGCCGCACAGAGGGGTTCAGAGAAGATGGCCCAGATGAGGTGAGAAGTGGGCAGGAAACCTGCAGAACAGTGGGTTTACTGGAGCACACTTGGTAGAGAGCCAGGGAAACCTCACCTTTGTACTCCTGCACAGGACTGCCCCAAGGAAATGTGTCGGAAATAGGCATTTGTTATGTTTAGTGGAACTCTTAGAGCTGTGATGAACACGTTTGTGCTGTTTATTATTGGCAGGCCTTGCAAAGGAATTCTCATTTTATTTGGAATCCAGGAGTGGTTTGGGGAACTGGGAGAGGGTTAGTATCTGCAAAACTCTGAGGTATGTGAAGTGCTCAAGGTGCCTGCTCACAGCCTAATACACTGTTTGCAAATGGCTGTGTCATGTCACTTGATGGGACATGCCAAGCCTTACGATAAAAGCTGGGCTGTGACGCTAAGCTGTTGCTGGAGAGTATGTATTTTAACAGGACTCTGTTGATCACGGATCACTTGGACATTGTATCCTTGTGACTATGTAACATAACAACCTCTCTCTGACAGAAGAAGCCAAGTTCTGGGACAGGGGTGTTGTGAAGCAGAAGAAGAGCCAGTGTATGGTTCTGCAGGTGTTCACAGTACAGGCTCAGCCATGGGCATCATGGAGTGGGATTTACCTCTGTTTTATTTCCTGCTCACTTGATGAGTTCTGTGCTCACAATTAACCAACCCCTCCGTAAATAGCTAAGAAACTCCTAACAGCCTCCTGAAGTGAGGCTGCATTATGAGACATTGCGTTGGTTTTGCCCCACATCTGGCACATTAACAATACACTATTTTATTGTCTCTCCCTCTCCCCTCATTTTATTTTGTTTGGTGTGTTTTTCTGTGGCCACTGGAAAAGGGAACTTCAGCTTATGGCACTGTCCTGTCTTCACAATCAAGTATGGGATGTTTAGTGTATTTGGGGCAGGTTTTTAGGCAGCTTTGTAAAATGAAGGAGATAATCACCTGATTTTAAAAAAACTGAGCGTTGCCACCATTTTTATATCTCAGAGTTAGAAATGTGGAATAAATTTTGTAAAGCATTGAAACAGAAATTGCATGAAAGCTTTTGTCTTTTTAGAAAAAGTTAGGCTTATATCCTCTTTGGAGCTATATTAACATTAATAGTCTTTTTTTCCTAGGTGGTGGCATTAGCATGCACATCAAAAAATATTTGTTAGCAAACTGAGAGATATTTTGTGATTACTGCCGTTTCATTTCACACACGTAGGTTAAACATACAACAAGCAGGAGTTCGATTCACCCTTTTTTTTTTTTTCCCCTGCCCCTTCTAGCGTAAAGTACATAAACCTTGGAAGATAATTTTTAACCTAGGAGTTACCCATTCATTAGCAGAGTTGAAAGCAGGATACATTAAGTAGTTGTTTCCTGACCTCGGAGAGAGCTGCCTGTGTGCTCTCAGATCTGTGTCCAATAATTGGTCCTACCTAGAGGGAAGAAATGAAAAAAGAAACTACACAAACCAACTGAATGACCACTGAAGGGTGCTTCCAGAGTAATAGCTGGCTTCTGGCAATGCTCCTGTTCATGTGACATGGTTTGAAATACCTTTCATGTTACCCAGGGGTATCTTCTACATTAAGCTTTTAAAAGGTCATTCTTGAAAATCAGGCATATTGATTAGTTAGTGGGCTGAATTTTTAATCTTACTGTTTATGTTGTGATCAAAAAATGTTACAGGACTTTCAATAAATGAAAATGTGTGTGAGAGAGATTTAATTTTCTGAACTTTATTGTCTACGGGTATACCAGACTGCTAACAGCAAACTTTGCTCTATAGTTAAACTACTTAAATATTTTTTCTGCAAGGCAGGATTTTAGAGTTGTCTTTAGATTTTGCCGTGCCTATATACAAAATCTGGTAAATATGTCAGGGTAATGCTTTTGCCTTGAGCTGGCTGCCATGGCCAGGCAGTCCGTTCTAACTCCCTTTAGTGTAGCTCCTCAGCCACTTGCTCAATGCCTTTGTCCTGGAGAATCATTCTGGAGAGCCTTCAGTTTTGCCTATTTTCACTTAGCCTAAACTGACTTGAATAGAGTGAACGCAATTATAATATGAATGCTATGTCAAAGGAGAAAATAATCTTACAACTGTAAGGAATGATGCTTTTTGGAAGGTTTAGTATGTGTACTTTAACAAGGAAGTTTGATTGATTCTTTGACATTTTTCTTCCGCTCTTCTGAAGTTAATAAACTCCAGGATAAGTAGAAATGAGAGCATTTGAAAAATCTACCTTTTTTCTTCTATGTAATTCGTTTGCATTTTACACTTTGCATACCTTGATTGGTGTACTGGTTTTGGCTGGGGTAGAGTTAATTGTCTTCACAGTGGCTGGAATGGGACCATGTTTTGTGTTGGTGCTGAGCACAGGGTTTATGATGCGGAGTTGTTTTTGTTATTGCTGAGCAGGGCTTACACAGAGCCAAGGCCTTTTCTGCCTTTTGGACTGGCACGCTGGCAAAGAAATTGAGGGCTGGGAAGAGACACAGCCAGGACAGGTGACCCAAACTGACCACCGGGATATTCCATACCGTGTGAAGTCATACTCAGTATATGAAGAGAGGGAAGAAAGAGGAAGGGGATATTTGTCTTCCCAAGTCACTGTTGCATGTGATGGGGCTCTGCTGTCCTGGAGATGGCTGAACACCTGCCTGCCCATGGGAAGCAGTCAATTAATTCCTTGTTTTGCTTGTGTGCATGGCTTTTGCTTTCCCTATTAAACAGTCTTTATCTCAACCCATGAGTTCTCCAGATTTTACCTTTCTGATTTTCTCTCTGGTCCCACTGGCGGGGGAGAGAGGGAGCAGCTGTGTGGGGCTTGGCTGCTGGCTGGGGTTAAACCACAACAGTCCTTTTTGCACCTAAAAAAGGGGCAAACCACAGAAATTTCAGAAAGTTCATGCTTACAGAAGGGGAAAAGGTAGGACTGAAAAAAAGCAAAGCTGAAAAACTGCCACAGTAAGGGAAAATTTATGCTTACAAAACACTCCAAATATATATCATCACATGTCTATTTTGCATTTCTCTTCAATGGGAGAAGGTAAGATATGCAGTCAGAATAGGGATCAACAGCAGAGACAGAGTTTCTTGATGGGCCCTTATTTTCCTTTAAGTTTTAACCTGCCCTTTCTGAGCTTAAATCATATATCTAAAATGTTCAAGAATGGAAAATGTTGGAATGAGCTTCCCTACAGGTGGGTTAGTGCCTTTGAGGTTAGCCAGTAGATGTCATCACAAGACTGAGCGTCATTGTCCGGGAGCTGTGGAGCACCCTTCCCTAATCCTGCACACGCTTGCCGGCCCATGACTGGCAGAAACCTCATTGCAGCACTTGAGTGCCTGTTTTCTGGCTGGCAGCACGTTGGCTATGAAAGTGGTTCAAAGTATTAAGTCATCTACAGAGGAAGTGCCACTTGCTGAGACACCTTTCCAACAAACTGATTCTCCTTGAGCTCTGCTGGTAGTTTGTGAAAAGTTTAAAAGACTTTTTTTCAGCAGAGGAAGGTAACAGTGATGCCTGTGGGAATTAGGAAATAGCACTGACAGTAAACTCACTAACAAAAGGGCTCACTGGTGTCTTTTAGATAAGATCCTAGATATATTTACACCTGCAGCTGCAGAATCTCGCCTGTATACTGTGTTCCAGAATGGAAGGGTATGATCTGAAAAAGTGTCCAGTGTTAATCTTATTCTGTCCTTGCTGAATAATAATAGGAAATTTACCATTGATTTTATGAGAGAAAAAGAAGGATTTTAAAAAAAAAATCCTTTCCTGAATTTTAAGTTTAAAAATGCATTCCCACTCCTCATAATCAAGCAAATTGTTTTAAGAATGAATTGCCTAAATATACATGTCTTGCAAGAATCCAGGTAGAGTAGAACCAAGAGAGGTAGCCTTCTGATCTCTAGCTGTCCCTTCAAAGCAATCCAGGTTTTCCATAGGTCCCAAAGCCAGCCTGCATTGATGTCTGGTTTCCACAACCATCTTAAATTGCCCTAGTTGTCAGCGCTTTGGCATCTAAATCATATCAATACAGTATTGTTTTTCTTCTGAAATCTGTAAGCATGCTGGAGCAGTTAGCATGTGTATGACCTGCCCTGTGTATGCATGTCAGTAAGTTAACACTGAGGCCCTCTCAGACAATCATCACAGAAGCAGCTGTGGTGGTTTAAGATGTCCTTGTCCTTCAGCTGTTCAGTACTGAAACTCTGCTGAAGGCTGCATCCTCACACGGGATGAGAGAAGACAACAGAACTCAGTCTTTCTCTGGTTCAGCATAATGCTACCTGAATTACCTTAACTTGTTGATGAAGAGGCTGTAAGTTAAGCTGATTAATTTGTGCTGGAGTAGATGAGAGAGGTTCACAAGATCTGTTTATTTATATTGCTAGAGGAAGCCTTCAGCAAAGGAGCAGAAACAAGTAGCCGAGGTATATCGGCTTCTAATACCATCTCATTCATTTCTTTAATGAATGTCTGGCTGCAGCCTAAAACTAAATATAACAATTTAAACAGCTGCAGTGATACAGCTAATCTTCTTCATGTGCTCACTCACTGCAGTGTTTTACAGTATTGCCCCTGTCCAAGACTAACTGGACACCAAAATCTCTGGCTTGCCATTTGCTCATCTCTCAGGATTCCCAGCTGCCTCTGTCCAATAAATACATGTATACTGGAGTGTGACTTTAGTGCCCTGAAACCAGAAATGAAGATGCAACATTAAATGCTCTGCATTTTGCATCATAGCCTTATAAAACAGGAGTTGTATTGATTCTCACCAGAGTTTACTTAAACTCAAGAATCCTTTTAGACTTTGGATGCGTAGCTGCATCTGCTGTGGAATCTCCACCTGTCTGTAGTAATTCATAATCTGCCTATAGCATCTAAGTTCAGTTTTCCTTGGAGTGTGCAGCATTTTGTTTACTGCAATTTGTCCGTGACAATAGAAAGCAGCAGGGCCCATGGAGAGCTGCCAGGGAGATTCTGGCTCAGAGAAGGAGTGAAGCCCCTCTGAGAGTTTTCTGGCATGAATGCCTGTCTGGCCAGCTTTGCCAGTACTGGGGAGGACAGGTGGGAAGCACCTTCTCCCCATCTTCATTTTGCGTTCTTCTATTCCGTAGTGCCAGTCCTTCCCTTCAAGAGAGGACAAAGTCTTTAAGTGTATCCAGTCCACAGTACTGAGATGACTGCCTGTGTGCTACTTTTGTTATCGGAGGCGATCTGAGAACAGGCTAATACTAGTGTTGCACTAAGCAACAGTTTAACAAAAGGAAGCAAAGTATCCTGGTAGGAGGAAAGTATCAGCTCTAAAGGGGAACTCATTATAGTAGTAGAGAGTGCTGCTTTTGTAAGTGCTGCGATAAAACAAACTTACTGGTTACTTGCCATAAATTGCTTTTGTGGTGCTCTTTCTTCCAAATCTTTTAGGCTGCCTGATAATAATCTACTTGAGAAAATTCTTGTATAAAATGAAATATCTTCTGTTACAGTGTCTCTGTTATTTTTTGCAGGAACTTCATTTTTATTACTAGAGACCAGTTTTGACATTTTGAAGTTTTGCAAACTTCACATTTATTTTGGTGCCTGAATTTACTGTTTGGTAAAGAAATTAGTCCTAAATGTAAAAATAACAGCAACGAATCTCTTTAAAATGCAGGTTATTGCTATTGAAACTGTCACTTTGAGAAATATGATAAGATTAAAAGGTCAGTCATGACAGAGGCTTTGTTAAATGAAAACATATGTGACACAATAAAGCATCCAGCATAAAGTTTTATTGTCAGTTTGTTCAATTTGTAAAACTGCTTCATGGCCATTTTGCAGATACACAGTATTTGCATGCTGTCTTTAGTTTCACTTATCAATCAAATAAAGTCGACTGGTCTCTTTCTTTGCCCTGTGCTACGCCTGCAGTTGACTAAGGAGTACACAGATGTTGCTTGTGGTAAAATCATGCAACTGTCAGCATAAGGCAAGTTAGAGTGGAGAATGGAGACTGTGTTTTAGCAGAAGTTTTCTGGCAGAGGATTAATGATCTACTATTAAATAAAAATGAGTATCTGAAAGTTTTACAAATTACATGGTTTTGAAAACCCATTGAAAGGACATTAAGAGGATTTACATCTGAACAGATGGCCAATATGATATTCAGCTGTCTTGAAATAAGAATGGATAAACTAAAAAAACTTCAGAAATGTTTTGGGGACTGGGAAATAGAGCTTGAAAACCATATTTGCTTAATAGCATATGCAGAAATTTGTAGAACTTCATGTTAGTGACTGAGTTTATTGATAGCTTCCTGTACTGTCAACATTACTTTACATTCCAATTTTTTGTTTGTTGATAATCATAGTTAACATTTACGGGATTTATTTTAATGTTTTTAGGTTTAGGAATGTGGCTTGGTGGCTAAACTGTCAATTTCATTTAAGACGTGAGCCTGTGGAGATGGCAAAGAGAATGTGTTCCTGATAAAGCACAGAGCATTGCACTGGGGCAGGGAAGCAGCCCTACAGAACATGTCGGGACATGACTGATGGTGTGGCTATTCTCTTCTGTGTTGGTTCTTACTGCACTCCCCGCCCCCTTCCTATAGTACCCAAACACCTTTCAGTGGTACATGAGCAAACATGATTAGCATCTGTCACAAAATATTCTTTCTTTCTTTCATCCTGTCCTTGGGGCAGAATTGTGTGTGCAGTGTAACCTAGCATCTTTTTTTTGTTGTTGTTGTTTAATGTATTTGTTACATTATTATATGTTTGTTAAAGAGAAATCAAAGGTGCATACTCTGACTCGAATTAGAAGATTTGTGATGGTTCTTTATTCCTAGGGGAGTTCATTTCGCAAACTCAGACCAGCTCCCAAGCAAGCTGCGTTTCCTGTACAGACAGGCTTTAGCTTCAGGAGAAAAAAAAAATCTGTTATGCCTGAGGAGTATTGACTAGCCAGTTGAACTGGAGCTTTAAGCAGTGTTTTAAATATGCTCAGCCCAGAATAATGAACCCCTTGAAAGAATGTTTTTTTGGTTTAAACGTAAGTCAAAGTTCACTGTGAAGTCGTCAAAAACTGTTTAACAAAAAGGCTGGACACACCCTTTAAAGTCTCTGTTGGTCAGATGAATGGGAGTGTTTGGTTATCATTTAGCATTCTCTGTTGACTGAAGGACACATGTTAAAGATATATCACATCCCTGTGGCCATGAGAAGAGTGATAAAAACAAGTATAGCCCTTTTTTTCTGTAATTAATGATAAAAGCAAAGCCTTGCCCTGTGACATAATCCTTCTTTTTGCCTTCAAACATAAAACAATCTGAGTAGTTTCTGAAGAAACCTATTCTTGATACATTATTACAACCAAAATTAAGCCTAAGTTGTCATCATCAAAATCAGAAATAGGCCAAATACACATTCATTTTTCAAAGTTAGTATCTTGGACAGAATGAAATTTAGTTTCAACCCTGGCCTACCACAAAACCTGATTTAAAGCTTTCAGGCACAATACAGCTCTATGGTAAAAACACTTGCTCTCAAATGTTCAGTCCAATATGTGCTTCCTTACACTTTCTTTAGAGATGCCATCTCTCATGCAATGATATCTACAAACAATGCTTTCTTCCATCTGTTTGGTTATAAGTTTGCTCTCTTCCATTCCTTCAGCATGATAAACTATCACCCAATTAAGAGGAAGGTTTAAGACTGGTATGTTGTATCACATACTAGATATACCTGTCTCCAAAGGGAAGTTGCTTAGTGTAGAGATTTTTTAACTCTGAATCAGGTGAGGAGATTCCTATTTATGGTTTCACACTTATAATATCAACTTTCATTTATTACTGCAAAGGGCCAAATTTTCAGGCTTGACTGATTTTGAAAAAGAAGACATGAGATTTCCTTCTACTCATTGATCATGGCATTGAATGAGATACGAAATTCTTTCCATACTCTCCATGATCCTTGTGCTAGAGAATATGGTGATTCTCTTGCATGCACTGTCAGGTACTGTTAAAACATCTCTGCATTTAAAACTAACTTGAACAAACATGAAATTATGAGAGAGTTTAATTTGTGCCAGAGGTTAATGTGAAATTTATTTTGTGTGTGTGTCTTAGTTACTTTTACTGTAACACGATCAAGAAGAACAAAGAAAACTAAAGAACACATTGTCCAGATTCATCTTACTCTCTGTGCGTTTTCTTCCCTGTGTTTGCCCTGGTGTCTGTTACAGTCAGGCAGGTCTGTTTATTCTCTAATATAAAAGTAAATAATGGAAAAAGAATTTTCCAGTAAATATCTCTTTCTGGGTCAATCATTCATGTAACTTATCTATACGAATACTTTAATGTGCATATGAGTACTATACTGAAAAAGGTCACTTGTGTGTTTGCAGGGCTAGTGTCATAGAATCACAGAATCGTAGAATGGTTTGGGTTGGAAGGGACCTTAAAGATCACCTAGTTTCAACCCCCTCTGCCATGGGCAGGGACACCTTCCACTAGACCAGGTTATTTAGAGCTCCATGCAACCTGGCCTTGAACACTTCCAGGGATGGGGCATCCACAGCTTCTCTGGGCAAGCTGTGCCAGTAAGGAATTTCTTCCTGATGTCAAATCTAAGCCCTTTGTTTTACATTTTAAAGCCATTCCCCCTTGTCTATCACTACATGCCCTTGTAAAAACTCCCTCTCCAGCTTTCATGTGTGTATAGTACGTATGGAAAGGGCACTCAACTGAAGCATTGCAAAAAGGAGAAATAATACACAGATCTTGATTTTCAGATGAGACCTGCGTTCCTTGTCCTTTATTCTTTTGTGAGCTCAAGATGTTAAATGGTTTAGTAAATAGGATACAATTATGGATACATTCAGAAGTGACTCCCTTAACACATTTTTCAAGACAAGGAAGTCTGTAAAAACAAAGTATGTTTTTAATTTCCTAATACTTATCTAGGTTTTCATATTTAACATATTGGTACAAATGAAATCAAACAAACCAGGCTTCTGTCCATTTAGTTTCTTTTTTACATTACACATTCACTTTATAATTCATTCTTGTGGGTGCTTTATAAACTACATGTTTGTGTATTTTTAGGTAGGTATCTGTCAGTGTGTATATAAAGCATGAGTTTAAGAGAATTAATTTTTGTGGAGGGTTAGATTTTTTTTATGTGTGCTTTTCCGGTTAAGACATCAAATCTTCATTTTGTGGAGTGACTGCTTATCTTTAAAGGGGGTGGCTGGTGGGCAGTTAGATGCAAGGTAGTGCCTCAAAAATGATCAAAAGGAGCAAGTTGCAATGTTTCTGAAATCTCTGTCCTTCAGTCACATTAATGTCCTGGCCTGTGGGTCTGATGGAAATGGGCCTTAACAGAAAGCCTGGTTATCTGTCGGAATAACCTTGGGAAGCACTGTAAGGCAGGAACCTTTATGACCTCTTTAAATGGTTGCCACAACAACTCCTGGCTTGTATCTGGAATAATTTTCATTGTTGTTAAAAGTGATGTGATTTGTGTTGCCATCAAAATGTGTGTTCCTTGGTTTCACTCTACATTAGGTATCAGACATAGGGATGAAGTTGTTTCTTAGTGGAAATAACATGGAAAACTCGCTTTTCAGTTTAAGGGCCAGATTTACATTCTAATACAGTGACTTATACCAGCAAGGAATGTCAGCATGAGGGCTTGCTTCTAGCATCAAGAGACAGCATTGCTGCCAAGCACAGCAGTCCCACTTTCTCTCCACCCCTGATATTTATCACTGTGCTGATGCCTCCCTTAAACTGGCACAAGCGCTGTTACTGCTGTGCCATGAACTCTGGGTCAGGGAAAACACCCAGATTAAAATTAAAACTGTTTCTCTCCGCATTTAGTTCTACGAGAGATCATTTCCCTAGAGCGGTTCCTTAAATGGCTGTACAACGACTTGTGCCAGCTCGAGGGAGGGGACGGAGCAGGAGCTGGGACTGAGAGCCCGTGGGGGAACAGGGAGTCCTTGATTTCTTTGGCAGCACTTAGTCTGTGTGGGCTGGATGCATATAGGAAGCTGTGGCATTTTCAGTCAGTTTAATCCAATCTGAGACCAATACTTGAATGGATACTGCCTCCTTCAGAACAAGTCCTGCTCTGAGATGTGTTCCTGTCCCACCCGGTTTGCTTATTGCTGCAGGCTGCCTGTTTGATGCAGGCAAACATCCACACATTCATCTCAAACATATGGTGCCAAGAGGTAGGGCTTGCAAATTTCCCTTTTAGCAATAGAGTCAGATGCCATGTAACATGTTTGTTTTTCTGTCTGCATACTCCCTTCTCTGAGGAAAGTTTTACATGTAGTTTGTGCTAGATTGAAGACAGATGAAGTTAGATGAGTAAATGCAGGTTTCCGAATGTGTCTAGTTGTCAAAGGTCCCATCGTGGTCCATGAAAAACTAGATGGTACAGTTTGGAATTACAAAACTATTCAGCCAATGCAAGTGACTTCTTTATGATGAGCTGAATAGCTCTCCAGGCACTGTTGGGCGTGTTTCAGTTCCTTCAGCATAGGACCAAGTGTACTGTGAGGGCTCCCGCCAACCTGCCTGACCTCTGTCCAGCCCTGCCAAAGGGCATGGGTTTCCTGTTAATCATGTGTTATATTTGCCAGCTGTCTGCAGATGTCTCAGATACCTTAAAGGATCTCAAATGACCCTGAATACCTATCTTTAGACCTTAGGATACAAATCCACTGACTAGTCTTTCCTGGATATGATGGATGCTTAGGATAACTATCTTAGGGTGCAGACATCTACCTCATCCAAAGTTAGGTGAAACAAATCTCAATAAACGCTTTTCAAAAAAACCTGTCTCATATAGCATGAGTGTAATTTAATGCAGGAATGTCTCCTTACATAGAGACTTCTGGAGAGAAAATGGACAAAGACTTCCAGCTGCTGTTGGCAAGAACAGCGAAGGATCTGAAGTTACTAGAACCAGCAGGTCCAAAGCCTGGATCACTCCTGAAAGGGCAAGGATTTGGGTTGTGATTATAACTATGAGCTGCTTATAGCTCAGAGTTGCAATCCTACTTAGGGAGGTGTAAGTGTTGTTATTCCAGTAAAGGGTGGCATGAGTATAGAAGTTCAGTGGAGAGAATAAATAAAGGAATTCCACAGATATCAAAAAGAGTTTTCTGCTCGGGATAGCTATCACTTTTTTTTTTTTTTTTTTTTTTTTGCCAGAACATTGCTCTCCACAGTCTTTTTACTTACTGGGATATTTCTAGTGAGTCAGGCTGTGTGGAACCAGCAGTGTCCACAGTCAGTGTAGTGTCCAGGCCAAAGGCTCAATGGACTGCTCGATGGTAAAAGTCTGGCTCATGGGAGAAGAAAGGTCAGTGAGTTATACCAACTTAGACAGCAGCATTGAAGGTAGGAGAGGATGCCTGACATTACTGTGTTGTTTTCACAGAACGTATTTTTCACTCCAGAACAGGCTGCTTAGTCTTGGTTTACTGACAGAATGTGAAGTTTTAATTATGTGTCTTGGGAAAATGTATGAACTGATTTCTCTTGTGTGTGCTATGGGAGCCTGCTGCAGTCCTGGACAAGATTCATGAAGAATTGCTCTTGGAATTGCTTCTTACAGGGATTGGAGTGTGAGTCAGGTAGAATGGAACCATTAATACATAAAAAATTACTCTGGAGATCTGCAATATATTTCACTTTGCTTCATCCAGCAAAATACTATTACTATCCATAATTGTAATATTATTATCCATGTTACTGATCCATTTTAAACAGCCAAAGAGAATTAATCCTCAGCCTGTTACATAGGTCCTTCCAGCCCTGAATGAAGATTGAATTCTCTGTAAGATGAAAAATAAATCCCCATGCATAACTTGAACATTAAAAACATGGTAAATTTGTGTGGGTATGGTGCTGTGAGCAGATTTATTCCCATTTATGTTGGTGATATGAAGTGAATATCACTGGTAAGCAGCTGCTACGGATTCTGTGGTGGCAGAGAAGCACAAAATCCGTGGACTGGGTCTTTATCTTAATGAGCAGTTGTTGCTTCATTTGCTTCAATGGAGGTTCAGAGTGAGACTGATTGTGAATACAGAGTGAAGGCACTGTACTCAATGAAGTTGAACTGAGTGTCCAGGCTGTGCGCATTCTTACATAAATCTGTGTGTATATACCTATAGGGACTTTTGTATACATATATAATTCTTTTGCTTAAGATACATACAGAGAGAAAGAGAGAGAAAGAGACTTGCAGTGTAGGAACATATTAAAGAGTGTTCCATGAAAGTAGTGCATCTCAATTGTCTTTATTAGTCTAACTATGTACAAAGAAAGCTGACTTAAGTTCATCAGGTGAAATGCATATGGTTTCTTAAAAATATAGGGTACATAGCTGCTGGAAAGAAATTCAGGTTCTTCCCAAGACTTACATGAAAAATGTAAATCTCCATGGTCAAAAAATGTGGTCAATCATTTGAGCATAGCAGGTGTAAAATTCTTTAGCATTAGTTATATTCTCCATATTCCACACAAATTACCCTTAATACATTGGTGTTAACTCATGTTAATTTATAAATTAATATTCATACTGCATTGTTTGCTGATGATTGCACTTCACACTGGCTATTGGGCAGATTCAAACCATAGAAATGAATGCTGGCCTTGAGTTCACTCTTCGTGTTTGCAGTATATTGCTAAAATGCCAGGAATGGAGGGAACTGTAGAAATAATATTCTCTAAAACATGCATGTTTATCATTTTTCTTCTCCTGTATTCATAATAATAATCTGGCATACGTTAGAACTTATAAATATTATACTTACTACAGTCAAGAGATTTATACCTTGTTGAGTATGTCTCCGAAAGAACTCTAAGCACTCTAAGCTGTTTGCTTGACACACTATTTAATTTTCATAGGAAAATAATGAAATTTTTCACTGTTATATTATTGACCCAAATAATGCAGATTTCTTGACTATTAAGTGTCAGAACATTTTGTGTATTGACTGAAATGCAGAATTGTAAAATCATAGAATCATTAAGGTTGGAAAAGACCTCCAAGATTATAGAATCCAACTTTCGACTGAACATCACCATGACAACTAAGTGCCATGTCCAGTCATTTCTTGAACACTTCCAGGGATGTCGACTCCACCAGCACCTCAGGCAACCCATAACTGATACTCCTTCACTGAAAAAATTTTTTCCTGATGTCATGCCTGAACCTCCCTAGGTACAGTTTGAGGTGATTTCCTCTAGTCCTGTCACTACTGCTTGAAAGAAGAGGACAACCCCCTTGCTACAACCTCTTTTCAGGCAGTTGTAGAGAGTGATAAGGTCACCCCTGGGCCTTCTCCTCTTCAGACTAAACACCCCCAGCTCCCTTAACCGCTCCTTATATGATTTACTCTCTAGACCCTTCCCCAGCTCCATTGCCCTTCTCTGGACTCGCTCCAGCACCTCAGTGTCCTTCCTATAGTGAGCGGCCCAGAACTGGACATGGGATTCGAGGTGTGGCCTCACCAGTGCTGAGTGCAGGTGGACATCACTGCCCTGGTCCTGCTGGCCACACTATTGCTGATACAGGCCAGGGCGCCATTGGCCTTCTTGGGCACCTGGGCACACTCTGGCTCATGTTCAGCTGCTGTCAACCAGCACTCCCAGGTCCTTTTCCGCTGGGTCACTTTCCAGCCACTCTGCTCCCAGCCTGTAGTGCTACATGGGGTTGTCGTGACCCAAGTGCAAAACCTGTAACTTGACATTGTTGAACCTCACACAGCTGGCCTCGGCCCATCAATTCAGCCTATCCAAATCCCTCTGCAGAGCCTTACTGTCTCAAGAAGATCTGCAGCAATCTGCTGCATCATAGCAGACTTAGTTCTCTTTCCATCATGCTACGTTATGATTCTTTGAAACATTTTACAAAATTCCACAGAATACTTAGTTACTGCTGACTTTATATATATTTGTAGGGGTTCACTTGTGTGTCAACCATAGACAAAAAAATTGTAGAAAATATTAAATAGTAGATTACAGAGAGCATTCAGGAATTCACAGGAATAATTTGCAGTAAGTTTTGCACTATTTGTATTAATATGGATTTGTGGAGAATTTTGTTCTTTTTATTTTACAATCAGTAGGTATGCAAGAACACGAAGTGACAGGGCGTATTTTATCATCAAATTTGATTTGGTGTAAGCAGAAATTTAGATGTTATAAAGGCAGCTTCACTCAGCACTGTACAATATAAGAAGAGACTGCATGTTTACTTTAAAGTTCAAATATAGTGTAGCCATAATAGGATATGCTCAAATTTCAACTGTTAATCTGGAAAATTTTCATCATTTTATATATATATGTAAGTATACTTATGTGTAGTACAAACCAATATGCTTTTATGTCGAACTTCCATGTGCTTCTGCATAACATTTATTTTATTCAGATCTTGTTGCATAGTTGGTAAGGGAGCAAAGAGTTAACTTAAAAGGTTGTAGCTTTCCCATAGAGTGTACAGTCCAAATCTCATTCTCAAGATCTCTTAGTAAGAAAAAGTTTAACCATAGTCTCAATGAAAGTTCAAGCCCACTTTCATGCCAAGAGTTTTGCCAGCCTGTTCTCCAGTACATTTTAATAACTCTTCTGCTTATCAAAATGTGACTCAGAGAAAGCAGTGTGCTTTGAGGACACTGGTGTGAAAACTGGCCGTGAAATTTGTCTGTCACGTATGGCTGACACATCTCTAGTTGTTGAATAATGTTAAAGGAAACCTTTAAAAAAAGGCTGGAAGGCTTGGCCTGTATTATATGTCTGTGTAAGCAGCTACTGTATTTACCCTGAGAAGGGCTTGTGATGACAGACTGGGGAGAAAATGGTTTCTGTGGCCGCACATGAGTAGGAAAGAGAGACAAGTGTGTCAAACAACCTGTAGAGTGCACTGTCAAAAAACACTGAGAGAACCCAAGATCAAATCTACCCTCATTTATTTCCCTCTAGCCAAAACTAAACCTTTTCTGTCTATGGAGCAACAGAGTCCCTTACTGAGCTACTCAAGACAGAGCTTAATGAACTATCCTAGGAATTGGCAGGGTTGAGGAGGCTCAGCAGAGCATCAAACTGATAAAGCTTTGCCTCTGACAGGGCTGAGTCATGTGGCATTATCCTTTGTGCCATGAAGAGGTACCTGCTCAACTGGAGCTTGTTTGTGTGGCTCTAACAGGATGCACATACTGTGTCTTGCCCCATGTTCATGTGCAAAAGCACGTTAAGGTATCCTGGTGATTGCAGATTGAAATACGTGTTCAACAAAAGAACTACGACGTAGGCCTCTTAATGTAAGCACACACTAGAGCAAATGTGTCTGCACTGAACAGGTAGTTTTTGAGACAGAACACACACATTTCATTTCATTTTTCCCTCCAATGTTCTTTAACATAAGGACCTTTATCAAACTTATCCTGAAAGTTGCTCATTAACCAGTAAGCGAAAAGAAAGTGCTTTCCCATGGTTATGTTCGATTGTATTTGCCTCATTATCCTCCCAAGAACTTCTCAGTCAGTATGTGAAGAGGTGAAGAACAGGGGTATTGCTTATATCTCAGCAGCTAAGAAATCTAAAAAATATATTGATTTATTAACATGAGGTAAGAATCATGTCCAAAGGATTAGAAATATGTTTGGACAAAGACGTTTCAAGGTCACAATATGTTCTCTTGCGTTATTTGAGATAAAGTGTGTGAAAAACCATCTTATTGTGAGACCTCCTTTAGACCACAGCACCCAGTTTTAGAATCATAGAATGGTTTGGGGTTTTAAAAGACCTTAAAGTTCATCTAGTTTCAAACATTTTGTTCCATTTAGTCAAAAACCATCTGGTTTCATCTGTTCAGCAATCTTTGGAGTGTTCCGCTGTAGGAGGTGGAGAAAAGGGCAAGCCCCTGCTTTTGTAGGTGGAGATTAGTGTGAATATCCCTTTGGTCAGTTTGGATTAGCTGTCCTATCTGGCCCCTGCCAAAATCTTTGCACCCCCAGCCTACTGAAGGACAGCAGAACATTGGAGAGACAGTGCTGATGCTGTGCCAGCGCTGCTCAGCAGGGCCAAAACACTGGTTATCAACAGCAGTGCAAAGCACAGCACTGTGAGGGCTGCTGTGGGGAAAATGAGCTCCAGCTCAGCCACACCCAGTGCAACTTTACAAATAACATTAGTCATATTTTCCCTCTTTGAAAAGGCAGGAGACAGTGTCCTGCACAGACAAGTGATTTTTTTTTTT